>JAVBHV010000064.1:0-1200000 GCA_033992175.1 Spiraea crenata
GATTCGATATCCCTATGCAAATTAGCAAGAATCTTTAAAAAAATTCGATTTTTAAAGTTAATATAAAGTAGTACATCATAACTTTGTAAGTTTTCGAGTTTTATTTTCAAACCGATGACAAAGAGGTATTGAAAAAGGCTAGTTGTAACGAATACTTCAAGTACGTGTGTTTAACATTTAGTTTATAGTAACACGCCTATTCATCCACTTAATCAATCTTAAAATTGTCTAAATCCGTGTAAGACGTTTAATCAGACCTACTAACGTTTAGTTGCTAGTAACATGAATATGTTATATAGATACACTACAAGAAATATGCACATTAGGAACCAAAATTTAGGCATCACTAAGTTTGGTGCCTCTCTATTTGAAATTAGGCACACTTCATTTGTGAAGTGTGGCTATAAGACTTTACCCACACTCCAACATGTGGGAAACTCAATTTTTCCCACACTTCCCACCAAAACTGTGGCTGAACAAATATAATATTAGTTATTGTGTACTTTTAGGCACAAATATCCTCTAACTGTGGCTAACAAAACAAAATAATAATTCCTTGCCTATTCTAAACGCTTGTTTCTCCTATACATTTCTCTCTCCCGCATCTCTTTCCTCTCTCTTTTCCTTGTTTTTTTTCTCTCGACCTTCACTGCCTTTCTCCAACCCCCATCTTCAACCTTTGTCGCCTCCCATCTTTAACTTCCAAATCCTTACTTGCTATGGACATTGCGACCTTCCTCACTCCCGACGCCATCTCTCTCTAAATCGAGCCTTCATCTCTCTCTGCAGGTTGGGAATGAGGGGGGTAATTTTCAATTAAGTCACGGCAAGTACAAACAATTCACACAACAGATCACTTAGGTGACTAGTCACCTAATGTGAAAACACATTTGGATGCTATGCCAACTTAGGTTCCCAAAACATATTCAGTGAAGATGAAATCTGCGGGCTATCCACAACTACAACCTATTCAAATCCAGCGGTTCTAATGCAGCAGTTATAGGATGACCAGTCACACAGTTTTGTCCAGATTGTATGTCATGTCAAGTTGGTGCATTATTAAATCTGATTTTATGATTAGTCAACTTGTTAACAATTCACAAAAATGGACACAAGGTTTTGGTACCCGGAAAAACCCCAAAAGAGTAAAAAACTGGGGGTCTATCAGAAGACCAGCCTTCCACTATGAAACGGCAAAATGATGCCCAATACAAGGTTCAGACAATGCTCAAATCTAATGTACCTAGTCTTAGATGCAGCAGTCCCTCGTGCGGCTTCTTCTTCAATCGCTCCACCTCCAGATGGTACAGATGATTGGTCAATCACTTTCCAGAGAATACACACGTATGTCTGGTCAGCGGCACCAAATGTAGTAAGCTGTGATACTGTAAGACCAGTCACCAACAGAGTTACAGAGAGCTACGGAGCTTCAGTAAATACGCTGGACAACTGGGTGTTCTAATGCACTAGTCACGAAACTGGGCAGAAAAACACAAAGTCAAATGACTCCTAAATAAACTCAACCTTGTCTTATAAAATGCATGAACATGAAAGACAAGATTGCACACAACTATTTTGGACTTCTAACTATATGAGTTTGAAAATCATGGAAGCCAAAACAGTGAAGATACGAACTTCTTCAAAGTTTCCTTCAATATGAGTTATATGAAAACCGAAACTTAGTGAAGAAAATTCAAAACGCATGCCATCCTCAATATCTTACAAAGCTTCTATTTAAGTGAACTAAAAGCACTCAAGAAGACAAGATAGAATCGGAGAGGGAAAATGGCAGCACACTTGAAAGGTTTTTGGAAATGATATGAAGCTTTAGAATATAAAAACCCTAATGAGGTGTGAGAGGGGGTTTTAGCTTTATAGAAAAAAGTGAGGATGAGTTTTCAACGGACAAGATGACTTCTAGAAATGAGCATGGGACGGACGAGATTAAATTCATCCCATTTAGCCATAGACAATTCAGAGATAGTGGGATGCCTTTGACTCCCCAGCGGTTAAAAGCATGCTTGACCGGACAAAAACATGATCTGTCAAAACTAGTCAAAACCGAGGTAGTGGGGTGTAGCTGACTATCCAACGGTTAAACAGATGATTAGTCAACCCGGATAATGACCTGTTAAGACCGGATAAAACACTTATCTGTCAAGCAACTGATCACCAGTCATTGTATAAACTGAGCTGTCAAAAGCAACGTTTAAGGTGAGCAGTCACCAAAAACATATGAAAACTGGAATTTTTATGAAGAACATATTTTTCTCAATTTTAAACCTAAGTTTATGAAAACCTTATGCATATGCAAATGATGCTAAATGCTGAATTAATCACAGTGCATCTGAACATGTCTTCATTTCTTGATCTTCACTTCACTCACCTATCACTAAGCTTCAACCTAACCTCTAAAACCTGAATTGAGCATGTGAATGATTTTACAATGTTTTTGTTACAAGGATAGCCAATATTACATTATGTCTAAGATACAAATATCCTACACTCTCTCTTTGGTCAAGTTATTCCATGTGTGGTCTAGCAGTGATGTCGCGGTGGAGTTTGAGGTGTGGGGCTTCTTTAGTTCATCGTCTATGTTGGGCTTCACAAGTTCTTGAGCTAAGTCTTAATTGCTTGCTTGAATTGGTGTGAAATTGAACTTTTACAAAACCCTAACTTTTGTTAATTTCGATTGTGCGTGAAATTGAACTCTGTGAAACCTAGTTGGTTTGGATTTGTACCGGTCAAATTCAATTTTGATATTTAGAGTTAATTTTCTTACATTTTAATTCAATTCTAGGGTATGTGGATATGGTATTTAGGTTTACTTCTCTTTATTTTGTTGCAAGTTCTTTGAATAAGTTTATCTTTAGTTTTTGGGTTTTCAAATTTGCTAAGTTCAAGGCTCAAAGTGTTTATTCCAGGTATGCATCGCCAGTTCATGAATTTGCCTGCCGACCAAAGACCATAAAGAGGAGGAATGGAATCCACAATTGCGTGCAGGGGATGGTAGGATGTTGTTGACAAACAAAGAAGGAAATCAGACCTTTAAGTCCTAGAATCCATCGTTAATCGATTCCACATGGTAAGGTTTGGCCGTTGGATGGCAGTACTCTGTCAATTAATTGTTCGGCATGTGATTGAGTTGCTGCAATGTGCAAATTTGATTGCTTATACAGAGTGTTTGATGTATCTAAGAGCATCTCCACCCACGTAGGCGCAGGCGCATGCGCGAAGTGGGCTATTGCCCTCTTCTTGCCTTCCGTCGAAAAAACAGCTCCCACCAACGTAGGCGTAGGCGCAAGCGATCACTATTTTTATTTTTCTTTTTCAAAAACATGTATAAGAATTATCACCAACATTATTAAATATTCCCTTTTGTTGTCAAATAAATTTTACATACAAATAATTATCATAAAAAAACATGTAGAATTATCATATGTTAAATTTTATTTGTGCTTAAAATTTAATATTACATTCTTAAAAAAAAAAAAAAAATTGTATATAAAAAAATTGTGATTTTTTGTAAACGAAAATGTTGATTTTATATAAAAAATAAAAAAAAATAGTTTTGAAGTGTTCGGTAGCCATTCCCAAACACAAAAATCAGCCCAAAATCGTCGTTCGGCCTCCACTCCCGAACACTCTCACCCTCACTTGCCCCCACTCGCTCGTGCGTTGCACTCGCCCGAATAAAAAAAAAAAAAATACAGTGCGTTTTGATGTCAGCTGGGGCCCACATCCAACTCACCGCCCCCTCAGGCGCGGGCGCGGGCGACACTCGCTCTCGCCTCCGCCCGCCGAGCACTCGCCCTCCTCTCGCCTTAGCCCAAAATCGCCGCTGTAGCATGAACAGGGCCGGCTGAAGGCCAGCCCTCGCCTACGCCTTCGGTTTGGCCTTCCCGGTGGAGATGCTCTAAGAGTGGTTAGCTTGTTCTTAGGGATTACCTTTATTCAGTACTCTGCAGAGGGTTGTTGATGTTTTCAATTTTTTATTGTTGTATCTATTATTTTCTCTTGTGAGTTTCATGATTCCTGCCTGAAGATCATGATCTGTCTGTCTCTGTCAAAGTTCTATTATACTTTTTCAATTCTGCAATTCATATGTGGTTTCTTGCTCTGGATTTTGATAAAGAATGTGTTGAATTACGGTTCAAAATTAGGAATTGGGAAAGTTTCGTCTAAGTCCTATTTTGGGTAGTAATTGGTTTGTTCTTTTCCTTGGTATGGAAGGTTAGGGTTTTTCCTCTACTGTTTGAATTTAGGTGACTTATTCTAATGGGATTAGGAGTTTGGTTATGCCTATAAATATGCTGACTATGTGATGCATATTGTTAAGGGTGTAAAATCTGTTTGTAATCTTCTTTTGTTTAGTGAAGATCCTCGTCGTTTTCGCTGGTGGATTAGGCTTTCGCCAAACCGCGTTAAATCTTGTGTTCTTTCTTTGTTTGTTGGTTATTCGTATTTTGTCTTCGTTGAATTCTCTATTGGCGTTTGATTAGCTTCCGTGCAAATTCACAACAAAGTGGTATCAAGAGCATAGGTTTCGGTTTGGATTTTTTGAATGCCAGTTCACCATGAAGACCTGTACCGACGTCGACAAGATATGAGATTGAAAAGTTCTCCAAGAGTAATGATTTTGGCCTTTGGTGCATAAAGATGTTTGCCTCGCTAGTTCAACAAGGTCTCTTGAAGGCGCTATATGGTAAGAAAGCATTACCATAAGATATGTCTGAAGATGTTAAAGCTGCTTTGAACTCTAAAGAATTGACAAAAAGGACTTATGTAGTGAAATCTGACTGCCTAGTGGTTTATGGGAAGAAGAAGTCCAAGTCCAAATTTGAGAACAACACATGTCACTACTGTAAAGAGGAAGGACATTAGAAAGCTGATTGCCCAAAACTCAAAGGAAAGTTCAAGTTGGAGGATAAGGCCTCCACTTCGATAGCTGTTGGAGAATTTTGTTCTGAACTTCTGTGGGTGTTACAGAAGCAGGTGGAGCTTGATATCAATCAAGCATTCGGTGTGTGTTTGGTGTCTTCGTTTGTTCGACAGGTTTTTTGTTTGATCTTTGTTGAAGAATTTAGGTTCTTCGTTTGGATTTGTTTTGGATCAAATTTGTTCCTGTTTGCAAGTTCGAGTTTTGCTTGGATTTGGTTTGTGTTTGTTATTGGTATGCAGTATCAGAGTAGTGCATTTGGATTCAGATTTGTTTCGGTGGAAAAGACTTTCGGTGTAGGTTTCACTATTTTGGAAGCTCGATGGAGTTTCGCTTTGATGGAGATTATGAAGATTTGATAATTTCTCGCCGAGGTGGAGATTGTTGAATTACGGCTCAAAATTAGGAATTGGGAAAGTTTCGTCTAAGTCCTATTTTGGGTAGTAATTGGTTTGTTCTTTTCCTTGGTATAGAAGGTTAGGGCTTTTCTTGTCATGTTAGGATTTAAGTGACTTATGCTAATGGGATTAGGAGTTTGGTTATGCCTATAAATATACTGACTATGTGATGCATATTGTTAAGGGTGTACAATCTGTTTGTAATCTTCTTTTGTTTAGTGAAGATCCTCATCGTTTTCTCCCGTGGATTAGGCTTTCGCGGAACCGCGTTAAATCTTGTGTTCTTTCTTTGTTGGTTATTCGTACTTTGTCTTCGTTGAATTCGCTATTGGTGTTTGATTAGCTTCCGCGCAAATTCACAATAGAATGTTGTTTGGTATTTTTCTCTTTGTCAATAGTAACTTGGCTCGGCATTAAGAGTTAAGGATTAAGATGTTAAGTTAATCAACTATAGATAAAAAAGAAGTTCTCAGCCAAGAACTCATACCCATTAATTCTGTAAGTGTGTAGTTAAATTCGAACTGAATGACTTTGGCCTCCAATGGAAGGTTCCCCTGCAAACCAACTCTATTATCACGAGGTTGAGCTCCCTGACAATCATTCTTATTATCGATCTTAATGTAATTCTGAAGGACTTCTGAATGTTTTTCCCAGCTTGTACTAAATATTGATTCCTTTATTTGATTATGTAGGACATTGTGATGGTGTAAGGTTTATTGGGAGAAGTTTCGAGAGCATGTGAAAGATGGGAGTAGTTGGACCCTGACAAAAGATATGTGTTGCGTGTTTCATTTATAAAAGTGGTACTTCATGGTACAAAAATGCTTAGGCCTACATAGAATCCCAGATTACTTGCTATACATCAAAGACATTCAGTTTGCTACTACTCTTGGGATTACCTTTATTGTTACTCTATGTTCTTTTTGAAAAAACTGCCAAGTTACTTCCTTTATGAGCATGTTACTCTATGATATTTGATTCCTAATTATAATAGAAGTACTGTTTTGCCAATCACATCACTCTTTTGAAAACTTAGATCATGAAGGGTCCTGCTTTCCTAATCATGAGGTATTCTCTATTTTCATGTCTCTGTATCAGCATGTGTGTCAGGTATGCTTTGTGAAATTTGAAGTTTTAGTATTGTTAATGTGCATAAAAGTTTCTCCTAGTATGTAGCCAATCCATGAACAATTTAGGAAGAGAGGTGATTTTGGCACACCCAAAATCACCTCCTGCATACCCCTCTTTAATTTTGACCGTTGGATTGCATTATAAAAGAGGAATCAACAGCCGGGATCATACAAGGGAATGTAGGAGGTGATTTTAGGTGTGCTAAAATCATCTCCCTTTAGGAATAGTGTTCCGTTAGTATTCTATAACTTTTAGGGACAAAAGTCGTTATGTTAAGAAGGTGTTGAAGATTCAGAAGCAAAAGGGAAAAGCAGTTTAAAAAAGCTAGATTGGCAATTCTAGTGATTTAATTAGCTTCTAGAGTGGTTTTTTGCTTATTTCCATTTTGTACTTCTACTCTTTGTTTACAGGGGCAGACAGGGGTAAGTTTGAGTTTAAAAAATGTGAGCAATTGTATTGGGTGTTTATTGATTTTTTCTGTTTTGAACACTTGCATTGGGTGTTTATTGATTGTTTTGAGCACTTATATTGGGTGTTTGTTGCATATCAGTTGTGAGCACTTGTATTGGTTGTTTTAGTTGATGGGTTTTTGCTATCTAATGAATTTGCTACATTTAAATGATTTTGTTGATCTTCTTATGTGTAAATCTAAAATGGGACTTGGAAGCGTGCATGAGTGTGCATTTGGTTATGTGCATTTTTCAGGTACAGCTTTTTGTTTGTTTACCACTAATTATACTTGTAATTGCGTACTCACTGTTATCTCATTCTTATGGGTGTTCATTTTTGCAATAAATTGCTCTCGATGTGTGTTTTGGTGTGTAATGCATATATATATATATATAGGAAAAATATGAGCAGTTGTAAAGATATAAGGTTAGCATTTGGGATGAGTGTTTGGTTTATGATACATCATCTAAGAGTGCCATTCATGACCTAGAAAGACACTTCATAGGTTTGGGCTTAAGTCTTTAAACCTGCAGTGCTAGGATCTTGACTAACTTTAGGTGAAAATTGAATTTTTTTATGCTCCAAGATGCATGATTATTGAAACTTATAGAGTTTTATATATCTCTAGTATGCATCTCTTATATATCTGCTATTATCTGAATTCATTTGTGCTTGTTCAGGGACTTTAACAGAATACTTAACTCCTCTTACCAAGTACCATAGAATTATTCTCACCATTGTGCTATGAATTTGCAGGGTCTAGTTAAATCAAGAGGAAGCATCTGGATCTCTATAAGTTGGCATGATGCTGATGAAAATGGTTCCATGTCGGAGATTTTTGTTATAATGACTTAGGTTGTGTCAATCTAGTTTAAATTTGGAACAATTAGTTCTCACATTTCAATTACAGTGGATGCATACATTTGCAAAGAAATTCAATATGAAAATACATTTATGGTCTATTGTTATTGTTCTCTTTCATTGTGGTTTATTGATATAAGTTTGTGATTTAACCTCAATTTTAATTATGCATATATTTTTTTTTTTTTCTGTAATCCGCTCTCAAGCCACGGTTGCATCAACCGTGGCCAACAACATAACCAGGGTGTAGGATATTTTATGATTGGCTATCCTTGTCACAAAAACATTATAAAGAATGTAACAAGCTCAATTAGTCTTTAGGTTTTATTTCTAGATTTTAGGAAATTTGAAGAAGCTTGGAAGTTGTGAAGATAGATGATGATTGAAGATGCATTCACATGTAGGGTTCATTTGCATTAATATTTTGTCAAAAACTGGTCCTTATGTTTTCTTGTCAAAAACGTTTTCAAAACACTTTAAGGTTTTTCACTTGTTCCTACAAGAATAAGGAATTCAGTTTTGCTGTGACTAGTCATCTTATTCCTGCACGTGAAGTTGACTGCTTTATCTGACAGTTGATTAAACAGCCCACTCTATTAACCGCTGGTCAGTCAACTGCACCCCACTCACTCGGATCTGCCTAGGTTAATTTAAAAAGGAGAGTTTAAGGTTTAATCTCAGCCGTTCATCTCTTATCTCTTTGTGTCTATATAAACACAACTTCATCTTCAATAACGGCTAGGGTTTTCAAGCTAAAGATTTCATAAATTTTCTGAAAAACTCTCTTTGACTAGCTGCATTTTTTTTCCTCTCCGGTTCTTACTTGCCTTCTTGAGTGCCTAGTTCACTTATATAGAAGCCTTATAAGAAAGTGAGGATAGCTAGTATTTGAATCTTGTTTTCAAAGTTGTTTTCAATAGAAATCACATTAAGCAAACTTTGAAAGAAGGTTCATCTTTCCTAGTTCGGCTTGTTTTGAAGTTTCTATACTTTGAGTCGAGTTAGGAGTGTGCAACACTTGTCCCCCATGTTCATACATGTTTGTAGACGGTGTTGAGTATTAGAGGTCTCTGACCTTAGTAGGTTTGCTGCCCAGTTTATAGCTGCAAGCATCAAACACAGCCACGATTTATTTCCTGCAAGTTTACAACTTTCTGGAAATAAGTCTGTGACTGGTCACAAATCATCACAGCATACATTGTCGGTGCCACGTTAGAGGAATACTTGTGTATGTCCTTGTAGCGTGTTGACCAAGCAAGGATCCGCTGGAAGTGAAGTGATTGAGAAGAAGCCGCACGAGGGACTGCTGCATCTAAGTTAGGTAACTAGATATTGAGCTTGGTCTGAACCTTGTATTGGGCATCTTTTGCCATTTCATAGTGGAAGGCCGGTCTTCTGATAGACCCCCGGTTTTTTATCCCTTTGTGGATTTTTCCGGGTACCAAAACTCTGTGTCCATCTCTGTGTACTGTTAAACATTCGGCTAAACTAAAATTGGTTTTAATTTCGCACAAGTTCACTTAACATGCAAACTGGATAATTATGCCTGACTAGTCATCTTAACATGCTGCATTAGAAACGCTGGTTTGATATAGTTGTAGTTGTGGATAGCTCACGAATATCAAACTCACTGATTTCGTTGAGGACCTAAGTTGGCATTGCATACGAGTGTTGTTCATCAAAGCACAAGCATCCACAAGTAATATCCATCAAGTACTTAATCTGTTAAAGTTCATCACACTGTGACTGGTCATCTGTGTGATCTGTTTGTGTTGTTTGTTAATTAAGAGGGAAATAATTTAAAATACCCCCTTCATTGCCAACCTGCAATTGGTATCAGAGCAGGGCTTTAGACATACTTAAAGTAAGGTCTTGGGTTGGTTGGTTTAAGGGTCTAGACAATGGAGAGAGATCGAGTAGCCGGTTCGGTGAACTCACCTCCATACTTCGATGGCACAAACTAAGCTGCCTGGCGAGATAAGTTCGAAATCTTTCTTGATGCGTATGATGAATTTGCTTTCCAATATTTGTCTGTTGAATGGCGTCCTCCGTTTAGAATTGTTGACGGTGAGAGAGTGAACATACCTAGAGATGATTGGACACAGGTTCAGGTCAATGCATCAAATGCTAATAAAAAGGCTAGGAACGCCATAGCTGTTGCCGTCTCCAGTGCACAATATTCACATATTCAGCATCTGTACAACAGCTAGGGAAGCGTGGGACAGGTTGCGTGTCATTCACGAGGGTAATGACCAGGTTAGGGACCTAAAGGTTGAAATGGTCCTGTCCGAGTTTGAAGAACTCAGGATGATTGATTCAGAGAGCTTCTCTGATTTCTATCTCAGACTTGAGAGTGTCACCAATGCCGCGATGAGTCTAGGAGCACCTATTTCAGAGTTAACAATTGTTCAAAAGATATTGAGGGTGTTACCAAAGAGGTTTTCCGCGAAGAAGACCGCAATCAAGGAATGTCAAAACATGTCCGACATAAAACTTCCAAAACTTGTAGGAAAATTGAAAACCTATGAACTTGAGTTAAAATTGGAAGAAAGCATGCATAAGAAGGATAAAGGTGTTGCACTGCAGAGTGTGACTGATCAAGTTGAGCTGAAAAGTTCAAAAACAGAAAAGTCATCTTCGATTGATGATGACATGGCTTTGTTTGTCAAAAGATTTAGAAGAATTCTCAAGGATAGGAAGGATCACAAGGGTGGTGCGAACTACCCTAGAGAGTCAAAATTCAAACCACAGGGTGAAGGGTCAAATGAAAGGAAATTTGAAAAGAATTTTGGATCAAGAGATAACAAGTTCAAGAAGGGTCCAGTTAAGTGTTATACCTGTGGTGGGACTGGTCATATTTCTGTGGATTGTGCTAACAATAGGAAAGGGTCTAACAAAGGCAAGGATAAAGCCTTGAAAGCCTCTTGGAGTGATAGTGAGGATGAAGAATCACATCACTCTGACTCTTCTTCAGATAATGAAGATGATGAGATTGCCTTTGTTGTTAGAATTTCTGATCACAACTCAGCGGGTGAGGAATCCGAGTCGGGTTCACAACACATGACTGATGACGACCAGTCACCTGAGATGTATTGTCCTGTTTTTCATGACTATGACTCTCTTCCCGAGAATCAAACTTATGAGAAGATGTGTGAAAGGTATGATGCCTTATTTGATGAAACTTGTGTGATCAAAGCTGATAGCATTGAGCTGAAAAAGCGTTGTAATGAATTAGAGTTGGAAAAGGCTGCACTTTGTCTCACTTTGCAAGATTACGAGACCGGTCGGTCTAGCAAAGGAAGAGAAAATGCAGATGCCCAGTCGCATAGGTCAAGACTTGAGATTATGTATGAACAGTTGTCTGTTGATTTTGAAAGAGTTAAAAAGGAAAATATTGACCTTAGACATCAGTTGAGTAACTCGGAACACAGTGTTAATCTTATGCATAGTAAGAGTCTTAAGTTGAAAGAAGAAGTTGAGTCACTCAAACAATCTAATGTCTACTTGGTTGGGTACAATAAATTACTGCAAGAAAAAGTTAATGACCTGTCAATCGGTTAAGCAAAGTTAGACAAGATGCTAAATGTTGGAAAAAGTTTTCATGATAAAACTGGTTTAGGATATGTTCCTGGTGAGTCATCTACTTCAGTTTCTCAACCTAGGTTTGTCAAAGCTAGTGAGCCACACTCACCGAAGTCACTGGTCATCACAGTTCCACAAGAACCTAGGGGCAATAATCATAAGAAGAGTCACCAAGTGTTGTCTAGTTCCACTGCTCACACAAGAACCAGATTTGTACCCACGTGTCACCACTGTGGAGTAACTGATCACATCAGACCTAAGTGCAGTAAGCTAAAAGTCAAGAGTTTGTCAAAACACAATAGCTCACTTAGAGAACAGGTTGATTTGTTGCTTGTTGAAGTAACCAGAATTTCAAAGCTTGTTGAGTCATCCTCTTCACCACCTAGTAAGTCCAAGACTAAATGGGTAAAGAAAAAGGAAAAGTGTTTGGTTGCCTTGTCTGTCTTGAATTTGCGTGATCCAACTCGTTGGTACATCGATAGTGGCTGTTCCAAACACATGTCTGGTAACAAATCTGTCTTTGTAAAGCTTAATGATTTTGATGGTGGTTTTGTTGAGTTTGGGGGAGGAGAAACAGCAAAAATGACTGGTCAAGGAAGTGTTCGACTTCGGGGTTTGCCTCTACTCGAAGGAGTAAGGTATGTAGAAGGCCTTAAGTCCAACCTCATTAGTGTCTCACATTTATGTGATCAGTGGGCAGATGAAGTCTGCATGTCTACAAGAGGTTGTAGGATTGTTGATAGCAATGGTCATGATTTAATTCAAACAGGTAGGTCAAGTGACAATTGCTACACACTTGATAGTCAAATCTTGGCTGCCAAGTTGACCTGTCACTACTGTGACTGATAAGACCACGTCCTTATGGCACCAAAGGTTGGGACATATGAATATAAATGATTTGTACACCTTGGCTAAGAAACAACTTGTTAGAGGTCTTCCTAAGCTAGACAAGCCGTCAAAGCACATGCTGTGGTCCTTGTCAATTGGGAAAACAGTCACGTGTTGCACACAAGAGAGTCAAAGATGTTGGAACTTCACATCCTCTTGAACTCATTCACATGGATCTAGTTGGTCCGGTTCAAACCGTGTCTGTAGCAGGTAGAAAGTACATTCTTGTGATTGTTGATGATTTCTCTAGATATACTTGGGTGTCCTTCTTGAGAAAAAAGTCGGATGCTTTTCAAAATTTTGTGACTGTGTTCAAACAAATTCAGAATGAGGTGTTGGCTGGTCATCCCTCTATTGTTAGAATTAGGACTGATCATGGTACTGAATTTGAGAACTCTTTGTTTGCTGATTTCTGTGCTAGCATGGGGATCAAACATGAATTTTCGGCTCCAATTACTCCTCAACAAAATGGGATTGTTGAGAGGAAAAATAGAGTCTTGATTGAGATGGCTAGGGTGATGCTAAATAGCAAAAATCTAGCCAAGAATCTGTGGGCCGAGGCCATTAACACTGCTTGCTATATCTTGAATAGAGTCTACTTGAGACCAGGCACGGACCAGACTCCCTATGAGATTCTGGAAGGGAAAGAAACCTATGATTAGTCATCTTAGGGTGTTCGGCAACACTTGCTACATTCTAAGAGATAGGGAACACTTAGCGAAGTTTGATCCAAAGAGTGATGAAGGCATCTTCCTTGGATATTCCACGACTAGTCGAGCCTATAGAGTCTTCAACCTTAGAACCAATACCATCATGGAATCCATTAATGTCACAATTGATGATCTTGATGCATCAATTGATCAAGCTGTAGATGATGATGGGTTGTTCCCGGAAAAGGTCACTGAGTCTACTAGTAGGACTCAGGCAGAAAATGATGATGGGTCATCAGGATTCTAACTCTGACAGTTCAGAGAGTTCTAGACAGCCACCGAAAAAGAAACCAAACTGGGTAGTGTCTAGACATCCTGAAGACAACATCATTGGGTCAGTCAAGGAAGGAGTAAGAACTAGAAGTCAAATCCAAAGTGAAATTGCAAATGTTTGCTATGTGTGCACTGTGGAACCTAAGAATATTAAGGAAGCTCTTGTCCATGAGGAATGGGATAATTGCTATGCAAGAAGAACTAAATCGAGTTCGATAGGAACCAAGTGTGGACTCTTGTCAAGAGACCCGTCACTTCAAATGTCATTGGGACTAAGTGGATCTTTAAGAACAAGAGTGATGAGACCGGGAATATTGTGAGGAACAAGGCTAGACTTGTTGCTCAAGGGTATTCTCAAGTTGAAGGAATTGACTTTGAGGAAACATTTGCACCCGTAGCTAGACTTGAGTCCGTTAGGTTGTTGTGTGCTATTGCTTGTCATCTAAAATTCAAGTTGTACCAAATGGATGTCAAAATGGCCTTTCTTAATGGTTACTTGAATGAGGATGTGTTTGTTGAACAACCAAAAGGTTTTGAGGATCCTCATATGCCGGATGGTGTTTTTAAGTTGAAAAAGGCATTGTATGGTTTGAAGCAAGCTCCTAGAGCTTGGTATGATAGACTGTCTAGTCATCTTCTGTCCAATGGATACACTCGTGGATCCGTTGACAAAACTTTGTTCATCAAGCGGTTAAAGAATGATGTGGTTGTTGCACAAATTTATGTTGATGACATTGTGGTTGGGTCTACTTCGGAATCTCAAGTTCAACAGTTCATAAAGATTATGACTAGTGAGTTTGAGATGAGTCTAATTGGTGAATTAAATTACTTTCTTGGATTGCAAGTTAAGCAAGAGAAGACTGGTCTCTTCATTTCTCAATCCAAGTATGCTGCAAACCTTGTTAGCAAATTTGGATTCTCCTCTGCCAAACCTGCTAGGACCCCCATGAGTAGAACCACTAAGCTGTCTAGTGATAAGAAGGGCAAGAGTGTTGACCAGACACTCTACAGAAGCATGATTGGCAGTTTGCTGTATCTTACTGCCAGTAGACCAGACATCTCCTTTTCTGTTGGAGTTTGTGCGCGATTTCAAAGTGATCCTAGAGAGTCTCATTTGCATGCTGTGAAAAGGATCATCAAGTACGTTAGTGGGACTCTATCATTTGGTATTTGGTATACTTTTGATACAAATACTAACTTGGTTGGGTTTAGTGACGCTGATTGGGCGGGTTGTAGTGATGACCGGAAAAGTACTTCCGGTGGTGTGTTTTACCTTGGCAATAACATGGTCTCTTGGTATAGCAAGAAACAAAATTCAGTGTTATTGTCTACTGCCGAGGCTGAATACATTGCGGTAGGAAGTTGTTGCACACAGTTACTATGGATGAAACAAATGCTTTGTGACTATGGTATTATCCGTGACCAGTTCACCATCTACTGTGACAACACTAGTGCCATATGCATATCTGAAAATCCCGTGCAGCACTCTAGAACCAAGCACATTGATATTAGGCACCACTTCATTAGGGATCTCGTTGAGTCAAAGATTTTAATGCTCAAATTTGTGCCTTCGGAAAAACAACTTGCTGATATTCTGACCAAACCCTTAGATGATCAGGTTTTGACTGGTCTTCGAAAGAGTCTTGGAATCTGTGTTATGGAATAACTGTGACTAGTCGTAGTCGGTGCTTGTACATATTTCAGTTTCCTGCATATCATGCATCATGAAAAATGGAAAATTCCCAATCAGTCTAGTCTCTTTGGATTGGTACTCTCAATTAAATGCTTGATGAATATAATTGAAGTCCTAGGTTAAGTCACATGTTCATAATCCCATTTCTTGTCAAAAGAATAAAGAGTATGAGTTTTAAAAGCTTGATTGGTTTAAATTTGTTCTCTTCACTTTTCTAAAAACTCTTATTTCTTTATGATGATCTTTTGTGTAACCTCTTGTGATTTCAAAAGAAATGTGTAGTCAAAAATGGAGAATTTCCTCGAAAATGAAAACGAGAAGGACAATAAGGCCCTAACTCAAAAAGAAAAATAAAATAAGAATAAAAGTTTTGGGCTTGAGTCAAAATAAAGATGTGTCAATGTTACACCACTCCTTAAAAAGTTTAATGTGTTCATCACATACCTACACTTAAAATCAAATTTTCAAGTTGTCACTATTTTGAAAGTCTATAAGTGTTGTGGGTACATGATTTAGTGTGTAATCAAATGGTAGTCGATTTTCTTTGGAATTCTTACTCAATATGATCTAGACTTCCCATTCCCAAATGTGTCATGTGATCTAGTCATTAAATCAATTATATTCTCTAATCATGTCATTGGGAGTTCGAATTTAAATATGAGTACAAGTTTGGTTATAAAAATAAATCATGCATTCTATAAACTTGTCACATACATCATTTGTCAAGAACTAACTATTGAGTTGTCACATTATGCACCATACCTAATTGTTAATCCGTTATTATATTTTTGATCATTAAAATTTTTGTTTCGGATACTTAGTATGTGTGTGATGATTGATGATGTGTAAGTGGTGTGGAATAACTTATTGCACCGGTTGAGTGTTTAGTTGTGTGGAAAGGGTTCTTTAAGAGAGTTGTCTCTTCACTTTCAAATCCCCCTTCTCCCCTCCACTAGATGACCGACACGTTACTGCTGGTGCATGTACCGAAGGTTTCTTCAACGTTCCATGGCACCTTTTGGAGTTTTTGAGGCGTTAAAGTGTTTAGGGTTCCCATACGGTACTTACACTCCTGTCACCGCTCATAAAGGCCTTTTACTTTTCGGATATCTTCCAAAAATCTCTGCAAATTTCTCCCAAAGATTTCCAAACTTCCCAGATTTTCAAAATCCTTCAAGAAATCATGCTGTTCTTCCTTGCTCTCGCGTCCCTTGTCCATCTGTACTTCAATTCGGAGGACTCCGATGATGAAGTCCAAATCGTTCGGCCAGACTCCCCTCCGGCTGAGCCAGCAACCTCCTCTCTGTCTCTCCTGTCGGATCTGTCTTCAATGGTGCTGGGCCATCCAAACCTACCATGTCCGTTCATGAAGACGATGAGTCATCACCGTCTGAACACTCTCTGCATGCCGAACCTACTGCTCCTACCAATGAGGCAGAATCTGCCGAACCTGCCTCACCTGTCGAACCAGCAGCACCCATTGAACCGCCCAAGGAGAAGAAGAAGGGTCGAGTGAAGGTGAAAGCAAATCGCCAAAGGAAGTCCCCTCGAAACCCTCTACCAATGGTCAGCCACACTCGGTTTGTGAATGAAAGCGCGCGTAGATACTATGACCAAGTCTCCACACGCATGGTTGTCACCGAGCGTGAGTATCCAATTCTTGACTTTTCGTCCGAAATTGTCACTTCTCTAGGTCTAGGTTGGCTCCAAACTGCAGTTAGGCACTTCAATTTGAAAAATCTCTTGTCGGTACCCTCTAGTTCATTTAGATTCAATCTCACGGTGGTTAGGGAATTCTTTGCAAATTTTCCTAAATTAAATGAATTTTCATATGATGTTGAAGTTAATGTGCGAGGTCGAGTCATAAGGATCAGTCCATCCATCATATATGAATACTTTGGGTTAAATAGTATGGATAACCATGATGCACATACTGCCTATCTAGAAGAGTCAAGTCGTTTTCTCATGCCGGATTTCTCTGTAATTGCATTTCATGATCCTGATTTGGTCTTGGAACTAGGTAATAAGCCATGTAGGTCTCACCTATCACCAAGTTATCGGTTGTTGCTGCATATCATTAAGACCAATATTCTGCCTACCGGCAATGCAGCAAATGTCACTTTAGAAGCCGCTAGATTAGCTGTTCTCATTCAGCACCATTTTCCGATTCCGTTTGGTCATATTATCTACGATTCCATCATGTCTAAAACGCGCAACACAGGAAAGATAGAAGGCACTCGTGCTTCCATTGTCTTTCCTTGTTTCATTCACCATCTGTGTGAGAGGGCAGAGGTACCTATGGATGAGTCACAGGATGACTACATGAGTTTGAAGGGTGCTATGACTGAGGCCTTGCTGCAGAAAAGTGAGAAAGCGGTTACTAGTGCGCGAAATGCTAAACTGTCCATTGGACCAGTTTCACCGGCTAATCTGTCTTCAACGATCAATGCTGCAGTGAAGAAAGCTCTTAAGGAAATCAGTGCTAAATGAAAGAAGAAGTCTTCGCAGCGTTCGTTGAAGAAAAGGAAAATCTGAGATGGGTGTCTTGTTGTTGTTGGTCCACATTTTCTGTTGCTTGTCCGTTGTTTAGGTTGTTGTTTTCTTCTAATATTCTGTTATGTGTTACTTTGTCTGGTCAAGAACATTTTATGCTTAGAAATTTTGCTGGTATGTACCTTAATTGCCCGCTGTGAACATTGGGGCTTATTTTGCTGTGACTAGTTTATGTTCTGTCCTAGTTTGTTAAAGTGGTTGTGTTTAGTCTCTCTCTCACTATTGCTCTTAGTTTATAATTGCTCCGTTTGTGCTATTCTCTCTCATTGCTCCCTGCTCCTTACTTTGTTGATTGGTATGTTTAAATATGCTTCCGTTGCTTACTCATTTTTTATATCCTTTGTCTTGCCATGACAAAAAGGGGGAGTAGATATTATATTCAATCACATGCTCTACTATTTAGGGGGAGTTTAATTATTGATGTTAGCATATGAATTTTACTTTGATACAATTATGCTAGTTAGGGGGAGAATACATTCTATTGCATGCTGCCTTGAGTTTTCCTGCAGGTACTTTTTGACTAGTCAGCATAGTTAGGTTGGTGAGTGTGAGTGATGTGAGTTATGGGGTTGTTTTTGTCAAGGAAAGCCAAAGGGGGAGATTGTAGGATATTTTATGATTGGCTATCCTTGTCACAAAAACATTGTAAATAATGTAACAAGCTCAATTAGTCTTTAGGTTTTATTTCTAGATTTTAGGAAATTTGAAGAAGCTTGGAAGTTGTGAAGATAGATGATGATTGAAGATGCATTCACATGTAGGGTTCATTTGCATTAATATTTTGTCAAAAACTGGTCCTTATGTTTTCTTGTCAAAAACGTTTTCAAAACACTTTAAGGTTTTTCACTTGTTCCTACAAGAATAAGGAATTTAGTTTTGCTGTGACTAGTCATCTTATTCCTGCACGTGAAGTTGACTGCTTTATCTGACAGTTGATTAAACAGCCCACTCTACTCACTCGGATCTGCCTAGGTTAATTTAAAAATGAGAGTTTAAGGTTTAATCTCAGCCGTTCATCTCTTATCTCTTTGTGTCTATATAAACACAACTTCATCTTCAATAACGGCTAGGGTTTTCAAGCTAAAGATTTCATAAATTTTCTGAAAAACTCTCTTTGACTAGCTGCATTTTTTTCCCCCTCCGGTTCTTACTTGCCTTCTTGAGTGCCTAGTTCACTTATATAGAAGCCTTATAAGAAAGTGAGGATAGCTAGTATTTGAATCTTGTTTTCAAAGTTGTTTTCAATAGAAATCACATTAAGCAAACTTTGAAAGAAGGTTCATCTTTCCTAGTTCGGCTTGTTTTGAAGTTTCTATACTTTGAGTCGAGTTAGGAGTGTGCAACACTTGTCCCCCATGTTCATACATGTTTGTAGACGGTGTTGAGTATTAGAGGTCTCTGACCTTAGTAGGTTTGCTGCCCAGTTTATAGCTGCAAGCATCAAACACAGCCACGATTTATTTCCTGCAAGTTTACAACTTTCTGGAAATAAGTCTGTGACTGGTCACAAATCATCACAGCATACATTGTCGGTGCCACGTTAGAGGAATACTTGTGTATGTCCTTGTAGCGTGTTGACCAAGCAAGGATCCGCTGGAAGTGAAGTGATTGAGAAGAAGCCGCACGAGGGACTGCTGCATCTAAGTTAGGTAACTAGATATTGAGCTTGGTCTGAACCTTGTATTGGGCATCTTTTGCCATTTCATAGTGGAAGGCCGGTCTTCTGATAGACCCCCGATTTTTTATCCCTTTGTGGATTTTTCCGGGTACCAAAACTCTGTGTCCATCTCTGTTTACTGTTAAACATTCGGCTAAACTAAAATTGGATTTAATTTCGCACAAGTTCACTTAACATGCAAACTGGATAATTATGCCTGACTGGTCATCTTAACTGCTGCATTAGAAACGCTGGTTTGATATAGTTGTAGTTGTGGATAGCTCACGAATATCAAACTCACTGATTTCGTTGAGGACCTAAGTTGGCATTGCATACGAGTGTTGTTGATCAAAGCACAAGCATTCACAAGTAATATCCATCAAGTACTTAATCTGTTAAAGTTCATCACACTGTGACTGGTCATCTGTGTGATCTGTTTGTGTTGTTTGTTAATTAAGAGGGAAATAATTTAAAATACCCCCTTCATTGCCAACCTGCACAGGGTTTACTTTAACCCACTCTCAAGCCATGGTTGCATCATCCGTGGCCAACAATATAATAATGGTATCCTATAATCCACACTCACGCCACGGTTTACTAATGGGGTGCCTAATGATCAATACAGACGACGAGTTAGGACACAGATGCTTGTGCAGTGCCTATTTGCGTTTTCCCATGGATATATGCGTTTAGGGCTTCAGGCACAGATAAAGCCTTCATAGCCACAGATTTTTTCTGTGCCCATTGTGCACTTTTTTTTTTGTATATATACATATATATATTGGTATCAGAGCTATAAGTGTTCTGATCAGTTAACTCATTCCGCCCAAGTGGCTGATTATCTATTCCTTGATCTATCTACTGTTTATTTTCTGTCTTCTATCCCTGTTTATCTTCTACATTAGAAATCTTCCCACACCAAACAGTAAGGACAGGTCCAAACAATAAGTCTCAGGTGAGGCGTGAGCTGAGGACGTGAGCGGCGAAGAAGAATTCTAAGGTTCGAGGTACACATGATAGAAAACAGTCATAACCAGTACGTCCTTCATTCTTTAGATTTCCTTTCTCTTGTTAAAAATGAGTCGAATCTTTAGATCCAATTCCTCAGTCAGCTCTAGGTCTAACCTAGATGGCATTCCTGATATAGTAAACAAAGAACATATTGAATACCAGTCAGATGAAAACGTTGATTTCACGGGTGGAATATACCCAAATCCCCAAAGACAATATTTACAGAAAGAAATGGTCTTTCAATGCTTTCAAAAGTTCACACCATGTAAAAACTGTTGAACAAGTTTATGCAATCAGTAAAGAACATGAAACATGCCAAATTTTCAGTCAAGAGTCAATCAAAGCCCATAAAAGAGAAGGATACAACTATATTCATATAGGATGTGTTCAAGTTGCAGTCAAACCCCTAACAAGACGAGGTCTGAACAATTCATTCCTCCTGTGTCTTAGAGATGCTAGATTTACCAATTTCAATGACAGTATTCTTGGAGTCATAGAATCCAGTCTTTATAATGGCCCAATCCATTTTGACTGTTATCCTGACTTCACAGTAAATAGCAATGATCCCCATATCCTAAAAATCTTAACTCTAAACATTAAGACTGTAGGATATAGAGTCCTAAACGGATCTCATTCATTAGCATTGATTTATAGAATCTACTATAAATGCACCGGAACCAACCTGAATGTCCAAGCAGTCAACAAAAGCCCAAAAGATCAAACTCTTCTCATTCAAAGTAACCAAAATAATGCCAATCCAAGTATGCTGCAAACCTTGTTAGCAAATTTGATTTCTCCTCTGCCAAACCTGCTAGGACCCCCATGAGTAGAACCACTAAGTTGTCTAGTGATAAGAAGGGTAAGAGTGTTGACCAGACACTCTACAGAAGCATGATTGGCAGTTTGATGTATCTTACTGCCAGTAGACCAGACATCTCCTTTTCTGTTGGAGTTTGTGCGCGATTTCAAAGTGATCCTAGATAGTCTCATTTGCATGCTGTGAAAAGGATCATCAAGTACGTTAGTGGAACTCTATCATTTGGTATTTGGTATAACTTTGATACCAATACTAACTTGGTTGGGTTTAGTGACGCCGATTGGGCGGGTTGTAGTGATGACCGGAAAAGTACTTCCGGTGGTGTGTTTTACCTTGGCAATAACATGGTTTCTTGGTATAGCAAGAAACAAAATTCAGTGTCATTGTCTACTGCCGAGGCTGAATACATTGCGGTAGGAAGTTGTTGCACACAGTTACTATGGATGAAACAAATGCTTTGTGACTATGGTATTATTCGTGACCAGTTCACCATCTACTGTGACAACACTAGTGCCATATGCATATCTGAAAATCCGGTACAGCACTCTAGAACCAAGCACATTGATATTAGGCACCACTTCATTAGGGATCTCGTTGAGTCAAAGATTTTAATGCTCAAATTTGTGCCTTCGGAAAAACAACTTGCTGATATTCTGACCAAACCCTTAGATGATCAAATCTTGACTGGTCTTCGAAAGAGTCTTGGAATCTGTGTTATGGAATAATTGTGACTAGTCATAGTCAGTGCTTGTACATATTTCAGTTTCCTGCATATCATGCATCATGAAAAATGGAAAATACAAAATCAGTCTAGTCTCTTTGAATTGGTACTCTCAATTAAATGCTTGTTGAATATAGTTGAAGTACTAGGTTAAGTCACATGTTCATAATCCCATTTCTTGTCAAAAGAGTAAAGAGTATGAGTTTTAAAGTTTGATTGGTTTAAATTTGTTCTCTTCACTTTTCTAAAAACTCTTACTTCTTGATGATGATGAATTGTGTTACCTCTTGTGTTTTCAAAAGAAATGTGTAGTGAAAAATGGAGAATTTCCTCGAAAATGAAAACGAGAAGGACAATAATGCCCTAACTCAAAAAGAAAAAGAAAAATAAAAAATAATAATAATAATAAATAAAAAAAAGGTTTTGGGCTTGAGTCAAAATAAAGATGTGTCAATGTTACACCACTCCTTAAATTTCAATGTGTTCATCACATACCTACACTTAAGATCAAATTTCCAAGTTGTCACTATTTTGAAATTCTATAAGTGTTGTGGGTATGTGATTTAGTGTGTAATCAAATGGTAGTCGATTTTCTTTGCAATTCTTACTCAATATGATTTAGACTTCCCATTCCCAAATGTGTCATGTGACCTAGTCATTAAATCAATTATATTCTCTAATCATGTTATTGGGAGTTCGAATTTAAATGTGTGCACAAGTTTGGTTATAAAAATTAAGTCATGCATTTTATGCTTTGTCACATACATCATTTGTCAAGCACTAGCTATTGGGTTGTCACATTATGTCCTATACCTAGTTGTTAATCCGATATTATATCTTTGATCATTAAAATGTTTGTTTCGGGTACTTGAGATGTGTGTGATAATAAAGTCTGGTTGAGTGGAATGTAGATTGCACCGGTTGAGTGTTTAGTTGTGTGGAAACGGACTCTTTAAGAGAGTTGTCTCTTCAATTCAAAATCCACCTTTTCCCCCTCACTAGATGACCGACACGTTGTGACCGGTGCATGTACCGAAGGGTTCTTCAACGTTCCATGGTAGCTTTTGGAGTTGTTGAGGCATTAAAGATTCTAGGCTTTCTACACGGTACTTACACCTCTGTCTCCGTTCATAAAGGCCTCATCCTTTTCGGTTTTTCTCCCAAAAAGCCTTTGCAAAATTCTCTGAAGGTCTCAAACTCTCCCAATCTTCCCAAAAATCTCAAAAACTGCCAAACACCATGATGCTACTTCTTGCACTCGCATCTTTGGTCCACCTGTACTTCAATTCTGCGGATTCCGATGATGAAGTCCAAGTCATTCGACCAGAATCCCCACCTGCCGAACCTGAAAATTCATCCGTCTCTGCAGCTGGGTCTGTGTTTAATGGTGTTGGACCTTCTTGCCCAGTCAACTCAGTTCCCATTGATGTTGAGCCTCCTCTTCCTACTGTCTCTGTTCACAGTGGGAATTCTTCTCCTCCATCCGAACACTCCTTGCATTCCGATACAATGGAGCCAGTTGCACCCGCCGTACCGATGGAACCAGTTGGAGATGATGAACAAGACGAACCGGTTACACCTGTCGAGCCATCAAAGAAGAAGAGTGGTGGTCGGAAGAAAGCCACAGCCAATCGCCGCCGACAAAACCCTCGCAATCCTCAGTCAATGATCAATCATCCTCGATTTGTGAATGAGGCAGCGAGTAGATACTTTGACCAAGTCTCTTCTCGCATGGTGGTCTCCGAAAGAGGGTATCCAATTCTTGACTTCTCTGTTGATTTAGTCACATCCTTAGGTCTAGGGTTTGTCCAAGATGTTGTTAGGTCATTCAATTTGGGATATTTGTTGTCAAGTCCTCCAAATGGGTTCAAGTTTAATCTAACGGTGGTTAGGGAATTCTTTGCAAATTTTCCAAAACTCGATGTTTTTTCTTATGATGTGGATGTTGTAGTGTGTGGGGCTGTTATTCACTTTAACCCATCTATCATTTATGAATTCTTTGGGCTGCCTAGTCACACAGATCATGATGCATACACCACTTATTTGGAAGAGTCTAATCGTTTTCTTATGCAAGATTTCTCTATTTTAGCCTTTCATGATCCCGATCTTGTCTTAGGTGTAGGTGAAAAACCTTGTAGGTCTCATCTGTCCCCAGGGTACCGTCTGTTGTTGCATATCATTAAAACGAACATTCTGCCAACCGGCAATGCAGCAAAAGTTACTTTGGAAGCCGCTAGACTAGCCATCCTCTTAGTACAGCGTTTTCCCATTCCGTTAGGTCATATAATCTTTGATTCCATTATGTCTAATACTCGGAACACGGGAAAAATAGAAGGAACTCGTGCATCTATTGTTTTTCCGTGCTTCATCCATCATTTGTGTGAACGTGCGGATGTGCCTATGGATGAGTCACAAGATATGTATGAGAGTCCTAAGAGTCCTATGACCGAAGACTTGTTGAAGAAAAGTGAAAAGGCTACTAAGATTGCTCGAGGTTCAAAACTGTCAATCGAACCAGTCTCTCCTGCAAATCTGTCTTCCACCATTGATGCTCCAGTGAAAAAGGCCACTGCCAAGGTCATTAAGGCTTTTAGTGCTAAGCGTAAGAGGAGGACCTCAAGGAAATCTGCCAAGAAAGACTGATCATGTTGTTGTGAAGTTGATTGCTGTTTTTTTTTCTCTGTTCTGTTTTTATTCTGTCTCGTCATGAACAATTTCTGCTTAAGTGTTATTTTGCTGGGATGTAACTTAATTGCCCATGATGAACATTGAGGCTTCTTTTTCTGTGACTAGTGCTATTTCTGTTTATGTTTAAATTGCTTGCTTGTGTCTAGTTGTGTTATTAAGGGGGAGTGCTCCCTCATTATTGCTTGCTGCTTATTGCATGTGCTCTAAAACTCCGTTTGTGCTATATATTCTCTCCCAACGGTACTCACTTAATAGTTGATTGATGCCTATATGGTTATGCTTCCGTTGTTTATCATACTCATTGTTACATCCTTTGTCTTGCCATGACAAAAAGGGGGAGTAGATACTTTAATCACATGCTTAGGGGAGTACTTTTTCGCATATACATTAACTCTGATATGACTATGCTAGTTAGGAGGAGAATACATTCTATTGCATGCTGCCTTGAGTTTTCTTGCAGGTACATTTTGACTAGTCAGCATAGTTAGGTTTGGTGAGTGTGAGTGATGTGAGTTATGGGGGTTTGTTTTTGTCAAGGAAAGCCAAAGGGGGAGATTGTAGGTTATTTTATGATTGGCTATCCTTGTCACAAAAACATTGTAAAGAATGTAACAAGCTCAATTAGTCACTAAGTTTATATTTCTAGATTTTTAGGATATTGAAGAAGCTTGGAAGGTTGAAGATTGAAGATGCATTCATATAACACATTCATTTGCATAGTCTTTCTGTGTCAAAAATCTTGTCCTTTCTTTATTTAGTTAAAAGGTTTTAAACTCTTTAAAGCTTTGGACTTGTTTTCACAAGAATAAGGAATTTAGGATTTTCGTGACTGGTCATCTATTTCATGCACGTGAAGGTTGACTACTTTTCTGACAGATTGATTAAACAGCCCATGCTTTTATCCGCTGGTCAGTCAACTGCGCCCCACTCACTCGGATCTGCCGAGGTTGTTTTAAAAAGAGAGTTTAAGGTTTAATCTTGGCCGTTTATCTTTTATCCCTTTGTGTCTATATAAACACAACTTCATCCTCAATATCGGCTAGGGTTTTCAAGCTAAACATTTCATCATTTTTCTGAAAAAACTCTCTTTGACTAGCTGCATTTCTCCTCTCCGGTTCTTGCTTGCCTCCTTGAGTGCCTAGTTCACTTATATAGAAGCTTTATAAGAAAGTGAGGATAGCTAGTCTTTGAATCTTGTTTTCAAAGTTGTTTTTCATAGAAAACACATTAAGCTAACTTTGAAAGAAGGTTCATCTTTCCTAGTTCGGCTTGTTTTAAAGTTTCCATACTTTGAGTCGAGTTAGGAGTGTGCAACACTAGTCTCTCATGTTCATGCATATTTGTAGACTTTGTTGAGTTTTAGAGGTCTCTTGACCTGAGTTGGTTTGCTGCCCAGTTTGTAGCTATAAGCAAGCAAATACAGTCACCTTTTTATTTCGTGGAAGTTTATTGCTTACTGGAAATAAATCTGTGACTGGTCATAAATCATCACAGCATATAGTTTCGGTGCCACGTTAGAGGAATACTTGTGTATCTCCTTGTAGCGTGTTGACCAAGCGAGGATCCGCTGGAAGTGAAGTGATTGAGAAGAAGCCGCATGAGGGACTGCTGCATCTAAGTTAGGTAACTAGATATTGAGCTTGGTCTGAACCTTGTATTGGGCATCTTTTGCCATTTCATAGTCGAAGGCCGGTCTTCTGATAGACCCCCGGTTTTTTTTTATCCCTTTGTGGATTTTTCCGGGTACCAAAACTCCGTATCCATCTTTGTGCATTGTTAAACATTCGGCTTAATTAAAATCGGATTTAATTTAGCACAAATTCACTTAACATGCAAACTGGATAATTCTGCCTGACTAGTCACCTTAACTGCTGCATTAGAAACGCTGGTTTGATATAGTTGTAGTTGTGGATAGCTCACGAATATCAAACTCACTGATTTCGTTGAGGACCTAAGTTGGCATTGCATCTGAGTGTGGTTGATCAAATCACAAGCATCCACAAGTAATATCTGCTAAGTACTCAATCGAGTTAATCTGTTAAGTTCATCACACTGTGACTGGTCATCTGTGTGATCTTTGATTGTGCTGTGTATTAAACAAAAGGGAATTATTGCCAACCTGCACAGAGTCTCAAAGTAAAATGTAAACCATATTCCTATCTCCCCCCCAGGTTTTCATTATGCCCCTTTTCATCCAAGTAAATCACTCCCATATTTCAGAGATATCTTATTTACCACTGAGTCAATAGCAATCAAACCCATTTATGACAAGAGTAACCAACCCAAGATACTCTACCATTCCGTCTATATCCAGAAAATCATCACCCAAGAACAATGGGGCAGTCAACCATTCAAACTCCAGACCCTTACTTCCCAAGACCCAAATGCAGAAGGAAGCTCATTTAATCATTATGATTATATGGAAGCATGGTTCAAAATATTCATGCACCAGAATGAATCATTCAGTCACTCCTGGTTCATCAATTTCGACAGTAAATTCAGAGGACCATTTCCTTTATGGTTCCAAAAATGGTGGACCAATTTCGGTCCAACTTTTGAACTCCTCCCCAGGGAGCTCCAAGATTCAGTCAAGTACTTCTCCACCCGTTACCAAACAAGTCAACAAGATGCTCGTTTCCCGCACCTGCTGCATTTTACAGCAAAATACAAGATGTCATGGATCATGAAATGGCATTATGCAGTCAGCAATGATGTTCTCACAAAACAAATTTCAGTCAAATGGTGGGATAAATTCAAACATATGCGAATTATTTCCCAAGTCAATGAAGAATTCCCAGCAATTCAGCCAAAAGAAGTTAAACCCTCTACTTCACAGTCATCTGCCTCCTCACTCAGCATTGAACGAAAATCCAAATCTGAGCTAAAGGAAATGGCAAACTAGTTACTACTCCTTGCCAGCCAACATGATGGCAACGAGGAACAAGACAAAGTCAAAAAGGAGCACTTATCTCCCACTTCCTCTACTGCTTCTGCATCACCAACACCCAGCCCAGTCAAAGCACCTGCAAAAATGCGTTGGGCTGATTATCCAGAAGAAGACTACCAAGATGCTCAAGACCCCTATGCCGATATTGACCCATTCGACATAGCCAGTTAATGAAGACAGTCAGCACAATCAGCAACAGTCAAAGTCACCAGACAAGTCACTATTTATGAACAGTTAAAAGTCTCCTGACAAGTCACTATTCATGAACAGCTCTACCACATTTCCCGCATCTTTCGGTGGCATCCAATAATGTCTCCACCCACTGATGCTTTCAGCGTCTATTTAAGAAGACCCTCATTCATGAAGAATGCAGGCTTAAAATCAGAAGTGAAGCCGATAGTCGATAGTCACCATAATTTTTTGTAAACCAAATATTGAGATAGAGATTGTTTTAGCATATCTAAAATATCAACTTGTGATATTCAGTTGTTCTATGACTTTCGAAACATCTGCCCTATCCCAGTAAACCAGTGTACAAAGTAAGAATTTACATAAATTCAAGTATTTTCAGTAACATCGTTATTTCAGTTATCTATTTTTCAGTTAATCTTCAATATCATATTTCAGCAACATTATTATTTTCAGTAACCTCGTTATTTTCAGTATTATGTCTTCCGCATGCATCATTCATTCCACTCTGGATACCCTTTTAGTATCAGATATGCTAAAACAATCTCTATCTCAATATTTGGTTTACAGAAAATTATGGTGACTATCGACTATCGGCTTCACTTCTGATTTTAAGCCTGCATTCTTCATGAATGAGAGTCTTCTTAAATAGACGCTGAAAGCATCAGTGGGTGGAGACATTATTGGATGCCACCGAAAGATGCGGGAAATGTGGTAGAGCTGTTCATGAATAGTGACTTGTTAGGAGACTTTTTACTGTTCATAAATAGTGACTTGTCAAGTGTGACTTTAACTGTTTGTATTGCCTCCTGATTGTGCTGACTGTTCTATTTGCTGCCTTTCACTATTAACTGGCTATGTCGAATGGGTCAATATCGGCATAGGGGTCTTGAGCATCTTGGTAGTCTTCTTCTGGGTAGTCGGCCCAACGCATTTTTGCAGGTGTTTTGACTGGGCTTGGTGCTGGTGATGCAGAAGCAGTAGAGGAAGTGGGAGATAAGTGCTCCTTTTTGACTTTGTCTTGTTCTTCGTTGCCGTCTTGTTAGCTGGCAAGGAGTAGTAACTGGTTTGCCATTTCCTTCAGCTCGGATTTGGATTTTCCTTCAATGCTGAGTGAGGAGGCAGATGACTGTGAAGTAGAGGGTTTAACTTCTCTTGGCTGAATTGCTGGGAATTCTTCATTGAGTGGAGACATTATTGGATGCCACCGAAAGATGCGGGAATTGCGGTAGAGCTGTTCATGAATAGTGACTTGTCAGGAGACTTTTTAACTGTTCATGAATAGTGTCTTGTCAAGTGCTGTTAACTGTGCTGATTGTACTGCAGATTGTGTGTGTGTGTATATATATATATGTGGGCCATGCTTTGGAGAGCTTTATGGAGAAATTGAACATTTTTCTTGTGGTGACGGACTATCTGGTCTGCCTTCAGAGAAAGACTTATTTGGTTGAACAAAAGCCTGTGGTTCAAAGTTCAAACACAAGTACAACATGAGGAAACATCAATGAGCTGTTGGACAAAAGCCTGAAAGTGAACTTTTAACATAATGAGCATTTTTGCTCACCACCCAAAATAGTGTGGTTCAAACACAAGCGGTACAAGATATATATATTGGTCTATATTTTCTCTTTAAACTTTTCAAAAATGAAGGACCCTCTTATGGAGCACGGTTGTTAAAATGTTTACATCAGGTGTTTGATATTTGTATGCTACATCCCAATTGGTCAATCAGTCCTATGTAAAACACAAGTCCTTTGTGCGACTAGCTTTCCAGCTTACAAATCATTGAATTACTAAAAGTTAAAAGTCATGGACCTAATTTTGATTAGAGAAGACGTTGATATTTTTTTTTGGCATCATATGAGGATTTTTTTGCTGCATCATATTTAAGTTATGTCTTTGTGTCATGTCAAGAACTTCATTTATATTTTGAATCATATAAATCCACCAAAACATCTTGTAAAGTTGATTCATGTGGCTGTGAAGCATTTGATATGAAATTGCTCAAATTTGCTCCTTGACTATCATTCTATAAAGAGTACATATAGTTTGTGCACCTTTGCCCAATATAAAGCCTTCCAATCAAACACATTTTCTATCCTAAATTTATACCTTGCTAGACACCAAGCTTCTATTATGGATTCTAGAATAAACTTGCAAGCTCATTATCAGGAAACTCTGCAATGTCATACAAAAATCCTAAGGCTCTTGCTTGACACATGATCAGAAATGATCAGCGAATTATAAGCCATATATTTGAAAATATGATTTCCTAAAATCTCTTAATAGCAAATATGATGTATCTCAATATTGCTTCTAGTTAAGTTAGAAACATTGTCATTTGTGGGACTAGCTTTCCAGTAAGACGACATTGATGATGTTTCTGTTATATTTTAAGTCATTTCTTTATGTTGTGTCATATATACCATATATATTTTGAATTATATAACTCCCCTAAAATATCTTTTGTAAAGTTGATTCATGTGGCTGTGAAGCATTTCATATGAAATTGGTCAAATTATAGTTTGTGCACCTTTGCCTATATTAAGCCTTCCAATCAAACTCTTTTTCTAACCCAAATTTATCCCTTGAGGGTAAAAATTATAGTTGATTCATGTGATAAATTTAATAATTAATATTTAGTTTAACTAAAAAAATTATATTTATTTTGCAATTATAAAGGTTTCAAAGTGAGATTTTCTTGTTCGGCATTGTCACATAATTACTAAGGGGTTAAATTGTTGATTTTTAATATTTTTTCTATCAGTTGTTTGTTTATAATACGCTTTGTATGGGTTTGATTCAATTAGTTTGTTGTAATTTTAGTTTATGAGCCGATTGTAACAATCTTTGTATCATATCTCTTGTTGAAAGATACTGAACTATGGAGTAATTATTTTATTGCCAAAATTTTTTGGTAACAGAAATATATTATAAAAGCTTTTGGCAAGCCAAACAAAGGAGTACAAATCAGAAATCGACGAACAAGGAATGCCTAATACTCCTACAGGACCAATAACTTCACTGCAACTAGGCAGCAAAAAACAAGCCAACTCGTTAGAGAAGACATCAGTACAACCGGAAAAGATCAACTTGACCGATTAACTACAACTTTTACAGGGACAACTTAAAAATGACAACTATAGAGAACAATTGTAAAGAAATCCAACTATGCAACTAAACCATCTGCAAACTGGAACACCAGCACGGGGCGCCGCAGCCAACAATTCTTATTCCAAAGCAACCGAAAACAAACACCAAACCAGCAAGCACCCAAACAGACAAAGCCGGCCAAGCCAGGCAGAATCGAAACCCGAAGCACATCAAGCAATCTGAATCTGAAAACTGCACCAGCCGCCACTAGATCGAATCGAAACAGACAAACCGGCCAAGCATGGAGAAAACTGATTCCCGAAGCCCATTAAGCAATCTGAATCTGACAACTGCACAAGCCGCCACTAGCTCGGATTGAGCAGACAAATTTTATTGCCAAAATTACTGGACCTTCAATGAGGATCCCGAGCCTCTACATTTTCTTATTCAAGCATTTCTTGCATTTGGGGATTTTTAATCCAACCATTACCAACATGACAAGTCATTATTCGTTCATTCTAATTTTTTTTCTTTCGTTTTCCTTATTTTTCATTCTCTGTTAATGGCTGTCAGTCAAATTTGTCTTCCTTTTTCTTCTCTCTTTTTTTTAACCTTCTTTTAGACTAATGAGTTTGTTGTGGAGGGGCCATAGTTTATCATGTTGGGCCCTGATGATCTGATATATTAAAAATGACTGATTATCCTTCCCATGATCTTGCCCCTTAGTTTTGTGTTTGGCTTCACATCCATCAATATCAAGCCATTCTGTAGATGATCATCATGATCTTGATTATCTCCATCATGATGATGATGGTGATGATCATAGGGCAACGAGCAAGTGTTCCTTTATTTGAAGGCATTCATTCGTATTGGAAACTTGGTAGAAATTAAATGACTACGATGATGGTGATGATCATAGGACAACAAGCAAGTGTTCCTTTATTCTAAGTCATTCATTCGTATTAGAAACTTGGTAAATAAATGACTACAAAAGAGAATGAATGAGAGTTTGGTAGTAAAATAAGGCGCAAAGAAAGAGATTAAATGAAGGTGTGATTCTTAACAAACATTACCGGCCACTGGCGGAGGTCATTTATTCGTATTGGAAACTTGGTAAATAAATGACTACAACATAGAATGAATGAGAGTTTGGTAGTAAAATAAGGCGCAGAGAAAGAGATTAAAGCAAGGTGTGATTCTTAACAAACATTACCGGCCACTGGCGGAGCCTTTGTATGGCCAAAGGTGGCCATGGCCTCCTCAAATTTTTTAAAATGTTCTACCAAACCAAACATATCTATTATCCAATAAAATTTGAATAATTACTAGTAATGGCCCCCACTAAAATTTAAACACCCATTAGAGATGGCCCCCATAAAATTATTAGACTCTAATTAAAGGAGATGTCAAATTGAAAAGAATGTGAATGATCGTCGCTTTCAATTCTAAGTTAGATTTTTATGTTTTTGTTGTGGAATTCCATCATATGGAACTTATTTTGTAGATAACCGTGTGATGTTTATGTCTGTTTTTGGGATATGTTTTGTATACGTTGACATCACATAAGATATGACTATAGACAAAGGTAGCCATCCTTTGTTCCCTTTGTGGCTCGAATTTTTTATGTCTCTTCTGTTTATGAGCGGCCACTAGTAGTCCTCTAACCTAGCTCCATCACTGTTACCGGCGTCAAAGGAAATAAGGAAATATAAAAAAAGAAAATAATCATGAGAATTTGGCAGTAAAATAAGGCGCAGAGAATGAGATTAAAAGGAAGGTGTGATTCATTAACGGCATCAAAGGAATTAAGGAAATATAAAAAAATAAATGAATCTAGTTTGTCATGTTTGTAGTGATTGTAGTGGTTGATTAATATAAGAATTAAGATTAGTCCAAATATGAAAGGCCAATTATCACTGAATATCCCCTCGTTGGCTCACTATCAATTCAATTCCCCCCTGCCTAAAAACTATCAATTTTGCTCTCGTGGTGGTTTTCCGTTATCAATGTCCATTCAAATTTTGATTGCAGTTTTTTTTTTTTGGCATAGTTTTTAAAATTCTTATACATACTCAAGCAAGTGTACTGATAAAAAACTCACCTCATCAAATCTAATCCGACGTCAAAAGAGCGAAGCAAAACAAACAAATGGCAATTTAAAAGGCACAACAAATATTCCATATTGCTTTTTCTTTCCTTCAGTCTCCTTCGCCGCCGACACCGCAATGGTTCTCCGAATCCGGACAGCTGCGCCGCTTTCCTACAACGGCCATCTCCGAACTCTGCGGTCATCAGTCTAATATCAACTCCATAGCATAACCTTCTCTGTTCAGATTCTTTGCTTTCTAAATTTTCTTTTTGAGAATTTTGAATGAAACTTTGTATTTTGTTCTCATCTATTTTTAATAATCAATGCTGATTAATGATCATGATTTCTATATCGGCTCCGAATTTTTGTAATTTAATTTTGATTTTTGACAAATCTGGTGCTGCACTAAGGCTAGTTGGATTTGAATTTGAAGGTGGGTTTTGTCTATCGAGAGCAGCAATTACTAAAATTGAACTGTATTCTGCTTGAATACTTCATTTCTAATACTGTTTTTGAATGAATTCCAGAAAATGTATCTGAGTGTCGACATTTTTTTGTAGGAATTTAAATTCTAGGTTACTTTTGAGCTAAGGTTACTTGTTTGTCTCTGATCTAGTGGTTATGTTGTTTGTTTCAATTTCCGGTAGGAGGAGGTGGGTTGCTTGCCCCTCTCTCGCCGCCTAAGAAAGTCGCGGTTCTTTATTGGCAAATGGGTAATAAGAGTTTGAAAAATTGTGCCAAAAAAATTGCAACAAAATTTGAATGGCATTTTTACCCTAAATTTGGATGGGAGTACAGATTGTGGTGTATTGTAATCATTAGGAAAATTGAATTTTTGTCGGGTTTATGCAGAGATTCAGTGTATTCCATATGAATATGCATGATAAGAAAGGCCTCGCTCCGGGGAGAGGAGATGAATTTTTACCACAAACAACTCCTGAAAAAGCGCGGGCATATTATTAGTATATTGCGGTATATGTCCGGGAAGGAGGCAGCGGGGATGACGCGCTGGGAAGTTTTTGTGTTCGCTGGTTCCGCCTTTCGCACTTCCCGGGGGCCGCCCCCTCCGGGGGCCCCCGGCCCCCCCCCCCGCCCCCCCCCCCCCCCCCCCCCCCCCCCCCGCCCCCCCCCCCCCCCCCTCCAGTGGTTATGTTGTTTGTTTCAATTTCACGGATAGGAACAAGAGAGGTGGGTTGAACTTGAACCCCAACTCTCTCCGCCGCCTAAAGAAAGTCGCGGTTCTTTATTGGCAAATGGGTAATAAGAGTTTGAAAAATTGTGCCAATAAAAAATTGCAACCAAAATTTGAATGGACATTTTTACCCCTAAATTTGGATGGAAGAGTTAACAGACATTGAATTGGGTGTAAATTGATAACGGAACATCACCACGGGGGTAAAATTGATAGTTTTTGGATCACAGGGGTTGAATTGATAGTAACTGACCACCACAGGGATATTCAGTGATAATTGGCCAATATGAAATATGCATGAATAAGAAAGTGCAAAAGCTCGCCATCCTGTGAGGAAGAGGAGAGATGGAATTTTTACCAAACAAACAAGCGTCCCTCGAAAAAGCGACGGAGACATATGTATTAGTATATTGCGGGTATATGTTACACAGTAGAAAAGAAAAGGAAAATGGAACAATAGCAGGGGAATATGAAATAATGGAAATCTTAGACTGACTTTTAGAGGGAAGACGTAATAAAAGTTGGACCGGTTGATTGGATGTTCGCATTAGTGTTCAACATGGCATCTAGTTCCTTGACAAATCTGTCCATCGCCGGAGCTGGTAAGCAGAAGGGAACCACGATCCCATCTTGGCCTCGGTTGTCTCTGAATGGTATGTAGAAGCTAGCCACTCCAGGTATGGCCCCGACCCCACCTTTGGCTGGGCCGCCATAAGCTGCTTTCCCCCACCCAAAGTCCACCTCTCCAAACCCTGCACGCGTCACATCCGACACAAGGTAACTATTCACCACCGCGAAGTGGGGTCGCCCCCTCTCAACCATCAAATCTGCCAGCGACCGCATATACTCCTCCAGTGGTTATGTTGTTTGTTTCAATTTCACGGGTAGGAACAAGAGAGGTGGGTTGAACTTGAACCCCAACTCTCTCCGCCGCCTAAAGAAAGTCGCGGTTCTTTATTGGCAAATGGGTAATAAGAGTTTGAAAAACTGTGCCAATAAAAAATTGCAACCAAAATTTGAATGGACATTTTTACCCCTAAATTTGGATGGAAGAGTTAACAGAAATTTAATTGGGTGTAAATTGATAACGGAACATCACCACGGGGGTAAAATTGATAGTTTTTGGATCACAGGGGTTGAATTGATAGTAACTGACCACCACAGGGATATTCAGTGATAATTGGCCAATATGAAATATGCATGAATAAGAAAGTGCAAAAGCTCGCCATCCTGTGAGGAAGAGGAGAGATGGAATTTTTACCAAACAAACAAGCGTCCCTCGAAAAAGCGACGGAGACATATATATTAGTATATTGCGGGTATATGTTACACAGTAGAAAAGGAAAGGAAAATGGAACAATAGCAGGGGAATATGAAATAATGGAAATCTTAGACTGACTTTTAGAGGGAAGACGTAATAAAAGTTGGACCGGTTGATTGGATGTTCGCATTAGTGTTCAACATGGCATCTAGTTCCTTGACAAATCTGTCCATCGCCGGAGCTGGTAAGCAGACAGGAACCACGATCCCATCTTGGCCTCGGTTGTCTCTGAATGGTATGTAGAAGCTAGCCACTCCAGGTATGGCCCCGACCCCACCTTTGGCTGGGCCGCCATAAGCTGCTTTCCCCCACCCAAAGTCCACCTCTCCAAACCCTGCACGCGTCACATCCGACACAAGGTAACTATTCACCACCGCGAAGTGGGGTCGCCCCCTCTCAACCATCAAATCTGCCAGCGACCGCATATACTCCTCCGTCACATCCTCCTTGGCCTGCTTCACCAACTCCAGTGCGTATCCCAAAGGGTTCTGGCATAGCCTCCCCGCTGTCGTCAGCGCCACCGGGAATGCAAAGGCGTTGCCGTAATAGCCCGCCGGCAAGGGAGGATTGAACTTGGTACGCGCATTCACTATGCACAGCACGCGCACCTCCTCATCCGGATCTTGCTGATCAAGCGCTAATGCTATGGTACGGCAGCGCCACAGGCAAGCCGTGAGGACCTCGAACGTGGAGCACTTCTGCAGGTGGTGCGGCACGAATCTACGTATAGCGGCCATCTCGGAGGGCGTGAAGAAGAAGGAGCGGTGGGCCATATCATCAAGTGGGATGAGGGTCCCCTTGGTGTCTGCAACTTGATCGTACTCATGGTGCGTACAGGTCACCTGTGGTGGATTGCGCGCTTTCAGCAGCTCCCTTCGCCACACTGGCTGGATAGACGGGACGCGTGCGCCACGTGCTATCTCTCCCACGGCCATCATGAATTGGACTAGCCCTGCTGCATCGCACATCGTGTGGTTGAGACGCAGGGCAAAGATGAAACCACCGCACTTGAGGCGCGTCACCTGTTCGCGTTCGTGTTCGTTTCCACAACAAACAGTGTTAGTTTAGGATAACGTCATCATCAATCATTCACACTTTTCATTTATGAAATGCGCAGCAAGTGCGGTGTTAAAGTGAACGTGAGTGGTCAAAAAGAAAATAATATGTGTTTCCTGGCTAACTATTGTTCCACCCAGAAAAAAGATAAAAAAAGGGAGTGAGTGATGCATGTGATAAACGACGAAACTTCAAATTAAATTCGGTCATTACACTTAGGGCACGTTTATTAACTTGGAATCAGAATCTGCATGAATCGGAATAAGCAATAATCAGAATGAACGGAATCAGAACCAGTCATTCCATTCTAGCTTTTACCTAACTGTTCGGAATCATTGTCCGGAATCAGAATCAGTGTAATTTGATTACTAAAATACCCTTTCATAAAGATACCATATTATTAAGATATGTTCAATTTTGATAAATAATAAAACATTATTGAGCTTTATTCTACATTATTATTTTTAACTACTCTACAATTTTTACTTACAATTATCCAATCTTACAAAGTTTAATAACATTTGCTAAAAAAAATTGAGTATAAAAGATTCTTTCATCTCCATGTAGATGTAGCTTTCTAAATAATTCAAATACAAGACAATCAACATGACATTAGTTAAGCAAGAGAAATACATGGATGAACAAGTAAAAGAGATTAAATTAAATAAGTAATAAGAAAACAAACAACAAAATTGTTCTTGAGGAAATTATGTGGGTTTTTTGTTATTTCAACAAAGATTTTGTGCAATTTTGGAAATAATAAACCTATTCCCATTCCCCCTAATCCAGCACCTCAAGCCCCCTCCGGAATCATTTTGACCAAAAATGTGGGAATGTGAATCATTTTTTCTAGTGGGACCCGCATCATTTTTCATTAAGTGCAAGTAAACACTGGAATGAGAATCATTTTAATTTCATTTTCATTCCCTCATTCGCATTCCGGGGAAGTAAACACGCCCTTAATTGCATTCACATATTAATCGCTGCACTTAATTAGCTACTATTAATTAGACCAACCAGCCATAATCTAGTGACACTTAATTAATAGAATGATTAAGCACAAAAAAAATTACGATGAAAAAAAATGTGAGTAGGTTATACCTGGATTAGCAAGAGTGGGCAATTCAGAACCCCTTCGGATCCAGGAACACTATACAGAAGCTCCTCCAAGCAAGGGAACGGGGGCTGAAGAGCATCACCAAATTGCTCTAGGGTAACATCCGCATCAGCCTCAATGAACAAGATACCGTCAGCCGTGCAGTCTACAATCAGCTTCCGGGCGGGCCCCTCCCTTAGCCTACCTGCAAAAGGATAGTAAAACACTAGGGCCTGTGCAATCGCCTTTCTAATGACGTCCACAGGGTCCCTTCCTTGCCTGGAGGGATGGTATGGATAAAATTGTATCACCGGAATCTGAAATCGAAGACCTTCTTGGTCATCGATGTCAGAAAGTTGTAAGAGCTCATGCGGAGTGGGTTTAGCCGGTGCCACCAGTTCTGGTTGGCGCCTTCGGACTGTGAAAAACAAAGAGGTGGGAGCACTAGGAGGCGATGCCATTGCCATAAATAGATATACGTGATAGGAGGTGATGATATCAGATATATATGGAGCAGATCGACAAGGAAAAGGAAGGCTAGCAAGTTCTCTAGTTATTGACCGCTACTAGCTAGTGCGAGCTATATATCATATTTATAGTATACAAAACAAATGGATTCCCCTATCCTACACCTCTTTTTCTTTTTTAATTTTCTTTTTTCTATTGGGGTGGGTGGGTGGGTGTGAACTATAGTTTTGTAAATTTCCTGGCTGCTCTAATTATTGGGGATAGACCTGAGTCTTTTATGGTCTTTGACCAAAAGAAAAGCTAAAGAAAGACTTAGATACTCTCTGATGTGATCTGGAGTCTGGAGAAAAGACTTGATATACCATATTTTTTTTACTTGGATCATGGACAGGTTGTCAGGGCTAATATCCTGGCAATTTAAAAAGAAAATAAAACTTGTAACACACTGTACATGGGAATTAATAAAAGAGTTAACTACACAATAATACCCAAATGATAGGACTAATTTAAAATTCATACCCAATGTATTGATTTTTCTACAAACAGATATCCGAATTCTTGGAAATCATGCGAATTGCTCCTCCATCAACAAAACGGTTAAATTTTCCGTTAACTGCTGACTAGATCATTTTTATAGTGCTGCATGGAAAAGTGAAAATAAACCAATATTTATTATTTATATGTGTCCACATATCATTATTAAAAGAATAACACTATTGACACCAACTTGTTTACCAAGTTTTTAATACCAAGTTATGTGGCACCTAATGTGACAATACATGTCATCAGCCATATAATTCCCTTTAATTTGTTAAATTTATATTTTACATTTGAGGTTTTCTAATGAATTAGTAAATCAAACAATTGCAATCACCCCCACCCTTTCATCCTTCTTAACCATACCGTAACCTCCACCTTACTACAGCGGCACCACTACGCATCATTGTCAAATGATGATGGATGAGAAGCAGGTTCCCTCAATCTGGTTTATGATTTTAATTTGGCCTAAGAAAGACATTGTTTTTATTGGGTTGGTTGTTTGGATTAATAAAAACCGAAACATGATTTCGTCGGTATCCGATTTACTTTTGCTGGAACAACACGGCGTTCTAAAATAATTTTTCATGTTCGTGAAAGTTTCTAAAATCATATGAAAAATTAAGAAACAAATCATTGGAGTTATAATAGATCATATGTATAATTTGGAGGAGCTTGATAACTTGCTATTCCTGTGTTGTACGTGGTGTGGAGGAGGCTAGAGCGGTGATGAGGTATGGTGGAGGCTAGGAGCTAGGTTTAAAGGATATGACGGTGGCTCGGTGATTGTTTGATTTACTAATCAACCCTATTGATTAATTAAAAATTAAATCCAAAATACCAATTTAACAAATTAAAGGGAATTATGTGGCGAATGACATGTATTGTCTCATTAAGTGCCACATAACTTGGTATTAAAAATCTGGTAAACAAGTTGGTGACAATAGTATTATTGATGTGACAATACATGTCCTGAGCCATATAATTCCCTTTAATTTGTTAAATTTATATTTTACATTTGAGTTTTCTAATGAATTAGTAAATCAAACAATTGCAATCACCCCCACCCTTTCATCCTTCTTAACCATACCGTAACCTCCACCTTACTACAGCGACACCACTACGCATCATTGTCAAATGATGATGGATGAGAAGCAGGTTCCCTCAATCTGGTTTATGATTTTAATTTGGCCTAAGAAAGGCATTGTTTTTATTGGGTTGGTTGTTTGGATTAATAAAAACCGAAACATGATTTCGTCGGTATCCCATTTACTTTTGCTGGAACAACACGGCGTTCTGAAATAATTTTTCATGTTCGTGAAAGTTTCTAAAATCATATGAAAAATTAAGAAACAAATCATTGGAGTTATAATAGATCATATGTATAATTTGGATGAGCTTGATAACTTGCTATTCCTGTGTTGTACGTGGTGTGGAGGAGGCTAGAGCGGTGATGAGGTATGGTGGAGGCTAGGAGCTAGGTTTAAAGGATATGACGGTGGCTCGGTGATTGTTTGATTTACTAATCAACCCTATTGATTAATTAAAAATTAAATCCAAAATACCAATTTAACAAATTAAAGGGAATTATGTGGCGAATGACATGTATTGTCTCATTAAGTACCACATAACTTGGTATTAAAAATTTGGTAAACAAGTTGGTGACAATAGTATTAGTGTTGTCACATTAGGTGCCACATAACTTGGTATTAAAAACTTGGTAAACAAGTTGGTGTCAATAGTGTTATTCTTTATTTATATAGTAGACAACACAAATGGATTCCCCTATCCTACACCTCTTTTTCTTTTTTAATTTTCGTTTTGGAGACCAAGATCCAGGGCAAAATGGGTAGAGGGAGACCTAGGAAGAGTTAAAAAGAGACCCTAAGAAGAGATATGGGGTATTTAGAATTAACCAAAGAAATTGCACATGACAGATCGCAATGGCATTTGCGGATTCATACAGCCAACCCCACATAATGGGAAAAGGTTTTGTTGTTGTTGTTGTTGTTGTTGTTGTTTCTATTGGGGTGGGTGGGTGAGTGTGAACTATAGTTTTGTAAATTTCCTGGCAACTCTAATTATTGGGGATAGACCTGAGTCTTTTATGGACTTTGACAAAAAGAAAAGCTAAAGAAAGACTTAGATACTCTCTTCTGTGATCTGGAGTCTGGCGTAAAGACCTGATATACCTGTTTTTTTTTTTGTTTTACTTGGATCATGGACAGGTTGTTAGGGCTAATTTCCTGGCAGTTTAAAAATAAAATAAAATTTGTAACACACTGTACATGGGGATTAATAAAAGAGTTAACTTCACAATAATACCCAAATTATAAGATTAATTTAAATTCATATCCAATGTATTGATTTTCTACAAGTAGATATCTGAACTTTTGGAAATCATGCGAGTTGCACCTCAGTCAACAAAACGGTTAAATTTTCCGGCAAGTGTTGACTAGCCCATTTCAACAACTTTCCTTAAGTTCATTGTTTAGTCAGGTTATGTAATTTTCCTTAACCAGTTAACTTACCCCTGTTATTTTTTTTTGTTTCTTATTATACCTTTTAAAAGAAAAAAACAAATGCATGAGTTAAACAGAAGCGACTCGAGGGGCCAATGCATGGACGGATCCAAGGGTGGTCCTCGGTGGTACCAGGACCACCCAAAGATCCGAAACCACCTCTACCATTTCCTTTCAGAAGAAGAAGAAGCAAGCAAGCAGGACCACCCAAAGACAGAGCACGGCAGTGATGGATAAAGAAGTGGCCAAGAAAGAGGCGCTGACCTGTTTTATTTTAGGGATTCATTGTGTTCGGTCCTTGGTCAACATTTCCCGTATATTAACACTTTCTGATTTAAAAAGATTCAATTGAAGGACAATATTAATGCTAGTTGCCACATAATAACCAATTGACACACCAATGTACCCAAAAATTACGAGCCATGCCATTCAACTCTAGTTGAAGAAGAACATCAGTTTGCACTCTAAAACGTAATACGCTTTAAAAATTGATATTTCAATAAAGTTCCCATATTTTTTTTTTAATTTTTTAGTCATTCCATTATTGTGTACCATTCTTCCTCAATAGCTATTCCCCAATTCTTCTTCAACCTCCTGAGCAGTGACCAAAAGCAGAATTTTTTGTTGCTAGTGGAATACGTTTTAGAAGAAGCGGCGATTGATTGAATTTCTGGTTAAATTTCGTCTAAATTCGAATCATTAAAATTTAGAAACCAATATGCTTTTGAAGCTATTTTCCAATTGATTCACGTTCTCTTTGTTGTTTTGTTGTGAAATTTGTGTGCTTTGATTAGTTTCTGGAGCAGGGATGGAATTTTCCTCCTCGTTTATTTTCTTTTATCAATCCATTGATTTCTTCTTTATATCCGAGGCTGATAGGCATATAGATTAATGGTAGATTTTTATTTTGTTGTAACGTATAGGTACATTCTTGAGTTCATTGGTACATTCTCTTTTAATTGGTACATCCATTCTCGTGGGTACATTCTTGTGAATTGCACAACAAATTAAGTATAATGAAGCATTAGATTACAGATAAAAGAACCATGGGGATATTTTTTACTTCATTGATACATTCTTGTTTAATTGGACAACATATTGAGTATATTGTAGCATTAGATTACATTCTCGAGTTTATTGATACAATTCTGATTCCGTTTTTTAGATTAACACATAGGTACATTCTTGTTCCGGTCATACATATTGATTTATAGTACATTCTCGAGTTCACTGGTACATTCTCTTTTAATTGGTACATAATAAACTCATGGGGACATCGTCGTGGCCACATTCTAGTGAATGTACCCAGTGGAAGGAAATTGTACTCAAATGAAGGAAGAAAATTTGTACCCAGACCAAGAACTAGTCATGGGTACGAATTGATTTACCAAGAAACTTGCCAAGAACTTGTCATTGGTACATATTAATCTACCAATACAAGAACTTATCATTAGTATATATCGATCTACTTATTAATACGAAATGGGTACATATTAATCTACCATGAAGCTTTCATGCGTACATATGATTTTAATGATACAAAACTCAACAAATTTCCATAGTCTTTTCAAAATCTTGAACTTTTTGAAAAGCAACGATTTTCGTAGAGTTATTGTAGACAACTGTGCAGTAACTCACTTGCATTCAAAATCCAATAGATACCAATTCAATCACTGGCTGTATAATGATCGAAAAGGGAGAAGCTTCATAACAATAAAGGATACTTTAGGTAATGACCAAATACATTTTTCATTTACAAAAAATGAGAATATGACATGTAAAAACATAACTAGCAAAATGCTGACGTGGACGAAAGGTTTGTCCCTTTAATCAACATTTGAAATCTTATAAAGTTTCAATCCAAATTTATTGTGGATGGGGGATGGGATTTAAATTTTTCCCTTTATTTTAATAAAGTTTGGAGAAGATAACTTTTTTGGTTTTAAAAGTTATCATAGACAATGACATTGCACAACAACTCATCTGACACTCAGCCCATGACTTCTCAAAATAGAAGAGTTTTATATTAAAAAGAAAAAAACAAATGGAAGCCCAATTGACCCATGTGCAAGGAACAAATTTCCATCGAAACATGGAAATTTCCATAATTTTGGTATTGAAATTTCCATCGAAATCGAAGTTTTATTTCCTCGCCCAGTGTGTATGTAAAGTTAAATAAAACCTAACCCCACATCCCCCATTACCCACAACAAGCCAAATTCGGAACCCCCAATTTTCAATTTTTCTTGGCTTTCTACTGTCTTTTGCCCGCCCACCTACAATCAAATTTTATGTAAGTTTCAAAGTTCACCCAACTTCTTGTAATTTCTCTTCATGAAAACTTTGTTGATTGCATGATTAATTGATCATGATTTCTGTGTTAGTAGTGAGGATTATGTGAATGTGATTAATTGGTTAGGCTTGAATATTTTTGATTAATTTATATGATATTTTGTTTGTATCTAGATTAAAATTATGGAAAGATATTTTAAAAGACTTCGCCCAACTATTACTTTAGATAGTTGGGGCAGTTCAACTTCAAGCTCAAATGAAAAAGTGTTAGATGATGTTTTGGCTATTATGTATTTTGATTTTGAACTATTCACTACACCATCTTAGGTCTTTTACTGTGTAAAATGCACGCCGTAATTGGTTATTCACGGCGCACATACGCAAGCTGTTAAAGCCCCCGTCGTAATTAACACACCCTCATACACGGCGCATCTGCTAAGTCGTAAAAGATATTTTAAAAACACCGCCGTAAATTATAAATACGGCGTGCATGTTGCGTCGCTACAAATATCAGATAGAGCGTGTATTGAACGCCGTAATTGGATGGAAACAAACACAGCAAGAAGTGCACTCCGTGAAAAATACCATTTACGACGCTCTTTGTACGTCGTGATTGGTTTCACTATTTTTTTTTGGTTTTAAATAATCAGCTCACACAACCAAGATCATTCCGAGGAAGAACAGAGACAATGAAACTGAAGAATAATGAAGTCGTAAACTGATTCCATAGATAAACTGATTCCATACAATTAGATTAAGTTTGTCATATACAAATTACAATTGCAATATATATATATCAGCATATAGCAGCACCATCTATACCAAAAAGAACATCCTAATGTCAATGACAAAGCTAAAGGTGAGCATATATAGCAACACCATCTATACCAAAAAGAACATCCAAATGTCAATGACAAAGCTAAAGGTGAGCATATATATAGCAACACCATCTATACCAAAAAGAACATTACTTCAACCATTTCCCATGTTATCTTCCAAAGCAGCAGAACCAAATAGCATGTAGATGTAGGCCTAGTGTGAGAATCAAAAAAGATCTAAACCAAAATAACAACCACCAACATACTATTTACCTCCACCAAGAGCTACTTGATGATAAACTTGATTGGCCATGCAGTAGTACTGAAAACTGCATCTTCAATAAGTTTATGCTCCTGTGTTGGTCGATACAAGGGTTTACCTTCTACAAGTACCTCATTGACCCAAACTTTCCAACAATCAGGTCCAAGTGGCACAAAATGCACCAAATCTTGAGGATTTGTAGAAGCAATTTCAGCAAATGCAACCAGTTTTTCACTTCCAGTCCAATCTAGTAATTTGCACTTACTCCCTTGAAGCTTTGAAGGATCACCTTGAAAGTTCACAAAATTAGGTTGATGGGTGGAAGTCACTTGAAAATCTGCACTGTGAGCTTGAATGTTGGCAGAATTTTCTTGGGGGATGTGAGAAGAAGATTGAATGTTTGCACAATTAGCTTGGAGGTTGCTTGAATCTTGACCAATTGAGCTACCACATGGGGACTGCAATTGATATACAAAACTGTGAATTCTATATTCAAGAAGAAGAAATTAGTATTAGTATGCAAATTTGAAACCTACCGAGTTAACATTCTTTTCCTTGTGACCTGTTAGTAAAGTATTGACAAGATTTTTCAAGACTTCCAGCTCTTTTTCCAACTTAATAACCCTATTGTGACTACATATTTGAGCACCCACTTGTGAAGGAGTTGCACCAAACCCAAGTCCTCGTACTCTACCTCGACGTTCAAGTCCAAATGCTTTGGAAAGAGCATCATTCTTGATAGAATGTTTATCCGCAGGTGCAACTTCTTTATTTAATTCGTCTACTTGTTTCTGAAATGAAGCAGCCAAAATAATATGAATAAGAATAAGGTAATTCTTTTCAACAAAAATTCTGTAAAACTAATGAAACCAATCCTGCAATATGCAAAAATATGCATATACATAGGGTATGACTATACGAATGCATGTTGTACTCATACTTACCACTGCATTTGCAGCTTCTTCATTTAAAAATGCACCATTTTTCCTTGTATGCCCTCTAATCCATAAATCTGCCCTTGATATGGCATCAAATGATTGACTTTCTCTTCTCTGAAAATGTAATACATTAACCACCAAGCAATAAGAAAGATGTTATAATATTCTCCCAAAAGCATAAAAAGAAAAATCATCCAATGAGAATTTATATTACCATTTCATCTTCTAGGCGAGCATAGCCTTTCCGACTCATTGTGTGTAGTAGTGTTTGCTTTGCCCTCATTTCTTTGAATTTGTTGCTGATCTCCTAAACAAATCAAAAGAAAATTTCCTTAGCATATCTTGAAGAATAATGTGAAACAACTTATAAGATCATGCATGAGTACCTTATATTCTGGACCCAAACGTTTCTTTATGAAACTTTGCCATTCATTCATACTATTTACATTATCGGGTTTGAGTTGTCTTGTAGCACGTTTTATTCCAACATGCTCTCCTCGCTTCCGCACTTCTTTTAGTAAGTTACACCTATGATCTCGCCAAAGTTTTGACATCTTTTGCAATGTATGTTTCTTCCGACATTCATCAAGAAAGAATTTATTCTAAAAAAATTTGAATTGTAAGAATCAAAACTAATTTAAAACAAACACTCAAACCAAGATTACTTATGTATATGCTCATAAACTTTTTATTTTACCTCAGCATGTTCCCACAACTGATGCCTGAAGTCATCGGAGAGATCTTTCCATTCCTTCATTGTGATAGGCACTAACTCTCTCACTGTGGCACCAAGGAAAGAAGCAAACTTAGCTGGATTTTCGCCAATTGCCTGGCCCAGATGATTGAATTCAACCTCCAGTTTCTTCCCTTTTTTAAGACATTCCAATTTTGCTTTACCCCTAGTTTTCCTTTTTCCTTCATTCGACTTAGATTGGTCCATCTTGTCTGCCTCTTTAGATGTCACATCTATCCCTTCAGTACTAGGAAGGGAATTAGAAGCTCCATGTGAAATTCTGATTGTTCGCTCTCTTGATCGTTGAATAGCTGCAGCAATAGCTAATCGTTGTTTCTTTGCTCGCTTGGAAGCTTGTTTGAGCTCTGTGTATACAACATGAATATATAATGGACAAAAACAATATCACATGATATTTTCTATGACTACATCACTTATTAGCAACTTACTTCAGCATTCATAGCTAAGAGTGTGCAAGAATCAAGAGAAAGACTTCAACATGTAAACCTGCAATGGACAAAAAAAGTCTTCATCAAATTAAACACTATCATTTAAATAGACTACCAGCTATTAAGATGAGTATAATATTACCAATTCCAAGGAGCATCACTGAAACTCATCAAGAAAAGGATAACTATGCATATCATCAAAGTTCTGATCAAGCTTTGCTAAATCTAATGGTATGGACAACGCATAAGAATTCTCATCAACATTATCGGAGTCATGAAATCCCCTAGCTGGTGCTTTGAGCACAACATACCACTTTGATACTTCACATTCTCTCCAATAGAAAACTTGCTTAGCTTGAGACGCTAAAATTAATGGATCTTTTCTAAACTGACCCATGCCTTGATTAACCATTGTAAACTCGTCTTCAACTTTAACACCATTGTTTATGTTTGCCCAATCACACTCAAATATAGGGACCTTAAACATGTGGTAATCTAGCAAGATAATGTCTCTTATAACCCCATAATAACTTATATTCTCAGAGGCTTGAGATTTGTCCTTTGCACTAGATCGACATATAGTGTTTGCCTCAAGGGATACACCACTATCTTGTGTGCTTCTGTCAACATCCCTTATGTGAAACCAATATCCATTGATAACATAACCAGAATATGACATTACATTACTCGAAGGCCTACATGCAAGCCACTTCACTATAGTTGACATACCACTAGTACTGCCAAACTTGACTTTTTTTTTCTAACCAATCAGCAAAAGTCGATGTATGTCGTTTTTGAAGTAGGCCGTCATTATTCGCAAGGCGTCTATCTGTAAGCTTAAGCTCTTCGTAATGCATTCTATAAAAAAAAAAAAAAACCAAAATCATGATGTTAGCTACAAGTAATGTGATGCCAACCTTTCACAATTAGATTCACTTATATAAAATTTAAACTTGGTTCTTACTCTATATATGGCTCAATTTCGGAAGTGTTTAACAGAACATAACAATGAGCAACCTCCAACATTTCAGAAGTCATTTTCTTCCACTTGCCTACAGAAATGGGTCGTCCTTCAATTGCTATTCCATTCTCTAAGGTTTCATTGCGGGTAGGTTGAACTCCCACCCCATTAGGCTGTTTTATGTACCCACTACAATGACTTGAACACTCCTTGGATGCAACACGTTCTGTTATACATCCTTCAGGCCTAGCACGATTTTTTACATATCCTTTTAATACCTTTTGATATCTGTATCACAACACAAAACATATAATTAAGTACATTAAAGTTTTATTTAAAACCAAAACATATTTTCATAAAGTACTAAACAATTAAACTTACCTTTCAAATGGGTACTGCCAACGAAATTGGACTGGACCACCTAGTAAGGCTTCTCTACCAAGGTGAATTGTCAAATGGAGCATAATATCAAAGAAAGAAGGAGGAAAATATCTTTCAAACATACATAAGGTCTCCGCAAGATCGACATCAAGAGCTTCCAGCTTGTTTTTGTCAATGACTTTTTGACACAACTCATTGAAAAATGCACATAGCCTAAATATTGCTGTCCTTGCACCATCTGACAGAAGGCCTCTTATTCCAACCGGTAACAATTGTTGTAAGAAGACATGGCAATCATGAGACTTCAGGCCCATAATCTTCCACTGCTTTAAATCAACATGACTGGAAATATTCGAGCTATAACCGTCGGGCAATTTTAGTCGTGCTAGCCTTTCACAAAAAATTTTCTTCTCTGCTTGTGTAAACATGTGAGGTCCTTGAGGCAAACGAGTTTTTTTCCCATTATCTTCGCCAATATGCAAATCATCTCTAATGCCCATGTTTTTCAAATCCGTACGAGATTTGACTCCATCTTTAGTTTTACTCTTCATATTAAGCAGTGTCCCACGAGGCTCTCAAGAATATTTTTTTCAACATGCATCACATCTATGTTGTGACGCAAGAGCAATGACTACAATATCAATATGAAGTTTTGTTAATATATATAATGAAATCAGGGTCAAAGAAAGAAGTAAAACAAAAATGACACGTAAACAAATGAACTTGAAATTCCTTCCTTACCTCCCAATATGGAAGATCAAAGAAGATTGATTTCTTCTTCCCAAGGCGAAATAACAACTGTGTTTTTCCTCTTTCTTTTTTTTCCACGCTTAGCCATCTTTCCTATCTTTCCCCAATCATTCTCCCAGTCCTTGAGTCTATTTAAAATTTGTAACCCATTTAACACTTTAGGCTTCACCCCATGTTCTTCTTTTCCATCATACCAATCTTCGTTTGTTCGGAACTCATGATTGTGAGCAAGAAACTTTCTGTGGCCCATATATACAAACTTATGACTAGATTCCAGCCATAACGAACATGTGTCAAGACTAATTTACCCTTTGTTTGATGCCCAGATAAATTTCCGTATGCCGGAAAGTCATTTATCGTCCACATTAAAATAGCCCTCAAATTGAAGATGGTCTTACTAAATGCATCGTAAACCTCAATTCCATTATTCCATAGCTTTTTTAAATCATCAACTAATGGCTGCAAATACACATCTATATCATTTCCTGGCTGCCTAGGACCAGAAATCAATAAGGATAGTATCATATTATCCTTGGACATGCATAACCACGGAGGAAGATTGTACGTAACCAATATGACTGGCCAACAACTATAGCTAGAACTAAGATCACTTAAAGGATTGAAACCATCTGTTGAAAGGCCCAACCGAAGATTACGTGGATTTGATGCAAAAGTAGGATACTTACGATCTATTCTTTCCCATGATAATGAATCAATTGGATGCCTCATCTTGCCATCCTGACTTTTATGATTGAAATGCCATCGTAACTATTCAGCCTTTTCAGCTGATCTAAACATCCTCTTAAGTCTGGGTATTATAGGAAAATAGCGCAAGACCTTTACGGGGATTCCCATGTGAATCTTATTTGTGCGGGCATTAGTTTTCCACCTTGAAGCATCACAAGTTGGACATTTATCCAAATGCTCACGATCCTTCCAAAATAAACAACAATCATTCTCACAAGCATCTATCTTTTCATAACCAAGATCAAATGCCTTCAGCATCTTTTTTGTTGAATGCAACGAATCAGGAAGTGTGTTCCCATCTGGTAACATGTCAGCCAAAATTGCAAGCAAATCGTTATAGCTATTGTCGGTTAAACCATGCATAGCTTTAAATTTGTATATGACAACAACTGCTCTCATCTTCGTGTACTTCGTACAACCCGGAAACAAAGGACTTTCAGCATCTTCTAGCAAACTTGTAAAACTTGGATCTATGCTTTCTTGCATAGGTTCCCCAACATCACCACCATCTGGGAAATATATATCTCTATACATCCTATACATATCAGGCATTTCTTGGTCTTCCGGAGGAATAGATGCATTCGACTTTTTCTCCATGCCAAACCCAAGTAGTGTATGTGGGGTCCAATCCATGTTCAATTAAATGATCATACACTACATTAGAATACTAGTGTGACAGGTTGAGACAATTCTTGCAAGGGCAAATTATTTTCTCAAGATTCCCCTCCTTAGCCTGAACTGTATTAACAAAGCTCTGTGCCCCTATTTGATATGCTAGTGTATTTCTACAAATGAAAACTAGAAACTTAATGTGAATGATCACAAAGGCATTCTAACAATTAAGTCAAAGAGTTCAGAATAGAACCTTGGGAAGTATGCCCATTCTTTATCCATTTTGAGTGAACAAGTATTTAGTTAACCTGTTGAAACTCGAGTTAAATTTAAAACCAACCAAACAATAGTCAACCCACACACAACTCAAGAAAAATGATTACCCAAGTGCAAGGTGCGGTTGTTTTAATTTAGTGATCCCAACAGTAAGTAAGACCCATTTCACATATCTTTCGTTTCGAGAAACATTGTTACTAGTTATCAGGCTTTGTTCTCAGTCCCCATGTATGAGCTATCATTTCCATATAGTGCGAGTTTTGCTAAAAATAGATAGCATAATGCAAAGTTGTGTGCTTAGCATCTGCCTTCTATGCATATCACCTTAACAAAAGAACAAAGAAATAGAACTCCATCGCAACTTTAGGGAGATTAAAACTTACTAAGGTTGTCAAAAAAGCATTAAAAGACTCGACCTCAGGCTATAAATTCGTTTCCTATTTCAAGCACAAGCAAAGAAGCTCAACTTGTTCAAACAATCCATTGCTAGCCATCACTTTAATCATATCATATCAGAATAGTCACTCCAATAACATTTCAACAATCACAACAACCATATACTGAAACACTTAATCAATTATTAGAACAAAGCACAAAAACAGGACAGTAGTCAATGCAAATTAGCAGCACAAATGTAGTTTTTTGCATCAAATTCAAATTGAATACGGATAAAAATTAGGGAAGATATGATTACCACAATAATTTACAACAATAACAAACTGAAAAACTAATAAATAAACTCACGTTCATAAGCTTGAGATGATCTCCAAGCCCAAATCTAGCTTGTGCTTCATCGGCAGCTTCTCCATGCCCAAATCTAACTACCAAATAAGCTAATTCGCATAAACTAAGGCATAAGAACAAAATGTAAGAACAAACCAAAACAAAAACAACTGCTGCAGTAGTCAACCTGGTTAGAGACAATCGGCACATTGTAAGAGCAAACCAAAACAAAACAAAATTGTAAGAACAAACCAAAACAAGATTGTAAGAACAAACCAAAACTAATTGGCACATACCAGGTGATTAACACAATCGAGACAATCCGCACCTCACAACGCAAGCCCAATTCGAAACCCCTGCAGCAGTTAAATAAGAATTTAAACTCACTATTAAGGAAAGCATTAGCAAATTAAGAGAAGAACCCAAAGCAGTTGGTTCAAAACTAATATAGAAAACGGAGGAGAGAAATGGAATTTGGTATAGAAAGATGTATTCCAACACAGAACAAGAGAAATTGGTTCAAAATTGGAAGAATTTGTAGAAGAAAATCTGAAACCTGAAGAATTCGCTAAAGAAATTTGGCCCTCTAGTTCCCGAGCTTCAATTTACAAGTGGGGTTTCGTTTAGAATCTGCAGCGAAATTCAAACATGAGGGAATTCTCAAACCCAAAAGAAATTGAAAGGATTTGTAGAATACCCAAGTCGAAAGGATTTGTAGAATACCCAAGTTGAAAGAAATTGCAGAACAAGAGGTTCAGCCCGTTCTCTTTCTCGAGCTTCAGAGAGAAGAGAGAGAGAGAGAGAGAGAGAGAGAGAGAGAGAGAGAGAGAGAGAGAGAGAGAGAGCGCGCCTTTTTGAGTCTCGAGGTTCAGCGGAGTGTTGGAGTTCTAAAATTTGGGCGGATCTCAAAAATTACTAAGAGACCGTGCGCGCCAAAGAAATATCAGAAGTGCTCAGATACGACGCTCGTTAGCTAAGGTCGTGTTTGGAACAACTATTAACGACGCGCACGTATTGAACGCCGTAAACTCAACATTACTAACGACGCAAAATATTGAACGCCGTAAAAATGGAGCTATTTATGACGTGCAAATTAAAAACGCCGTAAATAATAAATGTTGCATAACAAATACGACGCGCAAAATTAGAACGTCGTGAATAAGATTATTTACGACGTGCATGCAAAGCACGCCGTAAAATTGCAAGCCGTGGAAGCCCACATATGGTGTAGTGATTGTATCATCTTTCAATTTTAAAAGGTACTTTTGATTCAAAATTTTTATGGACATTATAAATTAGCGTACCACCGAACTTTTTGGTCTTCGATTCGCCACTGGGCCAATGTAAGAGGAGTCGAGGAGAAGAGCTGGTCGGGCACAAGCCGGAATTACAATAATCCAAATACAATCAAAGGTTTGAGAGTGACCTATCAGCTGCAAAATTTGCTTTAACATGGATGAAAGAGGTTTAACCATAAATGGAAGCATCTCGGGCAATGTCATTCAAGATTGACTTGATTCTCCAAGGGAGTTGACATTCTTGGTGCAATCGATAAGCATCTTTTAAGTCACCCTCTATCATCAACATAGAGAGACCAGCTAAATGCGCTTTGATGTAATCCCATGCGAAGAGCACACACTTCTACAAGTAAAACATTAACAAGACCAAGAGGTTTAGCGTCGGCAAGGATAGGGTTTCCATCAGAATTACTGATAATGAAGTCAACTGCTGCAGAAGAATTAAGTACAGATCCATCAAAGTATAATTTATAGTATGAAGGGCAGGGGGGATTTCAATTGATGTGAAGAGTGGAGAAGAGGAAGTGGGGGGCTGGATAGGGAAGTCCTTCCAAAAACAAGAAGCCAAGTGAAACTTTTTAGAAGGATGTGGGGTAATTTTTCTAAAGATGAGATCATTACGGGCAGTTTTCCAAAAATGAGGAGAGTTTCCTTCGCAAAAGGTCTAGATTGACTTGGATGGAAATGGGTGATCACAATTATTCTTATTTTCCTAACTCCATTCGCAAAGAGCGAATTGTAATCTTCTTCTTTTTTTTTATCAAAAGAAATATATTCATAAGAGCTTGGCAAAAACCAAACAAAGAGTACAATAAAGAATCACAAATATTGAGCTCAATACTCCTACAAGGAACAGTACAATGACCAAATCAACAATTCCAAATCCACATAGGCCAACAACAAAACATCACCAAACAAGTCTAAATCCAAAATCAGTGAAATTGCTGCAAAACCAAATCGGACTAGAACACCTCCGTTGGAACGGAGAATTCAGATAGGAATTGAACAGCCCAGATGCAGCGTCGATGACGGCGACCACAAAGCTACTGAACACCAATAAGACGGAGGACGCATCCATCACAACAAATTCAGACCCAAACTAGATCAGAGATCTACGTCAGAGGCGGAGCATAGGCGCTGGTGGATAAGCTAATTGAATATGATGGGATGCCGCTCAACAGCCCAACCAAACACCAATCAAACCAAACTATAGAACACGGAGAAAAAAAGGAATTAATAGGGGTATATTGGATGTGCATTTTAAATGACTTTTGGGCAATGAAAAGTAAGCTGGATTTTCTAGGAAAGTTAATGACAAATGACTTTTGGGCAATGAAAAGTAAGCTGGATTTTCTAGGAAAGTTAATGACTTTAAGATGGATTTTGCAATTAAAGACTTTTAAGCATGAATTTTCAGAAAGTCTTGAGACTTTTTAGCAAGGATTTCAACGCACTTATTGCTAAACAAAACCACATGAAAAATCACAAGAATTCTTCAAGTTCTTCATCATCATTTTTTGAACATGTGCCACACATCTCTCATCACTGGGCCACGAAAGGCCATACACAACGGTGGAAACCCGTTGTCATGTATAACCAAAACCGTTAAGAAAACCAGTGTAATCCTTGATGTCATGATTAGATAACGGTGGAAAACCGACGTCTAAAATGGTGAAAGAGAACGGTTCGCCAAGAAAACTGTTGTCTAGTATGATGATATAGACAACGATTTTCTTATTAAACTGTTGTTTAGTAAAATGATAGTCAACATTAGGTAATTTGTATTCATACTTACATTGATACATGTGTACACATTTGTATTAATACAAACAATTTATTTCATCCATCCTCATAATCCAAATTCATTCACAAATCTCAATCCACACAAAGTATGTTAACATAAACTTATATCATTCACAAATCTCAAGTCTTACACAATAATTCCTAGTTTTCCTAAGAAGTACTACAACCTCTAAGTCTTGAAGTCCGTAGTTTGCCATCTAATCAACCAAGCATTCCTCTATTAGCCTACACCTCTCAATCCATAGCAGCCCTGCAAAGCAAAATCTTCACAAATTAAGTTATACATCCAAGAAAAGTCATATCTACCTACAAATGATAAGGATTTCTGCAATAACCCACACTAAAACAGCCTAAAAGCAGTTCTGCAGCTTGTAGGACAATTACAAGTCAAGCCTTTAGCATCATTAACATATAGGATAGTAAGCTACATTTCAGTAAGCTACAACCAAGCAATGTGCATTCCATTTCTACCATTAACATATAGGACAGTAAGATATTCATTTCTTCTTTGCTGCCATTGCAATTCAAGAGCTATCCAGAATTGGTAGTCATAATGCACCATTTGGACATCAGTTTATTTTCAAATCAAGTTTTGATACGCTGACAATGTGTTAGCCTACTGATTTGCAGCACACCCAAAGACTGAATACTTAACATGAACATGTAATAATTACACACATATCACGTAGCCAAAACAAGATAAACAAACCACAAAGGCATTTACCTTCATGGACTTCGTCTCATCCAAAGCAGCCATAATGTCCATCTCCATTTTCGAATCCAAGGTCCTATTCTCCAAGAATTTCATGGCATCCTCCATTGCTTCCTTTGCATCATCCTTGATTAGGCACGCCAAACGAGTAGGAACAAAGTCCCTCACAAGCACCTGTAGGTTCATAGGACTATTAAACCTCTCACAAGACATGCAGTTTTCATTATGTCATTCTACATAATTCTTATTGGAGAAAACTAAAACTGAATACCATCATTTTCTAATTAATATGAAGAAGACATTATTACATTTGAGCATTGAAAAAGAAATAGATCAGAGAGCTTTAGCTCTAATTAACTTAGCATGCACAAACAATTCAGAACACACATAGCTTCAGCTCATATTAGTATTCTGCAATATGCCCCACCATTCAGAACACACATAGCTTCAGCACATAGCTTTAGCTCTAAATACTTATACCAAGTGCCTAACAAACAAAATACACACAAACACACAATATGATATCGAACTTAATCAACGTCAATCGCAAAATGACCAATAACCTATCTAATCACTTAAGGAAGAACACCAAAAAAGTCCACAAGTTATCAAGGAGTTTGATTGATTCCAGATGCATATGGAACAGTAGAGGGGAAATTGATGATACTGACCCCTTAATTCAGGTGGGTCGCAATGTTCCCAAGCAATATAGTGGTGTTTGTTCTAATTGCTGGTTCTTCATCAACCTGCAAGACAGAAAGAAATTAAACAGATAAAACAATAAGAAATAAAAGGCAAACAATGGCCGTCTTGTATTTTTCAAAAAAAAAACCTTCAAAAGAAAACCTTCAAAAGAAACCTACAACATGAAGAAACATACTGTAAAATCAACACTATGAACACTTGTTTTAATGCTAAGTCAGGGTATTAACTCAGACCTTAAAGCCATACCTGTAAGTTTGAAAGATACTTCAATAAAGACCCTGAAATAGAGAATTGAGAAAGCTACAAAGAAGATAGAGAAACCTATTAAAACACAACAATAACACCAATAACCTCTTAAGTTAAAACCAAACAGCTTCAAACAAAAATCATATACTATGTACATTGCGCGCAACAGAGATTATCAAATGCCAACCAATCCACAAATCATGGAGCAGAGTGAAATTCACAACAATATAATGTGTAAATAATAATAAGTCGAGTTAAGATGGAGAGATCACCACTATTTTCTATCAGCTTTGATGTATTCAACCTACGAGAAGGCGTTGAACTTAAGAGCAGCTGATAATCTGGAAGCAGAGACTGTGAGACAAGAAAATAGAGAGATGCAAATGAAAATGAATCTTAAAGAAGCATATTTACCTCACAATTCAGTAACAGAACCTGGTATATTCAACACTTAATGAAGCAACGACATTCATATAAGCCACTCAGTATATAATTTGTCTTTATTAGAGATAGAAATATTGATATAAGCTAATCAGCAATAAAGAAACAATGGAGTAGAAGTGAATCAAAATATAATCAACCCTAGTACAAGAACCTGAGCAATGCTATATTAGCGGTACAACATTACACCAGACAAAGAAGAGCCTTCAAACTCTAACAAGTTCATTAAACAGGAATTCGGACTATCGAGAACTGGCACTACCAGGATCTACAAATTCAAAGAGTGCAAGTCTAAAACAGGTCTAATAACTAACTTTCAAAATTTAAAACTTCTCAATAACATAAGTTAAAAAGCAAAAGGTCAAAGCTTATTACCACATCGTTGGTTCTTTCTTTCGCTTGCAATCACTATGGCACAAGTCATTTGCAACTTGGTTTGCATACCTCCATCAACTTGGTAATGTCAAACTTGGGTGCTTTCAAAATCTTCACTTTGCGGATGAATACATTTTGTAGAGGATAGATGCTGCTAGTCGCCTTCTCAATCTCTTTACCAATGCTCTCATCAATGAACTTGCGGACCAATTCATTTAGATCACTAGATGTAGCCTGGGCGACCATGATCTTCCTCATCTTGCGGCGAATCTGACAAAACAAATGCGATATTATGTCATGGTCAGCCAAACAAACACTTCAACTATGCTTAAAACAATAAACATTTCAGTAACACATGCTAACAGTAAACATTTCAGTAACACACGCACTTAAAACACCATTAATAAAGAGATCATGTAGAGTTTCAACTCACAGTTAGATGTTGGAGTCACCCCAAATCATCTAAAATACAAAACAACAATCCACTCGAACCCAGGTCTTAAACAAAGAACACAATAGCATCAAATGCCATCCAACAGGTTAAAACCAGCATAGAATAAAACAGGGGTTGAGCAATAAGCACAGTCTAGATAAATTTTCCTTTACACAACTATCTATCTAAACCAGCAACAAAACATTCAACACTCGAGGCACAAGTGATTAAACCATCTAATTAACACGATACGAGAATGAAACTAAACTCAACAATGCTTCCAGCTAATGTAACTTGGCATTCCACAATAATTCACAGTATCGAAAACAGTGTTGAAGGCAAAAACAACAATCGAAACCAAAGATATGCTGACAGAAGTGATACATTGGTACCCCGGGTACAGCTGACAAGAGTCTTCCCCACACTCCTGTGGGTGAACATAGCTGGGGCCTTGATGTCATACCAGTCCTTCTTAGCAAACGGATCAGCCCTATATTATCATCCCGCAAAAATAAACATCAAAAAAACACAAACAAAATCAACAAATTGGCCAAAAAAAATACATGAAAAAGCAAATGAGAAAAAACCCAAATAGAAAAACAACAAGAAAAAACAAAACCCAGATCTACAAAGCTGTGAAAATGAGCTTACGCTTTCTTCTTGCCTCCCTTCTTTCCCCTTGGAGATACGCTTGTTCTTTCTGCGTGAACCCAAAGGTCAGTGCTTTAGTTTCAGTAAAGTTGTGAACTTTAACATGCGTGTGTGTTGAGAGATTACCCGACGGCCATGATTGGAGCTTGGGTTGGCTGAAGAGCTCGAGTGCACTCTGCAGAGGAAGATGAAGTGAGAGGCGCAGATGGCTATGAAAGCAAACCCTTTTCAGTGATATGGCTGACAAGTCAAGGCGCGGCCAGCGTCGAAACAGCCATAATCGCTTTCGTCGTGGGTTTTGAACCAAGATCTAGACGGCGAGGTTCAACGGGAACTTACAGGTGGTCGGTGCGGCCTTCACGAATCACCGATTCCAACGATGCCATGACTGTCACAAGCTGGGCATGCTGTGAACTCATCGGCGTGCAGGTTTTGTGAACGGCGGTGACGTCTTCACGGAAGGGTAGTTCAAGTTCGAAAAAGAGAGGCTTCAGATCTGTAATGTGGGAGTGGGAGAGGAGCTGCAGATTTGACTTTTCATAGCAAAGAAGATACATATGGAAATTTAATGAACAATTTTAAATGAACAGTGTCCTCCGTGTTTTGGTTTTGATTTCCGCACCTGTGGTAGATCACGAAAATAGGCTAAACTGTTATTTGTTTCCTGATTTGAGACTTCATAGATAAGGAAAATGGGTTAAATCGTCATATATGAACAAGGACCACAGTTTTTCTCGAATTTGTTATCTCTCGAGTGTTATGTATTCTATTTCGTGGCCTAGTGCATATTCTCTTTTCCCTACGACTCCTGTCATTTATGCTTTCATATCTTCCCTTTGAGCCTAATATTCAATTCTTTCTCTTTCTACTGGACTCGCCACAAAAGAAAATCAAACTTGAGCTAAAGAACAAACTTCACCAAAGAACTCAAATAAGGGTCCTACACAACAATTTTATTCTGACTGTCCTTCAATATGTAAAAGCAATAGAACCTTGTAAATGTTACTACAACATAAAGGGCCATCATAGATCTCTAGTTACACGTAATAGGCATAATATCTATGTGACGCAATCTAGGAAACGCAACAGTGCATGACCCAATGAGCAACCCATTGAGGAACCACGACTGGGTAGTTTTCTCCAATGGAACAAGAACAGTAGCAAAAATAATACACACTGAGAAGCTATTTGCTTTTTCCTTATGAGCAAGGTACCAAAGCATGGAAACATGAATTTTGTATGGTTTTTCATTAAGGTTTGTTCGAAGACAGCTAGAAAACATGACAAAGAGTTGCCCCTTATCACTAAACTATACACAAAGCAATCAAATTTCAAAACTTTCCCACACAAAATTACAGATGCATATAACTAGTTCATCCAAAAAAAGCCAAAAAGTAGTTCCAACAAAGTACAACCAAAAGTGCATAACTAGTTGATCCAAAACAACCATAGTTCAAACCAAGTACTACCAAATGAGTACATAGAAGAAACATAGTTAAAGAAATTCCAAGATAATCCAAAGATGACGTCATTAAAACTTGAAAGTTATCCAAGATGAGCGTTTTTCGGGTGACATCTTCAAAAACATGTCCTTCTTTGCTTTAGTATTAAGAAAGTCCATCGGCTTGAAGCGGGGATTGTCATCCAAGTTTGGCGTATCCTTTAAAGTATCCCAAATACTGCTCTTGTTCTCTCTTTCCCTTTTCTCTATTTCATTTCGCTCTTTATCTCTCTCTCTCTCTCTCTCTCTCTCTCTCTCTCTCTCTCTCTCTCTCTCTCTCTCTCTCTCTCTCTCTCTCTCTTTTCTCCAACAGATTATATATTTTTTCAAAATTGGAGGAAATAGTTTCAATGCCCATAGAAACTTTCTCCACAACCTTGGCTTGATTGGTCCCAGCTGAGCTACAACTTCTTTCAAAGTCTTATCTACCTCACTTCCTTTGGCTGGGGTTTTCCTTTGGAACTTTAGAACTTATAGGGCCTGTTTGGGATGAGGACTATTAGTGAGGGGATTAAATCCTTGGACTAACTGGTACTGCCTTGGCTTGGATTATGAGGGACTGTATCCTGTCCCATGTTTGGCTTAGATTGGTTTAGATTGCCACCACGCCCCATCTCCCACGAAACCCACCACCGCCAATCAGACAACAAAATTGGAATAACTCAATTCTAACTTGCAATTTTCGCCCGAATCAAAAAAATACTTGACTCATACCATCATACCCATAACAAACTCAATTTATCAATCAAAATCCACATCAATTCAACGGCCTCCAAGTTTAACAATCAAATTCCACATCAATCCTCTCAATTTATGCTAACTGGGCGTGATGAAATTCCAACATCAAAGTTCAAAATCACAAACCTAGAATTCGAAAACACAAACCCAGATGCGCTAGTTGTCGATTCCGGTCAGAGAGCCATCGAAGCCAGTGGTGGTGCTCGAGCCGGAATTGGAGTCCGTGGTGGTCCTCCTGCACGAGCCATCGAAACCGGTGGCGGTGCTCGAGCCTGAGTTGGAGCCCGTGGTGGTCCTAATGCGCGAGCCGTCGAAGCCCGTGGTGGTGCTTCCGTTTGAGACGCGGGAACAGATGGGTCTTCCGGTTGAGACGCGGCAACGGGAGGAGGACGGTGGCGAGTATGAGGCGCGGCAATGGATGGGTCTCGAGGTCGTCTTCTGGCGTCGGCCTCACAACCTTGCTATTTAGCGAGGCACTTATGGGGCTCGCTATTTAGCGAAGCCAGAGAGGAAACGCGGGTGCTATTTAGCACCATTTAAATTAGTCCGGTATACACCAAACACAGGCTAGCTGGACTATTTAAGATAGTCCATTCCAGTACCTCCTAGTGAGGCTTACCAAATAGGCCCTTAGAGTCCAAAGAGTTTGTGTATTGAACAGAGCACCAATATATGCAAAATCAAAAGAACATGTTGTCAGTGTCTCTGGGTTTAGCTCATGAATAGTCATAACCTTTTACAATGTAAAGAACCAGTCTAGCTAAATTAGATCCTGTATTCTAAATTATAAACCTGCAGATATTCTGTAACAATGGTAATGCTGGAAAGACTGAATAAACCATGTATAGTTGTAATTCTTTGAATAATATTGAAACTCCTAGTCAGCAATATCATTTTCTGTAACTAAACGGTTTATAATGGATATGTAGATCTTCGGGAGGATAAGCACTACCTTGCTGATCACCCTGGCTTGGTACCTGTCACTCCTACAGGTGTAGTTTTAAGTAAAAAGTTGTTTCCTCTATGAATGTCAAAATGGATATTTGCACTGATTGTTATTTTAAATAACCAGGGTGAAGAGCTTCGCAAACAGATTGGCGCTGCCTATTAGATAGAATGCAGCTCAAACACTTAGCAGGTATGTCTAGACTTGTACACATTCTTATATCGCTAGTAAGCTGTGCAGTAGCGTAAATGTATCAAGTAAGTTTTTCCAACTTTGTATTAGTGTATATATCACAGTTGTCTCCTGAGTTTTTATTCATGCTATAGAGTTTATGGTTGTGAGTTTCTTTCAGATATCTACACCATCTTATCTTTACCTTTGTTTGCTCTTGAACCTTTGATTTTGGTCATACAGTAAGCTGAGACAGAGTTTTTGTTTAGTTTTCTTGTTGATGCGCTGAGTTTGGGATTGGGCATATCTAATTTGGATTTGGATAGCAAGATTTATAGTATAATTGTTTTTAGTTTGGAAATTGATGGTAATGGAATGTTAGATGCTAATTGGACAGTTTTATGTAGTTGGTTTTGGTTAATTTTGATTAAGTAATGTTGCTTGGTGATTTGGTGCACCAAAATTTTAAAATTGATGGATTTTAGGAGTAGGTTGAAAGGGTATATTTCATATATAGGTTCACAATGATGTATTTTATATTAAGTAATATTGATGTGTAGCTTAACTCATTCCTTCATCATCATTTATTGCCTTAGGTATAAAAAACGTCGGAAAGGAAAATGAAGGAGAAGCTCACAGCCAAGGGATGCATTCACCCTTTTTTGCAAGTACAACTATTGAGGAGACATGAAGGAGAAGGCTCACACATGCAGAATGATGGAATTTGGAACATTGCACATCTAGTACTTTTGTAATGCATTTGTTTGAAGAAATTATGCATGTTTTTGTTATGGGCAGTGTGTATTAAACAAAGTTATTATGTTACACCCCATCCCAAAAAGGTGGGCCCGGGATGTACGGCCATCACCCGGAGGGTGACGAAGCCTAACTCGCACACACAGACCAACGAAACTGAACACACAGACAACATTGGGCCCATTGCATACATACAATACACACCACCGTCTCAGGGCATCTACGATACAAAGAGTTTAAGACATGGTTACACGAAGAGAGAAACAACACTAACAAATTAAACTACACAAGGATAAGTCCCTACTCTCTCGGGACAGATGCAGAGCCTGAGAATGCCTTCTCTTGCGTCACCGGTCAACTCAGCTATTCCCTGAGGGGCGCAAAACCAAGGGTGAGTGGCGGGAAAAATAAATAAGCTTTCGAAAACATTTATGAAAACATATTAGATGTAACCCCCTACTGTAAAAATCATATAACCAAACTGAAATACACAAAATAAGATATCATGCTCTGGTAGGCGCCAGTCAAGTGCACATAGGAAAACACACCCGGTGCCCTGGGTACGCACAGGGCACCGCTGTGTACACCTGAAAGTATAAAGCCCCGTGTACTCCCCCTCACATGTCACCCCCAGTCCCTGGGATAGCACAGGGACCGCTACCATCGGAAATAAGCTAGCAAATGGGGTCTTTGGTGCATGCAACACTGTGAGAGCTGTGTCCTACGGCCGTAGTCTGAGTACTAGTAGTGTACGTGTGATTCTAGGTGCACTATGGAAATAGTATACTGAAAACTAATACTCAAATCACCAAATAAATCCATAGAAAGCTACTATAACTGAAATCAACTAAAAACATTCCTTTAAGAAAACAAAACCCAACCACTCACAATGAATCAGAGCTGTCGAACTCGTCCGCCTGAACTGCTTGGCTGCGGCGTCTAACTGGAGCCTGAGTACCTAATGATCGTCAAGTTCAACTGTCTTACGACCAACACATAAATATATGAAACCTCCAAATCCTAATTTCCCTCGTTTTGCTCAATAGACGTTTAAGCGTATCTTGAATGGTGAAACGTAGTTTGTCACCTGATCCGGAACGTCGTTTCCAATCGGAATAGTGGACGATCGTCAATGGTCAACGTTGGTCAACGGCTGCCATGTCAGCACGTCTGCGCTGACACGACGCACAGGTGGCGCTCACGTGGTGCCCACGTGGCGCTCACTCTGGTGACGTGGTGCACATGTGGCGCTGACGTGGGGTTACACGTGTCGATGACGTGCCACCACGTGGTGCTGACATGTCACACAGGTGGCGCTTACGTCAGCACACACGGTGCTAACGTCATCACGGTCGGCGCCGCCATACCGGTCGCCGAAATCTGGGGAAAATTCTGGCAGCTGTTCCGGCCGACATCCACAACTTCCAACTTCTTCATTTCTCAACCATTTCCAACGATTCTTATATGAAAATTCATCTACGGAACCCAAGGAATCCAAATATCAAGTTTTCGAGACTCACCGAAGCATATTCTCGCCGGAATCTCGCCGGAAAGCTCTCGGATTCCGTTGAGCTTGTTGTTGGCGAATCTGAGGGTCCCCAAGGTCGATCTTAGGTGTTCCGAGCTCCTCTCGTCGAGCTGAACGTGATTCCGACGACAAAAACTCCGATCGGTGGCCGGCAAGTGCAAAGCGGCGGCGATTTGGGGTAGGTGGGGTGGCGGCTTCGAGTTTCCCTTTTGGGAAACCTGGGCCCGGTTTTTCCCCTTTAGACCCGACCCCCACCTTCCAGAAACCTCCCACAGTAAACACCCAATCTGCACTCGCCACGTGGCACCTCAACACACACCACGAAGTTAAGTTTTCGCCCATAAACTCCTCGATATAGCTTGGAATTCAATTCCGTCTTCGCCGACGCATTCGTACCAACGAACACTATACCACAAGTACAATGTTTGTTAAATATAAAATGACTATTCAAAAGTCAACTTTTAACTTCAAAATGGGTATTCTGGTCATTTAACCAAAAAACTCAAGACAGGTCGTAACATATTATATCAATAAATTTGGATTTTTTTTTATAAACTACGAATTTGTATTAATACGAATACAAATATGTATAAATATGAATACAAATACAAATACAATTATGCAAAAGTCAATGATAATTTCAACAAAGTCAATGAAAAGAGACAACGGAATTAAGAAAAAAGTGTAGTTACTTCTACTATTCCACTACAGAATTAGAACTAAAATTGTGGTTAAATATACACTGAGACGACATTATTAATTAAAGCTGTCGTAAAAGGGTATATCAAACGACAGTTAAGCTTATCAAACAACAGTTTTAACAACAAAAGTGTCGTCTAATATGGTTTCAGACGACAAGAAAAAAACTGCGCCTGAAGCATAGCATCAAACGGAAGGGGCTAGACGAAGTTTTTTGCACTTATCAAACGACGGATTTTCTCCGTCGTATGATACGATTTTTGACGTAGTATAGGTATGCCACTATATACACAAATGAGCAATAGATTTCACGTGAACCATAGGACCACATGGGTATATGAGACAAACAACAACTGAATACATAGAAAACAAACAACAATTGGTACATATTTATGAGACGAATGAGCAGTTGACCAAAAACAAATATATGAACAGAGTTGTTATTATCAGAAATACAGCACGACAAGTTCTTACTTTCTCAAGCATGCCTATTCATCTTCTGGAGATGTGCTTATCTATTCATCTTCTAAGGCCATTGTGAAGAATCTGATGGTTAGAGGTCAGATTTTTTAGGGGGTCTGCTATTTATACTTTCCATTGGAAAGTCTCCCAATATCCCACATTCATTGAAATCCATTGAAATCTGTGTATTTTTGAATACCACTATATTTTTTAGTTCTTGTTAAAAGTCTACATTGAATACCAATGGATTTACTATCACTTTTTAAAAAGTCCAGAATGTTTAAATTGAATACCTCAAGACTTTTATGGATTACTAAGTCTTAATTGAATATGCAGGTTGGCAATGAGGGGGGTATTTTAAAATTAATTCCTTTTTGTTTAACAAACAGCACAAACAATGATCACACAGATGACTGGTCGTCATCAGTCATGTGTTGTGAACCCGACTCGGATTCCTCACCCGCTGAGTTGTGATCAGAAATTCTAACAACAAAGGCAATCTTGTCATCTTCATTATCCGAAGAAGAGTCAGAGTGATGTGATTCCTCATCCTCACTATCACTCCAAGAAGCTTTCAAGGCTTTATCCTTGCCTTTGTTAGACCCTTTCCTATTGTTAGCACAATCAACAGAAATATGACCAGTTCCACCACAGGTATAACACTTAACTGGACCCTTCTTGAACTTATTATCTTTTGATCCAGAATTCTTTTCAAATTTCCTTTCATTTGACCCTTCACCTTGTGATTTAAATTTAGACTCTCTAGGGTAATTCGCACCACCCTTGTAATCCTTCCTATCCTTGAGAATTCTTCTAAACCTTTTGACAAACAAAGCCATGTCATCATCAACCGAAGATGATTTTTCTGATTTTGAACTTTTCAGCTCAACATGATCAGTCACACTTTGCAGTGCAACACCCTTATCCTTCTTATGCATGCTTTGTTCCAATTTTAGCTCAAGTTCATAGGTCTTTAATTTTCCTACAAGTTTTGGAAGCTTTATGTCGGACATATTTTGACATTCCTTGATTGCGGTCTTCTTCGCGGAAAACCTCTTCGGTAACACCCTTAATATTTTTTGAACAATTGTTAATTCTGAATCAGTCATCCTAAGTTCTTCAAACTCGGACAGGACCATTTCAAGCTTTAGGTCCCTAACCTGGTCATCACCCTCGTGAATGACACGCAACCTGTCCCACGCTTCCCTAGCTGTTGTACAGTGCTGAATATGTGAATATTGTGCACTGGAGACGGCAACAGCTATGGCGTTCCTAGCCTTTTTATTAGCATTTGATGCATTGACCTGAACCTGTGTCCAGTCATCTCTAGGTATGTTCACTCTCTCACCGTCAACAATTCTAAATGGATGACGCCATTCAACAGACAAATATTGGAAAGCAAATTCATCATATGCATCAAGAAAGATTTCGAACTTATCTCGCCAGGCAGCGTAGTTTGTGCCATCGAAGTATGGAGGTGAGTTCACCTAACCGGCTACTCGATCTCTCTCCATTGTCTAGACCCTTAAACCAACCAACCCAAGACCTTACTTTAAGTATGTCTAAAGCCCTGCTCTGATGCCAATTGCAGGTTGGCAATGAGGGGGGTATTTTAAAACTAATTCCTTTTTGTTTAACAAACAGCACAAACAATGATCACACAGATGACCAGTCACAGTGTGATGAACTTTACCGGATTAACTGGATTAAGGTCTTAATAGATATTACTTGTGGATGCTTGTGATTTGATCAACAACACTCAGATGCAATGGCAACTTAGGTCCTCAACGAAATCAGTGAGTTTGATATTCGTGAGCTATCCACAACTACAACTATATCGAACTAGCGTTTCTAATGCAGCAGTTAAGATGACCAGTCAGGCAGAATTATCCAGTTTGCATGTTAAGTGATTTGGTGCAAAATTAAATCCAATTTTAGTTAAGCCGAATGTTTAACAATACACAAAGATGGACACAGAGTTTTGGTACCCGGAAAAATCCACAAAGGAATAAAAAACCGGGGGTCTATCAGAAGACCGGCCTTCCACTATGAAATGGCAAAAGATGCCCAGTACAAGGTTCAGACCAAGCTCAATATCTAGTTACCTAACTTAGATGCAGCAGTTCCTCGTGCGGCTTCTTCTCCATCACTTCACTTCCAGCGGATCCTTGCTTGGTCAACATGCTACAAGAATATACACAAGTATTCCTCTAACGTGGCACCGAAAATGTATGCTGTGATGATTTATTTCCAGAAAGCAGTAAACTTGCAGGAAATAAAACGGTGAATGTGTTTGATGCTTGCAGCTACAAACTGGGCAGCAAACCTACTAAGGTCAATGACCTCTAATACTCAACAAAGTCTACAAACATGTATGAACATGAGAGACTAGTGTTGCACACTCCTAATCCGACTAAGTATATGAACTTTCTAAACAAGCCAAATCTAGGAAAGATAAACCTTCTTCCAAAGATAGCTAGAATGTTTTCAATGAAACTTACTTGGAAAACAAAGGTTTTATCAACTCATACAATCCTCATAATTCATATGATGTTTCTATGTAAGTGAACTAAAAGCACTCAAGAAAACAAGATGAAATCGGAGAGGAAGGTATGCTCAAAGGTGAGAGTTTTTCAAAGATTTTTGTGAAATGAAACTTGAAAACCCTAGCCGTTTATGATAATGAAGTTGTGTTTATATAGACACAAAGAATATAAGAAACAAACAGCCAAGATTAAACCTTAAAAACCACTTTTAATAAAACCTAGGCAGATCCAAGTGAGTGGGGTGTAGTTGACAACCCGCTGGATAATAGCATGAGCTGTTTAATCAACTGTCAGAAAAGCGTCAACTTCACGTGCAGGAAATAGATGACTAGTCACAGAAAAAACTGAAATCCTTATTCTTGTAAGAACAAGTACAAACCTTAAAGTGTTTTGGAAACGTTTTGACTAGAAAACATAAAGACCAGTTATGACACAAAATATTAATGCAAATGAACACTAAATGTGAATGCATCTTCAATCATCATCTATCTTCAAACTTCCAAGCTTCTTCAATTTTTCTAAAATCTAGAAATAAAACTTCTTGACTAATTGAGCTTGTTACATAAGTTTACAATGTTTTTGTCACAAGGACAGCCAATCACAAAATATCCTACAGAATACCTATAGACTTTTTCATTGCCCAAGAGTCATTTAAAATCCACATCCAATACACCCCTGTAAAACAGAAATTAAAACAACCCAACACACTAACCCCCCTAGCTTTACAATATTTTCTGACAAGTGGCTGACACCTTGTCAAGGGCAGCAACCAGGCCGAGACGAAGCAGCCGTGTGCAGCTGAATGACTTCTGCAAGCAGTACAAAGACAGCCTGGAGGTGTTGGAAAAATCCAGTGATGCAGAAATAAACACGGCGAAGAGGCAGTTTGCACTTGGAACCGTGCAAATAAAAATGCTGAAACGGGGAGAAAAAAGAGAGAAAAATTGGCGGCATTCCTTGAGTATGAAAACCAGAAGCTAAGCCAGCGGAATGCTGAGTTGGAAAATCAGCTTGCAGAAAGGGGTTCCCGGATTTCCTGATTGGAAGATGAGGTAGCTGATCTGCAGGGACTGCTCTTGCATATGGAGTCCCAACAAGCTGAAGCTCAAGCTAGTTGCACAGCAACAGAAGAAGCTGCTAGAGACAATACAATCGAAGTAGAAACTGTTTGCGATTGTGATGCTGAGCCAACCCCAACAGCGACCACTACACAAGAGGAATTCGTCATGCCTCCCTCGACAATAAATCTTGACTCTGAGCAAACAGAAAAAGGTGATGCAGAGGGAACTCCCCAAGTACAGCCTGCTAAAAATGGGAAAAAAGGGGCAAAACCTGTAAACGTGTGCTCTGATCTCAAAGAGCACGTCAAGGAGCCTGGTCCGAGGAAGAGGACCACCAAAGCTTTTGAGGAGGAGCGTTAAAAACCCAAGCTGGTGAAAAAGCCAGTAGTTTGGAAGCAGGGATTTGGTGCAGACAAATTGTCCAAGGCCGATAAAAAAAAGTTCAATAAATTTTGGATTGAGACGGACTTGGACGTGTACTAGACATCAGAGCCCACTCCCTTCTTCAACGTTGTTGGCAGAGTATTAAGAGCCGATATAACAGACTGCGTTGACAAAGTTCAAATATCATCGATGTATTCTGCTATATCAACCGAGAAGAAAAAGAAAATGATGATGCACTCCCCACGAACTGCTATTTCCCTATCTACTTCTTTGTAAGTTACATTCACCTCTGCCAACTTCTTTTAAATATCAAATTTCAGTTATTGTTCATGCAAATTGAAGGATCAGCTCCTTCAGCTCGATGAAAATGTTCCTTCAATCTGGGAACTGATTCTTTAATTGAGGGAGGTGTTTCTTCAATTGAAGGAGATGTTCCTTCAAATTCGAACTGCTCCTTCAAATTGAAGGAGATGTCCCTTCAATTTAAAGGAAGTGTTCCTTCGAATTAAAACATGACGGTTCACTAAGAACTAATGTTGCTTTCTAATTCCATATACAGTCTGACTTGGACAAGAAGGACACAGATGCAAATTATTTCAAAAACAACTTAAAATGGTGAAATACCTGCTTGATAGCCAAATTGGAAGGTCGCCAACATCTTCATTCCAATGTGCATCCAAGAGCACTATACGTTGCTGGTATTCAACACAGTGGAGATAGAGTTCGTAGACTACAACTCATCTAGATGGCTTGCCAATTTTCCAGCAACTGAAGGTGTACACATGCGAATGACCATGAAAATTGTACGTATTTCCTTCCAAATACTATTAAATTTGAGTTGTTTTTGTTTCGTTTTTGTTTTCTTGTTGAATTATCACAATTTCTTACAGAGAAACTACTTTCTCCAATGGATACGAGAAAACACCACAGAAGTTATCCCATTTGATTTGCTGGTGGGATCACAAAAGGCCCTAAGAGCTGAGTTTCTCAACATCCTCAATCCAAGGGCCCAGTTTTGATCAGAGAAGAGCTTGACTGCCCTCAACAAGCATCACAGTAAGCAACCATCCTTAACTACTTGCTGCTTTAAAAAAAATGGCAAATTCATTTAAAGACTTAACAAGAGACCTCTTTTTTGAACTTTACAGCAATAGCTGTGGCCTCTACATGCTGTACTACATTGAACAGCTTCTAGCGGATACCGACATTCCCAACAAACCCTACCTTGCAGCTAACATATTCAAGATAAGGCCTAAAGTGGTTTTGATGATAATCAACCATCGGTTAAGCTGGAATTCAACACAGGAGGCCAACCAGAGTGGTGCACAGGCTGCGAAGAAGCAAAGGAAGTAATTTTGTTGCAAAACTATTTTGTCTTGTATTTCATTATGTAAAAGACAAAGTAATTGATGAAATTGTAAATGTTCATTTCTGTAAATGATGAAAGTGTTACTTCATTTTGATAGAATTATTCCTACAAATTAAAGTATGCATTCCTTCAAATTTGAAGCTGTTCCTTCATTTTGAAGGAACACTTGACAAAAAGCCTTTTGAAACTTGCATAAGTAGTTATGGAATGAAGATAACATCTTTTATTCATCTGAGAACATGAACATTCTAATTTCAACGGGGTGATCCTTCATTTTGAAGGAACACCTCCTTGAAATTGAAGGAACACCTACTTCAAAATTGAAGGAACATCTCCTTCAAATTGGAGGAAGGAACACCTCCTTCATATTCAAGGAACAGCTCCTTCAAATTGAAGGACCACCTCCTTTTAGATTGAAGCATCACCTCATTCATTGTGTTTTGTTGTTTTTTTTAGTGAAGTGGACATCAAGCTTAATGATTAATCAAGCTTGACATACTTTAATTTGAAGGAACGCTTGACAAAGGCCTTTACAAACTTGCATAAGATAACATCTTTTATTCATACGATTATTCATAAGATAGACTTATTTCAAAACAAGAACCCCCCATACATCTGTAGATCAAGCTTAACGATCCATGAAAAACACGAATTTCAATCACCCTTGGTCCAATATCCCAGTTCACGTAGATATATATCTTCGCAGATGTATACCCACTTTACGACACAAAACCTTGACAGCTCTCCGCGACTTTGTTGTTCGTTTCACATTCAAATGTATATCTCGGCCTGGCACTTACAAATGAAATACAAGAAGAGGCGGTGAATATTTAACAAATCTAATCTAATTTACACGAGTGCAAACATGTAATCCGTATATATATTTCACCATATCGAAGGAACACTTAACAACGATCCTTCCATTGTTTGCACCATTGGGAGCCGTGTTCTACTTTTCAATTTCTTTGCATTGTGTTATGTTGTTTTCGGTAATGAAGTGCTAGAATACGAGCTCCCTTCTCCTGATTTATATAGCAAAATTTTTTTACTGTTGCCGCCCATTAGGTCCAAGGAATGGCCTTGCTTGTCTTTCTTTTAGTCAGTGCCATGATGTATCCCACCCCAACTAGTCAAATTGATAACTGTTGACGCCCATTAGGTCACATCAATGACATTATTAGTTTATCTTTTAATCAGTGCCAAATTAAAGGAAACACCTTCAAGGTAGTTAATGTTTCGTTCCTGCAAATTAGAGTATGTGTACCTTCAAATTTGAAGGTGTTTCTTCATTTTGAAGGAACACTTGACAAAGGCCTTTTGAAACTTGCATAAGTAGTTATGGAATGAAGGAACACCTCCTTCAAATTGGAGGAAGTCAGTCATATTGAAGGAACACATCCTTCAAATTGAAAGAGCAGAGCACGTCCTTCATATTGAAGGAACACCTCCATCAAGTCCAGTACGTGTTGCTTTGTCTTCCTTTTAGTTTCTGGGAATTTGAAGGAGCACCTCCTTTAAATTAAAAGAAACCTCCATCAAGTCCAGTACGTGTTACTTTGTCTTCCTTTTAGTTTCTGGGAATTTGAAGGAGCATCTCCTTCAAATTAAAGGAAACCCCCATCAAGTCCAGTTCGTGTTCCTTCAAGGAACACATCCATAAAAGCACAGCAAGGATTCCATATTCACATTTGACAAAAAATACCACAATCCCACAATAGAATAGAATTCCATTTTCAAATTTACGTGACACACCCCGCCCCAAAAGTGAGGCCTGGGAGGTGCGGCCATCACCCGGACGAGGTGACGAAGCCTAAACCGACTCAAACACAACAAACGAAACCAGCAAAAGACAACACAACTCACAAACCGGGTCGAAGCCCAATAGATACCAAAAACAACAAAATATCAGAGCGTCTAACAACGGAAGTACAAAGTTACACAACAGTAGCCCGAAGGTGGAATAGTACAACACAAGACGTACACAAGTCTGACAAGCCGCTGACGACAAAGAGATTCCTACTCTTTGTAGATAGAATAGAGCTATCCTGAAAGTTGCCGCTCGTCACGGTGGTATTCCATAGTATCAGGTCCTGAGGGGGCGCAAAAACAAAGGTGAGTAGATAGGAAAAAATAAATGTCAGTGAAAAACACAGTTTAAAACATTTATCCATAATAATAATCCCCACAGTTAAAAACAATAGTATAGGACTCTATTACAATGAATATGCATCAAAAGTGTAGTACATAATCACAGTCTAGCCAATAAGTACAGTAGCTAACACACTAGGCGCTCCCACACACAATCTACGACCGAGATATAACTGGACACGGGCCTCGAACCACATACCAGTGAATAGGGCAAGGACCACGAATCACATGCCAGTGCATAGGGCAAGGACCTCGAATCACATGCCAGATTGGACAAGGGCCTCGGACCACATGCCAATCATACTATGCAAAGATCCAAATGGTGTGCCACTACCTGTACTAACAACAAACAACACAGCCAGCAAAAAGCCATCTTATAAGCATATACGTATATAGCATACTCCATAACACAGTACAACAACAACCAACCATCAAAGATCCAATAATTGCATCATCACATCATATATATACTTAAACATGCTCAACGACAGGTCAAAGTTCAATGACGTCAGCAATTGAGTGCCTGTCGTGTCGCCTACTGGCACTGATGTCAGCACGCCGGTACTGACGTCATCGCCGCCATGCCGGTCGGAAACTGGGAATTTTCCAGCCGATTCACCAAGCTTCTAAAACCCTCGAATCTCAACCATTTTCAACGAATTTTATATCAAAACCTATCTACGAAATCCAACGAATCGAATGGGATAGTTTTCGGGTCTTACCATGGCCTGTAGTGGTCGGGAAACACGGCGGAAGTTTTGGTTTCCGTTGAGCTCTCGTCGGCGGCGTTCTGGGGCGTTTCCGAGCTCGAGGCCGGTTGGGTTGAGTCCACGACAACACGAGGAACCTGTTTCAAATGGTCGGAGGTCTGATCGATGGCCGGAAGCTCGAGATCGACGGCGAAGACTAACGGCGGTCGAAGTTCCTGTTTGGGTTCATCGGCGGCATTCTACGCCGTTTCTGGCATTGAAACTTCGAGGATACGTCGCCGGGAACAAGAGGAACACACGGTGGAGGTGGTCGGCGTCGCGATCCCTGGCCGGAAAATGGAGAACGGCGGCTGGAATGTTTCGGCGGCTGTGGCTTTCTCTTTTGGGAAGGTCACGGCTGTTCTGCGGGTTTTACCAGCCCGCACCCCCTTTCCCAAAATATCTTACCTGTTGACCAATCAGAGCTTGCCACGTGGCAAGCTCTCGTACACCACAAAAGCGTTTTTCTTTCGTAGCTTGTTTGTTACAACTCGGAATTCAATTCCATCTTCGCGGACGCATTCATACTGTCGAGCCTTACACATAGAGTATAATAATGGTTAGGGGATTTTTGTACTATTCCAAGTCAATTGTTTGACCCGTAAGGGTATTTTGGTCATTTCACTATTATTTTTCAGAGATTTTTTTGAAACAGGTTGTAACACGACGCCTCTATCCCGGCTTTGCACCTTTTTCGGTTATGCCTACCCTTCACACCAAACGCCCACAAGTCACAGCTCGCTTCATTTCTGATCCCAATTTGGCTCTTATAACAAACGGCCGCCCGCTTGGAATCCTTGTGCTGGGAGGTTTCACGGGCGCCGTCCTCAAATCCAAAATAGGCTTGTCCAAGTCCGATACAGGGTAGACTGCAAAACCAATGCTCTTCTTGTAGAAGTCTACTTTCCAATAGTCCTAAATGAAATCGTATATACCTTCCTTGTGGCCTCCATGCATCAACGCTTGCAATGCGTGTGCATATGGGAATCCATCGTGCTGCCACAGTATACAGGAGTATGTTCCCTGTTGGATGTCCACAATAAACGTGTTCAAAGTGGCCTTAATCTCAAACAAGGACCTGGTAGATCGAAACACATTCCAATGGTATCCTTCGACTAGCTTATCTTTCATAACCTTCTTCATCGCTGGACACAAACCGTGTGCCAGTCTGTAGCTGCAGTCCTCTTCTCCTACATCATCGACATAACCTTAATTCGAAGGTTCTCCAGCATCTCAACCAGTGACATGCGACGGAAAGTATCAATCATAGAATTGAAGGATTCAGCCAAATTATTTGTCATCTCCCCCCACCACTGCCCCTCAAACCACGCTGTAGCATAATTCTACCGAGGGAGACTGTCTGTGAAATCTCAAGCCACCGGCCGCCCTCCTCCCTAAATTCCTGAGCCAACGCTTCGAAATCGGTCCTGCTGCAACAATACGCTATATCCTTAAACTTTTGCACCATCGAGGTTTTCATGGAACCCGAGTAATGGCCTTCAACATTGCCAACCAAGTGGTTTACACAGAAACAGTGGGGTGACTCCAGGAACAGCTCCTTCACACCTCAAAATTACACCATGACGATCGAAACAGAAAGTCACCACCCTTTGTAACACACGAACAAAGTCGGCAATAAACTCCAAGAACCTCCTCCAATTTTCGTAATTCTCCGAATCCACAATAGCATAAGTGATGGGAAACACCTCTGCAACAAAAAAACAAATGCATACACAACCTGTGAAATATGGATCATATTCTAGAACATCAATGGCACAAAGAAGGGCAACCTGCTCCTACAAATTGGACACTGGTCCTTCAAAATGAAGGAAGTGTTCCTTCAAAATGAAGGACGTGTTCCTTCAAAACTGTATCTGTTCCCCAGATAATGTGAACAACACTAAAAAAAGACTCACCATTATTCCCAATTTATGCACAGCAACTGAGCATAGCGCCTTGATATTTACTCGTGATAAATGTAGCATCAATGAACAACATCGGCCTACAATATTGAAACCCTCTAATAGCAGCTCCATACGAAATGTGCAGTCGAACAAAATGGTTATCACTGTCAAACTCCATGTTGCCATGAGCTGGGTAGCCATTTGCATTGAGATCAGCCTTGAGGTACCAAGGGAGATACCCGTAAGATAATGCTTCATCACCATTAACCTCCGTATTGGCAAGCTCCCTACCACGCCAAGCGGTGTGGTAATCAATATCAATGTCGTACAACTGCTTCACATTGTCCATTATCTTCCTAGGTTTCACCATAGGGTCTGCACGGACTTGATCCGACAGTATTGTGGATACTAGAACAGGTCCCATTAGCTCATTCTTCTTCTCTCGAATCACACTCGTGCACTTGTGTTCGTTGTTCAGCTACTTTATGACAACAATATTATTCAGCTCTGACTTCTGAGCATGAATATGCCAATCACATCTGTCTAATTCTGCTTTCTTGCACACAGCAGAAAATATGAGCCGATCATTGGCGATGCGAAACTTAAAGCCAACCTGCATCGCGTACTTCCTCACTTTCTTACGGAAATCATCCATTTCGAGGAGAACTTCTGACCCACCGAGTGTATGTAGGAAGACCACTCATCGCACAAATAACTGTGCGGTCCAAAAGAATAAGATTTCCCCAAATGAAGATTCTGATCACTCATAGGTTATGAGCTGACACCGGAACCAGATGAAGTAGCTGTTGCACCTGATTATGAGGGAATGCATGAGAAGATTCGGAACTGTTCTCAACACCACAAGACGATAACAGATGTTGTGGAGCATTATCCAAAGCAACCGTGGAAGCCACAAGAGCCAAATTCTGACCTGCTGGTTTCAAAATAATCGAAACATCAACAAATGGTTCAGAGTAAAGACGATGCACCAGAAACATCATCTTCAAATCGCCGTCACTCTTCAACTGGTATGTAGGATCATCGGACAGAGCATATATCAACTCAAACGATCCAATTTTTAGAGAAAATCTCCATGATATGTCCCTATAGAGATCATCGAAGCTCGTCGTTTCATTGAATGGAAACAGAACATTGCTGCCGCCATGCGAACACCTAATTAGACCTTCCCACATGGATTTACATATCAAAAGGAACATATAATGCAAAAATGTATACTTAACAAGGGCGCCTGAGGCGCTGTTCCTTGAAGCTGTTCCTTCACGTCTAAAGCTGTTCCTTCAAATTGAAGGATATTCCTTCATTTTGAAGGAGCACTTCCTTCAAAATTCAAACAGAATCAAGATTTTTACCGAATATTTCTCCAGAATCTCAACACAAGTTCAACAATACGTAAAAACTAACAACGACATAAAAAAAATCATAATTAAACTCAAATTCTTTGAATCAAAAACACGTCTAAAATCAGAAACTCAAACCTATCGAATAAAATGTATCTACTCTCCAGAATTATCGCATAACAAACAATTCAACAAATCAAGCAGCAAATCCACAACCGAAAGTCGTGTTGATTCAAAATCGAACATCAAGCAACAAAAAACGATTCTAAATCTTCGATCACGAAGAACAAGCAAACGATCGAGAATCAAAATAAATCACAGAAAATAAAAAAAACGACAAATTGACTTACCGATACAATTTGATCGCCCGCGAGATGAACATGCACTCCGATGAGCTTAATATCGCCGGAATTCTCGAAGTTTCTCTCTAAAATTGCCGGAAAAGCGAAAGAGGTGGCTCGCTGTTTTTTCGTTTTTTGAAATCTGGAGAAAGCAAAATCAGCTGTGCATGAAGAACGGCGTGTTTTTATACCACTGCAGCAACCGGCCGTTAGTTAACGACATTAGAGGCTTTGACTAATTAAGTTATGCCATATGTCTGTTGGATTGTGCCCGTTAAGGTATTGACGTGGCAATACGTGACGGGAGACACGTGTCAATCCAAAGTTGAGAAATCAACAGCAAGGGCAAATATAGACACCCTCGACGAAGCGTGTGACCTAATAAGTATATGAGGGAGGCTCGCGGTCAAATGCCAAGGTGAGTCCTAGGAGAATATTGAGTGTAGGGATAGAATCACAAAGAGGTTGTGATTTGAGATATGTTCCCTACTGTCCTCTGTTCATACCATACCCAAATCGGCCACATGTCATCCTATGGAAGCGCCACCTAGGCATTCCCCCTCTTCTCGAGAGCACTCCTCACGAGCCCCGTGGCCCCCACATGGAAGCCGAGCCGACTATCCGAAGTGCATGCTTTGGGACCACCTTGTTGCCACCTTCGCATAAAGCCGCTACCCGCTCCATACGACGAGTATCGAAGCCCGTGCAACGCCTCAAAGATTGGCATCTATTAGGTGACTTATGCCTAGCCTCCAAAGGCTTCCACAAGCCTCCAAAAGGGATCAATGTGGGAGACTTGTCCCACATTGATCAAAAGTAGGTTTGAACATCAAACCTATCACTATAAATACAAGTTAAACCCCCATGGGTCAAAGGTATTCAATTCTATCACCTAAACCCTTTACTTGCCTTAAAGACTCATCCTCCATCCCCGCTGACTTAAGCATCGGAGAGTCTTTGGCCGGCACCCTACCGGTGCTTTTCCGACACTTGTCTTCTGTGCGGATCCTCTTCTGGCCGGGAACTGACACCACCTTCTGGACAGATCCAAGATTGAGCAAGGGAACCTCCTTCCGGCCCCCAGCCGAACATCTACAGTTGGAGCTAACCTCTTAGCTCCCCGAAACAGGCAGATCGACCCGATCCTGACACTCTTCACATACATTGACCCGTTCCATTTCTTGCATCAACATCCTCGACTCCTAAAGAACGTCCCTAGTCATAGGATATCCAGCTAGGGTTGTTGGTTATCCGCTAAGGCCGGTTCATGTCGTATTTAGTAGTCGATCTCAGACTAAGCATATAGTGATATGAAATTGGCATGAAGGTGCTCGTATATAGATACGAGTTCACTGAACACTGACCAACCACAGAACGTACGAATGGAAGTTTACTTACTATGTCAATCGTACAACGTTCTGGCTAGTTATGGGTGCAAACTAGTTCTTAGACTTGAGGCTTCACCAGATATCTCGTGTTTGGAGACTTGAATTTTGACCTCAATCTCACGGTTCATCAAGAATGATTTGGGCCAAGTAGGTGAGGATTGGGTGCATGGATTCAAGCATGGAGATTTGTGAATACGCAAAATGAGATTCGTCACCTTCTAGGTAATCAGTGAAGGTTGATATTCCAAAAGCCCCTTGAAGATCTATCTCTAAGTCTTCGGCCGAAGCATATAAGTAAAGAGATACATTAGGGCAATCATATCAGCACACTAATGCATTAGGGCTTGACAATGAGTTTCCATACCCTAAGTGATTTGATCGGAATATAGGAGACGAAGGAACCTTATTGCACTATAACCATAACTAATGGTTCTGCTCGATGTGTGATGAAGAAGTTCGAAACACATTCTTGATAATCTGGGTAGCCGAGAGCCATAGCTAGATGTTACTACTAGGTTTGTGAATGATCTTCCCTATAAGGTTGAATATTGGTAATTTCTATATTCGAAAAAATAAGATTGTTTACTGCCAGCTTTATCGAAACCTACTGAGGTTAGACACACAAGAATGCATGCCTTCGGGTAAATTGATGAGGTTGTTTAACATGAATTAGTTTATGTTAAATAGTAAATTTATTTAAGTTGGTGATTGGGCTTGAATAAATAAATACAAGTATTTTGGGCTTGGTATTAATATTAGCCCAATACAATTTGGAATTAACCAATTAAATAAATTAGGATTGATGACACATTAGTGGGTTTCTCCCAGAGTTGCCGCACCCTATTCCTTGTGAGACAACGATTGTTGTTTAATGGCTTTTTTGTAGGTATAGTCCCTGTGCTCTGTCACATGTCTAGCTTTAGCCCCTGTGCTCTGGTGTGTCTCACCAGAGGTCCTTGTGCTCTAGTGTGTTCTCACCAGAGGCCCCTGTGCTCTAATGTGTCTCAGTAGAGGTCCCTGTGCTCTGTCACTGTCTCACTAGAGGTCCCTGTGCTCTGTCACTGTCTCACCAGAGGTCTCTGGAGCACAGGGACCTCTGGTGAGACAGTGACAGAGCACAGGGACCTCTATTGAGACAGTGACAGAGCACAGGGACCTCTGGTGAGACATATTAGAGCACAGGGACTAAAGCTAAACATATGACAGAGCACAGGGACCTCTGGTGAGACACACTAGAGCACAGGGACTAAAGCTAGACAAGTGACACAGCACAGGGACCTCTGGTGCAAAAAAAGCCTTGTTTAATTGTTAAATAAGAGTTCAAGCCTGTTAGAAAAAGGTTCTCTATAAAAAAGCTTGTTGGGTATTGACCTAACAGAAGTTGTGAACTCAAATATCAGTAAAGAATCTCATGTGTTGTGAATACATTCTTTACTAAAACATAAAGTCAGAAAAATTGTTTCTCTGAAACCCTTATGTGCCGCAAATCCTCAGCCTTGCCGCAGTCATCGTCCGTCGGGGTTTGGTGCTTCTAGCTAATACATCCTCTCTTTGCCTCATCAACCGAATACCGTTCGTGTCGATACTTGTAGAGGACATACACTTGAACGTCTAGAACTTCATCATCATCATCATCATGGCAAGCAAAGGTTGGTAACTCTAATCTTCTTTTAGATTAGGGGTGATCTTATTGGTATGCTAAGAATCACATGGCACGTCGATTAACTATGCACGCAGATTAATTAATATGATTAATGGAATCCAATGTTTCGCCAACCATGTATGTTTACGATTGAATTATGAATTTTATTATTGGATACGTGTCACGCCACGCTTTCGCACACGTGAAAATCTGTTCCACAACCCAACAGTGGTATCAGGGCCAGGTTAATCGACATAGGGTTGTTTGTGTTCTCTTTGTTGTGATTATGAATGTGTATGAATATTGGATATTATGCATATTTGATGAATTGTTCATAAGCATGTTCTTGATGGCTATGTTGATTAATTTAATTGTTGGATTAATAAATAGTAAGAACATGAATTTGATTTGATTGGTAATTAATCTTGAAACTTGCAAAATTGTTTTTGAAGTTTGATTAATTGTTTTGAATGATTAAACTTTAATTTTAATCATGTTTCACTAATGTAGTGACATGTTAATTATATGTTTAATCGTGTGAAAAAGGTCAAAAATTGGGTGAAGAAAGCATGTGATTTTGTGGCAAAGAGTTTGTTGCAAAATGGTTAGAAAGCTTTAGCTGCGGAATCTGTTCTGCAGCAAAAGGTTGGCTGCCGTATCGATATAAGGGGGCTGGCACAATTTCCGGCAGAAACTGGTTCTGTCGTAAAAGGTTCCTGTACGCGCTGGGATAAAAGATCAATTGACCTTTTAGCGACGGAAATTGTTCTGCCCCCAGAGGTGCAGCCACATTCCTTATGAAGGATTCTTGTTTTTTCCGGCGAAATTTTTGCCGCTGCCAAAGTGTTTGGCCGGCACAAAAGCACCCAAATTCATATTTTGGTATTTAATTTCGAATTGAAAACTTGCCCAATTGGATTGGGCTATTAGAAATTTGATTTCTAGTAGGAAACATATTTAGATTGTTGAATTTAAATATGATTACCAAAATAGTGTATATAAAGGATTCAAAATTGGATTTTGACTAGGATCCTTGAAGTAGTGGGAGTTTTGACTATTAGGAATTATTTCATTAAATGTTAATTAAACACTTTCCTATTTTATTTAGGAAACCTAAATAAAATCCTATTCTTATTTAATCATGATCCAAATATGATTTGGAGAATTAAATTAGAATACTTAAAGGAGTAGGAAACCTTGTTTGAATGGGAAATTGTTTCCCACTTAAACATCCGTCTCAAAAATTTCAGCACCTATAATTAATAAGTATGTATAGGCTTTAAGTTGGACTTAAGGTATACCACCTATACATACTAAACCAAGAAATAATTATCACAACTTGAATGAGATGTCAATGGGATTGACAAAAGGTTTGCATCATGCCTTTAAATTGTTTTTTGATTGAATGCATGAGGTTGATCATGGACTAAGGCCGAATATAATTGAGCTACTTGTGTATGGCTTTGTTTACCATAATTGTTTTGGGATGGGACGTTTCAATTGTTGATCGGATTGTAATAGATAGTTTTAATTTGTTTTGCTCGGTTGTAAATTAAATGAGACTTGCATGTCTCCTCTCCTTCTTTATTCTTGATGTAATATTCTATCTCCCCTAATGTAATTTCCCTTGGGCTTGTCCAAGGTTTCTTGAACATACGATGTATAGAATTTAGGATAGATTAGGGCGAAGGAGAAAGATGAGTTTCAAGACAAAGGGCACGGCCCCATGGCTAGCACAAATGAAGATTTGGTGTTGTAATTTAATTTTTCAACGTGGGGCAAACTAAGGGAACCCTAAAACTATACAATCACGCCGTCCATCGGATTCAAACCTAAGGCTTGGGTTTGGATCCAAATTAGATAGTCCATGATCATTCCTAGATGGGTCAAGGGATGCGAGTCCCTAACCCAATGTATTATTTATTGTTTATGAAACTTTAAATTGCCATGAAACCTATAAAAAAAACCCTCAAACTTTTAAATAATGATTTTGTAAAGGTTGCTTGGAAATTGTTTCTGGGAACCCAGGCCTTCCACAGAAACCTACTAATTCTATTTCCGGCGCACCCCTCTATGTCTTAGCATGTCATTTGGGGCATTTTGGGCGGCAATGGGAGGGTTAGTAGGATGCAAACATTGGATGTCCGATAATACTAGAACTCACGGTGTCTTAGCATGTCATTCGGGGCATCGGGGTTAAATTTGGTCCATTATCGATTCGGTGGGAATTGAATCAACTAATAGATCACTTATCTTAGGTGAGCTCTAGGTTAATTGACTATTAGAGGCCGAACGTTGGGATGTACGGAATTTTGAATTCCCCTATGGTGGATAACCGGTAGAGTCATTAGCGACACACGCGGTTTGGCCCTCCTATCATAGGCGTCCAACCCCATTAATGGCCCCACCTTATGTTTGGAACATGAAGATGGCACCACGAGCATGCTAGAGGGTTAAATGCATCTCGATAAAATTAATGGGATCCAATCTTATTCTAAGACCCGAATTAGATTGGTATTTTTGAAATCCACTTGAACTAATTATTAAAATTTGTTTATTTTTTAGCAATGACAAACTCAATCACCAAAAACCTCGAAGAGAATCGGCTCACTGGACCTACCTTCCAGGATTGGTTGCGAAATGTTCGCTACCTTCTTAATGTTGAAAGGTTATCTATTCATATGGATGAAGAGCCACCTACGCAGCCTCTTTCTAAAGATGCCTCCAAAGCAGATAAGAAGGAGAGAACCAATATGTTGGAAGGCCATGAGAAGGCACGGTGCATCATGTTAGCGATCATGAGTTTGGATCTACAACGACAATTTGACAAGGTCAAGACTGTCAAAAAACTCATCGATCAGCTTACGAAGTTTTTTGGTGAAGACAGTCATACCACAAGGTTTGACGCAGTTAGAGAGTTCAATAGATGCCATTGCCCAGAGGGAAGCGATGTGCCGGCTCACGGGCTCAAGATGATTAGCCTCATTGATGAGATCAAGAGGCTTGAGATCAGTCTTGACGAAGAGCTGCAACAAGACATCCTCCTTCAGTCCCTACCTGATTTGTTCAGTCAGTTCGCCATGAACTTTCATATGAACGATATCAAGTGTACCATACAGGAGCTAGTCCAAAAGATCTCTATTGCGTCGAAAAGCATTAAGAGGGATCATACTAGCAAGGCGGTACTATTGGTAGGTGAAATCTTCTAAGCCCAAGGGCAAGAAGAAGAAGAAGGCCAAGTTCAGTGGAGAGAAGCTGAAGCCGAAGGGCGACATGTCAAGAAGGACAAGGCTACCAAGGGTCCCTGCCATCATTGTGGATAGATGGGACATTGGAGAAGGAACTGCAAGCAGTACCTGGCTAGCCTTGCCGGCAAACCTTCAGAAGGTGTGAAATTCGTGATTCCAAAATAACTGTGTCTTCTTTCATATTGATGAATATTGGTTAGTATGGCTGAACAATATCTTCATTCCTAATGTAGGAGCGAAGAAGAAGAAAGACGCCGAGTAGAGACTGGCGCATCCATGATGAGTAGTGGGAGTTCTTGTGAAGAACAGAAAACGCCACTCAAGACTATCTAGTTATAGTTATTTTCAATTCAATAAAAACAATTGTTGTTTTTTGATATTGGTTTTGAAATTTGGTCATGGATAATTATTTTTGGGATTTTTGAGAATTATGAAAGTATGACTTTATGATTATATCATGAATTATCATTAGTCTTGAACAATGTTTTTCAAACCTATATTGTCGACATACATAAAGGAATTGAGAATTCCGAAACCAATGATATTAGATATCAATATCCCAAAGGACAAAGTGTTGGCCAAGATTCTCATGTTAGTTTTAATTGTAGTCAAAGATCCCTCATAGGATCTAAACGTATTCGGTTAAATGGAATAAAGGTATGACTGTAAATTGTACCCAAGCTAGATGGGATTAAAACGCATGGAGAAGTCCTTCGATAGGACAACACAAGAGAAATCACGAAGTGATTCAACTCAATTTAATTAGATTTGATCTAAATACCATAATAGAACAAATCATACAATTTGGTATGTTTGGTAATAGAATTGTTCTATAACCAACTATATCTCGATAATCTTTATAGATGACATCGAGATCGTTCCCTTCTATTTTTGGTTGAGGCCTTCACACTACAAGAAAACCCTTAATAGGCAACACTTTAGGCAACAACAAATATAAAAACCGATGATGTTTAAGGATTAGGTAACGATTTTATATTTTCTGATGCTAAAAGGTAACAATGGCATCAACAGAAAATGTGCCGATGCCTTTAGGCGTACTTTGGCATCAGTTGGACATAAAAAACCGATGCCAATTAGGTGTATCCTCATTTCATCAAATACCATTATTTTGAATGACGATGCCAATTAAGTGTATCCTCATTTCATATTTGAATGCCGATGCCAAAGGCCCGAAATGCGGAGCGTACTGTTTCACTTACACACTTTGACGAACCCGCGAACACTTCTCCAAAATTTTCCCAAATTCTGTGAAACCCTAACCCATAATTGAAACCCCAGATCTATCGCCTCCAAACTCCAAACTCACGCCTCCCTAAAGCCGGCCCTCTCCGATTCCAACGCCAAGCTCCAGTCGGTGAACGTCCCTCTCCTCTCTGCCCTCGACACCTTTCTCGAGGCCCGAAACATCGATTCCGCTCCAATCGGTCAAGAGCTCCATCCGCCTCACGGCGCTCTGTGCCCGATCCACACCGCACATCTCCAGCGACAACTTCTACATGACGCTCAAGTGCGTCGACGCCGTCGAGTCCGAGTTCCTCGATGCCACGCCCACATCGAGCGCAAAGTCAGCAAGGAGTTCGGAGATTGGCTGGTGGAGATCCGCGTCGCCAGCCGGAACCTAGGTCAACTGACCATCACCCGAGCCTTGTTGGTGAGGCAGCGGAAAGAGGAGCTGAGGATCAAGCAGCGCTAAGCCGAGGAGCAGAGCCGCCTCAGCCTCAGAGACTTCGTCTACGCTCTCGAGGAGGAGGAAACGCGTGGGCTCTGCTGTTTTCCTTGCAACCAGCTACCAAAGGCAATCACATACATAAACCTTGTTTCCTGATACATATAGCAAGTATGGTTTTATTTCTCTGTATATCTTCTTTTCAATTTTAATCTTTTGTTATGAATTGCATCCTTATCCTTTCCTGTATGCTCGCACATTGGCCCTCTTTTTGTTCATCAACAGATATTTGGACCACTGTACATGATAATCAGGAGGTAGATGCTTGGGTCACCTCTTGTTTCAGCCCTTCCACGAAAACCCACTTCTTGGGCCATCTGCAAACACATAAAGCTTTATTCTTTTTCACTCCTTGTGTTTAACTGCATTGGTATTTTTAGTTTTTAGAATGTAATGTGGGTTTTCAATTTTATGTGGAAGAGACATTTCAATGCATAGTTGGGTGTTTTCATGTGAAAGTTTGATTTTGATATGATATCAGGGTGGAGGTTTGGATAGTTGGGGTGAATTTATATGAAATAAGAGTGGGATCAATTTGGCTCCAAATTTTACCATTTGGAATTTTGGACATAGACATAGATTTTAAAAAAGAACGCTTGAAATGATTGAAGATTGTTGTAATTCCGCTTTTAATCATGATGAAAAACTTAAGAGAGCTCGGTGGGTGCTGATGATTTTTCGCAAATGCTCGCTCGATACTTAATTTCTATCTGATGTTTTTGTGCTTACTTTCTTCTGATGTTGACATATTTGAAATGCTTGAACAAAGAACAAAGGTACTAGCAAACCTGCAAGTAGAAAGGCTGCTTGCCTGCACCCAGTGAACTGGTTGGTTTAATTTGATTTTGAGTCAACCAAAAGTCTTTTTTTATATGTTACAGAGTTAGTCAACATTGTTGTATCTGTTAAGAACTGATTCTAAATGTTTCCGTTTGACTTTCATTGCTTTGTGAGGTCAATGACAGAAACATTGTAAAATACTAAAATGAGATTGTTTTCTTAATCTCTCTTGTAAGAGGGTTATCCATTTTTTCATGCTAGCTTGCATTATTCAACCTGTATATCTAATAAATGTAGCACTTAAAGGGGGATCTATTTTCTTGGAGTTTAGAATTTCAGCTCGTTGGATTTGGTTTCTCATGATTTGAAGTCGTAGAATCTCGATAATTTCTTGTCCGCTTAAGTGCATTGCGATAATCGATACGTTTAATGTAATGGTGTTGGGATCATTGATTGAACTGTTTTCTTTAGCAGGAAAACAACAAGACAAAACATCCACAACTTTTTGTACGAGGCCAAGCTTTATAAAACTCTACAGGGAGGAAGTAAGGATTGAATGATTAACAGTAGTGTTGTTTTCGATGCTCATAAGCTATCACCTTGTACTTTGTTTTCAGATATGCAATGAGTTTTGAGTTTATGACATGCAAGTGGTATTGCAAGTATAAAATGGGCCGGATTTGTTAAGGATGATAACGTCCTTGTCATTGACTTGCTGTGACCGAGTCTGGAAGACCTCTTTGTGTACCCTAATTTCCGCAAAAAGGATTGTAAAGTTTTGATTTTGGTGTGGTTTTTAGTTGCTATCTTTTGAGTTTGAGTTCAATCACAAACCGGTCAGCTCATTGTATTAGTGTTCAATCTTATTTGTTGAATCAATTTCATGTTTGTTTATTTGAATATGGTTGGTTTTTGGTTTGATGCTTTATATACAGATAACGGTTCAGCCCTTCATTTTGCAGTCACAGTTGTATAGTAGTGTGGAGGACAGAACGCAAGTAGATAAGGATCTAGAAGTTAGTAAGAACTTGAAAGATTGCTACAGAATGTATTTGACTTCATTTTGTTTCTATAAGAGTAGTAGTGTTGTTGTGAAGCCCTTTTGCTTGAGATTTGAATGAAATATCTCAGTTACTTATCAGAACAATCATAACACCTAATGTTTAGTCAAACACTGTTTTTTGAAGAAGTGAAATGATAAGCAACATAAAGGGTAGGGTTTGGGGTTGGGGTTTAGGGGGGAGACAGAAAGGGTAGGGTTTGGGGTTGGGGTTGGGGTTTAAGGTTTCGTATTGGGGGTTTGGGGTGGTTGGGGTTTGGGGTTTTGGGGGTTTGGGGTTTGGAATTGGGGTTTGGGGTTCGAGGTTTGGAATTGGGCTTTAGGATTGGGGTTTGGAATTGGGGTTTGGAGTTTGGGGTTTGGAATTGTTGTTTTCGATGCTCATAAGCTATCACCTTGTACCTTGTACTTTGTTTCTTGGTGTTTAAGGTATGTTTTGTGATTTACTGGTTTAAGCTTTGCTGGGTTTATGAATTACTGTGTTTTTGAGTATGCTTGGTGTGGAAGAATACTCAAAATTGCTCTATTTTCCTATCTGTTTTTCTTCAGTTTTTCTTTTCTTCTACTGCACTGCACTCTTATCACAACTTCACAGCAACCTGCACATAGCTTATATCACAACAGGGGTTTGGGGTGAGGGGTTTCACGTCCTCTGAATATCATTATAAACAAATTTACTTTTGTTGCATTTTATTCATATGGAAGCTGCAATTTGCTGCTTGCACTGTTCTGAGACAGTTGTTCATGTGTGCAGTACGCTATAAGGGATAACCGTTATTACACCCGTGAGGAGTTGGATGAGGTGCGGAATGAATTGGCAGGTTTTATCATCAAGAATTGGATTTAGTGCAGTTTATGTACTCATATACTGTTTTGCATTACTTATATACTTCATGCTTTGGCTTATGTATAATGGAGATATATAGTTTGAAGGATATAAGTTGTGTATTGAATGCTTTATGTTCTTTTAATGAATGATTTTCCATTAGTTTTGATTTTTGTGTTTTGAATTATGAGAGATGGATATGTTGATGATGGTGCCAAAGAAGCACATTATATACGTCAAATTTTTAGGGAAAAGTGATGCCAAAGAGGGATGACAGCATCAGATTTTTACTTGAAAACCGATGTTGATTCTCTACATAGGCATCATTTTTTCCAGAAGAACTGATGCTGTAAGGCACCTTAGGCATCAGATGATGTGCAAAAAACGATGCTGTAAGACACCTTAGGCATCAGATGATTTGTAAAAAACGATGTTGTAAGGCACCTTAGGCATCAGATGATAGGTAAAAAACCATGCTATAAGGGTCCTTAGGCATCGGTTTATTCAAAAAAACTGATGCCAAAAGGCACTTTAGGCATCGGAAATGGCTATTTAGGCATCGCTTGTAACAAAAAAACCGATGCCAAAGCCGTTTTAGGCAACGGATTTTCTCCGATGCCTAATACCTGGGTATTAGGCATCACCGAGCAGGGCATCGGTATTTAGCAGTTCTAGGCAACGGATTTTCTCCGATGCCTATGATGTTTTTTCTTGTAGTGTCATTCGTATCAAGCAATAAGCGGAAGCTTGATTCTAGTATTGAAACATAGTCTCGGAAGAGATTAACTTTATTAATTGATATGAGATCAATAGTAAAGGTTCATACTAGTTCACATCATATGTGAATGAATGAATATGTTGAAATTGAACTCAAATGTTGACTTCAATTTATTGCCGAAAATTGAGACCAAGGGGTTGAGTGAACATTCAAGTAGTGGGAGCTTGAGTTCATCTGCTTAATGGGAGTGACAATGTCCAATACGATTGGATTGAAAGGTTTGAGCCAAAAGGAAAGTTATGGTAACAACAAAAAGGGGCGCGTTCGATTTGAGGTTGATAATCACAACAATTCGTCAAGATACAGATCTTGATGATGAACACACATGGATTTGAGTCAAGTATGGTACTTGGACTTGGAGTTCTGAAAGTTAGAAGTCTCTACCAAATTTCGGAACAAGATATGGCTAGCTCAATCTTGCATGTAATGCCAGCTAGGATTGATCGACATCTAGATTACCTTGAGCCATAACATGAGACGTTCTGTATGTGTACAAGATTATACGATTAATTCAAAGGTTGAATAAATGTGGTTTATTTAAAAGTTAAATGTTTGAGATATGGGTGACGCAAGTGTTGCCTCACGCCATTACACTTGAGAGTGAAACTCAAAGTGTTTTGTCATGATGAGAGTGCAGGCTTAGAGACTTATGAAGTTCTAAGCGGGGCTGTTTAGAGACTCCGAAATTCATTGAGATTGAATTTAAGGTTCTGAACCAATCAAGTAAACCATGGATTCCCTTAGACATGGCCTTGATGGGGCAATAGCTCAAGCCACCGGAACAGATAGGTTTCACGGATTCTATCTGAACATCCTACGCATACGTGTTATAAATACGAGCGTAAGCATTCTCAGCGCAACGATCAAAATAAGCGTAGTGGACCTAAAAGCCATTAAGAGCAATTGATGCTTATAGCTGGAACGGGATTCGCATGGTACGAATGGACGTGCGCGTCAGGTTGCCTTAGCGTGCAAGTGGGAGATTGTTAGATTGTGCCCGTTAAGGCATTGACGTGGCAATACGTGACGGGAGACACGTGTCAGTCCAAAGTTGAGAAATCAACAGCAAGGGCAAATATAGACACCATCGACGGAGCGTGTGACGTAATAAGTGTATTAGGGAGGCTTGCGGTCGAATGCCAGGGTGAGTCCTAGGAGAATATTGAGTGTAGGGATAGAATCACAAAGAGGTTGTGATTTGAGATATGTTCCCTACTGTCCTCGACTCGTAAAGAACGTTCCTAGTCATAGGATATCCAGTTAGGGCTGTTGGTTATCCGCTAAGGCCGGTTCATGTCGTATTTAGTAGTCGATCTAAAACTAAGCATATAGTGATATGAAATAGGCATGAAGGTGCTCGTATATAGATACGAGTTCACTGAACACTGACCAACCACAGATCGTACGAATGGAAGTTTACATACTATGTCAATCGTACAACGTTTTGGCTAGTTATGGGTGCAAACTAGTTCTTAGACCTGAGACTTCACCGGATATCTCATGTTGGGAGACTTGAACTTTGACCTCAATCTCACGGTTCATCAAGAATGATTTGGGCCAAGTAGGTGAGGATTGGGTGCATGGATTCAAGCATGGAGATTTGTGAATGCGTAAAATGGGATTCGTCACCTTCTAGGTAATCAATGAAGGTTGATATTCCAAGAGCCCCTTGAAGATCTATCTCTAAGTTTTCGGCCGAAGCATATAAGTAAAGAGATACATCAGGGCGATCATATCAGCACACTAATGCATTAGGGCTTGACAATGAGTTTCCATGCCCTAAATGATTTGATCGGAATATAGGAGACGAAGGAACCTTATTGCATTGTAACCATAACTAATGGTTCTGCTCGATGTGTGATGAAGAAGTTCGAAACACATTCTTGATAATCTGGGTAGCCGAGAGCCATAGCTAGATGTTACTACTAGGTTTGTGAATGATCTTCCCTATAAGGTTGATTATTGGTAATTTCTATATTCGAAAAAATAAGATTGTTTACTGCCAGCTTTATCGAAACCTACTGAGGTTAGACACACAAGAACGCATGCCTTCGGGTAAATTGATGAGGGTGTTTAACATGAATTAGTTTATGTTAAATAGTAAATTTATTTAAGTTGGTGATTGGGCTTGAATAAATAAATACAAGTCTTTTGGGTTTGGTATTAATATTATCCCAATACAATTTGGAATTGACCAATTAAATAAATTAGGATTGATGACACATTAGTGGGCTAAGCCCACTAAGAGGTGCGGCACCATTAGGGACTGCAACTCTAGGGTTTCTCCCAGAGTTGCCGCACCCTATTCCTTGTGAGACAAGGATTATTGTTTAATTGTTAAATAAGAGTCCAAGCCTGTTAGAAAAAGGTTCTCTATAAAAAGGCTTGTTGGGTATTGACCTATCAGAAGTTGTGAACTCACATATTAGTAAAGAATCTCATGTGTTGAGAATACATTCTTTACTAAAACATAAAGTCAGAAAAATTGTTTTTCTGAAACCCTTATTTGGCGCAAATCCTTAGCCTTGCCGCAGTTATTGGTGGTGCTCGTCATCGTCCGTCGGAGTTTGGTGCTTTTAGCTGATACATCCTCTCTCTGCCTCATCAACCGAATACCGTTCGTGTCGATACTTGTAGAGGACGGACACTTGAACGTCTAGGACTTCATCATCATCATCATCATCATCATGGCAAGTGAAGGTTGGTAACTCTAATCTTCTTTTAGATTAGGGGTGATCTTATTGGTATGCTAAGAATCACATGACACGTCGATTAACCATGCACGCGGATTAATTAATATGATTAATGGAATCCAATGTTCCGCCAACCATGTATGTTTACGATTGAATTATAAATTTTATTATTGCATACGTGTCACGCCACGCTTCCGCACACGTGGAAATCTGTTCCACAACCCAACAGTGTAGTATTTTGTAATGTTTAAGTTGACATAAGCTTTTTGGGTATTTTGTCTCTTAATTAGTACCAAAATGTAATTTTTCCTTTTCTAAAACTATTGAGAGTTGTTATGTGCACCTATATTTTATCTTTGGACACCCTATATATTTGTACGCCACTATTAAGTTTTTTTAAAAAATCTCAGGACACCCATATTGTTTAATCTATTACCTATATTACACTTTCAATAATTAACTTATAAAAATACTATAAAAGAAAAAAGAAGTCTAATCAACTACCAACTCTTACTGCCTCTGCCGACATCCATGGCTGCATATCTCCGTTGTAGCTAGAAACCTTACTGTTATAATTCTCTCCATCATTCTTTGTTTCGATGCAGTCGGCAACTTTGCTGCTATATTCCTCCCCATCATTAATTATATTTTGTTCTACAAAGAACTTACAAGAGGTTTGAAAATCAATTAAATTAAGGTGCTCAACATTGATGCCAAATGTAGCTTTGAATGAAAAAGGTAAATAGATTAACAATGGTTATCATATCAACGTCAAAGCCCCTAATTTTATCACCATCAAAACCCCTATTTTGGGTGGAGATAGAAGTGAAAGGGGATAGGGCTCTGCTGTCTTTTGATTTCTATTTTATCTTTTGGTTTCACAAATTTTTTATTTTTAAAGATAAAATAGAGGATTTTTCTTATTATTTTGTAAAGATGATATAAATATCATTATAAATTTAATTAAATCTAGAGTGTCCAAAAATAAATTTTGGACTTGCAAATTTTGGGCTCTCTAACTATTTGCTTTGCTCAACAAATTATCAAAATTCCCATGACCTTCTCCCCAAGTAGAGCCTCCCAAATGGCGGTTACTGTGTTGGTTTATCAGATTTGTCCCCTCTGTTTCGGCGCAAATTTGTTTTTGCACAAGCAGGGTGCGGTAATTTGTCCCCTCTGTTTTCCGAAACGGAGTGCGGTATATTGTTTTTCAAGTTGGTTTGATTGGGCATGCTATCTTCCACCTTGTTTGTTTGAAGATTGATATGGTTCCATTTCTATTTCCCAATTTCAATTTGATTTCGGTGATGTTTTAATCTTGATCTGCATGTCTGATTCGATTTATTCTTTCATTTGCCCCATTCAGCATATTCTATATTTTGTATGCATTTGGCTGGTTTTCAGACTGGTTCTTAGATGGCGGTGGCCGACATAGTAGTGGAAATTTTCCGGCAACAAGCGGACGGTTTTTTCAGTAGTCTGCAGTTGGGGCAGTTACATGCTATAAATTTTAAATTTTAATTTCTCAATTTTGAGTTTTTAAGTTAATTTTTTGAATTTTGATTTAATAAGTTATTTTATTGGTCCCGAAATGCATTTGCCTAATGACAAAAAGTTTTTAATTTCGTTTATGTTAATCTTTGGCTGTTCAATTTTGTTTCACTATACAATTGTAAACATAGTCCCGAAATAATGTGGCTATATGACTGTGCCAAATGTGCAGTGGTAAACGCTTGCGTCTATAGTTTTCTTGGTTCTTGAAAAAGGGGCGATTCTGATTTGGGTTTGAAGGTTATGGAGAAACGTTTCAAGTCCGTAGCAGTTTCCGATGGGTCGTTTTCAAAGTTTTCCGGTGAGAAGTGAATGAGTATTGAATTGGGGCCAGAATACGAGCCGGAATCTCGTAAGCGGTTCAAATTCTGAGATCTCAAGTTTGTCGGCAAGGCCGAAGGTATTTATCTATGCTATCTGTTTGGTTGTTCTTCTTGTTGTTGGGCTGATTTGATTTGGGTTTCTAGGTGTCGATTGTGCTCTGTCTCAATCTGTATGATTTTGATTTTGTTGGTCCGGCGTCTGCCGCGTTGTTGGTCCGGTGGTTGCCGCGTTAGTTTGGTCCAGTGGTTGCCGCGTATGTTTGGTCCGTTCGTTGATTTTGTTGGTCCGGCTTTTGCCACGTTGTTGGTCTGGTGGTTGCCGCGTTCGTTTGGTCCGGTGGTTGCCGCGTATGTTTGTCTGGCATTGTTGCGGTTATCAGACAGTATTTTGATCTTTTTTTATATTAGCAATTTGTACTTTTTTCCGCCCATGTTTCTCTGGCTATTGTGGCATTTCGTTTGTCTTGGGTGGTTTTGTGGAAGTGCAGTTACGGCAAAGATGGGTGGTGATACGGAGGAGACAGTTGCATTTTAGCCGGGCGATGCGACAGATTGTTTCGAAATTGATTTGAGGCAGTTTATGGAAATTATTGCCTTGTTCAAATAGTTACTATAATTCGTAGTGGTTGGTTACAGTTTCTGTGTGGCGAAGGAATTTGAATCTTCGGCGTTCTTGAGTCTGGCTGGAAAATTTGTGTGAAGGAGGCGGTTACTAACAATTTTTCAGATAAGTCTTTTTGAATTTCAATTGTCCAACTGTATTGAAGATAAATTTTTTTACTTGTTTAATTAATTCAATTGCTATGCGATAAGTTTTAGTTTTAGGTTTAGGATTTAAATTTACATTCTAATTTTATTTTATTTTATTATCTAAGTATTTAATTTTAATTTTTCAAATATGCTATTTTGTTTGGTTATTCCCCTTCCGGTTTGTTCTCTTTTTAAGTTATTAAATTTATTATTTATTTATTTATTTATTTAATTTAATTTAATTTATTTCTATTTCTCTCTTCTAATTTTTTCTAGTTCTACTTTCTATGCAGATGTTTAGGATTGCTTGGGATGCAATGATGTTTGCTCTTTTATGGAGATGTGCTATGTAGCTTGGAATGTGATTATTTGCCTTGGTTTAAGGCTTTGTTTTGTTTTTTGTTTTTCCCCGTGATTGACAGGCATGGGATCTTATGTTTTTAAGATTCTTCTTTAGTTTAGCCTTCATATTTGAGTTTTGGTTTAGTTACATTGACTAACCATGTAATCTGTGCTGTATTTCTGATGGTCTTTATCAATAAAGAACTTCCATATCAAAAAAAAAAAAAAACTATTTGCTTTGCTCTTCTCACAAAAAAAAAAAACAAAAAACTATTTGCTTTGCTCCCTTCTCTTCTTCATTCTTTAGGACCCCCTTTTTTAAGCCCTCCTCCCCCGTCACCAATCCCCACACGAATTGAAATAAAGTGATCAGACCTCAAATTCAAGACACAAATTCAGAGTCTCATCAAAGTCACCATCGAATACCCAATCGCTCCTCGCCATTGCTGTACTTCTCTACCTCTCCGCCGCTTCAATGTCACCCCACCCAGAGCTTCGTCTTCGTCCTCCGATTCCTGGCCGCCGGTGAGTAGCCAGAACTTCGTCGCCGATACGGCGGCGCTGTCTCTCTCCCTCGACACTCTGCCGCTGTTCGGATCCGTACAGCCGGCCAGGTCCGAAGAGCCCGCCCTGTGCGGGAGGGAGAAAATCTCGCTTCCTATCGACCCCGGCGTCGTCCTTCTAGATATTGCTTTCGTCCCCGGGGACCCCAAATACGGTATCATTTTTCTTTTCTAGGGTTGATTTATTGATTTTCGTATGCTTAGAAAATTTGATTTTTTTTGGGGTATTGTTGATGCGGTTAGGTTTTCTGTTGGGGACGAGGCAAACGCTTTTAGAGACGAAAGACGGCGGGGAGAGCTGTGCTCCGCTGTCGATTCCGTCGGCTGAAGACGAACAATGTGATTATCTTCAAAGGGAAGGAGGGTTGGATTGTTGGCAAACCTGCAGTTTTTGTGCGCACTTCTGATTACGGATATAGCTCTCAGCTTCCCCCGATATGGTAAATTAAGCTCTCTCTACACATACCTGCCCGATACTTATTCATTCGTTTCAATTTTAGAGTCAGTACAGCTCATTTTAACTTCAAATCAGTCATGATCCAGCGGGAACTTCTTCGGAGATTTAGTCTGCACGAGAGAAATTATTTCTGAAATAAGCAAGGTTAGAAATTAAAGAAGGGAATTTGAAGGCCGGTGGCGTCCTTGTCCCTTAGCATCCCGTAAAATCGTCTGCTATTTGCTCTGCCGCAAAAAAGGTCAGGTATTGGAGTACCCTTCACATATGAAGCTTAGTTTAATATTCCATGGTTTAGGTTGAAGTTCCTTTGCAGTACTCATGTAGGTATGCTGAAAAATCTTTATTTATGCTTGATTAATTTCATTCAATTCAAACTTCTCGTATTTGTGTAAATTTGTTTTCTCGCTTCCTGATATTATGGGTCGGAAAAAGGTCTGAAATTTCTATCTTTCTTCTTTGAAATTGAAGACATATTCTGTATTTAACTGTGCTCGCAATTTACAATAAAATGTACTATTGCTTCGGTTGGTCTCAGTTACAGGCTCCATGTGAATTGCATTTCGTGAATGTATTACTTGTGGAAGTTTTAGGAAACTATATAACAGCTAAACCAAGCAAGTAATAAGTTTGTTAATTATATACACATCAAAGTTGTTTGAGGTTGGATACTAAATTTTTTCATTCAGTCTCATGTATATAAACAACGGGACGCTGAGTTTTTGAGAATTGTTTCCTGGGCTGGTCACTTGATTTGGCGAACCTGATTTGTTATCACTTATTCTGGATAAAAGATGGAGGATGATTAGGATGTAGCGAGGCTTTGACCATTCTAATTTTTTATTAGAATATAATAAAGAATTTAACAGGTTGAGTTGATTTGATATTGAATTAATTTCATTTTGGGTTCCAATTCTTTTACACCCATTTAGCGCTTAATCTGAGTATTACCACATTTTCCTGTGGTTACCAACTAGGCATTTTATGATGTTCTTGTGCTGTTTTTTGCAATCATGGTGCTCTAGCAGTTTTGCTTCAAACTCTGTGGTTGACTCTAAATATTTTGGAGATCATTGCGAATTAATTTCTGTTGTGCATGATGCAGATAGTAGGCCAAAACGAGAAACCTGGACATGGTGACATGAGTCTTCCCCAACTTATACTATAGTCACTCCGGATCTAAGACATAACTCCAACTTGCACTTACTTTGTCATTTGTTCTTTGTTATGTTACAATGGCTTTGGTAAACTCCTCATTTCTCAACTATCGTCAGATTATTAGGCGATTCAGTGATAGATAGATTGGTGTTGCTTGCTGGGTATGTTGAGGTTTCACTTATTTCTTTGCAAGTGTTGGATCTGCCCCACCTAGAGCATAAGAAAAATGGTATTTAGTCGAATTTCCAATATCATTTCTTCAGCATCAAGTCGCTGGTCTAGCCCTACTGCTTCCCCTCCCAAAACTAGTGCCCATGCTTTTGCTTTTGCCAACCCTGCACACACCAAGAACCTTCTTCGCCTCTCATCTTCTCTCCAGGATTTCTCAGCTTATCGTCAGCTTGATCCTGAAGAGCCCCATCCCACCATTGTTACCCATTCCAAACACCCTCAGCACTCCCTGCAGAGTGAAAGTGCTGAGGAGAAAGGAACCCCATCTTTCTGCAACAAGTGGGTTCGAGCCCTCCTGCTCCTGTCTTGTATCTTCTTGTTTGGTTTTCTGATTTATTTGACTTCCATTTATATTTATTCTTATTGGTCTAAAGGATCCCCCAAATTCTATATTGTGCTTGATTGTGGAAGCACTGGAACTCGAATTTATGTATATCAAGCATCCTTTGAGGAGACAAAAGATTCAACTTTTCCTGTTGTCATGAAACCGTTAGCAGGAGGTCTTCATAGAAAACATAATTTACACAGCAGGCGAGCTTATGATCGAATGGAAACTGAGCCTGGGCTTGACAAGTTAGCACACAACATTTCGGGCTTGAAGGCTGCAATAAAACCACTTATTCTATGGGCAGAGAAGCAAATTCCAGAAAAGGCTCACAAAACAACTTCGGTTTTTCTGTATGCTACTGCAGGGGTTCGCAGACTGCCGAGTGGTGACTCAAAGTGGCTTCTGGATAATGCATGGTCTATACTCAAGAATTCACCTTTCTTGTGCCAAAGAGACTGGGTTAAGATTATCAGTGGCCTCGAAGAAGCTTACTTTGGCTGGATAGCCCTTAACCATCATACAGGTGTGCTGGGGGTCAATCCAAGAAAGCCAACATTTGGTGCACTTGACCTAGGTGGTTCGTCGCTGCAGGTTACTTTTGAGAGTAACGAACATGTTCATAAAGAGACCAGTTTAAACCTTAGAATCGGGGATGTGAACCATCATCTCACTGCATATTCTCTGCCAGGTTATGGTTTAAATGATGCATTCGACAAGTCTGTGGTTCATCTTATGGAGAGGCTTCCAGAAATCACTAAGACAGAAGTAATTAATGGGAAGGGAAAACTGAAGCATCCCTGCTTGCAATTCGGGTACAACGAGCAATACGTTTGCTCCCAATGCGCCTCTAAATTCCAAGAAGGTGGAAGCCCTGTGATTGCTAAAAAGAGTTTCGGCAAAGGCAGAAGATCAGGGATTTCAGTGAGGCTTATTGGTGCTCCAAATTGGGATGAGTGCAGCAAACTTGCTAAAGTTGCTGTCAATTGGTCAGAATGGTCCAATATAAACTCAGGAATGGATTGTGACTTGCAACCGTGTGCTCTTCCAGATGGTCTACCCCGTCCTTATGGGAGATTCTATGCGATTTCTGGGTTTTTTGTGGTTTATCGGTTTTTCAACTTGACTTCAGAGGCATCACTTGATGATGTGCTGGAAAAGGGTCGGGAATTTTGTGAAAGAACTTGGGAAGTTGCAAAGAACAGTGTTGCGCCCCAGCCCTTCATTGAACAGTACTGCTTTAGAGCACCATATATTGTATTCTTGTTGAGGGAGGGCTTGCATATTATAGACAATCAAGTTGTAATCGGGTCTGGAAGTATTACATGGACACTTGGGGTTGCTCTGTTGGAAGCTGGGAAGACACTTTCAACCAGAATGGGGCTTCACAGTTACGAAATACTCCAGATGAAGATTAACCCAATATTTCTTATTGCAGCTTTGTTTCTTTCGTTGCTTTTTCTCCTTTGCGCATTATCATGTGTCGGAAATTGGATGCCAAATTTTTTCCGGAGGCCATATCTACCGATGTTTAGGACTAATGGTGCATCTTCTGCATCTGTTCTCAATATTCCATCTCCTTTTCGATTCCAGCGCTGGAGTCCTATTAGTCCTGGTAAACTCTTCCTTGAGACTTCTAATTTGTGTGTAGTAAATGGGGTCTTAGATGGCAACTGTTTTTGTGTCGGCGTGATATGATTCCACGTATTCGCATTATGCATCATTTACAAGTTTTCTCATTTTCTTGACTTGTTGACACTTCCAGTTCCCCGATTTCTGTGTCCATTCAGTTTCCACTTATTCATGAAATTAAGTTTCCATGTTGATATGAAACTCGATCTAGTAAGATGTGAAGAGTATAATGACGAAGGCCAGGGTTCATGGTATCACTTTTGAAAGGCCTAATTAGGATATCTTATTACACGTAGGGGGGACTTAATTCAAAAGGAAATTTAAATTTGTTGGACAAAAGAAAATTATTTACCCCAAATTGAAATCTGAGTTCAATTCGAGGAAAAAAGTGTAGAGCCCTTATACTAATCATTTCAAGTCAATATCAACTTCGGCGTTTCAGGGGATGGAAGGGTAAAGATGCCTCTTAGTCCAACAATTGCTGGTGGTGCTGAACGGAGACCATTTGGCTTGGGACAGGGTCTCAACAGTGGTGATGGCATCCAGTTAATGGAGTCTTCCTTATACCCTTCAGCTAGCAGTATATCCCATAGCTATTCCTCAAATAATCTGGGCCAGATGCAATTTGACAGCAGTAGCATGGGTTCCTTCTGGTCTCCTCACAGATCTCAGATGCGTCTTCAAAGCAGGCGGTCACAATCGCGGGAAGACCTCAATTCTTCACTGGGTGAAGCACACATGGTGAAAGTTTAAGGTGTGAGCCATCCATATATTCTGGTATGCTTACTCCCTTGTTGTAATTACATTTTCTTATTATACAGAAAAAATAGACCAAAATTTCCCTTGACTATGGTATTCCTTACATAACATGTAGTCCCCAGTAAAGATAAGACATAAATGGATGCAAACCCAAAAGAGCTTCAATGCAGCTGCTAAACTAATGAATAAAGTTGACTCTGCCCCAATTCCTTTGATTGTAAAGCTTAAGTGTACTTTAGCGTAATGAACTTAGGAATAAACCCATCACTGTGCTCGGGTACCTGTGAGACCAAGCTCCTTATTTCACCTCTCATCAGTTTTTGTACCTTAATGGTGCATTTTTTATTTGAATCTTAAACCGTAATTACCATTGTATATTATTTACTTATCTTCAATGCTAGGTCCCCACCCAACTGTGACCAGCTTTAGTCAGCAGAAGCTTTATTTTCATTCATGGTGTTATTTGATCCTTAAGTGTGTTCTGTCGAAACTCAATTTCTGACAAATCTTCTCCTGTTTCAGATTCTTTTCTTTTCTTCTTTTGGGGTGATGATATTAGTTTTTCAGGATCTCACGTCGAGCTGGGGATGATCATTTCATTTGAACTGGGGATGATCATTTCATTTGAATATTGTTTTGCAGGCGAGTCACCTGTTTCTTTTGGCGGAAGAGGAATTCATCTGTTATCAAGGCTTGCATTTCCTTTGGATCTGGGGTCGTAGTTGCTGCTATTCTTCAGCAACAAGTCGTCGTATTGGACGATCTTTTTTTTTGGTTCACCCCAGATATCTTCGAATATCAATCAGGGATCTTGTGCTGACGGATTATTACACAAGGCATCTGCCTGATCTGATGAGAGATAACCATAAGAGTCTCGCTTACTCAAATTAGCTGTCAATTGACACTGAATTTTACCCCCTCATTGGATACGCAAAGGCTAGCAAATGCTGACATGATAGCTGACGAAAGATAATTTACAGGCAGTCATCACAGTAAGACATAGAAATCGTCTCTTACATTATCCACTGTTTAAATTTTCAACGTGATTATTGTTGCCACAGAACGGGTCAGTGTTTTTTATTATTTCTTTTCCAACATAAATAATATCATGCTGGTATTCTTTGGAAAAACAGAATCAAGGAACAAAATTTCAACCGAAATATTGAAATTTCGGTAAATTTGGAGGTTTGAAACTTGAATCGGGGTACGTATCAATATTAGCGGAAATATACTGAAATATCGGTAATTTCGGTAAATTTCGGTATAAAATGCATGAAATTATAGAAATTTCAGTACAATTTTGGTGAATTATGATATAAATTCCTTTGGGATCTAGCTCTGATAATACTTGCGGTCTTTTTTATTATAGTCAACCCCGAATGTTATATAGCGGTCTAAGCACTGATACATACGATTCATAAAATTGGGTGAACCCAACATACTCAATTAGAACTCTCCTTTCCCTTCTTGTATTTTTTCTAGTTGAGTAAGGACTCACAGCTTCTTGACTTACTGACCACGTTACTAAGTTCCTAGGAACAAGCTCGGTTCAAAGATGGTAGAAGGATCCATCCGTCAGCCTTTCTATCTCCACAGTGCCGACCTGCACTTTACCTTTTATGACAGACTGTAGGGAGAGATCAAAGTACGTACAGTAGGCATGTTGAATGTTACATTCATTTCGCCTCCGCCAAATGTCATGTGTGTGGTGATGTATTATATTCCTCAAAACTCTTATGTTATATTGTAATGTTAATGAAATGGTTAATTTATGTTTCATGAGCATCACCTTAAGATATTATGTTAATTGATAGCTTAGTGAAATGCAAAACATAACTTCTTCTCCCTTGTGTATATAAAAGTTAATCCATATAGAAAGTAGATGTATTAATTTATAGATTTTCTAGAATGTTTTTCGTCTTTTTTGTTTTTTTACTGAAATTTCCACCAAAATCGAAATTTTTTTTGAAATTTCCATCGAAACTGAAATTTTAATCCTTGAACATAACACATTTAAGTCGGAGGTTTTAGAACTTTTACTGTATCATCTTGTGTACCGAGCTTTACTGATTATGGCGACACAATTAGAATTGATTAGACAATGTAATTGTTGACGGTCATCTTACACTTAGTGTATGAAGGTTGAGGGGCTTTGCAAAGGTTATTACTATTCAGAAAAGGCAAAGTTACCACAAAGCAGATTGTATATATTTTTTTCCTAGTTATTGAAGTGTATACGTTGGGTTTATGTAAAGGGTTTTTATCATGAATAGGGCCTGAGCTTTCCCTGACCGGACTTCATAAGGATCGGAACCGGACCATACCAGCCTTTTTCGGGTGGGGATCGGTTCCTGGAATGCAAAATCGGCGGGAGGACCAAACCGAATATTTAATTTTATAATTAATTTTAATTTTTAATTATATATACACCCTTATAAAATAAAAAAACCCTAGTTGCTGGCATTTGCGCAACCTCCACTTGCAGATCCCGAACCCAGCCCTCATCAACATTTCTTCTTTCTCTCTCTCTCTCTCTCTCTCTCTCTCTCTCTCTCTCTCTCTCTCTCTCTCTCTCTCTCTCACCGCTCGGCCTCCATGCTTCCTCTTCTCTCCCGCCTCCTCTTTAGTTTTCTTTGCGGCCTCATCTCTCCCTCACCGCTCGCACCCACCCACTGCCTCTTTGTTTCCTCCTCTCCCTCACCTCTGTGACGTCTTCAGGTCCTCCATGAAGTAAATTGCTTCGGAGATGTCGGAAAGGGTTAAGCTGCTGCACCCAAATAAGCTGGTTTTCGACCGATTGTGACTGAGATCGATCCAGTATGCCCAATCCTCCTTTTATTATGCTTATCTTTCCGTAGTATTGCTAGGATTTGTGTTGATTAATTTAGATTGTATTTGTGTTGGAATTTATTGAATTGAATTGGATTTGTGTTGGATTTTGTTGAATTGGATTGGATTTGTGTTGGAGATTGTTGAATTGGAGCTGCAGTGGAGAAACGAGGTTTAAAATTCCGATCGGGGAAACGAGGTTGAAATTTCCTGTAAATACCCGTCCTGACCCCGTCTTGAAAATCTGGGTACCCGATTACCGGGAACTAGACAATCAGGTCTCGGTCCTCCTCTCCATTTTTCTCTTACCCGAGGATCCGGTCCGGGAGTCGGGTTTGGGCTCACTCCTGACCGGACCAAACTGAGCCCTAGTTCATATTACCTGAACTTTAAAAGTGATCAATTTTGTTACGACCCGTCCCAAGATTTTGGGCGAAATGACCAAAATGCCCTTGAAAGCCTACTTTGACTTTTTGGATCGTCGAGAATTACATATCCAATATTGTACTCGATGCGAAGAGCGCGAAAATACGAATGCGTCTGCAAAGACAGAACCGAATTCCGAGTGGTATCGGGGCAGTTATGGTCGAAACCATTTTGTGTGGTGTAGGTGAGTTGCCACGTGGCAGCTGGTGTGTGGTGGTGACGTTTCTGGAAAGATCTGCTCGGGTTTAAACCCAAACCTAGCCCGAGTTTCCAAAAGAGGAAACTCGAGTCAGCCCAGCTAACCCGTCGCCACTCTCTCGCCGTCTTGCATTTGTCGGTCGTCGATCGAGGTGTTTGACACCGGAAACACGAAGAGCTCGAAGAGACGAACTTAGAGCACCCCACATCGTCGACGGAAGCCTTGGGAATCGCCAGTGACGAGACCGAACGAAACGAGATTTTTCGATCGTGATTCTAGCCAAATCCGACCGAAGTAAGTTCTCAAACCTTGATTTTTGGATTCCTGGGATTTAGTAGATGAATTTTGACATTTGGATCGTTGAAAATGGTTGAGAATTGAAGAAGTTAGAGGTTTTGGTGTTTCGGCCGGAATGGTCGCCGGAATCTAGAAAATTCCGGCGACGGCGTGGTGGCGCACGGCTATGCTGAAGAACACGCCGGAATCTGGAGAATTTCCAGATTTCGATGAGTTTCTGGCGCCAGCGTGGCGGCTCCGGCGACGGTATGGCGGCGATGACGTCAGCGACGGTGTGCTGAAGTCAGCGCCCAGTCAGTGCCACGTGGGTGTTGAGTCAGCGACACGTGGCTGCCACATGGGCACCACATCAGCGCCGCATGTCAGACATGTCAATGCCACGTGGAGCCACGTCAGCACTGGTGTGCTGATGTGGCAACCGTTGACCATCATTAGGGGTGGGCAAAATATCCCGAAAATCCCGTATCCCGAATTCCCGTCCCGAATTATCCCGTCCCGTTCGGGATCAATTTCAAAATTAGCTTATCCCGTCCCGATTTAATTTTTTCGGGACGGGATGGGATGAGAAATTTCTATCCCGAAATCCCGTCCCGTCCCGTATAATATGCATGGTATTAAATAAATATTAAAAACCCCTTAAGTGTCACCATTTTATTGGCTCAAAAACAAGTGTATACTAAAAAAATATGTACCTCATCACATGTAAGATTGTACATATCATTTCAACTCCATTTTCCTTGAGATTTTGGAAGGAGTCAGTTTCACATGTTTACTTATGATCTGCAAATTTTCGACTCCATCTTATGAGGGGTTGAATTTTGATGAATTTTACAAAAACGGTCGACGCCCAGTTTTTTATTTGTGTAATAATCTGTTTTTTGGTTTCTTTTGGTGAACATATCATTTGAACTCCGTTTTACTTGAGATTTCGGAAGGAGTCAGTTTCACATGTTTACTTATGATCTGCAAATTTTCGACTCCATCTCATGAGGGGTTGAATTTTGGTGAATTTTACAAAAACGGTCGACGCCCAGTTTTTTATTTGTGTAATAACCTGTTTTTGGTTTTTTTGGCTGAACATATCATTTGAACTCCGTTTTACTTGAGATTTTGGAAGGAGTCAGTTTCACATGTTTACTGATGATCTGCAAATTTTCGACTCTATCTAATGAGGGATTGAATTTTGGTGAATTTTACAAAAACGGTCGATGCCCAATTTTTTATTTGTGTAATAATCTGTTTTTGGTTTCTTTTGGTGAAGTGCTCTTAGCATATTTAGATAGATTTTGATTTATCATATTTGGGTTAGCTTGTTTAGTTTGAAGTTGATAAAATTTTTATAGGATAATCCCGTCCCGTCCCGAACCCGTCCCGATTAAATTCGGGACGGGACGGGACGGGACTAATTCTTAAAAACGTTTATCCCGTCCCGTCCTGTCCCGTTTCAAATAATCGGGACCGGGACGGGATGAAGGTCATCCCGTCCCATCCCGTCCCGTGCCCACCCCTAACCGTCGTTAACCGGCCACTTTTTCAAGTGGAAACGACGTTCCAGATCTGATGGCGAACTCTGTTTTGCTATATGACATACGGCTAAACCCCAATTGAGTAAAACAAGGAGAAATAGGGTTTTCCGATGACACGTTCGGTGTCTAACATTTGTTATTGGATTTGTTTGGGGAACAGACTCTCAGGGATTATGACATCAAACCGACCAGTTCGATAATGACGATGACAATCGCCAGTATCACTGTGAGTGGATGGGTTTTATTTTTCATTAACTGTTTGTTTTATTGAAGTTCAATACATTATTCAGGTTTATTGAGATGTATTACTAGCTTTCAGTATTCTAGTGCACATAGTATCACACGTACATTTTAGTACTCGGAGTACGGCCGTAGGAAATAGCTCTCACAGCGTTGCCAGCACCGAAGATCCCATTTGCTAGCCTTATTTTCCGGTGCTAGCGGTCCCTGCACTATTCCAGGGACTGGGGGTGACATGTGAGGGAAAGTACATGGGGTTTATACATTCAGTTGTACACAGAGGTGCCCTGCACATTCTCAGGGCACTGGGTGTGGTATATCACATGCACTTGATATGCGCAGACTCCGGTATGTTACAATATTTTCAGTATTTCAGTACAGTATATGTGTTTTTACAGTAGGGGGTTATTTATATTGTTTTCAGAATTGTTTTCGAAAGATTATTTAATTTTCCAACCACTCACCCTTTTGGTTTTGAGCCCCCTCAGGGATTAGTAGCCGAGTTGACTGGAGATGCGAGGAGAGGCTGTTTGATGGCTCTACATCCGTCCCGAGAGTGTAGGGACGTCTCCTGTTAAGTTCAGGTTGTCTATAGCTTCCGTTATTTCTATTCTTTTGCCATAGATGCTCTGATGCTGTGGTGTTTGTCGTTTTTGATTGTTATGGGTCCAGCTGTGTCGTTGTATTTTGTTTCCGTGGTTTTATCGTCTGTGTGTGCGGGTATAGGCTTCGTCACCCTCCGGTGATGGCCGTACATCCCGGGCCCACTTTTTGGGGACGGGGTGTAATAAATTTAGTACCCAGACTTGCAAATGGGATGGGGTGTAACACATTTAGAGGAAAAGGAAGATGGTAGGCATCTCCATGTTCAAGCTACATACTAATCATACCAACCTGCACTATGCCAAAAAAGGTCTTAAACGACGGTTAAAAACCGTCACTAAGTGCTGTAAAAAACCTTCGCATGGAGCCCAGTCGACTATACTAAGAGTATAGTCGACGGTTTTTAACTGTCGTCTAAAGGCACTTTAGTCGACAGTTTTTGATATAAAACTGTCGACTATACTAATCTAAAAACTTATAAAAGTTAGCGAATGACCACTTTAAACGACAGTTTGTACGAAAACTGTCGACTATTCTCTACTTTAAACGACAGTTTTGTAATTAAACTGTCGACTATTATCTACTTTAAACGACAGTTTTTGTATAAAACTGTCGACTATTCTCTACATTAAACGACAGTTTTGTACAAAAACTGTCGACTATTCTCTACATTAAACGACTGTTTTGTACAAAAACTGTCGACTATACTGGTATCAAAGTAATTTGAGCTAGGTATCTAGACCTGCCAACTATTATGATAAAAAATGCACAAGAAAGTAATTTGAAACTATTCTAATATCAAAGTAAACGAAATACATACATATATGCATTGTGGCTAAATCTGTGTTCAACATGCTTGCAAAACATTATATCTGAAGCTTGAATGTCTTGCATCCATATACCTAGACAACTTGAGCTAGCTATCTAGACATGGAAACCCAAAAATCGACCTAAAATCTAAAATGGAGGTTGCACTTTACTCCACATATCCTTGGACAAATGTTGCCCATTCATTGCGAACTTCATCAATATCGGCCTAGGTGTATCCCAAGTTTGCTTTGCAGGTAGCCCACTGAAACATACAGGATAACTAAGTCATAAGAATCTTCATACATCACAAGAAACAAAGCCTTGAAAATTACACACTGCAGAGTCAATAAGAAAGTATATATAACCTGATATGTAGCACATGCAATAATGAAGGGAAGAAAGTATACAGATTGTATCATGCACCCTTCTAAGTAAGGCATCCACAAAGCTAGTACAAAAGCTACAACTTCAGTTGCATTGTTAGTGAAGAAACTAGTGAAGCTGGGCCTACCTTCTGTGCATCACCACTAGTTTTGCAGACAAAGGTTGAACCCAAAACGAATTCATTGAACATGATTTCTCTATACTTGGATCCAAAATTGTCAGTCTTCTCTTTTAGCTCCTCCAGAGACAATTGAGGCACTTCAATATGTGGTGCAGCTTTCTGTACTTCAGATTTTACAGGGGCTGACACCCTAGAGCCCTTTTGGTTCCCTAAACACAGATGGATGAAACTTAAGTGAAAACTTCAGAGGAATAAAAAAATGCTGAATAGCTATGAAACGACCAGGTTCTAGTAGAAGAAACAAAAGTTAGACCCCAAAACATAAAGAACAACTAAGTAGAACCGCCGAATTCCAGTTCTATCCCATAAACTCAAATGCATATATATCAAAGAACGACAGAAGTTAACCGAGAACAAGTTACAATGCCTTTCTAGAAAATATCGAAAGAGGGCTAATTAAATATGCTACTAATAATTATAATGGAACAAGTTACTATTGCACAAGTGGAACATCAATAACTCTTGAAAATTTCATCCACAAAACTAGTTAAATAAGCTTTTCTGACAAGGGAAAAACAGCAGATAGACACACATGAATGCGCACACACAAAAGCTAGTCCAATATGCTAGGAAATTTTTAGCAGCAGCACCTTACCAGGTTCATTTGATTCATGGATCTTATATATACCAACCTTTTGACCAAATATTTTCCTAGTACTCAGATACTCCAGCACCTAATTCATTTTCCAAGTACTCCGATACTCCAGCACCTAATTCATTTACAGAACTACATGCTTATACTAAACACAGGGCAAAACAATCATATGCTTATTCCACATTATTCAGAAAAACTAACATATGTTTCCGGTCATCATTAGTGTATGACAGCTCAAAGTACTCTGCTGTTGAGTATAACTGTGATTTGAGGTTCTTCAAATCCTGAAAAAGTAATGGAAAGCACAAGCAAATCACAGAACTTCAGTTGGAACGGTCTTTATTACAAAACTACGAACAAACAAAAGTAGCACCATTTAAGCAGAAGAGCAGGACATTGAGACTATCAGAGAAAAGTAAGCTCTGATGCATAGAAACATCATCAAAGTTAGATGCTACTCACGGAACGGGCATTGTAGATGTAGTCATCGTTCCCATGAACATGTATCTGGAAAAAAAACTAAGCTTTCCTCATGCTGCAAACAACCAATTATATCCATTCAATCCCAGGCAAACCAAGGGCCCGAAACCCACAAACATCAGGAAAACTTTAAGCTATACACCTCCTTCCAAAGAAATTAATGGTGTGTGTGGAGAAAGGGGCAGAAAGTGTGAGATAATGCACCTACTATAAAACTCCATTCCAAGTTCTGAACTTAAAAAACTTGAAACTTAAAACTAAACACTTAAAACTAAAGGGTAGTGCTTTACCACATTTCAGCATCCATTTCAGACAGAAGAATCAACGAAACAATATGCCAAACACTTCAAGCTCATTTTGTCTGAATATCACTAACAATTAAAGCTGCAAAATTTCAACAATAAAATTGTGGGGTTTTTCTTCCTACCCTTTTCAGTTCAAAGACATCATTTTGGAAATGGGAAAAACAACAAGATTATACAAAAATTTGAGGACCCAATTAACCCAGAGCACCTGATTTAGCTGAGCTCAGTTCAAAGTTGCAAACTTTCACGGGTCATTTTCTTTCTGCCAAACAGGAAACAAATTAAAACCAAACTAATAATGACTAACCTGAAGTGAATGCTGTGTCTTCTGCAGCTGAAAACCAAAACCCAGAAAAGGACTCCGAATTCAAACTCTGGAAACCTAAACGATGAAGAAGAAGAGCAAAAGAGGACATTATTAGGGAGCTCGTTGAAAGCGACCAAGATGGTTTTCGTGCAAAATTTGACTAAACCATGAACATAAATAGAGAGCTCGTCGAATCTTTGATAAGGACCCGAACCCAAAATCACCAACAAATTATTCGCAAAATTATAAAATCAAATAAAAACAACATAGACGCCATCAATCGCAAATTAAAACGAAACCCAATTCAAAAGGAGGGTTACCCATCGACGACATCGCTGCTGGCGGCGACGAGCTTGTGGGAGTCCAAATGGATAGAGCCACTGAAACTTGTTGCGTTTTACTCAAGTGCAAGTAATCGCAAGTAGTATCAACTCGGAAGTCCAAGTATCGTATCCACAAGGAGCGGATTCAAAAAGTTCGAACACAAAAAAAAGGGTTAAACGTACCAAAATATAAGAGTTGTTTTTATGAATTTGATGAGACAGATCAAATGTGAAAAGAAAGTATCAATGAGAAAAATGCTAGGGCATCAAGGTTCAATTCTTTAAGCAAGTAGTGTCATGTTCTTCAACCTAATTATAACTCAATTAAAATTTACATAAAGAAACTTTAATCGGAAGATAGTGAAGTTAAAACCAATTCTAATTTCCAAATATCATCTTTTATCAATGAATGTTCATCATATGATAGTACACAATTCAATTCTCTAATCATGAAAGAATGCTAAGTCAATTCTTAACAATGAGAAAAACTTGATTGAACTCATGAAAAGCAAAAGAACTTAACATCAATTAGATTAAAAGAACAAATAACATTGAACATCAAAGATATAAGAAATTATCAATTCATACCAAGACTTGGATTGAAGAACACTTCACAAACTTACACAAAGAACATTCCCTTTAGCCCTAGCTAGAGTTTTAGCAACAAAACATAATGTAAAAAGCTTACAAATAATCAAAATTCAAGTAAAGCCAAGATGATCCATGAGATGAGTGGACTCCTCCTTTTATAATGTAGTCTTTGGTTGAGAGTAATCTTGTGGAGTAGTGGGCATTGATCATCAAAGTAATGGCAATTAGTGGGTAATGTAAATTGATGGAAAATGAAGTGTAGTAATTGGAATTCATGGTGGCGATGGAGTGGGGAGAAGGAGGCATCTTCTTCTTTAATTCAGAATTGATGGTGGAGTTAAAATGGAATGGAAATGGGTCTTGGGATGCTCACGGATGAAACTCTCCACTTCTCTTCCTTTTCACATAGTTCTTTGTGTTCATACCATACCCGGATCGGCCACATGTCATCCAGAAGAAGGAGCTACTGGGACCACTCCCCCCTTCCGGGACCACACTTCCCGGAAGCCTACCCTCCGGGATCACTTCCCCCGGAGGCCTATCCCCCTGGGGGCGCACCTCCAGGACCATGGTACTTCCCCCAGAAAGCAAAGCATGAAGCCCACTCGGGCCCAGACAAAGGCCACCTGGCCCCAGGCAAAGCCCACTCGGGCCCAGACAAAGGCCCCCAGAGGCCCAAACAGCCTCCTTGAGGCCTGACTAGGCCTCCATGAGGCCCGGTAGGGGTAACCTAGGGGACAACTTCCCCCACTTGGAACCCTAGGTTTCCCCCTCACTATAAATACCTCACTTCCACAAGTGAAAGTAAGTTCATTCTCTCCCACCGAAATACTTACTTGCCTCTAAGACTTTCCTTCCTTTCCTCCTTCAGCTGACTTAAGCTTCGGAGGGTCTTAGGCCGGCACCCCACCGGTGCCCCAAGGTTTACTTTCCTTCCTGTCAGGTACATCTGTCCCCTGAACCACCCTCCGGGCAGCACCTTCCGGGCCCACCCGGAAGCCAACATCCGGAGCTAGCCTCCTAGCTCCCTGAACACACTCCAGTCCGACCCGGACCCTTGACCGTTGATCCATTTTTTGCATCAACAGTTGGGCGCCCGTGGGAAGTCGAGCAAATTCCCCCGTGTTTTACCACTGCTAAAGACCGACCATGTCTTCTCATCATACTGACGACGAACCGGAGGACACCGTCAGCCGTCCCCGACACCTCTCTGGAACCGGCGGGGCCCGGGGAGACAGCCCCCCTCCGGCCAACCAGCAGAAGAAGGGCAAGCGGGCCACCCGAGACGAACTTGCCAAGCGCCTGGACGAGATGGAGGAACGGGCCAGAACGCCCTCGAGGACGAGAACCACCGACTCCGAGACCCTGGAGGACGAGAATCGCCGGCTCCAGTCCCGGAGCGCGGTCCTCAATGAGCACTACCAAAACATGACCCAGAAGCTGCTGGAGGCCAATGTCAACATCGGCCACCTCCGGGAACAGTGCGCCCGGGAACAAACCGAAATCTCCAGCTCCCAGCTTCGCACCCCGGATGATCCTATCCCGGTCACTCAACCTCAGCCGCCGGCCAAGGGCAAGCAACCGGCGACCTCCCGGGTGCCGACCGCCACCAGGACGATCCCTCTCGGAAACTCCTGGTCCTTCTCGCCCGGCCAAGTCCCGGGTCGTCATTGGCCGGAAGGCAGGGATCGCTAAGGCCTACAGCGACATCAGGGACCTCCTCAACGACAACCGGGAGAGGCGTGCAGTCGAGGTAGTCACCCGAGACATCAATCCCCCCGGTCTCGGGGCTCCTCCCCTACCGACCCCGATCCGAGGAGGGACCAGCCATCGCCCGTCCCGAGGAAACGGCCGAATCTAGCCACCGGGCACGACCCGCCGGGACCGCCGCACCTGCCCCGGGAGCGGCCAAGGCACCCGGACGTACCACTACAACTGCCCGACCCCGGGTCGGACCTAGAGCACCGGCCCCGCGCCCTGCGCACAACCGGCGCCGAGCGACCAAAGCATAGTCCAGCAACTCCTGGACCAGGTCATGGAGCTTGTTAATGACCGGGCGAAGGAACGCCAGGAGAAGATTGCACGGCCCAAGGTCACCCCTACCCGGGAAGGGCCCTTCACCGACCGGGTCCTGGCCTGCACGCCCGAGCTTCAGGAGATCGACTCTCGTTCACCGCGGATCGCACTCTACGGGGAGGTCCGGGAGAATGCCCCAACGCTCACATGAACAGCTTCAAATCCAACATGTTCCACAAGAACATCTCGGACCAGGCCCAATGCCTCTACTTCCCTAGCACCCTCACGGGGGCAGCCCTCAACTGGTTTTTCGCCTCCCGGCCAATAGCATTGATAGTATGGCCGAGATGGAGACAGCATTCGTCGAGCAACACCAGAGCCAGAGCTCGACCTTCTATTCATGTGAGGACCTCTATGCCATTGTCCAGGGAGCGGACGAAAAACCGTGGAAGTACGTCGCCCGTTTAGCCACGAGTACGCCAAATGCCCCAGGACCGACGACAGGACAGCCGTGAGCGCTTTCAAGTCCGGGCTCCGGCCATGCCCCTTCCTGGACCAGATCAACCTGGAGTCCGACATGACCTACTCCGACCCTGATGAAGACGGCGAACCTCCATGCCCGTGCAGAGCACCTGACCGAGCTTAACCCGCGACACGCGGTGATCGGGGACGGCCAAGCTACTACTTCACGCGCGGCTCCTGCTCCGAGGAGCACAGTATAGCGCGGGCCCTGCCAGGCCCCAGGCGACATACAACCAGTCGGCCCCAAAGGCGAACACCTCCTACACCCCGAACAAACGGAAGGAAGGAGGGCATCCCGGGTACGGAACCGCGACAAGCGGAACCGGGGAAATGGGCAGCAAGTCTACCAGACCCAGGCGCACAACCCCCTGCCTCCGCCTCCTCAACGTCCCGGACGTGGCGACGAGACCCGAGGTCCGAAGAAGGGGTACATCCCCCCCGGTATGAGCAGCATACCCCGCTCAACACCACCTACGAGGCTCTCTTGACGACCATCCTGAACCTTCTCCCGGCACCCCCACTCGGAGGGAAACCGCGAAAAACGCCCGGACATCCGGGGTTTTCTGCGAGGACCACCAGGCGAACTCCCATGGCACGGAGGAATGCCGGGTACTAAAAGATCACGTCGAGGCCCTTGTCCAGGAGGGAAAGATTGACGAATTCCTCCGAGGCCACGCTCCTCCCCAACAGCAGCTCCGCCAAATCAATACTATCAGCGGGGGCACAACCTTGGCCGGGACTCCAACCGTGCGAGGAAGGAGTACGCCCGCTCCTGCTACCCCGGACGAGAAGTGATGGCGCTCAACTACCTGGCGAAGAAGGCCCCGAAAACTGGCCTGGAAGTCCATAACTTTCTACGAAGACGAGGAAGAAGGGATCATATACCCCCACGATGACCCAATCGTCATCCGAGCCGAGATCGCCCACTACGACGTCGGGCGTACCGATGGTAGACACGGGCAGCTCCGTCAACATCATCTTCATGGAGGCCTTCCGGGCCCTCAACGTTGCAGATCACCACATGAACCGGAACCCAGGCTCCCCCTCGTGAGCTTCTCCTGGACTGCATCCAACCTATCGGGAGCGTCTACCTCCCCATCACTCTGGGCGAGTTCCCCTACGTAACCCGGGTGGTGGTAACTTTCATGGTGGTGGACTGCCCCACCGCTTACAATGTGATCCTCGGGCGACCCGCCCTTAACGAAATGAAGGCCATACCCTCCACCCACCTCCTGCTGGTCAAGTTCCCGACTCCCCATGGCATTGGATCCGTCCGCGGGGACCAACGGACTGCTAGGGGATGTTACTCTGTGGCAGTCAAACACCGCTCCAAGGGAGCGACCGCGGTCCTCAAGGAATCCGTCCTGCCGCCACGACTGCTGCCTCCTGCGGGGGCACCTCCGAGACAGCCGTCCCGACGACCCGCGGGACGAGGCTGTGACCCCCCAGGCGAAACCGGCAGGAAGCTTGGAGATGGTGTGCATCTCGGAAAACTTTCCCGACCGCCAGGTGAAGATCGGAGCAGAGCTCCCTCCTGCCATCCGGAGCTCCCTCATCAAGTTCCTCCGGGATAATGCCGAGGTCTTCGCTTGGTCCTACAGTGACATGCCCGGGATCTCCACCATATCATATCCCACCGACTCAGCATCGACCCGAAGGCTCGGCCGGTTTGCCAGAAGCGCAGGAAGTTCGATGGAGAACGGTACGAGGCGATCCAATCTGAAGTCGACAAGCTGCCCGCCATCGCTTTCATCCGGAGGCGAAGTACCCGACCTGGGTCGCCAACCCCGTCGTCGTACCGAAGTCCCAGGGCAAGTGGAGAATGTGTGTTGACTACACGAACCTAAACAAGGCATGCCCCAAGGATAGCTTCCCGCTCCCTCACATCGATCAGCTCATCGATGCCACCGCCGGGCATGAGCTCCTGAGCTTCATGGATGCCTACTCCGGGTATAACCAGGATCTTCATGCACCCGGACGATCAGGAGCACACCGCCTTCGTCACCGACCGGGGCTATACTGCTACAAGGTCATGCCCTTCGGCCTCAAGAATGCCGGGGCAACATACCAGCGCCTGGTGAACTCTGTCTTCTCCGACCTCATCGGGAAGTCCATGGAGGTCTACGTGGACGACATGCTCGTCAAGAGCAAAACCTCCGGGGAGCACGTGGGAGACCTCTCTCCCATGTTCGGGAAGCTCAAGCATTATAACATGCGGCTCAATCCCGCCAAGTGTGCCTTTGGCGTAGGATCCGGCAAGTCCTGGGCTTCATGATCAGCCAACGGGGCATCGAGGCCAACCCGGAGAAAATCAAAGCCCTTGTCGAGATGGAGACTCCCAGGACGTAGAAGGACGTCATGAGCCTCAACGGCCGGGTAGCTGCCCTCTCCCGCTTCATCTCAAAGGCCACCGACCGCTGTGCGCCATTCTTCAAAATTCTGAAGGCCGGGCAGAAGCTCGTCAACTGGACCCCGAATGCGACCATGCCTTCAGCCAGTCGAAGGAGTATATGAGCAAGGCCCCGATCCTAGCCAAGCCCGAGCCCGGAGACGTACTGACCCTGTACCTCTCGTCTCCGCCACGGCGGTATCCTCCGTCCTCATCAAGGAGGTGGACAAGATCGAGCACCCGGATACTACACTAGCAAGTCAATGACCGACCCGGAACCAGGTACCCGGACATCGAGAAGCTGGCACTTGCTCTCATATGCTCCGCCCTGAAGCTCCGCCCTTACTTCCAGGCCCACTCCATCTCCGTCCTCACCAACCACCCCCTCCGGCAGGTGCTCCAGAAGCCGGAGACCTCCGCCTCGTCAAATGGGCTGTGGAGCTAAGTGAGTTTGACATCACCTTCAAACCCCGAGCAGCGGAGAAAGGGCAAGCCATCGCGATTTCATTTCCGAATTTACCTGCCCGGCCACCATCCTAACCGACAGGACAAACTTCCTTCCGGCTCAACATCTCTGAACGCCTCCAACCCCGACCGAATGGGATGGAAACTGTACGTTGATGGATCTGCCAATGCCAAGGGCTGCGGGGCGGGATCGTACTCATCTCGCCCGACAAGGACATTTTCGAGTACTCCCTCCGCCTCGCTTCAGGGCATCCAACAACGTTGCCGAGTACGAGGCTCTCCTCGCCGGCCTCAGGACTTGCCAAGGAGATCGGGGCAGAGAGTTTATCCATCTTCAGTGACTCCCAACCGGTGGTCAACCAGGTGACCGAGAGCTTCGCTGCTAAGGACAACTCCATGGCCTCCTACCTAGCCCAGGTCACCTACCACTTGAGCCAGTCAAGTCCGTATGAAGTCAAACAAATCCCGAGGTCCGAAAACAGCCATGCCGACGCACTCTCTCGGTTGGCATCAGCCATCTCTGAACCCTGCAAAGAGGACTATCCCGGTGGAAACACTTACATCTCCGAGCTCCATCTCGCTCGGTGTCCTACAAGTCGAAACCGACAACAGCTGGATGGAGCCCATCCGGACTTTCCTGACTGAAGGGAAGCTCCCGGACGACCCCCTCGAGGCCCGCCGCACACAAAGACAAGCGGCAAGATATTCCGTCATACAGGGAAGACTTTACAGGAGAGGCTTCTCGGAACCGTGCCTCCGATGCCTAACCCCGACTGAGGGTGCCAGGGTCATCCGGGAAGTCCACGAGGGCATCTGCGGCAACCATTCCGGGGCCCTGGCGTTGGCCCACAAGATAATCCGACAAGGGTACTACCGGCCAACACTCGGGGCCGACGCCCATGCCTTCGTTCAGAAATGCGAAAGGTGCCAACGCTGTGCCACCATTCCCCATCTTCCGCCGAACCACTCTCCCCGATCGTGAGCCCTTGGCCCTTCGCCCAATGGGGACTCGACCTGATAGGGCCCATGCCCTCCGGGAAGGGCCAAGTAAAATTCGCAGTCGTGGCAGTTGACTACTTCACGAAATGGGTTGAAGGCGAGGCCCTGGCAACCATCACTGCCGCCAAGATGAGGAGCTTCGTCTGGAGGCACATCATCTGCCGTTTTGGGATTCCAAATGCAATCATTACCGACAATGGCCCCCAGTCGACCTGCAATGTCTTTCGGGCCTTCTGCTCAAAATTTGGGGTCAACCTCCTTTCGCGTCCCCGGCACACCCCCAATCCAATGGCCAGGTCGAAGCAATCAACAAGATCGTGAAGCGCACCCTCAAGACAAAACTAGACAAAGCCATGGGATGTTGGCCCAACCTACTTCATGAGGTTCTCCTGGTCTTACCGGACCACCTTCCGGACTTGCTCCTATGCGACCCCCTTCTCACTCGCCTTCGGCAGCGAGGCAGGCAGTCCAGAATCGAGATCACGAACCTACTTCCCGGGTCCAACACTTCGAGCCCGGGAGAACGAGGAAAACTTGGCTATCAACCTCGACCTGCTCGAGGAATAGAGAGACCGGGCACACGCCCGGAACCCTGGAGTATACAAGCAACGCATCTCCCGGGACCACGATGCTCGGAGTCCGGAACCCGAACATTCAAAGTCGGGGACTGGGTCCTCCGAAAGGTTAGCCCAGCGACCAAGGATAGCCGACATGGCACCCTTGGGCCAAATTGGGAGGGCCCGTACGAGATCACCCGAGTCTCCCGCAAGGGGACTTACGAGCTCCGGGAATTCTCGAAGGCCGCACACTTGGCCATCCGTGGAATGCCGATCATCTCAAATATTTTTACAAGTGATTGTCTCCGATTTTTGCAATTGCCGGGCTCTGCCTCCGGCAACCTTAAATCGTCTGTAATCATTTGCTAAATCCATTTGAATGAAATCACCCCTCCGACTAGGAGCTTGGGCTTTTTTGCAAATCACCCCCTCTGACTAAGAGTTGGTTTATTTTTACCTACTTTCTAAAACAACCATGGTAAAATAAACATTTGTGAAAAGCATCCAAACATACATAAATATCCTAGGAAACAGCCACTTGGGCCCAGGAGCAATATCGAGGACAGGAAAGAAAAGAAAGGCAATAAAACCCGAAAACGGCCCCATGGCGCCGGTAATTATTACATACCCAAATTGTCTTGTTCAGAAGGAAAATAAAGATAAAAGCAGGAAATGAAAGGTCCCAACGTCTTCATCCAGGCCGCCTCAATCGTTCGGTGGGCAGACCTCCTTCCGGCACCCTCATCTCCGGGCACGCCCCCTCCGGCCACATCCTCGCTGGCTGCTCTCCCCCCGCTGGCTCCCGGCTGGCGCCTGCCTCCCCGCTGGCCGCGCATCCTCGGCTGGTGGCGGCACCTCCGGCTCCGGCCGGGATCCGCACGGGAGGACCGTATCTCCGGGCTGGGATTCATCCACCTCCTCCGGCTCCTCCACATACACCCCGAGATAATCCCGGAAGGCCCGGAGCTCATCCACGGAGGGCTCCACCGGAGCGAAGGGTCCGCCAAAGTAGGTCTCATGACCATCCGGGAGAGGCACATCCGGATACAGCTCCCCGCTGGAACTCTGATGGAGATACTTGTACCAGCTCAACGGGAACCCAAACGCCACCACGGGCGAGGGCTCCGGCTCGAGCAGCGGCCCCGCTGGACGAGCCGGAAGCCTCCAATTCGGCCACCTTCGCCCCTCAGCGCGGCCGCCTCCTCACAGCCTTGGCCTCCCGCTCCTCCGCCTCCTCCCCGGGCCCGCTTCTCCTCCTCCCTCTTACGGTAGGGCCTCCTCCTTGGACTGTCTTCTCCCGCTTGAGGGCCCGGTCCCTCCGAATCGATCACACCCTGCATGTCCAGGAGCTTCCCATCTTTGGCGGCCAGGGCCCTCTCAAGCTCCTCCTTCCGCGCCGACACCAGTCTTCCCATTTTTCCTTGCACAGGTGGTCATAGTGGCGCTTGGACTCGATGGGAGCTGCGAACATGGCCTTCGACTGCTCATGGCTCCGCTTCAGCTCCCACATCCCCTACAAGACAACAAAGTCTTAGCCCCCTAAACATATCAACAACACATACAAGTATACAAGCACCCGGATACTTACATGGAAGATCAGGGAATGGCCATGTTCATCCGTACGTCCCCAGTCTGGACCCGATCGCAAACTGCTCCACCCGGGACTCGAAGCCGAAGAGGGCCTCATTGATGATATCCACATTTTGTGGCTTCAGAGCCTCACATTCACCTTCCCTTCTCCTTCCGGCGCCGGACCGGTGCCCTCCGGAGCCTGCGCCGGCCGGAAGCGCTCAAATAGCTCATCCAGCTCCTTCTTCTTGATGGGGTCGGAGAGGGAGCTCAGGATCCCGGGCTCAACATTCCCGAGGAGCGGGTCCTCATTCCCCCAGAGGAGCTTCAGGGGAGCGGCCAGGGGGTCAGGCCCCGAGGGTCCCTCTTCAGGACCCGCGCGGAGGAGCCAATGTCCGGCACATTCTTCCGGGCCCTCTTCCCGGCCCTCTGACTCCCTCCACCCCGGCGGGCCTCTTCTCCGCCCCCACCTTCGGAGCACTCTTTGCCCAGCCCGCCTTGGGCCTCAGCCAGGCGCGGAGGGCTTGCCTTAATGGCAACTCCCTCTGAGCAGGAGGAGGGCCAGCCGACTTCGGGGCTGCCTTCCGCCCTGCCAGCACCCCCCTTCCCCGCGCAACCTCCGGGGCAACATCGCGGGAGGAGCGACCGGAAGTATGAGTTCGGCCACTCCCTGAGTCTCCTGACTCCCAACCCCACGGCGGTCATCCCGCGCCTTGGGCTGCCGCGCCTTCCGCGGTCCCTCCTTCCGGGCCCCTCCCCCTGCTCCCGTCTCCCTTCTTCTTCTCCTGCACTCTCTCGAACCTCCAGCTGAAAAACAAAAAGAAAAGGGTTAAGTTCGACCACCCGGTCACCATTCCCGGCCAAAACAAGCAAGAGAAAGCATCCTGAGATATTACTCACCCATGATAAAACCGTACTTCTCCAAATTCTCGTCCGTCAACAAAACACCCAGGTGTCGCTCCTCCCGGGGCACCACAGCCAGCTCGGCCAACGCAGCTGTCTCCTCGGGCGTGAGGTCGTACTTCGGATTCCTCTTCTTCCCTGAAAAGGAGAACGGTCAGCTTACGGCTCAACAAAAAAAAAAAAAAACAGAAAGGACAGACTCGGAGATCCTATCTCTACCCACCCGGCGGGAGCGTCTCCCACTTCGACCGGACATTGGCCGGAGGATCCTCTCCCAGGGCGAGCCATACACCCGGTCGCCATGAAAAACCTCTGCGTCCAGAACTTGTTGGTGGCAGGTATCCCCGAGATGAATTTTGGGAAATCCTTCAGAATCGTTATCCTGCCGAACTCGCACTCTTGCCGGGAACAGCCTCCGACCGCTTCTGTACCTCCGCCCGAAGGGCATCCTCATCGCCCTTCACCTTTATGCCGCATTGCAGCCCCACCGTTCCTGGATAAAACCCGGAGGGTGTGAAGTGCCAGATGGTCCGGGTCACCTCGTAGGACGCCTCCTCGAAGCCCTTCTCCTCCTGAAGAGTATGTACGTCGCAATCGGCCGGGCCCAAGTATGCACCCCCAGCTGCGCCGGAGCAATATCCGCCGGAGCAAGAAACCTCTGGAGCCAGGGGTGCAGAGGTAGGCCGCACCCCATCCTCGAAGGCGTCCACAAACATCAACGCCGCCCCATCCGGAGGATTTGAGAAGACAGTCCTCCCCGGACGTGTCATACTTGGGCACCCGCATCTTCACGTAGTTCTGGAATCTGATAAAGCTCTCTCAGATTCTCCAGACCCTTCCTGGTCACCTCATTACTGAGGAGCCGCCGGTCAATCCAGGACCCAGTCGGGCTCGCCAACGACTTCGATGCCTCTGCCTTGGTCACCTTCTTCTTCCCTTTATCCTTCTTGGCAGGAGAAGGAACAGACAGGTACTCGCTTCCGGCACATCATCCGGGACCTCCTCATCCTCATCCGGGACTTCCTCATCCTCCTCCGGGATCTCCTCCTGCCTCTTCATGGTCCCTCCTGACCTTCCTCATCATCACTTGGGGCCCCCTCCTCAGAGCCGCTCGACCCGTCCAGCTCTCCTGCCTCCCGGGCCAAGGCTTCCGCCTTCCGGCGCTCCCGGAAGATCTTGCCGAAATCCTTGCCGAAGCCGCGCGCTTCACTGGCCGAACCTCCAGGCCTCCCTCACTCTGGACGCGCTACTTGCGGCTCCCTCCGACCCGGAGAGGATGAGATCGCCTGGAGTGGGGCACAGTCATGGAGGCTAACCTCCAGAACACCGCCCGAGCTCCCACTTCCTTGAGACTCTGACTTACTTTGGGAAGACATCTACATTGCAAAAGAAAAAAAATAAATTCTACCAACTTTTACCATCCGGCCCCTACAATCCTTCGGGGCAGCCGATAGTCCATCTCAAACACAAACCCAACTCCCTAATCCAACCAAACAGATCAAAACCCCCGAACGAACAAATCCACCGATGTTCATCCTCGTTCATCATTGGAGTGTGTTCGAGTAGTTGTATCACAGCTTATTGTGGGCTTCTTGAGTCTCACGTGCCAATGGAATTGTGGTATTATCCATGTGACACTCTCTATGCATGACATATGGCCGATTGGGTAGGATATGAACCTATACAAAATCTATTCTCACGTTGATATTGTGGGCGAATGTAGTCATATATTATCAATAAAATGTTGACAATCCATTTTGTCATATAGTAACAAACTCATAAAGAAACTCACTCATGACGGGCAAAATGGTTCAATTGGATTGAAAAATTTCAAAATACAGATGAATGTTAAATTGGTGTATTCAAATTAACTGAATAACAAATTATGTTGATGTAATGTAATGACTAAAAATATGGTATCTTCTCAATATATTAAGGGGATGGGGTTTGGGCAGTTATTTTTGGTGAAACATTCATATTACTAAACTGCCCCTAATTGAAAAGAACAAAAAAAATTAGAGTTTTTAAAGAGTGTGGGTTAAACTGTAAAATTATAAATTCATTAATTAAAAAATAAACAACTAAAAAAAACCCCATCATCATCATCTGAAAACCAATCAACCACACTCAAGACGAAAATCAACAATATTATTGAAGTATGGAGTGAAGCGCCCGTAAAAAAAAAGCCTTTTGTGTACGCATGTGCGTGTGTGGGGAGGATAATATATATTATATACTATCCTCTAGGGCTGGGCACGGTGAAACTTGTTGCGTTTTACTCAAGTGCAAGTAATCGCAAGTAGTATCAACTCGGAAGTCCAAGTATCGTATCCACAAGGAGCGGATTCAAAAAGTCTGAACACAAAGAAAAGGGTTAAACGTACCAAAATATAAGAGTTGTTTTTATGAATTTGATGAGACAGATCAAATGTAAAAAGAAAGTATCAATGAGAAAAATGCTAGGGCATCAAGGTTCAATTCTTTAAGCAAGTAGTGTCATGTTCTTCAACCTAATTATAACTCAATTAAAATTTACATAAAGAAACTTTAATCGGAAGATAGTGAAGTTAAAACCAATTCTAATTTCCAAATATCATCTTTTATCAATGAATGTTCATCATATGATAGTACACAATTCAATTCTCTAATCATGAAAGAATGCTAAGTCAATTCTTAACAATGAGAAAAACTTGATTGAACTCATGAAAAGCAAAAGAAATTAACATCAATTAGATTAAAAGAACAAATAACATTGAACATCAAAGATATAAGAAATTATCAATTCATAACAAGACTTGGATTGAAGAACACTTCACAAACTTACACAAAGAACATTCCCTTTAGCCCTAGCTAGAGTTTTAGCAACAAAACATAATGTAAAAAGCTTACAAATAATCAAAATTCAAGTAAAGCCAAGATGATCCATGAGATGAGTGGACTCCTCCTTTTATAATGTAGTCTTTGGTTGAGAGTAATCTTGTGGAGTAGTGGGCATTGATCATCAAAGTAATGGCAATTAGTGGGTAATGTAAATTGATGGAAAATGAAGTGTAGTAATTGGAATTCATGGTGGCGATGGAGTGGGGAGAAGGAGGCATCTTCTTCTTTAATTCAGAATTGATGGTGGAGTTAAAATGGAATGGAAATGGGTCTTGGGATGCTCACGGCTGAAACTCTCCACTTCTCCTCCTTTTCACATATTTCTTTGTTTGGTTTAATTAAGTAATTAAACCACCAACACATCATTTCACTTTGAGCTGAACGGTTTTGGACCGAAGACACCCTTGGACTTGCATAATTTTGGGCCTTTTTACTTCTCCTCTTGAAGCCTTTTCATCCATCTTTTACTACAAAATGCAAATATACAAAATAAGTGCCCAATCAAATATAAGAATTCCTTAACTCTAATTATGAGCATGAAATGCAAACACTACAAGAAACCAATACAATTAAGCTCATACAACACCTAAAACTCTCCAAAAGAATAGTAAAAATATGCACTTTGAGACTCTCATCACAACCCCCAACTAGCTTATTGCTAGTCTCTAGCAATTGAAGTGACTAAAAGGGAAAGACAAACAAAGAGCAGAAAAAGAAAACTGAAATATGAAAAGAAAGATAAAACCACTTCCGCAGGACTCTCGATTGCATTGAGCGTATGCAACAAGCCTTTAAACCCCTAGGTGGCCCATAGAGGACGAGTATAGTCTCGTGAGGGCTTCCAGCGACGATACCCACAAACATCATGAAATGAGGCAAGCACAACCTGTATGGTCTAAGAACTAAAATATCCAGCAGCCAATCGTCATCAACAAAAGAGAAAATAACTCAACGAAAATTCTCAACTCATAAACAATGTTAAGACAGAGAGTTTACGCATAACATGACCAAAATGATAGAGTATAACAACACATTTGGTTCACAAGCCTTACTATCAAGATAGCACAGACTTTATAGCAAGTCTAGTTATGAATATAGCCAAAATCAATACTAAGCAAATGCAATCCAGTCCAGCATGTTTCAAATCAGTTTAACCCTTATCTCACAAGATATACGCTCAAATTTTCACTCAAGTGTTTAAGGTTATGTTCACTCTGAAAAGATCATTACATGAGTATCTACCATATGCTTGCATATTGACCAATTTCCACAAATTAAGATGCATCCTTCTCAGATCAAATAGGTCTTTCATTTGGTTGTAAGAAGGCTTAGGTCAAAGGTTAACAGAACAAAAGGGTAAGGAAATAACGAAGATTCACTGGTTTGGATAGAGTACAATAAGGAAGTAAAGGCACACAAGGAATAAGAACTTAAGCACTGAAATTCAACCAAAATGGTATATCTCCTTCAAACTCCATGAACCAACGTTTTTGGCTTCTTTTTTTTTTTTTTTTTTTTTTTTTCAACACTTAATTCTTCTCTTTTTTTTTTTTTTTTTTTTTTTGCTTTTCTATACAACAACAACATTTTTTTTTTTTTTTCAACCACCAACTGACTCATAAGTTCTCCCTCAAAATTGAATAATTCAAACACAAAACCGTAAGAACAAAAGTACTCTACCAGTGAATTGGGCAAGGTAAAGTGTTTAAGCTTTCATGGTAAGTCATATAGTGGTTTCATGAAAGAAAAAGGCTTATTGAGGCTCAAGAGGGTTCACTAAGAGATAAATTTATATAGGAACAGGCTTATATGGCAATGGTGATCAAGTCCTAATGCCTATTATCATTTCTGAGAAGCATACTTTAACATATTGTTCCAAAAGGTCTCAAGCAAGTTCTAGAGATGGACAACATGTAAGATCACACACATGAATAAAAAGAGTATGAAAGATGCATACACTTTATAAATATAGGCTCAAAATCTCACATAGGTGCGGGTTTAATCATTTTAGCATGCCGGACATTTTCACATTCACTTTCTCAACAAAGGCTACTGTATTCAAGTTCAGATATGCCACGTTAAGTATATGATATCAAGCAAGTAAGTTGGAACTTCACATATCATCACACTTTCTCATTCCAATCAAGCCAGCTATCAACTCTCAATCTTAAAGTTATTCATGAGATATCAAATAATCAGAGTTCATTGCACTCAAGTTGACGACTCTAGGCATGCGGATCATAAAAACATGAAAGCACCACAATTGACTAACCTCATTCGTCAGAACAGAAACATACTTTTTTTTTTTTTTTTTTCAAAAAAATTTCATATTTTTTTTTTTTTTTTTTTTTTTGAAAAAAACTTAGAATGAAGAAAATGTACAGAAACTGGAAAAAAAAATGATAGAAAAAGGGATAACAAGAAAAACGAAATGAAATGCTACACACTGCTAGAAACAACCAACTAAACACATCCACCACCCCCAACTTAAAATCGACATTGTCCTCAATGTATATGTAAGTGCGAAGATTAAGCGGAGATGAAAAGAATGTATGTGAAAAGCACCAAAACTGAAATTTGAAGCTATGACGAATTAAAACACACCAAAAAGAAAGCAAAAACGAAATTGAAATTTGAAAGGGAAAAAACAGAAAGGTAAGAAAAGCTTCTCTGTTTTTGCAGATTATGGTGTTTGAAGCATGATCCATTGACTGCTTGATGTTGCAACTAGCACCAGGTTGATTCCAGGTGAATATTCGATGAAAATGCAACTGTACTTGTCCCTTGGAACCCCAAAAATTAGCCATCATGACTTCCATGTTGAAACACCATTAGTGTACCACCAAATATAAGCTCTAACATTACCTATAAACACCAAAAACAAGAAAATCCAAAGCAGTAGAGAAAATACAAAAAGAAACAAAATTAAACAAAACTAACACAAGAAAAGGAAATACCAAACAGTTGGGCTGCCTCCCAATAGCGCTAAGTTTACCCGTCTTCAGCCAGACCAGATAAGTGAAGTTCTTTCAACCATGGTAGACGGGATCAGTTAGGGTCATTGACTCGTCTTCAGGAACGCATCTTCCCAAATAAGGTTTAAGTCGCTGACCATTAACCTTAAACACATTTCCATTCTTGGGATCCTCAACTTCAATAGTGCCATATGGAAAAACTCTCTTAACAATGAAAGGACCTGACCATTTAGTTCTCAATTTTCCAGGAAACAAATGAAGTCTAGAATTATACAAAAGAACAAGTTGAGAGGGCTCAAAACTTTTCCTTAAAATATTTTTATCATGAAAAACTTTAGCACGTTCTTTGTAAATTCTAGAGTTCTCATATGCATCATTCCTTATTTCCTCAAGTTCATTCAATTGGAGCTTTCTCAATTCACCAGCATCTCCAAGGCTAAAGTTAAACATTTTGATTGCCCAAATAGCCTTATGTTCAATTTCAACGGGTAAATGACAAGGCTTACCATAGACTAACCTGTATGGAGACATACCCAAAGGGGATTTGTAAGCTGTACGGTATGCCCATAATGCATCAGTTAGTCTCAAGGACCAATCTTTCCGATTCGGGTTCACCGTCTTTTCTAAAATCTGCTTGATCTCTCTATTTGCAAGCTCGGCTTGTCCATTTGTCTGTGGATGGTACGGAGTGGAAACTTTGTGGCTAATTCCATATTTCTTCATCAATGCTTCAAATGGTCGGTTGCAAAAATGAGACCCTCCATCACTGATTATCGCTCTAGGAGTACCAAACCTGGACAACACATTCTCTTTCAAAAATTTCAAAACAATTTTGTGATCATTCTTTCGACATGGTATAGCCTCAATCCATTTTGACACATAATCCACCGCAACCAAAATATATAAGTAACCAAAAGATGGAGGAAAAGGACCCATGAAATCAATACCCCAACAATCAAATAATTCAATGACTAAAATTGGGTTAAGAGGCATCATATTCCTACGAGTAATTTTTCCCAACCTTTGGCAACTTGGACAAGTTTTACAGAATTCATACACATCTTTATGTAATCTAGACCAATAAAAACCACATTGAAGAATCTTTGCAGATGTCTTTTTAGAAGAAAAGTGGCCACCACATGCCTCAGAATGACAAAAAGAAATAACACTAGCAATCTCATCATCAGGAACACATCTACGGATTACCTGATCTGGGCAATATTTGAAGAGATATGGATCATCCCAAAAGAAATTTCTCACCTCTACCATAAATTTCTTTTTCTCTTGTGATGTATAATGAGATGGAATCATGCCTGTCACAAGATAATTCACAATATTAGCGAACCATGGCATTTTCGAAACACTAAACAAATTTTCATCAGGAAATGAGTCATTTATAGGCAAAGGTTTAGAAGACTCTTCAAAATTTATTCTTGAAAGATGGTCAGCAACAACGTTCTCCACTCCTTTCTTGTCTTTGATTGTAAGATCAAACTCTTGGAGAAGCAAAATCCATCTAATTAACCTTGCCTTGGCTTCCTTCTTAGTGAGCAAATACTTCAATGCCGAATGATCTGTGAAAACAACAATTGGTGAGCCCAAAATATATGATCTGAATTTTTCCAATGCAAATACTACTGCAAGCAATTCTTTTTCAGTTGTAGTGTAATTCTTTTGTGCACTATTTAAAGTTTTGCTAGCATAATAAATCACAACAGGTTTGTTCTCCCTTCTTTGGCCTAACACCGCACCAATGGCACCATCACTCGCATCACACATGATTTCGAAAGGTATAGACCAATCTGGGGGCTGCATGATTGGTGCAGATGTGAGCTTTTGTCTCAATTTCTCGAAAGCTTCTTGACACACTGGATTCCATTCGAATTTTGCATCTTTCTCCAACAGATTGTTTAATGGTCTTGCAATGACACTAAAACTTTGAATAAACCTCCTGTAGAAACCTGCATGTCCCAAGAAAGATCTAACATCTTTAGCATTCATAGGAATAGGTAAATTAGAAATTAAATCAATTTTGGATTTATCAACTTCAATTCCTCTTTGAGAAACAACATGACCAAGAACTATGCCGGATGTGACCATGAATTGGCATTTCTCCCAATTGAGCACCAAGTTTTTCTCCTTACACCTGATAAGAACACTCTCCAAGTTAGATAAACAATCAGAAAATGAATCGCCAAAGACAGAAATATCATCCATGAATACTTCTAAAATTTTCTCAACCATGTCACTAAAAATGCTAAGCATGCAACGTTGAAATGTAGCAGGTGCATTACAAAGACCAAATGGCATTTTTCGAAAGGCAAAAGTTCCAAATGGACAAGTAAAAGTTGTTTTCTCTTGGTCTTCTAATGAAATTTCAATTTGGTAATATCCGGAATACCCATCAAGAAAACAATAATACATGTGCCCTGCAACTCTTTCTAAAATCTGATCAAGAAATGGTAAGGGAAAATGATCCTTTCGTGTTACTGAATTCAATTTTCTGTAATCTATACACATGCGCCATCCAGTAGTAACCCTAGATGGTACCATTTCACCATTCTCATTCTCAACAACTGTCACACCTGATTTCTTCGGAACAACCTGTGTAGGACTCACCCAATCACTGTTAGAAATTGGATATATGATACCAGCATCATAGAGTTTAAGAACTTCCTTTTTAACAACTTCTTTCATGGTAGGGTTAAGTCTGCGTTGAGCTTGTCTAACAGGTTCAGCTTTTTCCTCAAGAAAAATTCTATGATTACAAACCAATGGGCTAATTCCCTTAATATCAGACAAAGTCCAGCCAATAGCATCTTTATGCTCTCTCAAAACATTAAGTAACATACCTTCTTGGTGAGATTCAAGTTTAGAAGAGATTACCACAGGATATGTTTCATTATCACCCAAGAAAGCATACTTAAGTCCAGCGGGAAGAGGCTTCAATTCACACTTTGGAGCTTCTTTGACTAGTGCTTGTGAGCTTGCTATAATGGGCAGCTCCTCGAACTTTGGTACCCAGCCATTCGACTCCTCAACCTGTGCAGAATCCAACAAAGAACATATTTGTTTAATTTCTGAATTTAGTTCAAAATTACAATCCATATTTATCAAACAATTTTGCAAAGGATCTGAATAACAAGAAGAATTAAAGTAATCCTGAACAATTGTGTTAATCATGTAGATAGCTTCACAATTTTCATTGCTTCTTGGCTGCTTGCAAAGATTGAATATGTTGACCTCCAATGTCATGTTTCCAAATGATAATTGCATAAGCCCACTCCTGCAATTTATGTTGGCATTAGAAGTAGCAAGAAAAGGCCTACCAAGAATAACTGGAATTTGAGAACTATAATCACCAACTGGTTGAGTATCCAAAACAATAAAATCAACAGGATAATAGAATTTGTCTACCTGCACCAACACATCCTCCAACATACCTCTTGGAATTTTAACTGAGCGGTCAGCTAATTGTAATGTCACAGAGGTGGGTTTTAATTCACCAAGACCCAATTGCACATAAACAGAGTAAGGTAACAAATTCACACTAGCACCCAAATCCAATAAAGCTTGTTCAATTCTGAAATTTCCTATGATGCATGAAATGGTAGGACAACCTGGATCTTTGTATTTGAGTGGAGTGTTTGCTTGAAGAATAGCACTTACATTTTCAGTTAAATATGCAATCTTTTCAACATGATGCTTCCTCTTAACAGTACATAAATCCTTCAAAAATTTTGCATATGAGGGGATTTGCTTGATGGCATCTAAAAGAGGAATATTGATTTTAACTTGTTTGAACACCTCTAAAATTTCTGAAGTCTGATTCTTTTTTGAAGACTTAAGTGCTTGTGGGAATGGTATAGGAAATGGACACTTCAAAATTTCTACATCCTCATTTTCATTGCCTTTATTTTCTGATTTCTCTTTTTCAATTTCTTTCTCTTTTTCAGAATCATCTTGCCCAATTATTTTTCCACTGCGAAGAGTAGTAATGGCCTTAACATGCTCATGTGTGTTATTCAGAGAAGATGACGAAGTACTTACCTGCCCATGAGGATTGGGTTGAGCTTGAGAAGGAAGCTTACCCTTTTCTTGGATTGACAACGTAGAAGTAAGTTTAGATAGAGTGGTCTTGATCTCACCAATGTCCTGGGCATTCCTCTGATTTGTGACAGTTTGGGCTTGCATGAATTGCTTCAGAACATCTTCCAAACTTGATGATGAAGATGAAGATGATTGTCCTTCCATCTGTGGAGAATAAGAGGAAAAGTTAGTCCTTCTTTGATAAGAACTATCATTAGGATTATTTCTCCAACTAAAATTTGGATGATTTTTCCATTGTGAATTATAACTTTCAGAAAAAGGAGATTGCTTTTTAAATTGATTTATAGAATTTGCTTGATCATGCAACATCTCTTTAAAAGCTGGGATTGTTGGACAATCTTTTGTTGCATGTCCCATGACCTCACAAACTCCACAAACCTCATAATGATCTTGACTAACAACTGAATTTACTCTTTGAGGAAATTTGGATTTAAGAGTTTCAACTTCCCTAGCCATTGTCGCCAATTGAGCTTTCAAATTGTCTTCTTCCTTGAGATGATAAATACCGCCACTAGAAATGTTTGACTTGGCCTTGTGAGAACTGGTTTCAACGGTGTTGGGAGTAGTCCAAATCTGAGACTTCTCTGCAAGTTCATCAAGAAAATCAAAAGCATCATCAGGATCTTTATGCATAAAATTTCCATTACACATCATCTCAATGAATTGCCTATCTTTTGGGAGTAAACCATCATAAAAATAACTTACAACCCTCCAGCGTTCAAAACCATGGTGCGGACAAGACAACAACAAATCCTTAAATCTTTCCCAAGCTTGAGGTAAAGACTCGGTTTCTTTTTGAGAAAATGTGGTCATTTGTCGTTTCAAAGAATTAGTCTTTTGAATTGGGAAAAATTTCTTGAAAAATTCAGTTTGCATTTCCAACCATGATTGAATTGACCTTGACCTTAATGAATACAACCATGTTTTTGCTTTTTCTTTCAATGAAAATGGGAAAAGCTTAAGCAAAACCATGTTAGCATCACACCCTTGTGTAGGAAAAGTATAACAAACTTCCTCAAACTCACGCATATGCGAATATGGATTTTCGGATTCCATTCCATGAAATTTAGGCAAAAGTTGAATCATTCCCGGTTTAAAATCAAAATTTCGACCATTAGCAGGATAAACAATGCAAGATGGAACACTAGTACGAGCAGGATGCAAATAATCATGCAATGTTCGAATAGGTGGATTCTCATCATTATGAACACTATTATTATCTTCATCATTATTGTTGTTCACGTCAGCCATTTGTGAAGATTCGGTTTCAGCTTGAGGTCTCTTTGCAAATCTACCAAACCGATCACGATATCTCATAAACCAAAGAAACACAAAATTAAATAAAAACTAACTACACTAATTTTTTTATTTTTATTTTTGTATGGAGGCAAATAAGAAAAACAAAAGAAAAGTAAAATAAAAAAAATGATAATAATAATAATAACTAGAAGTGAGCAGGAAAGCCTTACCAAATTAGCTTGAAACGCTAAAACAGTAAACCTTTACCGTAACCTTCTTTCGTGACACCTTTTTGCTTACCCACTCCCCGGCAACGGCGCCATGAAACTTGTTGCGTTTTACTCAAGTGCAAGTAATCGCAAGTAGTATCAACTCGGAAGTCCAAGTATCGTATCCACAAGGAGCGGATTCAAAAAGTCTGAACACAAAGAAAAGGGTTAAACGTACCAAAATATAAGAGTTGTTTTTATGAATTTGATGAGACAGATCAAATGTAAAAAGAAAGTATCAATGAGAAAAATGCTAGGGCATCAAGGTTCAATTCTTTAAGCAAGTAGTGTCATGTTCTTCAACCTAATTATAACTCAATTAAAATTTACATAAAGAAACTTTAATCGGAAGATAGTGAAGTTAAAACCAATTCTAATTTCCAAATATCATCTTTTATCAATGAATGTTCATCATATGATAGTACACAATTCAATTCTCTAATCATGAAAGAATGCTAAGTCAATTCTTAACAATGAGAAAAACTTGATTGAACTCATGAAAAGCAAAAGAACTTAACATCAATTAGATTAAAAGAACAAATAACATTGAACATCAAAGATATAAGAAATTATCAATTCATACCAAGACTTGGATTGAAGAACACTTCACAAACTTACACAAAGAACATTCCCTTTAGCCCTAGCTAGAGTTTTAGCAACAAAACATAATGTAAAAAGCTTACAAATAATCAAAATTCAAGTAAAGCCAAGATGATCCATGAGATGAGTGGACTCCTCCTTTTATAATGTAGTCTTTGGTTGAGAGTAATCTTGTGGAGTAGTGGGCATTGATCATCAAAGTAATGGCAATTAGTGGGTAATGTAAATTGATGGAAAATGAAGTGTAGTAATTGGAATTCATGGTGGCGATGGAGTGGGGAGAAGGAGGCATCTTCTTCTTTAATTCAGAATTGATGGTGGAGTTAAAATGGAATGGAAATGGGTCTTGGGATGCTCACGGCTGAAACTCTCCACTTCTCCTCCTTTTCACATATTTCTTTGTTTGGTTTAATTAAGTAATTAAACCACCAACACATCATTTCACTTTGAGCTGAACAGTTTTGGACCGAAGACACCCTTGGACTTGCATAATTTTGGGCCTTTTTACTTCTCCTCTTGAAGCCTTTTCATCCATCTTTTACTACAAAATGCAAATATACAAAATAAGTGCCCAATCAAATATAAGAATTCCTTAACTCTAATTATGAGCATGAAATGCAAACACTACAAGAAACCAATACAATTAAGCTCATACAACACCTAAAACTCTCCAAAAGAATAGTAAAAATATGCACTTTGAGACTCTCATCACACGGTCTGGTTCGGGCCAAAAAATCATTGATCCACGGCCCGAACCGCAAATTTTCACGCGGGCCGACCCTTAAAAAAATTTTAAATTTTTATTTTTTGCCGCGGCCGGGAGGGACAAACAAAAAAAAGGCAGGGGCTTGTCTTGCATAATTACAAAAAAAAATAAAAAAAAAAAAAAAAAAAAAAAATAAAAAAACAACAAAAAAAAACAAAAAAAATCCATTTATATTAATATAAAATAAAAAAAAAAAAAAAAAAAAAAAAAAAAAAAAAAAAAGAAAAAAAAAAAAAAAAAAAAAAAAAAAAAAAAAAAAAAAAAAAAAAAAAAAAAAAAAAAAAAAAAAAAAAAAAAAAAAAAAAAAAAAAAAAAAAAAAAAAAAAAAAAAAAATAAATTTTTAAGTTTAATTTCCTCCCCCCTTCCCCCTCCCTCCCCTCACCACTCTTTTTTTTTTGTGCTTGTTGAGGTGGTGGTATCACAAAATATTGCACTTGGGCTATCCATTTCTACAATCAAACAAACTCAATTAATTAATAACAACTCATTAAATTTGGAAATTAAAATGATTAATCACAATAGTTATTAGAAGAATACCTGCTTCAATACTTTCATAAAATTGAATTTCTTCAATGCAAGGTACATCTTCCAACTTAAAACATGAGATGTCTTCACCCTTTAGCCAACTTTGCATGCATATCAAAGCCTCAACCGATTTAGGTGTTAAATAACTCCTAAATGAATTTATCACCTGACCTCCCGTGCTAAAAGCACTCTCTGATGCTACTATGAAAACTAGGACAGCAAGCAAATCCCTTGCAATGGATGCCAACAGGGGATATTTTCGCATTGACCTTCCACCAACTTAAAATGTCAAACCGAACTTCTTTCACTGTCTTTTCCAATCTGTCAGCCAAGTATTCATCCACTTCATGTGACACTACCAAATAATAAGCTTTCATAAAATATATATCCAATCGATCCTCATATGTTATAGCAGAAGGCTACACAAAAGGAAACTAAGCAACCTAGTTTTACGGGATGAGACTCACCTTAGTGCCTAAAGGACCAATAGGATGGTCAATTGAGGACAAAAAACAAGAAAAGTGCATCAAACTCAAACTTCTAAAGCCAAACAAGACAAATACAATCACATATTTTTGTTGCTTAATGACATGGGGAACATAACATAAACATACATCATCATCAACAAGAATTTAACAAAGCTACAATAACAAATTACAAATAAAGCAACAAGATTTTTACCTTCCTAACCATTAAATTACATAAAATGAAAAAATTGAACACCAAAACTCATACCTGAAGCTTCCTCATGGCCAGTGGCAATGGGCATTACCTCTTCGACCTTCTTCACACCAGTGCTCGCTACAACAAAACCCACAAATTGAAATCACACAAATCCAAAGATCCGAAATTGGAATTAGGGTTTGCGATCAGAGAAAAGAAGAGTACATGCCAGCATCAGATAGGGCGCTGAAGTAGCGAGGAAGGACGGGAAGAGGGTTGTGGGAGAAAGACTTCCATGCACTTACTATTCATTTTTTTGGGCCAATCAAATGTTGCCACATAAGCCTAAAGTGCCACATGGCAATACCGGATTGGCCCAAAAAATGAATAGTGAGTGTATACAAGTCTTTCTCGGGTTGTGGAGGAGGGATCGGGCAGGTCCGGCGATGCGCTGGAGGGGACGCCGACGAGGACGAGGGATTCGGAGATGAAGAACAAGAGGAAGGAGGCCATGAGAACTCAAATAAGGCTTTCTGTAGGTTTCGATTTATCTCTATCTTCTTTTACTTTCTTTAATTTTTTTTTTTAAGTTATTTTCTTCTTCCTTATAAAAAATGTTATTTCTTTTTTCTGTTTGTATGTCATTGAAAATGTAATTTGGTTCTAGTGAAATGTGTTGGTGGCGTTTGTTCATACCATACCCGAATCGGCCACATGTCATCCTAACAAAGTTCCACCAAGGGTTCCACAAGCCTCCAAGAAAGGGCAATGTGGGGGACTCACCTCACATTGCCCACAAATTACAAGGAGGTCCAAACCCTTCACTATAAATACTTGTCAACCCTCACTAGTCAAAGGTAACTTGAATACTCCTACCAAACTCTCTCTACTTGCCTTAAAGACACTCTTTCCTTCTTCGCTGACTTAAGCATCAGAGGGTCTTAGGCCGGCACCCCATCGATGCTCTTCCGTGACTTCTTTCTGTGCAGGTTCACTGTTGGCCGGGAACCTTCCCCATCGGGGGAACGTCATCCACTTTTCGGCCGAGTTTCACCAGAGGCCAAACACTCTCTTTCCGGAGCAAGATCGACCCCGGACACTCGGAGCTAGCCTCCCCGAAACCAGAAGATCGACTCGATCCTAACCTCTTTACATTGACCGTTGACTCAAACCATTTTTGGGCATCAACAGCGTTGGATCGATCTCCATAAGTGTTTGATTATGTGAAAACACTTGCCTACATAATATGTTTGTTATGAAGGAGTGAGGTAAAGATTTTGGAAACAATTAATGGAGGAGAACAAATTTGTTGAAGGCCTAGTTCTTTTGATCGTTTAGTCTATAAGAAAAATGGTTTTAATGGTGCTTTCTTTTGTGAGGAAGACCCCACACTACAAAAATTTAAGGCTTTAGGGACTAAAACTTTAGAAACCAATTTCTTGTTAGTCTCTAAATTGGTTTAGGAACGGAATGAGGGAGGTTTAGTTGCAGTTCTCATTTTGCAACTAACCTGTTGGTTGCATGACTACAAACTGTCAGCAAAAATGAATATTTTACAACAAAATTGTATTATTTATTCAGTCCAAAAAGAATTGCACCAAGAAAAAGGCTTTTTTATCCCTTTTTTTATTTATGTCGATAAAAGAGCCGGACATGACTCCATCCCCACCGTCCAAAACAAAAGCTCCATCCCCAAGACCAATATTTTAATTCCTACCAAGTCTCCATATAAAATTGTCTTTTTTACTCACCATTACTCTTTTCACTAACCCTAGCCGCACCTCTTCTTGTTTAGACTTCTCCTCTTTCAAACTTCTCCTCTTTCTTTCACCAAAAAAAAAAACTTCTCCTCTTTCTTCTTTTTCACTAACCCAGATCTACAAAAAAGTTTCTTTCTTTTTTCTTTCTTCTCTCACTCTCTGCCTCTTCTAAATCCCTAAACCAACCACCCTTCGTCTCTTGGTCTCAGATTGTTGTTAGATCTGGGTGTTTTTACATTTTTGTTTTCTATTCGTATACATTTATTTCTCTAACACAAAGTCCTTTTTTTGTGCTTTCAGTGTTTTGTGATGACGATGCGGTAAGATCTGGGTAGATTTTTTCAGATTTGGGTTCTGAAATGTAAATCTAAACTAAAGATGTCTTGCGTTACCAAGCGTATTTAGTGGTAAGATACCGAGACGTCTTTGCTCTTTCATTTAGTAATTATTTTCTTTGTATAAATTGTTTGTTGTGGTTAGTCTTCCTAAAAATTGTTAATTTGTAGATCTGGGGATTTTCTTGAAGTTAATTATCTTGTTCAATTGAAAGTTATTAATCTATGTTTTTAGTCAGATTGGGTATGCGCTGTTTAGCTAATGATTTTTATGTGTATGCAATTGATTGTAGGGTATGCGGATGATTAATCTTTCAAAGTGCTGAGATTGTTCTTTGTGCGAACGTCTTCCTGAAGACAGAGAAAGCGATGAAGTTGGTAGTTGTGTATATCAGATATTTGTGACTTGTATTTTTGTCTTGTATTTCGTCGTGTAGTTTGACTTGTATTACTTTTTGTATTTGTGACTTGTATTCATTTTTTTATATTTAATAAACTTAATAGTGTTACCCAGCTGGGTTTTTTTTTTTAATTTCAATTACTTAGTAGGGACGAACAGTCGTCCCTCATCTGTGTCAGACATTTCTAAAAGTTGTCTGACAGTGCAGCTGCTGCAGTAGTGTAGATTTGGGGAAGAGGGAAAATTAGGGACTGACTATTTAAGTTAGTTCCTATAGGGCAATAAGACCCCCCGTTATTTAAACCAACAAAAAGTTGGTCTCTACACAGCCCCTAAAAGCCTTTAGGGACCAAAACAGTCTCTAATGCCCTTGTTAATGTAACCAACATTTGGTCTCTAAAGCCTCAAATTCTTGTAGTGCCCAGTGGTGGGGGGGGGGGGGATACAAGGAGGTTTGCAACAATCGTATGGTTGGAGAAGTCACAAGGAGGGATTCTTGCTGTTTCAATCCATGATCATCTCGTCCATGGATTTTCCAATAACAGTTAAGGGTTGGCACATTTACGATGTGTACTAGAGGTTTTTTCTTCTTTTTAAATATTTTTCAAATATTATTGGGGACTGTTAGTTCCACCCACATGTCTTATTTTCCCACCCACTTTTTTACAAAAAATTTATTTACAAATTTCACCTTTGGTTGAAATTACTTCTAACCCCCATTTTTATCCTTCTCTAATCATCAAACAATTAAAGGGGAAAAGGAGAGGGACGCAACTGCAGCCTTGCCTCTAGCGCCGACTGCGTGTTTGCCCTAGATTTGGAGTCGTTGTCCTCCGCGTTGTGTTGAAACTTTCCTAGGCCAGTTAACCAATCGATTCCGTATGGTGCCTGGTTAGTTGTGTTCACTTATATGAATGTGTGATGCTAGCACAATCATGTTTCGGGAGATCCAATCTCTCTGTTCATTCATTTGTGCGAGTGCGACGGATGCTATCAAAGCTCATTGCACTATATGAACGATGTGCCAAAGGTAGGTCATCGCTTTTTGATCCAGGTTGGGTGTGAATACAAAAGTTAGTGGTGATCCACCACTGCACTCCTCCGCAACAACGGCATCCCCAAATAATCTACTAGGCCCACATGGCCTCGGGCTCATCCACCAAAAAAGACATGCCCAAGCTTCTTGTCATCAATGGGGGAAATCCCCCAGGAAATTCACGGTTGTCGCTCACCATCGCCGCTTGCTTTTTCTGCCCACTTAACACCGCCGACGAAAGGCCTCCTTTCTTTGTTTTTCAATTTAAATTTGTTATACCTACTTAAGGGCATTTTAGATATAATAATGGGTGGAAAAAGAGTATTGCTTTTTAGTGAGAGGTGGAAATACAAGATGGGTGGAAAAATAAGACATGGGAGTGGAACTAACAGCCCCCATATTATTTTACCAAAGAGACAAATTGCACTACGTATTCCATAATTTCTTTTTCTTTGAGAAGCAGAGTACTCGAGTCGATATCCTTTTTTGGTCGAAAAGAGTACTGATATTTACCAGCCGCTTCTTAAGGCAACATCATAAGTATGATTTTAAAATTAAGACGATTTACATTAGGCTGAACTCCCTTTAACTCAAGATTTTAAAATTAAGGCGGTTTTACATTAGGCTGAACTCCCTTTAACTCAAGATCAATTCAGGAGAGGCTCCAACAAAGTGGAATGTCTTTCAATCACATGAAGCCCTGACGTAGGGTACGAACCTGCAAAGTGAAGTATGGTAGTAACTGATAGCAGTAATGATGTCGTGATGACTTGGCAAAGCAAACCTGGAATGAATACCTACCTTATTGAGTCTATCCCAACTAATTTGCAATACTGATTACCAGTTAAGATACAATCATTCTGTTATTGGCAATTTGGCACTCCACTTTTTCTTCACACTCCAGTTGGATTTTTTTTCCATTTTTTTTCTTTATTGCTTTTTTTTTTCCCATAAGCAACTTTAGCAGTACAATAATACTCATTAAATATATATTGTTCTTTTCCTTTTGAAGAGTATTGATTGTCATAAGCAGGTAAGGCTACTTCCTCCCTTCTGTACTACTAGTTCAGTAGCTTCAAAAATTGAGTTCATACTACGCTCACAAAATCCATTTGCCACTTAGGACCTACCAGCTGCTTAATTGCTTCTGGATTCTGGAATTGTTTGAGGATCTACCACCCTTGTCTTTGTAGGTATTTCTGGAGGAAAGAGTCTTTTGTCCTCCACGGGCTGCTGTGATGGCACGTTGTCTCACCCTGTTTAGGCGCTTTACCAGCTGAGCATCTTTGTCATCCGCGGTCTTATTTTCTCCCTCCTGCTCAGCATCATTGGCATGTGCAGTGTCATTTGCTCCCTCCTGCGAAAACAAGCTACTCTGAGGGCTTTCCATATCATTAAACCAGTAATGTACAGAAACTAGCAGAAGGGAGTTAAACAAAGGACTATACTTTGTCCTCATCCTGTGGACAATAAAAGGGGAGAAGACTGCTATAACAGCTACATCAAGCTATGGCTACAGCCAGAAATTATCCGTGAGGTTTAGACATGATTTACATGTAATATCTGACAGGCTTCAACTGAAAACACATTCCACAAGACCTAATTAATCCTATCTTCAGATCTACGTAAGAAGGACGATATAGAAACAATTTTAAGACCTACCTTGTCGCTCACATCTTGACATTCAGGCTCACTGCTTGCGCCCACTTCAGAATTTCGGGGAATTTCCTCTGCTCCTTCCTCTTCATGTTTTGAATTTAAAGTCTGGCCCTGATGGATTACACAAAAGAATAAGTATACAAACACTAAGTATGTATGGTGCAAGAATGCATATACTATATATACAAAAAAGGAGGTAAATGTCGCACAAGCTAATGATTATTTTTTTGATGTGCCTGCTTAAGCAAAAATCAAGTCCCACCCTCCTTCAGTTCTAACATATTTATCAGAAGTCAAAGAGATTTCATCACAGCTCGATTATAGGACTTATACAACACAAGATATTTCCGTTTTACTCCACTAATATACTATCAGTTATGATTTCTATATCTGAAGACTTCGGATTTTGACTCAGATCAAATTCCATTCATGATATATATACAAGTGAAAAATGTACCACATCTAGCAAATGCAATGAATCAACACCCTTCATGTTTGCTTCGTTTAATGCAGAGACATCCGTTTCATCTTCAGTACTTTCATCACCAGAACTAGCATGCTTCTCAAGATCTTCAATGCACTGCAAGTAACATGTAGCATTGAAAAACCCCAGGCCAAGAAATCTAGTTATGAGTCATGACCAAAAAGCATTTTGATGAAATGAAGATTGGACAAGGCATATTGTGAAAACAGCGTGGACTATACACTCAACAGCCGAATAAAATGTTTTCCCAAAAGGGTGAAACATATTCCATGTAAAAGAAATAGCTCTAAGACTTCTGCATTTAAAGTAGCAGGGGTTTATAAGAGGATATCCGCAGGCCAAGGTATTCAATGCAGGAGCAACAATATGGATATTGCTCCACAACTACACATACGAAATTGAATCAACAATGCTTCACAACGAAATGATACCTTCTCAATCTCTTCCTGATTCTTCCTAGAAAACCCACTGGCAGCAAGTTCTCTGTCTAGGAAAACAGCATCCTTGGCTATTAAAGAAAAACAAAGCTTCCCACTTTCATCTGTATCTGCCTTCGTTCCATCAATGTCATCTGTGCATTCTCGGAATGACATGTTGAACCTGAAAGAAAAGGAATGAATGGGAACTAAGAGGAACCTCAGAAAAATACCGTCTCTAGCCCTAATGCAGCCCTTAGAGAAAAAATTATGGTATCCCGAACATCATTCCTCTTCCAACTCAACTCACAATCGAGGAAGCATTGATGTCAATCATATAAATGCAGTATGCCCAGCAAACAGACCAATTAGTTCCGAATGCATACACAAACCCAAATTAGACTTTCAAGCATAAGTTCCAAACACCAAGTATATATCGTAAACAATGTATGCTATTGTTTAGTGTATTACTTTTATACTTATTGTGTACTATAAAAAGGCTGGTGAATATCATATTCATGCATCCTATCAATCCAACTAGAAATACGGTTCCAGGTTTCACAGTCTTGAATAACAAATATTCAGAAATTGAAACGCAGTTGAACTTGGCTTACTTGGAATGAAACAAAAGAAAGACTGACCTCTTGCGGAAAAACTTAAACACGCATTCAACATCACGGTCAAAGTACCTGAAACATGGGAAATGAGAACGTGGTATCTAACAAACAACAATCTTCGGTCAACGTATACAAATGAAATCACTAAAAAATAACTTTAGCAATCCACAATCAGATGCTACAATAAACAGTATGGCTAATTGATCGGCATGTTCTAAGAAGCGGATCTTACATCTCTGCATTACGATGTGAAACAGATACCATTTGAGGAAAATCAATCATGGTGACCTTCTCATCATTATCAATCTAAAACAATACAAAGTAGAAAATAATCACAAATTTACCAATGAGAAAACAGGAAGTGTATAAGGTAATGAAGTGGAGATATTAAATGTGAGATAAAGGAAATTACAGAGAAGAAAACTGCACCAAGAGAGCTCAGAAATAAATAAATAACAAGATTGTGAAACATAATGCAACCATAAATTGCAAAGATAAGAGCCTGCCTGCAATACATACCATAATGTTAAATTCATTGAAGTCACAGTGAATTAAACCATGTTCCGCAAGGCGAACAACAAGTCCTATGATTGTTTCAAACACCACATCTGGATTTTGTAATTGCTTCACCTGCACACTGCATTGGATAGAAGTGAGTTCCATAGCTCTACAAAATAGCTTTAGCATTGATTTCCATATTTTCTTAAGCAAGCAAGCTTCAAAGGGAACGCACATGGAAAATATTATCTCATTTTCCATTCAATTATTTCAACAATAATTTAAAAGAAAGAAGCTTACAGTGGGAAGCCCTGTACAAGAGACATAATCACACAATGCCTATTACAATCAACAGCATTTGGAACAGGAAAACCGTGCTCCTGTAAAGCCTGATCAAGCAGAGCAACAGCGTAGAGCCAGATTCAGCATGAATAGGCACCACCAGAAAAAGACAAGCCAAAAGATGGAAACAAACCTTCATAAAGGCAAATTCTTTGAGTGCAGCAAGGCGGGACAAGTACAGCCAACTATAACTGCTACGGTGTTTTAAGTAGTCGCGCTTAGATTTGACAGCCCTAAAAGAAACTCTACCAAGTCTGTGCAACTTCATTGCCAACACAGTACCATCTTCCGTGGCCACCTCAAAAATATCTTGACAAAAAACAAAAAATTTATGAATAATAAAGGACAATGGAATATGGAAAATGGTAGCAGTACCACTACCAAGGCACCAACAGGTATTAGATAAAATAAAATAAACAAAAAGAAAATACCAGACTCTTTTCCTACACCAATCTGCCGACCAACAGCCACAAAGACGCCAAGATTAACCATCGTCTTAATCGCAAGAAAATCATAACCAAGGTAGGTGAGCCGAAATCCATCATCTGGATGCACATGATAGCAAATAACATAAGGGAAATTCAAAAGACTCTATTCCTGATTGTTAAGAGCGACAAGAATTGTTATTACATTTAGAAGAGTCATGATGCAAGAGCTTATGCTTAAGCAGATTCTTGAGAACTTTGTAAGTGCCCCCATGCCTAAAAATTTGAGGATTAGATCCGAAGTACAGAGAAAAAGAATTATGAGCTATTCCAAGTACAAACAATAATAAAATTCGGAAAGACTAATACATACTTGAGCGAAGCTATGCGCTCCACCAGTTCACTGGGTACAATCTCATGCTGAAAAAATAAAGGGCATATTTAATTAAAATAAGCTCTGCTGAGAAATTGGAGAATTCAAATAGAAGAATAGCAAGTAGTTACATTTCTCATTCCCATTTCCACAGCAGTTAGGACCCTAAAATCATCTTTTGAGAGGTATCTCAGCATGTTCACATCGAGCTTCATCTCTATTGCTCGATCTCTCTGCTTAGTTTAGCCTTGGGTTCAGTTTTTCAATCTGCGAATGCAGCGTAGGTCAATCAACAGTGTCTAAGCATGCGAGGGAACAATATTCAATCCAATTCAGAACTACCTTATCAACTGCTCCAGACCATTACCAAAAAGAAAAAGAAAGAGAGCACATGGATAAGAGAGCACATTTTTTTGGTGTTTTATGTGCTAAGGGTGTTTTGGTCTAAGGCTAAATGAAGCTTTTTAGGTAGGACTTAAATACCCTCTCTTTTTTTCATTATAAGTGGGTGAAGCTTGGTTTTCTTGCAATTATAATATGTTGTAAGGGTATTTTGGTAAAAATTAGTGAATAGTGAAAAAACCTATCCTTTTTATAACAGTAGAGATATATTTATAAAAATAAATAATGTCGGTCAGGTCGGGTCAGGTACCCATCAGGTTTTAAATTTTAAGCCAGAACTCGAATCCTATAATTATCGGGTCAGGCAAAAAACCCCACTTTTTAGGTCGGGACCAAGTTGGGTTGGGCAAAATCGGGATCAGGAACAGGTTGGGCATCGGGTCGGGTCGATTTAGGTTTGTTAGGTCTTTTTGCCACCCCACAACCATAAAAAATGATCATAAAACAACACCAATAGTCAAAATAACAGTTTTCCCAAATCTGTCAAGATCTGTACATAACACAATCATGAATCAGTCATTTTGCTTGATTGAACTTAGAACACTAACCAACACATAACATTAAACCAATCCGCCGAACACAATCAGCCGAACACACAGAACATTAAACCAATCCATAGAACATTGAACAACACAATCAATCGAACGCAATCAGCCACAATCAGAACATAATCAGCCGAACACAATAAGCCACAATCCAATCCAACCCGAATCCAATTCCTACCAATTCAATCCAACCCAATCTAATCCAATTACTTACCAGGTCTAAATCTGTTGGAGCTTGACACAACAACAAATTGAAGTCGAATACGAACAGCCACAGAGGAGAGCAGGAGAGAATGATGTGATGGAGTCCACAATGCGTCGGCTATATCAGAGGAGCGGTTGCTTGCGAAAGTGTCGGGTTTCAAAGCTTCAGTGTGTTAGCACTGGACGCCCTCGCCGACATTGCCATGAGGGTTTCAGGAGCGGCGAAGGGTGTTGGGTTCCAAGCGTTTCGGGGGCGGCGAAGGGCGTTGGGGTTCTTTGTCGTTTTGGGGCGGTGAAAGTTGTTGGGTTCCAGGCTTTTCGGGGGCGGCGAAGGGCGTTGGGGTTCCTGTCGTTTTGGGGCAGCGAATGGTGTTGGGGTACTGCGAAGAAGAGATGATGAATGAAGGAGATGGCTTTGGGGGCAAGAGGCGACGTAGTAGACGATGGGTGCGCCTAACATTTAGGGTTAAGAAAGAATTGGACTCTGGACAGGTTTAGTATAAGTAGAAATGGACTGGGCTTTCACTGCAAAATAATTGGACAGCCCACACATATCTTAATTAAACTGGCCAAATGAGTATAAAAATACTTGGACCGCGGACCGAACCGCATTAAACTATTTGGTCCGGAATGGAATGGATTTACCTATAAAATTTAATGTCCCGGACCAATTCTTTAAATTCCGGAACGGAACAGTCCAAATATTACGGGTTTCAGACGGCCCTAGTATATATAAGTGGGAAAGCTTGCCATGCGGCATTTCATTTGCATCAGTGACCCCCAAAATATAATTAGGAATGGTTCTATTGGCGGGAATTTAGTCCCTCTCTCTTGGTTGAGTAGTTGAGTTCACCACCGGAACCCAAAACCCTGAAAAACCCAAGCGATGAACAAAGGCGGAGCCAGAAAGCGTCCGGCGCCGCCGCCGCCACAAAATCCGTCGCCGGCGAACACAGCCAAGCAGCAGGCCCTTTCCCACGAGGACGAGTTTGTCGACGAGGATGTCTTCTTCGACGAAACCCTACTCGAGAGCGAAGACGACCTCATTCTTCGCGACCTTGAGCAGCGCCAGGCTCTTGCCTCCCGTCTCACCAAGTGGGCTCGCCCGCCTCTTTCCCGCGCCTACGCCTCCGCCTCCCAAAGCGTCGGTGAGCTCCCCACATTCTGCTCAGATTTGGGTTTTTTCAAAGATTTGATTTTTGGACTCTGATGCTTTGCTTCCTTGATAAATTGCAGCTTTTCAGCAATTGGAGATTGATTCTATCATTGCAGAGAGCAACAAAGAATTGCTGCCTAATTGGTCTGGCTCGTCTGCAATTATTCGAATTTTTGGGGTCACAAAGGAGGGTTAGCTTCTGACCATCATTCCTTTTCGTACCATTATTCTGCTAACTGCTAAGAGAATGTTTATTGGTGAGAAACCTTAGCAAGTGATCAAAAAAAGGGGGAATCTTTTGTTGTAATTGTATCATCCTTCGTTATGGTTAAGCATTTGCTGATGAGTTTTCAGACTTCCAGTTTATTTATTCTAAAAAATGGTGCTGCAGTGGAACCATATATTCTAGTGTATGTAACTTAAGTTTTTTTTGCACAGTATTTCCCTGAAGGCTTGTTGCTACTAAGCTAAAGAATACCTCTTTTGAGTCTGATTACTCACTGCATCATTGTAGGACATAGTGTCTGCTGCTGTGTTCATGGGTTTGAGCCTTATTTCTATATAAGCTGTCCTCCGGGAATGGGCCCTGATGATATCTCCAGGTTTCATAAAATTCTTGAGGTACTATGGCTTTATTGCTTGAGCAGCTCAGATTTCTTCATTTTTGGTAAGTCGCATCACTTTAATTGGTTATATGTTTATTGTGTGGGATGTTGTAATAGGGGAGGATGGGGGAGGTGAACAGGAACATGAAGGTACAAAAATTCATTCGCCGTATTGAAATGGTGCACAAGAGGAGTATTATGTATTACCAGCAGCAGGATTCTCATCCCTTTCTCAAAATTGTTGTAGCTCTCCCAGGAATGGTGGCCAGCTGCCGGGGTAACACTTTCGGATTTCATTAAGATTTGTAATGTGTAGCAGTAATTCACATGCACACAGGACACCCCTGGGGTTATACATCTCAATGGGAATGCTGTTAGCATTTAATTTAGTGATAATTGCTTTCCAATTGTTCCATGTTCCTTTTATGTATCGTTCTACTTTTGTAATGTTCTCTTGGTAATGTTTAATTGGGATAGCTTGAGTTCTGTTTTTTGGTTCTCTGCTGTACTGAAATGTTGCCATCTTGCAGCTTATGATGATCTATTCATATTCTGTGCTTTCCTGACTGGCAGGTATTCTTGATAAGGGCATTCAAATTGATGGTCTTGGTATGAAGAGCTTCATGACATATGAAAGCAATGTTCTTTTTCCTCTTCGTTTCATGATTGACTGCAACATAGTAGGTGGAAATTGGATTGAGATCCCTGCTGGAAAATATAAGACAGCGAAGCGTTTATCGTACTGCCAATTAGAGTTAGATTGCCTGTATCCTTACGTATGAAAGGCACCATTTATGATTTGCGGAAAACTTTAATGAATTTCAGTTTCATATTGAGTTATATCCTACTGGGTAGATCTTTCCTTGACAAACCATTTTCTAAGATATTCAGATTTGATCAGCCATGCTCCAGAAGGAGAATTTTCTAAAATGGCTCCTTTTCGCATATTGAGCTTTGACATTGAGTGTGCTGGTCGTAAAGGTCATTTTCCTGAGCCTATCCACGATCCAGTTATCCAGGTTCACTTCTTTTCAATCTGAGTATCTGAAACAAATAGTAGCAGTGACTTACCTGCTTTATGTACTAAACTTTATGTTATTGAAAAATGCTGTTTCTAAAATGAGTTTCTGTTTTTCTTCTTATAGATTGCCAATATAGTTACGTTGCAGGGAGAGAATCAGCCTTTTATCCGTAATGTCATGACTTTGAAGTCATGCTCTCCTATAGTTGGTGTTGATGTGATGTCTTTTGATACAGAAAGAGAGGTCTTACTGGCTTGGAGGGTAATATAGTTGAACTCACATACTCTCTTTTACTCAAAAAAAAAAGGAAGATACATTGTAAGTTTGATGCAACTCTATTGTATAGGGAAAAATACCTTTTGTCTATTTGCTACATGCACATTCTGTAGTATGTGTACACTCATCAACAGCCTACATGCAACCACTAGTGCTACTTGCATACTTAAAAGTCCTTTTCAATTTATTTTTGATACAAACACATTCCGCACTCTTGACTGTATAAAAGATGCCACTTCCATACATTGTGGTTAATTTAATATTGATACAAACACAGTCTGTGTACTCTTGACTGTGTATAAAACCACCTGATTTTATGCTACTTGCATACATCGTGGTAATTTTCATTTTTATTTTCTGTGGAGTTTTATGCCATTTCTGTATTACCTCAACTATATCATACTCACTTTTGCTCTAACTTCTTCTTTTAGTGCCGAGTTTCTTCTAATTCTTCTTTATTTTAAATGGAAACATAACTTCAGTAATAAAAAGAAATTGTACCAGAGGGAAAATTCCCTCTAAACCAGAAACTGTTTTAACATATGCACCTATGCGGAGTAGAAGATATAGAGCTAAGAGGCCAACCAAAATTGAGATTTAGACTTCGACATTATATTGGTAAATGGAAGATAAATAATTCTTAGCTTGTGACTGCAATGTGTGTATTGAGTCTTCACCAAGATATGAGAAAATGTGTATTTATTTTTGTAACAAACAATGAGTAATTTTATACCTTTTAACAAGGGAACGAAAAGAAGCATAACTATCACCAAATTATGGTCTTAGCACTGGAGATGAATATTGAGCTTCTTTTGCTTTTAGTTTTACACCCAAAATTTGATTATGACTGCTGAAGTTTGTCAGCCTGCTACTATCTTTAAAACCTTAAGCTCATGGTAACTGGGGGAACATCTATTCATGTTCCAACACTTTCAGTCTCGTGTGGGCCTTCTCCACCATAGGACCTAACTGTAGAAATAAACTTAATGTTGGAAAGTTACAATTTCAGGAACTTGAAAATGGGATATGTTGCTTTGATGGTATGATAAAGGTTGTGGTTTATCACTTTTCCTAGGTGCTGAATCTGTTAGGATGTGAGGCATCATTAATTCTGTACTAACAGTATGTGCTTTATTTATTTTCTATATATGAAGTTTTAGAAGTCAAGCTAATTCCTTTTTTTATCTCATGTAATTTAGTTCATATCTTATGCACCTATAATGTGTCAATTTTCTAGCACGACTCTTTTATGCAATATTTTTTATGTAAATGTTTAACAAGCAAATTCTGAGTGTAGGATCTAATCCGTGAGGTGGACCCCGATATCATAATTGGATATAACATCTGTAAATTTGATTTGCCATATCTCATTCAGGTAATTTAACTGAGTAGATTGTTTTCATCTTCTATATGATTTAACCTAGTATGCATTCTCTAATGTTGTGACAATTTTTGCCGACTTGTGCCAATTTTGTCTCTGTTTATGCTCATTTCACGTCAATCAATATCAACTTGGACCTTTTTTTTGGATTAACACCAATTAACGGTCAACATTGACACAAACATGATGAAAAATGACATCTTAAAAACCCCAATTTGAATATCTTATCCCAATTTCGTAACTCCGTGGTGATGTGATTTTGTGCTCTCAAAGTTTTTACCTGTAAGCTAAGGTGTTGCCATGACCAAAGCATCGACTGCTTGGTAGCAGAACGCTATGCTTTGCTGAGCAACATCATACTTAAAGCATAAAAGGGTTGCACCTCCATGGTGCTTCTTTCATAGATCTTTTTTATTAAGGAGAAGAGTAGCTAACCTATTGTACTTATTTTTCTGGTTCTCAGAGAGCGGAGACCTTGGGAATTGCTGAGTTTCCAATACTTGGCCGAATAAAAAACAGCAGGGTTCGGGTCAAAGACACTACTTTTTCTTCAAGGTAATAATTCACGGGTAATAATTATTGTCAACCATAAATTATAAACATAATATCTAAGCCAATTTGGATGTTGTTGCTGATATTTCTGTTTTGCTTTCTCCTTTTCTTGTAACTGAATGTCTTAGCAGTTAAATAGTAAGAAGCAGCTGATTATCTAGCTGCTGCTCGTTAGCTATCTATAACTTAACAATGATGGATGTTCGATTCAGTGTAATTCCTTTGGTCTGTTTTTCTGTTGTAAGAATGTGTCTCTGATCTGGCTTTTGGCTAAGCTACTGGTACTTTTTGTTGTCCTGGTTTACGTGTGTGGTCTTCTTGGTCCATCTTGCTTTGTACTTTCTTTTTTTTCCTTTATAAGAAATCATATTGGTATTTCAGGCAGTATGGAACCAGGGAAAGTAAAGACGTAACTGTTGAAGGGAGGGTTCAGTTTGATTTATTCCAGGTGCTGTGTCCGTCTTTGGGCTGAATTTACTCTGTCTTTTCCTGAGATTGTTGTTGAGCTAGAATCAATGAAATGTTCATCTAATTTTGTTGTCCACCTTTGTTTGTAGGCTGTGCAACGAGATCACAAATTAAGTTCTTATTCATTGAATTTTGTCTCGACGCACTTTCTTTCTGAACAGGTGAGGTTTTAATATCTTTAGGTATGAATTTGCTTATTTAGTTACCCTTTTTCACAGGGTTGATGGGGAAAAATCACTTTTTACCGCAAAAATAAGTGTTTATGTTTAGCTGTTAATATAACTGCAGTGGAAGACCATTAGTATGTCTAATTATAATTGTTGGCATTGATATCTCTAAAGGATTTTTTTTTTTTTTCGAGGAATATCAAATGTACGAGCATGTTTTTGTGCGAAGGAATAGATAAGCATAAAAATGCATAAAATTACGATCTGCCATTAGATTGAATTGTGTTGTGAAGTTATGAACCAAAATGCTAGCTTCAGTTTTTGCTTATGTTATGTGATTGCTTTCCAATGTATTGTTGTTTCCAAGCATCAGATACTTCTGATAGTCATGGGATGTAACTTGTAATGACATCTTGTATTTAAGACTACCTATAAAGCCTTGTCCCACTTATGCAGGGTCCACTACATGATTCCACATCCTCTGTTTGGTTATCCAGGACCATACTTTTATTTGAGTTGCATCCTATTATATTTTTGCTAGTTTACAGTACTAACTCAGGATAGAATTATCCTTGGTAGTAGTGCTTCCTTAATTCAAAGTGTTTAAACCATAGGAGTTTTCTCTTAGTCAACATCTCCTGTGAGTCTTTGGCCCATCTCTTGTTGATTGCCAGGAATCAATGGGATACACTTCTTATTTCCAAGTTTCTGACTCCATCTTTACAATCATAACTGCCATTAATAGTCATCAGATAGTCTCTCTATTTGATCTTTAAATGAATAAGGGAAAGACCATTAGTGTCTCTTTCTTTATTTTTTGATTTCTAGCAAGAAATATGTCCTGATCGTTTATATGCTGGCACTATTTGGATCACGTGTACAGAAGGAAGATGTCCACCATTCAATAATATCTGATCTTCAGAATGGAAATGCTGAAACTAGGAGGCGACTTGCTGTTTATTGTCTGAAGGTGTGTATCTGGTTTCTTCATTCATTTTCTATCTTAATTATGTCATCCACAAGTATTAAGGTTGTAGAAAGTTACATCTAGTAGTTGTGATGTCGGATTGTGATGAACCTTTTACTGAAAGTAGTATCTGTGATTGGTTAGTGTTAATGGTTTGTAGTAATAGGACTTAAAAACTCTGTAATTTTTTTAGTGCAAATGGTTTATAGTAATAGAACTAAATTACTGATGTAATTTTTTTGTCTCAATGAGAAGGAAGCACTGCTATCTGTATTAGAAATATTATGTAATTCATCTGCACTTGAAGGTGAAACAGTAAATTTAGTGTTAATGACAGAGTTGCATGACACCAATTTTCAACACTCCCTAGCAAGCTGGATGAAAGATATCCACCAAGCCCAGCTTTTGTAGAAGCCAAGAGCAAGGATGTCCAAAGTGCATCAACCTCAATCTGCTTAGTTCCCTTATTTAGAAGAGGTCCCGAGCTAACATTATGGTAGAGTCGTTATTCACAATATGACGCAGAGAAATTCCAAGTCAAAAGGAATGAATAGAATTCTTCAATTCTTATTCGCCACAGCCTCAGATGATGTAGAGAATAGCTTAGCTTGCCCGAAAATTCTAAGGGGCCATGCTCTGTCAACTAGAAGTTGCTGGTTTGGATTTACTCCCTCAAAATTAGTCTAGATGATTATAATGGTTATATTAGCTACTGTTGTATTATATTTTATTGGGCAACATCTAAGAGAAAAGCTAAATAAAGAACATATCTATAAGAGAAAAGCTAAATAAAGAACATATCTATAAGAGAAAAGCTAAATAAAGAACATATCTAAGAGAGAAAGCAGCTTATTGTTTTTCTCTTCCTCATGCAGTATCAGCTATAGTGGGATTTCTCCTTTTGCATTTCATGTAAGAGAGAGAAAAGAAGGAAATGGATTGTAATCAGTAAATATACTGCAAATTTCAGATTATCATCATATTCTTGGGTATCCATGTCATAGTTTTTAAAAGTCTGTTGTACACTGTATCATATTGTATCTGTATTCCGTTCCATATACTTGTGATATAGATGAGAATATATCAGTTAAAACTTAATCATATCACTTAAACTCTTAATACAAGAAAATCAATGGTATATTACGAGGCAAGTAATCAAGTTTCATACTTCATTGCAGGATGCATACCTCCCACAGAGGCTTTTGGACAAACTGATGTATATTTACAATTATGTAGAGATGGCTCGAGTGACAGGTGTTCCCATATCATTCCTTCTTTCCAGAGGCCAGAGCATCAAGGTTAATATAATAAGTTTTGCAAAGGAAGACTTGCCAGCAGCACAAAAGTTTAGATATGACACCATTTGCACAACTATTTTCAGGTGCTTTCTCAGCTTCTTAGGAAGGCAAAACAAAAAAATCTTCTTATTCCGAATGTCAAACAGGCTGGATCAGAGCAAGGAACATATGAAGGTGCCACTGTAAGTCCCTTGTTTTGACTCCCGTTCCAGATGCTTATTATGGAATCATCATGCTGGCAGTGCTAACTATGTTTCTTATATTCTTACTATAGTGCCCCTTTGTAAAGTCTTGCCTATGTCCACTGCAGGATATAACTTGGCCTGCCCTAAGGGCCTCCTAAGATCTCTTCTTAGTCTATCCTTCAACTCCTTTGAACCTTCCGTCCTTTATGAGTAAAAAATGATTTTTTTCCCTTTTCCGAAGGCTTAATTTCTACTGTATCGCATGTCCGGCTGCTCACTTAAAACTTTTTTTGCTTGCCCTCCTATGCCAACCATAGAGGATCTTGAAATTCTTCCTACTTGGCTTCACTTGCCCAAACTAACCTTAGCTACCAACAATTAACCTATTAATGGATGTCTAAAGAGAGACTGTAGACATGAAGTCATTTGGGAGCAAACTGTTCCTAAAACCTAATTGCTTCCTGTGTTTTTATCTTTTTTCCTTATTTTTATATTCTCTTTGCTGTTTTTGTTCCCCTCTAGAATGATGGGACATAAAACAAATATTTAATATAAATACAGAGGTATATTTCTAGTACAAAAATAAAAAAATAAAAAAATAAAAACCTAGTAAGAAGCAGTATTAAGCGGAAGAGGGTGGATTTTTGCAGTAAATTTATGGCAATAAGAATGATACTATATATGTTCAGAGTACAGATGTTTGAAACCTGGTACTTGTTGGTTGGGATTTTCCAATGTACTCTGCATTTAATTTTTGCTTTCTGACTGACTCGAATGGTATGAGACATTATATGGGCATTGATACTCATAATTTACAAATCCAGGTTTTGGAAGCGAACGCAGGATTTTATGAAAATCCCATTGCTACTTTGGATTTTGCATCTTTATATCCGTCGATCATGATGGCCTATAATCTGTGCTATTGCACTCTGGTAATTCTCCTGAAAGTTATTCTATCTGCCTCTTCTGTATTTTGAAATTAGTGTGTAACAGCGAATAAGTCGTACTGAAAAGATTGTGTCGAAAATTGTATCGTTTTCTCTATGTGAAGGTGAAACCTGAAGATGTTCGCAAACTCAACATCCCTCCAGAATGTGTCAACAAAACGCCATCTGGAGAAACCTTCGTTAAATCTGATCTGCAGAAGGTGATTATGCTTATTATAATTTTCAACTGTACTAGTTTTGCCTTTTCTCCTCAAGTAGATCAATTGCATTGATACAAATGCATGATAATATGCTGACAGGGAATACTTCCTGAAATTCTTGAAGAACTACTGGCTGCTCGGAAGAGGGCAAAAGCGGATTTGAAGGTATATTACCTTGATGTATTCTAATGTTTTTGTTGACTGCATTAGTAACAAAGAAACATAACCTAGAGCTTTTTAATTTAGGAAGCAAAAGATCCACTTGAGAAGGCAGTGCTTGACGGTCGACAACTGGCCTTAAAGGTATATCTGAACTGTTATCTCCTCTTTTCAAAATAGTTTTTCCAATAAACGCATGCATTTGTTAATGTATGTCTATACTCTCTCCCTCAATCCAGATAAGTGCAAATTCTGTATATGGGTTTACTGGAGCTACTATTGGTCAGTTACCATGTTTAGAGATATCATCAAGTGTCACCAGCTATGGTAAATTTCAATCAGAATAATTTAGTTATATGAATGTTGCTGCATTGAGCTGTTCCTGATCTTATGTGTTGGTTGTCCTGGAAAGGTCGTCAGATGATTGAGCACACGAAAAACCTTGTAAAAGAAAAATTTACCACAGTTAATGGCTATGAATACAACGCCTGAGGTATGTCAGTCCAGCTTCTGACTGCATTGCAATTTACCACTCTCCTATTGTTCTTCAGTATTGTTAATGTTTGTCCTTTAAGGGTGTTGTCATTGCAATGCGAATATCTGTGAGATACATGCTAGGTCTCACATTGAGCATATCAGTCACAACTTAGTATCTTGTCGAATTGTTATGTTCAGGTTGTAGAGTTTAAAAAATAAGGAAACTTTGCGCACATGTGATTCTTGTTAAAGATGTAAATATATATATAGAAAGTGATTCACAAGGGTGTAAATATGAGGCGTATAATAAAAACAAATGAAGCTATTTGGAATTTTTATACTACTGATCATTGGTCTAAAAGTTTAGCCCACCCATTTTCTGATTTTCGGTCCCACCCTACCCATTTTATGGGTGTAAATATGAGGCGTATAATAAAAACAAATGAAGCTATTTGGAATTTTTATACTACTGATCATTGGTCTAAAAGTTTAGCCCACCCATTTTCTGATTCTTGGTCCCACCCTACCCATTTTATGGTGGGCCTCTGGTTCACTATGCTTTGTTTTGCGTTTCAACTCATTGATAGAACTTTGTTTCTCACCGAAAAGAAAAATTACACCGATAGGTATTCTCTTCTCCTTTTGTATTTTGTAGCATAGCTTATTCAATGAGAACTAGCTCATCCCACCACCAATACCCCTCTGATCCCTCCTAACTTTCCCCTTACCGTTCTGCCCTCTGTCAGAACCCCCTTAGGGAGGTTACCCATTCATGACGACCCCTATGTAGGCTCTTTACATCGTTTTAAATTATACTGGTCGGCAAATATGTGTGGTGCCTTTTGTCTCCATGGATAGGTTTTTGTGGTTTTTCTCTGGGTTGCTACCAGTTTTTTTAGTGGATAAGGAGTGGGGATTAACCTGATCTTCTGTTTGTGGGTATGCATGTGGCCTTTTCTATATAGGATAGTCACCGAGGTTTGTACCATGTCAAGGCTCTAGGCGTAGACTGACAATAGTATCTGGATAGTACCTGTCTCATTAGTGGTCTTGGCATCTCAGATGAGCTTTCAAATAAACCAAATACTAGGATATGCGTTTCTGGCGGCAAAATCTTGCTGGAATTCTTTGCTGTATCAATTTTTTTTTTTTTAATTTCATATGTTTTTTCTGAAAAAAAAGTCAAAGTCTTTCGTCGAAATAGAAATAGAATGATGTAAAATGATATATATGATTTGCATTTTGGCTTTAGATATTCATGGCACATAGACAAGCACGATATATTCTTGTCTGTGTTTTCTGTTCGCTCAACTCACATGAATATCTTCCGCTAGTCTGTGAGACATTCGGGGTCTTAGCGGTGGTTTGCTTTTGCTCTTTATCAAAGTTATGTTGCTTCATCATCTACTAAGTTTCATTATGTATCAGTTATCTGTTTCAAAAAGTGTATATTACTCTGAACAATATGTCCATATGATGAAATTTTCATTTTGACGTGTATATATGGTTTAAATCTCAATTTCATTGTACTACAACTCTTTGAATGCATTAGTAAATATGTCCAATCCTTGTTTTTTCTCAGTGCATGATGGGAAATTAATTCCTTACATGTTTGTGAAAGATTTTTTATAATTGTTGCATCAAAACATGTTTTTGATTAATGATGGCAATGTTATTGCCGTAGGTTATATATGGGGACACAGACTCAGTTATGGTGCAATTCGGTGTGCCAGCCGTTGAAGCAGCAATGAACTTGGGGAGAGAAGCTGCTGAATACATCAGTGGAACTTTTATAAAAGTAGGAGTTGATGTTACTTGATTTCCATTTTTTCTTAAGCTCGTGTGTTTTTGTTTGCTTATTGATATAGTGGGAAACTAGAGATTCCAGGAAGTTCATTTGAACATCTTAAGATATCCTGTCAAGCCAGAACAGATTCCAGGAAGTTCATTTGAACATCTTAAGATATCCTCAAGCCAGAACCCAGTATGGTGACTGCAGAAAATTGGAGTTGAATAATGGAGTGGTTATCTAGATTACCTAGACTTTACATGCTAATCTTTTTGTTAAATATTTCCACTATTAATACATTAGAACATTTAAGGTTATAGTGAAGAGAAGTTATTGATGTGTTATGACTCGTAAACCAACTTTTTGTACGCAATTGTTACTTTAAATGATTAGGATAATAGAGCTGAAGTCATATTAAGTAGATTTCTTCTTGTCGATTTTCCAAATTTTTGGTAAAATGGAGGTCAAAGGGGGATGGGCGGATTCAGAATCTGGTCTTGGATATTCATTGAATGCTCTCTTTCATTCGAGCTGTAACCCTCCAGAGCTTTATGTCATTTCTTTCTCTAATCTGTAATTATGAGGTTACTTAATATAATAGTGATTTGTCTTTTAGTACTTATATCCCTGTATATATCATCAGATCTGTCTTATCTTTTATCATCCTTTGATGATGTTGTTTTCTAATTCTGTATTGACGATTGTTGTATTGTGAAGCCTATCAAACTCGAGTTTGAGAAGGTTTATTATCCATATCTTCTGATTAGCAAGAAGAGATATGCTGGTTTATTGTGGACAAATTCAGATAAGTTCGACAAAATGGATACTAAAGGTTAGTTTAAATAAATTTCTCAGCCTCTTTATCTCTTTGATATTTTCTTGAATGTGACTTATTTCGTAATTTATTGCAGGCATTGAAACAGTGCGAAGAGACAATTGCTTATTAGTCAAAAACCTTGTAACTGAGTGCTTGCACAAAATACTAATTGGCAGAGATATTCCTGGGGCAGTCCAGTATGTCAAGAACACCATCTCTGATCTTCTGATGAATCGCCTGGATTTGTCGCTTTTGGTTATCACTAAGGTTGGAGGAGGGATTTTTCTTAAGTAGCGCATCGGCTATCATCACTTGTTATTTTGCATTGTTTGGAAAGTGTAGAGGTGCCGAATGTGTGCCATGCCATTGGTCCTTATTTACTGTTTGACAGTCCCTGCTGTGTCTTATCTTTGGCTGGCCAATAGCCAAGACTGGGCATGGCACACCCCGCAGGCAATTGTTACTCGTTATGTTTTACCTTGGTGTTTAGTGCTTGGTACTTATATGATGAACATTCTAGTTATTTTTTTTAAAAAAAAATGAATTTTCTTGGTGAAACTATGCTTTTAAAGAGAACTTTCCTTTTAAAGAAAAGAAGCAGTTTTAATCGACCCTTCCTAGTTTAGGCTCATTTATGCTCGTATTTGGGGGATTCCCTGACTGTTTCCTTTCTTGTCGTGCCTGATGCACCGATGAAATCGGATATGGACAGCCATTTACTTTTGTAGTGCTTGTGCCCTCTCAGGCTAGTTGTTTCATCCTGTCTAGCTCGTAGTTGTTCATGCCTATGTTAATTGTGTCTACCTCATGCTAGTCCGACATATTTTACATCACTGTTACAGTGTCTAAGTTGTTACTTCCAAGTCAAGTTGGTATTCTCAGACACATAATTTTACAGGGTCTTACAAAAACTGGGGATGATTATGAAGTGAAGGCAGCTCATGTTGAACTTGCTGAACGTATGCGCAAGGTATGCAGTATTCTATCAATAATTTTTTTCATCCTCTAAGGCTGCGTTTGGTTCAGGGTTTGGATTTCATGGGATATGATTTCCCATATCTTTTCCTAGGGATTGGTAAATGGAAACTCCTAGCCACTGGCAGAAGGAAGCCAGACAAGGGTTCATCACAAAAAACCATATACTTTTCAAAGAGAATGTTTGAGGGTCACTAGGGAATAACACAATTAACTCTTGGAACATTAACCAACCTCAACCACTGCCTCAAAGCATGTGGGAACTGTAAGAACAAGTGAGTTTCACATTTTCTCCTTTTTCGCAGCACCAGTGAGGAGGCAGATTCACGATCTGAACTTCCTAGTCAAATGCTTATATCTTTAAAGATATATATATATAAGCGATTTGGGGTGGGGCGATTTGAACCTTGGATCTCTTCCAACACTTGGAAGAAATGCTGCTAGATCAAGTTGTCATGTGTTACTTTACATTATAAAAGTTGTTCATACCTTACCAATTCTTTTGTAATTTTGGATTTACAGAGAGATGCTGCCACTGCACCAAATGTTGGGGATCGAGTACCCTATGTCATTATCAAAGCTGCAAAGGGTGCCAAGGTAATTCTTCGCAGAGTTTCTTTTTTCTTTTCAGTGCAAGTGCATTAGGTTGAGTTTTTTTATAGTAACAAATATATGATAATCAGGCTTATGAGAAGTCAGAGGACCCCATCTATGTGCTCGAGAATAACATTCCTATAGATCCTCAATACTATCTTGAAAATCAGATTACCAAGGTAAACTTGTAGCTAGTATTATTTTGGTTTGGAAGCTGTTGGAAGCTTGTCAGCTAACTTTTTCATTTTTCATATGTGATCTTAGTAGTAGTATGTTCTTTATATACTTACCTGCTTGAATAATGTTCATGTTACAGCCACTTTTAAGAATTTTTGAGCCCATTTTGAAGAATGCTAGCAGTGAACTTCTCCATGGCAGTCACACAAGATCCATCTCAATCCCTACTCCCACGAACAGCGGGATAATGAAATTTGCAAAGAAACAACTGCGTTGCTTTCAATGCAATGTGGTACTTAGGTAATAGAATGATTCTGCTTGACTTTGAATGACCGCTTTTATTGGTAGGCACGCTGATGAGACAAACAGCCTTAATTTCCTTTAGATGTTATTTACTCTAGTAGCATGCTGATTGCTAATTAGCAAGACCACAAATTTGATGAAAACTAATTAGCAAGACCACAAATTTGATTGAAAACTTAGCTTGGGTGGATATTTTGGTAAAATATATCTTAAGTTTCACCAATATAAACATGTATAACATTTATGAAAAAACTGGCTTAAAGCAGATTGTTGGTACGAGTGGCATGCTTATTGCTCCCTGTTTCTTGTTTCTGTGCAGTTTCTCGTCCACTTTTGTACTTTTTACTGTTTTTGAGCAATAAAGTTTGTTTCTTCTTCAGAGAAAAGCTTCATGGTCAGTACTATCGATTGAACCAATGATCATGCCACCTGGCATTCTCAAATCTTTCTTTCATAGAATCATAGTGATACATATAAGAATAACCACAATATGACCTTTATGATGACTCACCAGGGCAGTGTAGACTGAATTGTACTCAAAGAATGCGAACCATTGCTGTCTCATCTTTGTGCACTTCTTTTAGGCTAACTTTGTACACTTGGGGGCTTTTGAATAGGCCTACGTGTTTGTGAAGAACGTTAGGATGAGAAATTCGGATTACCAACACATATGTTTCTCTGCAGTGTAACTTCAGAGAGACTGTTGTATATGAAGCATATTGTAGGATTCAGTGTGTTTCACATATTAGAGTGCTTTGTAAATAAAACATCATTTTAAGCAATTGACAGATAATTGCGCACGTGAAACACTGTATGATAATGTTTGTTCAATATGGTAGAGGGCATAGTAAACAAAACATCACGTTAAGCAATCAAAAGAACATTCTGTCATCGTTGCATTATGAATCATATTGTCGGATACACTGTTTTTGACATATTAGAGGATATAGTAAACCAAACATCACTCTAAGCAATCAACAGATCATTCTAGCATCGCTGAGGTTTATGGTTGTGAGTTTGTTCGGATTGTACTCTGCAACTGAAGATCTCTTTGCAATTCTTGGTATAAGGAACCTAAACCTTTATTAATTTGTTTTTACTAAAAAATAAATTGATTTATTAATGTTACATCAGGAACACGGACCGGACTCTTTGCTCAGACTGTAAAGGAAACGAAGCTGAACACTATTGCAAAACACTCGCTCATGGTATGGATCAAATTCCAGGCCTGTATTCTGCTAAATTGTAATGATTCCTTTTTATTTGGGTCAAAATGCTTTGAGGTGAAAAAAAAAAAAACTGGTCTTCTCATATTGCAGTGTCTGAGCTGGAGACGCTTTTCGGGAGGTTATGGACACAGTGTCAAGAGTGCCAAGGCTCTCTCCATCAAGATGTGCTCTGCACAAGGTGTCGTAATTTCATAAATTTGAGTCATCTATTATACCTTACTGTTGTTTTCCTGTGAGGATTGTTGGGAATAGACTTGCTAAGTGTCGCATGCATTTGGAGTTGGAAATTTAGTATGTGGGGTGCCACAAACTATCTGCAAGGAATATCTGTGCTTTATCTGTCTTTCCCGTGCATTCTTGCACTCTCCTTATGCAACGCGCCTCTTCATGCTTGTTATATTTAACTCATGCTATCTCTGTAATTCCAGCCGGGATTGCCCTATATTTTATCGGAGAAAGAAGGCACAGAAAGACATGGCTGAAGCCAAAGTGCAATTAGATCGGTGGAGCTTCTGACAGTTGCCTGACGGTTGGTTTTGTTTCAATCCCTAACTCCTAAATGCAAGCTTCTTTTATAGTCTCTCATTAATGGGGGAGAAAAGGATGCTCTCTAACATTTGGCATGTTGATGCATGTTGAGCAGATGGGATTTGTGCAATAGTGCTTTTCTAGGAAATTATGATTTATAGAGAATTTCAGAAGTTTGTGGATTTGAAAAAAAGAAAGGTTTTATTACTGTTATGAAGTAGAGGCTCTCAGGCTAGGTGTAATGGAACCAAGGTGCGACATTTGAAGGTCTGAATATTTTCCCATGACCAGTATGCCAGGCATGAATGCGCAATTGTTTGGTGTTCAAGTACACGAAAGTTTGATTCAAGAATCAAAAACCCCCAACATGTAGGCCAGTGAATATCTGAAGACGGTAAAATCCATATGGCCTTTGGTAGTTGATGGAGTGACTAGTCAATGTATATTCGTTATGTTGTGCCCTTCTGTAGACTGTATTTGTGTTAGTTATGCTATGCTAAATGTAGTTTTATGCCATTGCTCTCGCTTATTCTAGACCTGATTTTTCTTTTTCAATGGCGCATCATTTTGCTTTCACTAGCCAATCACAGTGTGTTCTAATAGAGCTTATCATGCGACTCTAAATTCTGTAGGTCAGGGTCTTGACAATTCTGAAACATCGTGTCCTCTCCTGTATGTGCCCAATATCAATTTTTTTTTTTTTTTTCTCATCTCAAACCCTTCGCTCCCAGCAGGGCCAGCACCACCTCTTTGTTTGTCAGTATAAAGTAAGGTGCTTTATTATCAGTATTCACTATGTAAACAAACGAAGGCTGCCTGGCAGTTTTGTATCTTAATTTGTTTGAATGTTTCTTGGGTTTTTATCTAAACTAGGCCAACCGGCCTAAATCTATTCCAAAATAGGCAAGGGGCAGCGGGCTGTTCTTCAATAGGCAAATTTGCATAGTGAATTTGCAATTAAATCCCTGGAGATCATAGTGTGCTCATAGTTCATTCTAGTGTTCATAGTTCTCGTAGTGTACTTATAGTACATCGTAGTGTAATCGTAGTTCTCGTAGTGTGATCGTAGTCCTTTATAGTATGTCGTAGTCCATTTCAGAAAAAAATGAATTACTACTCACAATTTGTAATTAAATCCCTAATCTTATAGTATGCACATAGTGCTCCATAGTTATCCATAGTTATCCATAGTACCTTCATAGTATTACATAGTCATTCATAGTTACTGATAGTCATTCCACAGTTACTCATAATCATTCATAGTTACTCATAGTAATTGGCATAGTCATTCATAGTTACTCATAGTAACTGGCCCGTCTTACATTTTCACAGAGGAAGAAGAAGAGTAAGCACGGGTAGAGAGCGCCGCCATCGCCGGACCCCCAAATCGTTGACGGTCATAATCGTTGCCAGAATCCAACACAAATCAAATCCAATTAACCAACACAAACACAATTCCAACACAAACCCAATACAAATCCAATCGAAATTCACCAACACAGACACAAATCCAAACAAATCCAAACAATACTGTGCTAATTGGGCGATGAGGATCTACGGTCGTTGGGGAGGCGATGCAGATCGACGGGATCTCAAAGCTTGACGGGATCTTTGTCTCGGAGCTTGACGGAATCTCGGAGTCCCTTCACCTCTATTGATTGGGTCCCTTGATTACAAGCACTCAATACAAATTACACCCAGAATTCTTTGATCAAAACGGAAAACATCTCATCGTTTTCCAGCCACTCAAATTTCAAGTCCAAAAGTTCAAAAGGAAACGAAAAACACAAAGTCAATATGAACAACCAATTCTCTGAACCCCACGACAAATTCGAGATGCCTCCAATCAATAAACTTTGAGTGGGTATCAGTTACAGACAACTAATGATTCAAAAGGATAACTTTTCCACTAGCACCACATGGCCACGATTCGGGTCACTACCGAATCATTCGGCGCTGCCGGTGATGAGCAGGGCCGAGTCCTTGGTGATGTCACAGCATCAGACGGCGCCCTTGTGGTGGCGGTAGGTGCGGAGGCGGTCGCCGTTGCCGGCGAACCAGATGGTGGCGGTGAGATCTGGAGGTGGGCTTCTCCTCCGTCGGCTTCTCCTCTGTAAAAATGGAATTGTAAAGGGGTTTGTCCTCTGCAATTAGGCAAAAGTTATGCCTAATTTTAGAACAAATTTAGCTGCCCATCTATTTTAGAATAGATTTGTGTTGGTTGGCCTATTTTAGATAAAAACCCATGTTTCTTTTGATAAGATTCCAGTCTAATAAACGGTCTTAGAAGACAAAAATATAATGACCAAAACGGAAATCCCTGTTGCAGTAATAATGAATTGCTAAGCCTTAGAGACAGAGAATTGTTAGTAAGAGAGAATAGAATAGATGAATAGAAGAGAGGTGTGTTTGTCCTCCTTCGTAGTGCCTTTATTTATAGGGAAACAAGCTAGGGTTTCCACCAATCCCAATAGGAATGGGCTTTAGCTAATACAGAGTCCATTAGGTTTCCTACTTCTAGTTTACACAATCATACCCAAATAAAGATTCCTACAACACTCCCCCTTGAGTGTGGAGAACTCAAGAAGTAGACGCATCAAATCTTCGGACAAATAACGTAGGTGGTTGATGAAGTCGTTGCGGCAGGCACTCGGAGGAACATGAGTCAACGGGGAATCCATGGGAAGAATGCTAACACTAAAACCTTGCCAAAGGAAAACCCAATGGGAAAAAACCAAAGGCGAAGGGGAAAAATTGAGCATGCATTTGTCGACACTAAAAGCGTACAGAGGTATGACCAACCCGATGTGGGTGTCTCGTTAAAAACCTTGCCAGGCAACAAAACCCAGTGGGAAAAAGTTGTCCTGTGCTAAGGGGAAAAAGAGTACATTAAGGTCAAGTGAGTATACTTCAGGATACTCTCCCTGAATTCGACAATGCTCCCCCTGAAGACTACAAACGTTGTAAATCAAATAGTAAACGCAATCCAATACCTCGAAGAAGCTTATGGAAAGGTAGACTTCGATAAATATTTGGTGAAGATATCCGCAAGGTTGTCTTCGGGAACAAATCTGCTTGACTTCAAACTTCTGATGCTTTTGCTGATGTATGAAGTAGAACTTCGGGCCAATATGCTTAGTATTGTCGCCTTTGATAAATCCCTTCTTCAATGGTCAATACAAATGGCATTGTCTTTATGGAGAATCATGGGGACTCCACTAACAGAAGACAAAGCATAAGTATGCCGTATGTGCTCGATAACGGATCGTAGCCAAATACCTTCACTCGTAGCCTCATGTAAAGCAATGGGCTCGGAGTGGTTTGAAGAGGTGGCAACAAGAGTCTATTTCATAGACCTCCAAGATATTGCGGTGTTCCCTATGGTAAAGACATAACCAACCTGGGAACGTGCCTTGTGCGGGTTTGATAAGTAACCTGCGTCAGCGTAACTAACAAGGCAAGCATCACTTCGTAGATCTAAGAGGGGTAATCCATCATGGGATACATAGGGATAAGACAATCCCATATTCGCAGTACCTTTACGGGTAGCGAATGATGTCTTTAGTACCAATTCAATGGTAGCGTGTAGACGCATCGCTTAACCAAGCTAACGCGTTCACAACAAATGAGATGTCCGGCCTAGTGCATTGAGCTATGTACAATAAACGCCAATTGTACTTCGATATGAGACTTCAGCCTCCAATATCGGCTCATCATCCTCCATAGTACGGTATGGATCACGCTAGGCATCTAGCGAACGGACAACCATGGGTGTACTCGAAGGCATCGCTTTATCTCCAATGAAGCGACTCAACATCTTCTGGATGTAATTCGATTGATGCACGATGATGCTATCATTTCAACTCTCGAGCTTCAGGCCGAGGTAGTATCGAGTTATCTCAAGTTCTTTAGGAACTTTCATGTATATCTCAAGATCCCAATAGAGATATGTAGTAACCACATTCATGAGCTGCATATTCAGTTCTTTGGGAAACTACCAAACTGATAAGGTAGTGGAACGTGTAACGTCCTTTGCACGGGAATATATTTCCTTGTAATCAATGTAAGGGCAAATGAGAGAAGCCTTTCACCAGAAGGCGTGCATTACATTGCACTGTTTCATTCTTCTCATTACGCTTCCTTACGATCCACATGTAACCTACATGGTTCACATTAGGAAGTGTGGGAACTGCAGGTCCAAACACTTTTCGCTTTACTAAGGAACATAATTCAACATACATTGTTTCTTTCCATTTGACCAATCAGTTCAACGTTGTGCTTCATCAACGGAACGCGGTTCGATATCGTCGCACTTTGTGATTCAGTGGCCACTGCTTTAAGCAAAGATATCATCGATGATTATCTCATCTCGATTCCATAACCTCATCCGGACCGAGATCTTCTAGTTCTCGGGAGTTTTGGATTTGGGATATCACCCTAGGACGTCTCCCAGGAAACTTCCATAATCCTGCGCAATTCATGAGTTTGGATCGGTTGAGATGGCGATAGAATTCGATTGTACCATATTTCTCCTCTTCTGGGGAGTGAATCCTTCGAACCGAATCTGCCTCGCTTTTGGCCGAAGGCAGAGGATTGGCTAGCCGCCGGTGTACCTCGTTCGTCAGGAACGGAACGTCATACGAGACGTTGCATCCTTCGGGGATGACTTTGCGCCCTACGGGGACGTCTTTCATTACAGGCTTGTTTGCAGCTGGTATGTGTGATCTCGTCACTTGTTTTCAGGGATCAAGACAAGACAGAGTGGGTAAGTCCATGTCAATTCAAGCCGTTCTTCAGGAACGTTGACGTTCTTTCCTCCCCCTAACGGCGGGAAGACTGTCTCATCAAAGTGACTATCCGCAAATATTGCGAGAAAGAGATCGCCTGTCAATGGCTTGTAAAAGCTCATAATAGATGGGAATCCATTCCCAATTGAGGACCCATATTGGTATGTTGCGGCGGCGCAACTGGCACATAAAACTGCACACCCAAAATTGCGTAAGTACGGTGAATCATGCTCGTACCCAGTATCCAACTGTAACGCTTAACAAGAGTGGGTGGAGATGGGCCTCAGGCGGACCAATATAGCTGCATGCAGAATTGCATAGTCCCTCGCAGAAATGGTCAGACCCGGGCCTGCCCGGCCAATCTGACTTGTGTTTCTGCGAGACCATTTGGAGTATGAACATAGGGAACTGCATGTTCAATCTCAATCCTAAGGGACTGCAATAATCATCGAAAAACTTCGATATAAACTCTTTGGCGTTATCCAATCTTCCAGACTACAACGAATAACTAGGGTGGTGAGCCCTCAATCAGGGCCAAGAGTTTAGCAAATGCAGCGTTTCGTGTGGATAAAAGATGTGTGACCAACGAATCGGTACATCAACCAAAACCATGAAATCTTTATATGGTCCGTGTATTGGTTGGAATGGTCCACAAATATTCCCTTGAATCCGCTGAAGAAAAGAAGGAGTGCATAAAGTATCTTTGCAGGGGATGGTCGAGTATTCCCACGATCATGCTTGGCATAAAGTCTTAATGTTCTGGACCTTATTCGACATTAGGAGATGTCCGCGTGATTCTTCCAGAATCCGGGTCATCATGTCGTGACCTGGGTGTCCCAAACGGTCATGCCAAAGCGAGGAAACATCAATTTCGGCGGACTTCAGGCCGGCCACAAGATGTGCTTCCATAGAGCAAATGGTTGTGCGATACAATCCATTAGGTAGGCGCTCTAACTTTTCCAATATACGCTTTCGGATGTATAGGAAAGATTTAATGCAAAGATAGTCCTTTCCATTCTCTTCAGAGGTTTCAGTGTGGTAATCGTTCATTCGAATATCCTTAAGACTCCATAACGTTCTTCGGGAACCATGTGAGTATAAGGCCAATGTAGGTCTTTGTTTAGGTATGAAGTTAGAAATATATATCCATTCCGGGAATATATCTCCATCTAGGGAGTATCTCCATTCAGGGAGAATAATGTGCATATGTGATCGCACAGTCTGCCAGACTACTAACTTCCCACTAAGCATACCGTAACGTGAATTAATTGAAATCGGTCACATAATTTAGGAAACTGCAGGTTCCAATTGATTCAATTAATTGATATTCGAGAACGATGTTCACATACTAAAACAAACACCAAAACTTGGACTTAGATTCTAACGGGAATCAATACTCTCAAGTTGTTTCGGCTAAACGGAGCCGTTCCATGTCTCATTGGTTGCCTATCATAAGGGTACTCATCAACGACATTGATGGGGGCACGACAGGTGCGCGATCAATGGTTGTACCACAATATTCGATAGCATATGATTGGCTAATCTTGGTTTAGGATAGGATGAACCTTTCCCTAATGCCCACTCACGCCATTATCCATTCTTCAGGAATGATCTTATCTCCCCCTAATGGTGGGAGGGCATTTGGTCTAACCCGGGTCGGCCCGGCCGGACAGACATGTGCCAAAGATTGCGCTTTGAGCTTCAAAAATCGCTTAGCATTTGCTTCAGGCAAAGGGAGCGTTTCGAGCAAGTGGATACGAGTATGTTGTTCATTTCAGCAAACAACAAAGTAGTAACCAGATCTAAGGACTTGTAACCTTTTTGCTCTCTATATTGCTACTGCAGGAGCACATTAGAGGCAAGATCTTCTGCAGGAGATCATTCTTGGTCAAGTCTTCCTTGTAAAGCTAACAGAAAAATCAAATTCCATAAACTTTAGAACTATACTCAATCATAGACTTCAGGTCATGAGAGCATAAGTTTTGCCAATCATGTCTTGCTTCAGGCAAGTACGTAGATCATCTTCGGGTGATCATGTGTGCTTCGAGCGTCCTTACTTCGGGTAAGGAGGGAACATGTTGTGTTAATAGAGCTTTAGACAAAATCTACAGTCAACAACTAAAAACTTCAAGTTCTATGACATGGTTTCAGGTTGTAACATGCAAACTTCAAGTTTTATAATATGTAACATTGAGTTGTAGACTCATAGCATATAATTTCAAGTTATAGCGCATAACTTCGTGTTATGACTTGTGTGGTGATGTTTTAGGAACTTCAGGTTCGAAACTCGGTTCTATCCTGCACCGAGTTTGGACCGGGTTTGGCTCGACCGGTCTGACCGTGGCTGAAAACGATCGGATTTCAACGAATCCGGCGGTTTCCAGCGGCGATGTCGGCGGCGAGGAGCGGCGGAGCAAGGTAAGCTTGACGCGACGACTCCCATGGACGTCGGAGGTGGCCTGCAAGGCTCACAACGACGGCGAGAAACGAAGCGGCGACGACTCGCGATAAACCCGATCGAAAACCATTCGGGTATTCTGGTTTGGCGGCGGAACGACGCGGCGACCCTGCGGGGGTGGCCGGTGGCTTCTCGGCGACGATGTTCAGATCGTCGGCAACGAGCTCAGGCATCGTAAGCGGCGGTGGCGTCGCGGTTTCGCGATTAAATCCCGATCGGAGCTTTTGGGCTCTCGGGTTTCGCCGATTGGGAGGCGCGGCAGTCCTTCAGGGACAGGCGGCGACACTCGGCGACGACTGCAGGTCGTCGGCGCAGTCCCCAATCGTCGAAAGACGGCGAGAGTGCTCGGCGCAACTCGCGGCAACGGCGAGGCGCGTGCAGGTGTTCGGATTCCGAATCTGGGTTTGGGCGCTGCCGCGTTCGGCAGGAGCTGCCGAACACTGTTTCAAAACCCTAATCCGATTTTTCCCTTCTTTGTTCAACAACATAATATTCAACCATATCCAACTTGATAATTCACAAAACATAATCAATCATCTGAATTCACAAAATTCAAAAGATAAAATCATATTTACTTGGTGATTGGATTCGGTTGGATGAACGGTTAATTGTGTGAGCTCTCGAACGGGGATCCGTCAATCTCCAAACGCGCAGCAGTAGAACTTTCGTGCTGATAACGTGTTGCAGTAATAATGAATTGCTAAGCCTTAGAGACAGAGAATCGTTAGTAAGAGAGAATAGAATAGATGAATAGAAGAGAGGTGTGTTTGTCCTCCTTCGTAATGCCTTTATTTATAGGGAAACAAGCTAGGGTTTCCACCAATCCCAATAGGAATGGGCTTTAGCTAATACAGAGTCCATTAGGTTTCCTACTTCTAGTTTACACAATCATACCCAAATAAAGATTCCTACAACAATCCCATTATATTGATACTCTTAACTCGCTCACTACATACCAGTCATAGATGATTGGTCCTTTCAAATGTTGATTTGGTCTGGCTTTCCGGAATTATGATTTCCAAATTAGGTTTCTTTCACCAATATGCGTGTGCTAAACTTCTGTTACTGAAGTTACTCCACAAGAAACTAACCAATATTTGTCGTAATGCTTCGATGATACAATTACTTATCATCGTCCCAAACTTGAAATTTCTTAGGAGTTGTTTGGATCCCAAATCCAAATTGCATGGGTGTTGGATTTAATGGTGAGAAATCAAGGGAGATGGTCGTGCGCATAGTCGGATGCTCGCCGACGGCAGTTCGTCCCAGCCAATTCCGGCTGTGAAAAGAAAACTGTTTTAAGGGCTAGTGTGTTGCTAGTTCCACCTCAACTCAACTTCCTCTTTCCCCACCCACTCCACATGAATGGCCCATTCTTCCAATGATATTTGCTATTGAGGGTGAATGAATTGATTATTGTTCTAGAATTTCAATGCGATGCCTATTTTCATTTTATGTGAATTAATTGAAGGCATCCATATCTTCTGTGAATTTGGTGTTGAAATGGCTGGTGGTTAGAAAATTGGAAAAGGGGAAGAAGATAAGGATATTTTGGGAATAATAAAGTAGATTTATTTTCAATAAAATTTAATTTGGTGTAAAAGAATTAAATTGGTGGGAAAGAGCAATGGGAGGTGAAACTAACAGTTATTCTCAAAATAGCATTAGAGCATTTCAAGGAACAAAATTTCGACCGAAATTCCGAAATTTTGGATTTTTTTAGGTACCGAAGTTAGAATCAAAGTACGTCTCAATATTATCGGAAAAACATCGAAATTTCGGCGAAGTTTCGATGATTTCGGTGATTTCAGTTGAGTTTCGGTGAAATTTCAGTACTTTTGAACTGATTTCAATGAAAATGGATGGTGATTTGGTGGCGGGAGGATGCTGGGTATTAAGCAGGAGGCGGCGGTGGGTTTCTGGTTTTTGGAATGAGGAAGAAGACGATATGTTTGTAATTTATTTCAACAGTTGGTCAATTTGGTCTTTTGGACAATTAAAGTTCTCTTTTATAGGGGTTGTCAGGTGGGTTTATATCAAAACGTGTAGTTTGGCTTTTTTGTTTTTATGGTAGTAGTCAAAGCCATTAAAACTAATTTTCTTTATAACAAAAAAAAGTCAAATTTTTTTTTTTATCACACATATATATCAAAATGCCTATTAATGAAATTACTCTAGAGAAGTTAAAAAAAAATATAAATTACTCTAGATAAGAAAAAGAAAAATAAGATTGTAATTTATAATTTCATTTCTTATTATTAGGTTTAGTAGCAAGCAAAATGCCATTTTTTTTATAGTTTTCAAGCATACAAGAGGTTGATGTATACCATACTTATTAAATATAAGAATTGGTGTTTCTCATCCTTTTTTTTGGAAGGAATGTTTCTATAAATTTCTATTTTCATCATGTAAAATGTTAACTCTTTGACTTTACATATGAATTTTATCTATTAGATCACATTTACTGTAGAGATATTAATTTATACCTTTTCTAATATGTTTTTCGTCTTTTTTTTTTTTAACCTAAATTTACCGAAATTTTCATCCAAATCGAAATTTTTTTCGAAATTTCCATAAATTTTAACGACCGAAATTTCCATCGAAACCGAAATTTTGTTCCTTGGAGCATTTCCACCCACACAGGCGCGAAGTGGGCTATTGCCCTCCTCTTGCCTGCAGGTGATAAATAGTGATCGCCTACGCCTTCCATCAAAAAAACAGCCCACACCCATGTAGGCGTAGGCATAGGCGCAGGCGATAACTATTTTTTTTTTTTTTTTTTTTTCAAAAACATGTATAAGAATTATCACCAACATTATATTCAAGTAATCTACACATAAAATTTATTCATACAAATTTTATTCATACAACTATTTTATTCATACATGAATAAAACAAATTTGATTTAAATTTGAAATTTAACATTACATACTAATAAAATAAAACATGAATATTACATGCTAATAAAATAAAATAAAAACATCATCAAATTAAATCACTCTTGAGGAGGAAACCACGTGGAAGCCTCAGCCTCTTGGGCCTCCCTAAAAAGCCTCCGTCTACGAGTAATTGCTTGTCTTTCCTCTGCCCAATAAGCTTTTGCATTTGGAGTCATATAACTGCAATCCATTGCCATAACTTTATATTCATTTTCCTGTTGCAATAACTCATTTTCTCTTGCTCGTTCTGCAAGTCAGACCTCTTCCCTTCTTCTTGCATCTTCAACACGAATTGCGGAATTCCTCGCAAATTCTTCGCACAAATTTTTGGTGAGACTGGGGGGCTGATTCCTTGCTTTTTTTGTAGCCTTTCTTCCTGTAGGACGAGTCGATGAACTAGGTGTTGCAATAGTGTCAACATCATCGGCTAAATTCACTTCCATTGGGGTTGCTCCCGATGATGCTCCCATTGGGGTTCCTCCGGATGACGCTCCCATTGATGAACCTTCACCTGTGAAATTATATGGAGAAGGGGTTGGGTCGGGTATGTAGACTTGTACATACCGCTGACAATCCTTGACAATGTCCCAACCGCCTCATTGTCCGAAACTATTCCCTTTCATTTCAGATTGATACCACAGTTGCGCATGTCTTATCTATTAAAATTATCATCAAAATTATTAAAATTATATACCAAAATATAATGTTAAAAAAACAAAATTTCTGAAATGTTTACCTCGTCATCCAAAGCATAGCCGCTCCCGGTATTTTGCGATCCTTTGTTCAATGCCTCCTTCCATGTTTTGAATTCTTTGTTCAAATTCCTCCAATGACTTTGTAGAGCTCCTTCATTTCGAACCGTACCAGGCATATGAGCAATAAAGTGTTGGGTAATTTTTCTCCATATTTGGGGTGTACGCAGTTCAGTACCGGTGATCGGGCAATAACATACAAATTTTCAAGATTTGCACAACTGGATAACTTCTGCTTCAATCCATACACTGCCCGGGATTGCTGCATTAGCTCTGGAGAAACAAGACATTTTGATTGGAAAAAGATGAGGAAATTTTGTATGCAAATTGACAAAGAAAGTAGCAAAATAAACCAAAATGATGGAGTGGAAATTTATTTTGGCGTATGAGAAATGATAGAAAGGATTGTATTTATAGGGAAAAAGATTAAAAAATAAATAAAAAATTTCGGATAAAAAAAAATTTCAAATGGTCAGTACACGTGGCAGCATTTAAACCGTTGATTGCCAACGGCTACATCTGGCGAACGCACCAGATGCTGCCACGTGGCAGTCAGCAAAAAAAAGAGTCGTTGGGGCTGCTTTTTATGTTCGGCAGTGGCTGCCGAACACAAAAAGCAGCCCAACACACCCGTTCGGACTCCACTACCGAACACCCGACCCACCCACTCTCCCTCACGCGCGCGTGCACTGCACGGGCCAGATTAAAAAAAAAAAAAAGGAAGTGCGATTCTGCGTCAGCTGGGGCCCACTTTCCACTCACTGCCTGCCAACCTCTCACCCGCCACTCGCCTTCCCTTATTTTCTACGGTGGAGCATGAACAGTAGGATCGGCAGGCGGTGAGTATTTTGGCTTTCTGTCGAACATCTCCCACTCTTTGACAAAAGAAGATTGAATCCAAAGGAAGGAACCCACAAAAATTTTGCTCAAATGAATTGATTTCGAAGATAAAGCATGAAAATTGCTGATTGGATTTTCTTCGTCGGCGTGTTCAGAAGACGATGGTTTTACTAAATGAAGCATATGTGTGTTATTTTAGTGTCAAATTCGGAGTGTGCAAAGAACATTGTGACTTAAACAAGGGTGTACAAAATAATAAGGGTGTCCAAAGAAAAAACTTGGGTGTACATAGCAGCTCTCATTGATAATTTTGCTGCACAAATGCGCTATTGACCTAATTGTGACGCTCATGTGAGAATAACATGTCCACTTCCCTGAATGATTTATTTCGGGGGCTGTTAGTTCCACCGCCATGTCTTATTTGCGCACTCACAATTTTATAAAAAGTTTAATTACAATTATATCTTCATTGTAAAATGACGTATAAGGACAATGGTAAAAACAAAAAAAACAAAAAAAAAACAAAAAAAAAAAACCTAAATTTGGAAAATAGAACCCACCCAGCATCCACCGAGTCCTTTCTCTCTTGGCTTGTCTCCGATCATGGCCGTCAGTTTTCCATCGTGCTCCGACTTTGAATTTCCTATATAGAATTAGAACCCACAATTCTGAACCCAAAACCCATAATTTCCAAAACCTTAGAAATGAAGACGACAACTGACACACCCCGCCCCAAAAAGTGGGGCCCGGGAGTGCGGCCATCACCCCCAGAGAAGTGACGAAGCCTTAAACAACTAACAACGACAAAAACGAAGGAAAGAAATACAAAAGACAAGTTGGGTCGAAGCCCAAAAATACAAATAACAATAATGTATCAAAGCGTCTACAGCGGAAGTAAACTTAACAACAGTACTGCCTGAAGGCAGAATAATACACAAATACAACTATGTACACGAGTCTATCTAACAATAGATGGGTAGCAAAGAGTCTCCCACTCTTTGTGACACAGAAAAAGGGCTACTCTGACTCCTGCCGCTCGTCTATGTGGTGCTCAACAGTATCAAGTCCTGAAGGGGCGCAAAACAAAGGTGAGTGGACAGGGAAAATAAACGTCAGTGTAAAACATTTACAAAGAACATAATAACACCCCACAGTTAAAACAGATACTATACGACTATACCACAATAGGCATGCAGCAACAACCCAATACACCAAGGACAATAAACAATCACACAGATACTTATGCACTTTACATAAAGCAGAAACTATGGCAGTGATCTAAAAGGTGAGAGGACTTCACCCCAACACCAATGTGAAGAGTATGAGGACTTCACCCCAATACCACAGTAAGGGTATGAGGACTTCACCCCAATACCATTATAAAGGTATGAGGACTTCACCCCAATACCACTGTAAAGGGTAAGGGGACTTCACCCAATACCACTTTACAGTTGCAACAACACACAACACCATAACCAACAACATCCACATATCCACCAAATAAGCATATGCATATATCACATGCTCCATAAACCATACAACATCTACCAACCAACATATCACCAATGCATACATATACATATATATACTTAAACATGCTCAAACAACAATCAAAACCAAAACTCGTCCACTCACAGAAAGGTCGGGTGATCGTCGTCATCGTCGCCGTCGTCCGTAGCCTCAGGTCGGTTACGTTGGTTCCTCTAGAACTGATCACCTAACAATTCCAATAAATAGCGATTAACACATGGAACGATAAGAATAACCGTAAAACCTTAATTCTCCATGTTTGGCTCAAATGAGATTTAACCATTTCTTGGATGGTGAAAAGGAGTTCATCATTGGATCCAGAACGTCGTTTCCTCTCAGAAAAGTGATCGGTCAACTCCGGTCAATGATCAGTCAACGCTGGTCAACGGTTGTTGACGTCAGCACGCTAGTGCTGACGTGGTGATGATGCAGCACTGACTTAGTGCTGATGTGGCACTAACGTCATCACCGTTAAAGTTAACGGAGCGTCGTTAACTTTAACGGCTGATTGACGGTCGCCTTTTGCTGACCTCAGCACCGCCGTCACCGTCCCCGAAAATTGGGAAATTTTCGGCGATTCTCCAAACCTCTAACTTTCTCATTTCTCAACCAAATCAAGCTATCTTTATGATAAACGCATCTACAGAACGAGAGGAACTCAAAAACCAAGGTTATAGGACTCACCGTCGTCGGAATCAACCGGAAAAGACACCAAAAAATCGCAGATTCCGTCGAGTTTGTTGCCGGCGTTTCGCTCCGAGTTTGAGGACGCCGGTGGTCGGGAAAGCTTCACTAAGTCATGGGAACACGATTCGAGTGGTGGCGTGCTCGATCTGTGGCCGACGAAGGTGAATCGGCGGCGGCTGAGTCGGCTCGGTTTGGGGGCTAGTCGGACGAGTTTGGGGGTTTCTATTTTGGGAAACTGGTTGTAAAAATTGGGTTTTATAAACCCACAAATAACCACCAATTATATGCTGACACTGTGGCACCGACCAATCTGAGCTCGCCAAGTGTCAAAGCCCACTACACCTTATTCCTATTTTTCGTCCGTAACTTGTTCGTTACTACTCGGATTCCAATTCCGTCTCTGTGGACGCATTCATATCGTCGAGCTCTTCGTATAGAGCCCAATACTAGTTAGAGGGTTTTCATACTATTGACAAGTCAACATTTGACCGATTCAGGGGTATTTTGGTCAATTCAACACATTTGGGAAATTTTCGAAACGGGTCGTATCAACAATTGAAGCACAATGATGTGCTCATGCTACAGGCCGCTTGACCACTGCTTCGGGCTCCGATGCGGGGGCAGATATATGCCCTATCACATGGACTTGAAGCCCATGGCTTCGGCGACTACTCGATCGTGGTGGTTCAGGCCAATTCGAGCCTCGAGATGCTGATTAGGTCTTCACCTCGCCAACTGTGTACGTTGGTGTTTACGATGGCCATGGCGCTCTGAAGCTTCTTGGTTCATCAACAGCCACCTCTTCTCTTATTTACACAATATGTAATCTCTGTAACACATGTTATTTTTCAATTTTGAATTGAATTTAAGCACAAGTTTTGAGATTTGAATTGGGTTTTAAGGGAAGCACAAAACTTTAAATTGATTGTGTTTATGTTTAGAAATTATGAGATTTTAGATGGGTTTTTGTACTCCAGCTTTGATGTACAGGAATACTTGTTTGAAACGTTGCTTTGGGGAAGGATTGCAGCAACTTGATCTGCAGTTTAAATAAAAATGGAATGAAGATGAAGTTTCAAGATTTTGGAAGTTTTGCTTAGTAGGGGAAGACTGGACGGGTCAAATGTCGCGGGTTCGTTTCTTGCATAGGATGGCTGCATATTATATATAGATGTAATCTCATTGGTGCAGAGTGATCTCTTTGTCTTACTTTTTATTTTTTTTTTTATTTTTTTTTTTTTTTATCAAAGCCTCTATTTCTTCTGAACCATTTCTTGTGTTCCATTTGCAGACTATTGTACGTAATCTTGATAAAATTAAATCATCATATTGAATTGAAATTGTGTCTGCAAAGCAATGAGGATCTAAATGGGCATTTGTCTTAAGAGATAACTTAGTGGTATTTTAGGAAAAATAGTGGGTGGAAAAAAAAAGTTTGCAATTTAGTGAGGGATGTAAATATAAGATGGGTGTGAAAATAAGACAATGGGATGGAACTAACAGCCCCCTTTATTTTGTATCGTTCAAGTAAATACCCTTCTCTCTTGACCTGCTAATTTATTGAAAATGTAAGAAGAAAAAGGAGGAGTGAAATAGCTCACTTGCTACGTCCAGCATCAGGTTCCAAAAATTACCCATCTTAAGATCAGCAATCTATTTACCACTAAATCAAATTAGATTAACCATGGGATTAGTTGAACCAATTCCTCGTCCAATATTCCCCACCTCCCTTGTAAAAAAAAAGCCATAAAAAAAAAAAGCCATAAAAAAAAAAAAGCCATAAGCTGAAGACTAAGGATTAAAATTTCGGTTTCAATTGAGATTTTTCGTTAAATTTTGGTAGATTTCGGTAAATTTCGATAGTTTCGAACCTCCAAAATTTCTGAAATTTCGATGTTTCGATGAAAATTTTTTCATTTCTGAAGACAACACAAGGATATGAGACTATTGGAACTATTAGTGATAGGCGCGTAAACTGAAGACAATCTCGTAAGACCTCTTGTCCTCAAAGAATACTGAGGCAAGTTTTCAGCATGCAAAGCCTTTTCTGCATACCCATCCCAATCGGCCACATGCCATATATTGAGGGTGCCACGTGGACATAACCACAATCTTATTGGCACGTATTGTGAGGCTTGTGGACCCCATAACGGACCGTAATATGACTAATCGAGCACGTATAGCACTCATCTTCGTGTAGAACCGCTAACCCGCTTCACAAGATAAGCGGTGGGTCCTACACATGCCCGAATGTACAAGAAAACACCTGACGAAGGCAAAAAGTCCCACATCGGAAACAAGGGGCTTCACCCTTAAATCCATCCTCTATAAATAAGGGTTCACTCCCAAGGTAACATGAGGAAGCTATCTCTTCTTACTTATACTTTCACTTTGCCAAACACTTCCTATCATGCCACTATCGCTGACTTAAGCATCGGAGGATAAATGGCCGGTACACATCGATACCTTCGAGACTCGTATCTCTTTCTTGTTTCAAATATACTTGAAATTAGCGACCGAACGACACTTGACTGGACAAGTCCAAAGCTTTCAAACTTGAGACCTGATACCACATACAACCTGACCCAAAATATGACCTAACACCCACGCTTAGTCACCTTACACCTCACCACCTTATCTCATTGACCGTTGACGACCATTTTCATACTTCAATGAGTTTTCTATTTAAGAATTCATTCCTTCTCGTAAGACCACTTTTGAACGTTAAGCAAATTGCAACCTAATAAATTTTTTCAAAATAAAGTTTTTATCTCATAGGATTACTAGAACAAAAGAAAAGTTGTAATAAGCAAATGAAATGGGTGCTAGACAAAGCCTACTTGCAAACATCTTTCTTTTACGCTCACATACATTTTTTACAAAACGGCACCTAATCTGAGCACAAAAGCAGTAGAATTGAAGTTGAAAATAATACAATGATACATCCGCGATGAGATTCCATCAGTACCTTACACAACCACGAAGCTTTTAACAAAAAAGCAATCCCCAACCTAAGTATATAATCTCAGGCGTGTTGATATGGGTTCTCGACACAAAGGGCACGTTGAAAGACTTAGTCCACAATCCTTGCAGGTCTTAACCAAGAAAAAATATATAGTTAATATGGTAGGCATATATTTCATGTCTTAACCAACTTCCACTTCATTTGGTAAATAAATGCAAAACGCACAATACATAATAAGGAACTTTCAATGATTTTACAAAAGAAATCATTCAGGAATCTTTGCTAACATCTTGTTATATTATAATAAAACTCTATCAGTAGATTCAAAATGGCTTGGAAAAATAAGACAAAAAGGATTGACAACATAAAGTGAAGGACATCCTATGCCATGATTCAGTTCAATAAGATCTATATTCCCTCCTCACCAGGCCTACACTGGCACAGCTGAAAGGCCCTCAAGACTCGGGCCATATCAAAGTCATGAAATGAATAGAATAATGTTCAATAGACCTTTTGATGAATCAACAGATAATGCACTGTTCAAGAGCACCAGTGTCATACCAGATTCGCAGTTGAACAACCCTCATTTTGATCACCCATGAAAACGCCCTTTCTTAACTTTTTCTTAAATGGTAACCTTGGTGTTGTTGGACTGAAGATGTACAAAGGTGAAGGTCTAAATCTTCCTAAAACTTTATTTTTGAATGAGCAGTTCATCTGAGGACTATAGTATATACACTCGACTAAAGTAAACAGTAAGCAGAAATATCTTGCTGAGTTTTGTTTGTATCACTTAATTGAAAGAGAGAAAATAAAAAGAATCAATAACGACACTTACCGTATGACCACATCCAAAAGCCATATCCTTTGGATTTGTCAGGCAAACAGGGCAGACCTTGAACAAGAAGACACATTTCAAAACATAAGCTCAAATGAAAAAAAAAAAAATCAGATGGAAGTACTAGTAGAAAGAGGAGGGAGGGGGGAAAGAAGTACCAGGTTCTCAGGTACTTTTGGCTCTACAGGAGCTGTTGGCTCAGCTTTCTGCATGTTTGTCAAATGCGGGATTGATTTAACAGCATTATCATGATTAATAACTTCACGTGGAGGAGGAAGTGGCCTTGTTCGGGAACAACCTACTGGTTCAAGACTACAGAGTATAGAAGAGTCAAATACTTGGATATCCCTGAACTGAAGTACTTCAAGCCATGTACGTACCTATCAAAATCAAGTCTTTGGGTGGCTCTGTACTGATATGGAATTTCCATGAGGGCAGCAAGTGCAAAAGCGGCTTCCTTCTTTGATATATCTCTGGTTTCTGCCATGATTTTGGTGAAGTTGACAAACTGTAGGAGGAAAAGCATAAGTACGCACAATGCACCATCAGTTTTCCCACGTAAACGTTCATATTAAAGTTCAGAATATATCATCAACTAAGCGGAGTTAACACTCTGTGATATCCTTTCTTTTCTACTAACTGATTTTCCTCAGTCTGTCTGAGTTTATTTAGTATTAAGGCGTAGTTAAGCGGTGCTGATTTTGGAAACTGATAAGAGATATGGTGCATGGCAATGTGCATGGAGTGATGGCTATTTGAGTACTCTCAACTCTCAAGTACCTTGAACCACATATGATAGTGAAAATCAAGGATATCGGAGATTTATTGAAGACACAAGTAAGACATTTTTCTTTAGAAGTAAAACTTCAAGTATCAAACTTGAACTGACTCCTACATTTCAGTTTTCTGGAAATTAAAGACAAGAAAAGCATAGCGGAGATTGGGACAAACTGAAGAACATATATACAAGAAATTTCTGATCTCTTTCTCGGATATATGAAACAAATATTAATATAACAAACGAAATATACTACACGTGATTTGAATTTATTTATTCGCCGCCCCCCACCCCATATCCCATGATTATTATCCCAGTGTTCAAGACTAGCCACATTACGTTGTCCTTGTATCATGGCATATTTCATACCTGTGTAGAGCAATAGCAATCACAAACAAAGAAACTGATATGTATCATTTGTTGTAGATGCATTCATTTTAAATTAAATCCAAAAGTTCAAACACACTGAAAGATCAAACTGAATATGAAAAGTGAATAAGACCAAACCCAGTTAAAAACAGAGATGATCAAGGGTACTCGGTTCGCGCAATTAAATACCTGGAAGTTGTCAAATGCGCGTTGAGGAATGTTATCATCAAATTGCTGCATTGCATCCCAGGGCCCATCACCCACTCCGACCAAGATAATTGACAGAGGGTGGTGACTGTTAAAGAATTCTGATGGTTAGGTCATTAGAACACAAAAAAAAATAAGCACTACCCAAGCTGTAAAATTCAATGCTTTACCTAGCAGAAACAATAGAGTTTATAGTTGCTTGTTCTTGGGGACTAAACCTTCCAGGAGGAGTATCAGGGCTTCTGGTAACCTACGTGAAAATAAAAGCATTCCAAGACCTTAATAAGAGTATAGCACAAACTATATAGAAATCTACCTATCATAAAGAGGAAAATAAATGCATCAAACATTGTTTTATCAACCTGTCCGTCTGCAATGATGACAAGAACATGATATTGCCGACTGGTCTTTTCAACAATATCAATTGCCGCATCAATTATTGGCGCAAATGAGGTTGGACCTGTGAATAAAATAACAAAAATATCATCTCAACTGTATGCGCCAGGTGAAATAATGATAGTAAAAATAACAATCAGGATCTACCTAAACCAAGGTAATAGGTACGGATAAACAGACAATCATGATCAGATATACGGACACAATCTGGCTTATTAACTTGAGTATAGCTAAACTAAGTGTTGAAGTATTAAACCAACTGACTTGCTGCAGAAAAGGAGCCACTAAAAAGCAAAATGCTCACATAGAATAAACTAACTTAAAACTAAATGACAGCAAACTGCAGATGATAAAAATAATCAAATACAGATAAGGGATTTAAAAGCTTTTTAAAATACTGAAAAGACAGTGCATATATTCTCTCGTCATAAAGGGCCTTGGAAACAGTTGCAGCTTGAGAGTGAAACTACACTATAATCAGGATTGTCTTAGATAATGCAACTCTCAAGTATAAATTCAAACTATCAGAATAAGCAGACTGATGCATGAAAGCTCCTAATAACATAGTAGAACAAAAAAAAAAACAGAATGATTAAATACAAAAATTATCATTTAGTCAGCCCATTCATTATAAGGCAAATAATCCATCCGCTACCCTCTCTTCTTTCCCCAAGTGAAATTACAATTTACATCAATTGATATAATTAAATAGAATTCAAATGACACTCATAACTAAACCTACAAAATAATAGAGAAAAAGCTGGTCGATACCCTTTAAAACTTGATCTTTGTGACACTGAAGGCGCCTACTTACTATTTCCTTCTTTTGTAATTCATGCACCTCTCTTCAGGAAAGAAGTAAGACCTTCAAAAGTTATCTCTACACTGTCTATGAAGCTCAACATCCAGAATCAACTAAATTCTGAAGAAAATTTTCAAACCAGATAAGGTAGAGGAGGAAGGAGAGAAAGAGGTTGCATCTTAATTAAAGAAACTCTTTGATAGACAGACTTTTAACAAAAAACAGAGTGAAAAACAAGTAAACACTCAACGAACTAAAAAAATTGGAGTCAAGGACATCCAATATACATAGGTAGCTATGCACTTCAGGCATGTGCAACTTCGCAGAAGTAGCACAAACAAGAAGGAATATTTCGAACCTGATAACTTCAAGAATGGAACAATCTCCCTATATCGGGCAAGAGCTTCTTCAAAACCATGACAACATCGGCCCTCAGGATAAAAGTTGAACACATATTGATCATGTGTTGATGCTACAAAAGAAGATAATCAGACTATATTCTACTAAAGAATCATTAGGTACTTTAAACCAAAAGTACAGTCAAAGATACACACTAACCATCGCCAAATCCAAAACAAGGTATAAGATTATCTTCATCAAAAGGAGATAGTGTACGTCCAATTATTGAGATAGCTTGCTCGTAAGGATTAGGTGTACTACCAATTGCATGAAGGCTTTTCCTATGGAATGAATATCTTCCTACAATCATTGGAAGGTGACTATTAAGTGTTAAATCCATCCACAACTCATGTCAAAATGACCATGTCAAAAGTAACATCACCTGTCCATTCATTGCTCTTTGTGAAGTCAATACCAAGTATTAAATTTGAGGATTCGAGGCCAGCCTCTCTCAATGCTGAAATGACCTGGCAATATAGTGATGCTTCTGGTTACAAACATGCTCCATTTAGTAAAAAGTTGTAAATTTCTTATTTAGAAATTTAGCACAGACACCTAAAACCAACAGAGCAGAGTATCAATATGAAAGAAGGAATGTTACATCTTTTGCGAACTTTATGGCACTTGTAAAAGGCAGTTTCCTTTTGGTGATCCATCTTTTGTCAGTTTAATGCCATGTATGATTTTACATTTGATATAAATGTTCTATCATTCTGCTCAATACAATGAAAAGTGAAAAAGAAGCAAAGACTAGTTTGAAGAAAGTGAAAAGTAGGAACTAATCTGCACTTGTGGTTTTATGTCAAAATGAACAATACATGAGAAGCATGACCACTCATGTATACAAACCAGAGGAAAGCTATGCAGATACACACCAGAGGAAAGAGCAGTTTGTATACAAAATGTTCCAAAATACTAAAAAGTAATAAAAGAAAACCTGATCCAAAGAGTTAAAGTTATCGGCTATGCGTGTGGATTGTGGGTTTGGTTGAGGATTAGAATCCATCGAAACCTGGTCCAAAGAGTTAAAGTTATCGGCTATGCGTGTGGAATGTGGGTTTGGTTGAGGATTAGAATCCATCGAAGTCCCTGCATAGGAAGCGGGTTCATGCAGAAAATCATCAGGAGAACGATCATCATATGTTGATTCCCCATTCCCCATATTTGGGAGGTAGCTGGTCCCTGTGTCAAAAACAGAAAACACATAAGTTAGAATATATGGAGAAAATGTAACTGTTGTCGACTCCAGGATGCACATATACAAACAGGACAATCTTTTTAACAACCCACGCGAGCAAAAAAGGTTACAAATTTCCTGAAATCATATCAAATTCATGAGGCCCAGAACTTGAGAGGAAGATAAAGGCTTACAAAATTCAAAGTCCCTAACTTCTCACTTCATTCAAGCAAAAAATCAACAGGAGAAAATAACTATCCACAAAAACCTCTGGTTCATTTCAAACACATCTACTAATGGAACAATTACACAAACAAAAAACCTACCAAAGAAAATAAGATAAGATTGAGAAAAGAGAGATTCTGAGAAAGAGATAACCTGAATTATGAAAAGCCGCCGGGTTGTGTTGGAGTAGTCGACGTTCTAAAAAACTCGCTCTCTGGATTGTTTGTAAGGTTGTAAACTTCAGACTTTTGTGTTATCTAGTCTTTGTTGTGATTACTTTAATGAGGTGGCTTTTGGACATGCGTGCACACGTTGAACATAGGGGACATTAAGTTTCCAACTTTGATTGGCCAAGTCAAATATCTTTTCTGACACTTCTCAGTGTTTACGTGAATTTCAATTGCCCTAAAATGACATTGAATAGTGCGAACAAGTTACTTGTGCGTAGTCCAAAAAATGCTTTGCAATAATCAAACGGAATAAGATGCCTCGACTTTAATATTTGAAGTCACCGTTCCTCGGCATGTTACTTTTCATTTGCGTAAAACTCGAGCTAAATGTAAGGTTTCCTTCCACTTTCCTCTTAACTACTATCTAGTAAACAGCAATTACGTATAAGTAAACCATACTTTTGAGCTATTTAAGGGCTACAGTAGTTTCTTTTTCTTTTTGGAAAAGTAGATTCATTAATCTTTGGCAGATTCAGATGTACATAAAAGCCTTGGAGCATCTCCAATGGGGATGCAGAGGTTTTGGCTCCCAGAATTTGGACAGAAAAGAAAGAAGAATATTCACGCAAAATAAAATAAAGACTAAAGTTCATATCAAATGATATTGTAAAAGTGACTTTGCATCCCTAAGTTTACATTCCAAGATAGGAGAGGCTCTAAAGTAGGGATGGGAAAACCCGACCCGAAACCCATAACTCGGCTTGAGCTCGGCTAAAATTTTTTTAATGGGCTGGTTAAAGTTTGCCAAGCCAGCCCATTTAGCAAAAAATCCGACCCGGTTTGATTTTTACGAGCCCCAATATGGCCCTGTTTTCTCCAACCAGGCCCAGCCCGTTAAAACCCGAATATATTTATATTAATTATTTATTTACACATATCAACCTTTTATTGGTTAAAAAAGGGTTGCATTTCTATTAAAATAGAATCTACATACTATATAACTTCTGATAGATCAATTTGGAGCCATTGGATTTGATCGAACTTTAGGCCTCCTCCATTGATGCAGCCTCCGTACACCATTCATGTCGTCTTCTCCATTTCAAGATCTCTCTTTGCCGCTCTACTCTACATCTACTCTTTGTTTTGTCTGCACGATCCCACGTATTCGATGAGGCGACGAGCCAACGGTACCACCTCTGACAAGATGACGAGCCCACTTCTCCGCTTCCAATAACGAGACCACTGCCACACATCACACCAAGCAGTTCGTACTTGCGGCCAACGATAGTTTCTTTGCGTTCTCCGTCATCTTCGTCATTGTCTACATCTTCTGCAGAGGCTCCAGGAATGAACATACCTGATCCCGCATGACCCGACCCAGCTGCAACCGTCTTGCCAAGCTCACCTCTGTCATCGTTGTCGTAGACGAAAGCGCCTCCTTCGACGAGGGCTGCAGCTCAGCCCTGCAGTGCAGACCACACCAATACCAAAAATTTAAGCAGAAAACAAAGCAAAAGGCAGAGTCCTCGAGGGAAGGTGTGGGTTGGAAAATTGACTGTGTTCTAACCCGGCTTGACTCGAACTTGGCCCCTAACTCAAATAGTCTATAATCCAACCCAACCCGATAAATTTGGACGCCCAAATGGGCTTAAAAACTCAAAGCCCGATCTCTGTCGAGTTTTATCCAAATTTTGCAAAAACCCAACGCGGCCCAGCCTGATCCCACTCCTACTCTAAAGCAAAGACTGAGTGATAGCAACATAACTCCTCTCCGCGCACGTGGTTTTGTTTTTGGCAAAAAAGCATGTTTTGCGTAAACAAGTTTTGAATATGTCCACCATCTGAAAAAGCCATATGCATTATCTATCTATGGCCTCCGAAATGCACCACCAACATTTGCAACTTGGGGGTCCATCTCTCATGGACGGACCTTTCTTTCTTCTCAATTACAAAGCACTATTCTTATCATTATTGATGGGAATTGAATGGTGAATATTGAATCTGCAGATCATGAAAGATTAATCATGTTACTGATCAAGGTTTCAAATATCTGATATATAGGGATGCCTGTATCGAATCCAGGTGGTGGTGTCGGCGGGGGTCCATTCATATGTCTTGTCTCTTGCTTTTTATTTGTGTCTGTGGTGGCCGGAGGTGGCTGCCTTCTCATGTACATGATCCTACCTGAACCAGAAACCAAACCTTGGCTTCCCATTGCTGGAGTCACATTGGTTTGTTTTCCATGGTTCTTTTGGTTCCTAACCTTCATATATCGCCTCATATCTCGCGGCTCCGGATTAAGATTTGGCATTAATGGTAATGCCGGTGGTGCTGCGGCTGCACCGAATCAGACTACTGCACCCGCTGATATTCATCAGGCTCCAGCAGGCGAGATCGGTGCAGCTGCCATGGTAGAATTAGGAAGTTTTAAGGATGGAAAGCGAAGGGCCTCGTCATTAAGCCGCAATTCATCAAGCATTAATGTAACTCATGAGAGTGAAATGCCTTTGGCCAAATCAATGGCATCTTAATCCTTGAGCAATCATGTGCAAACAGCCTCAAAGAAAGGTCTTCATTAATCTGTAAGGATTTATTTTTTAATACACCTTATTCAAAGTATTCGATATTTATTATCAGCTTCAAAAATTATGTGGATTTCTCTTACAAGAGATATTGTTTTTCATTTCAATTCGGACATATCTTTTATCTTCTTTGTTGTTTCAATTATTCCGTTCACTAATTGGTCTTTTAAATGGTATCCAATTTTCACTTTTATGAATGAGGTAATAGACCACAAGCAAAATTTGAAGAAGGAACACTAACTACCACTTTTGATGTTCAATCACCTATATTTGAGACTTATTTCTCTTCGATTTTGATTTAAACTACTATAACCTTAAGTTACTATAATCTGTATAAGATAGGCCTTCAAAACCGCCATAGACATTGCAGGTACATGTTAGGTGATTGGAAAATCACTTGAACCATGAAGGCACTAGTATTGGTATATGGAGCTCGTGAATGTTTCATGAAGAAAATTTTAAAAAAAAAAAAATCCCTTCTTACTAACTGAACTCTGAAAAATTTTAAAATAAAATAAAAATATGCAGAAGCGGACATCTATTGCTCACTCAACTTTGATGACTTTTCTTTTTCGTAGTGATTGTGCACAAATGATTCCACGAGTTCTATGCGCCTTCCTATTTTCTTGTTTCCTTCTTTGAACATCATTCATTTCACGCCCAGGCTCCTCTGCCATGTGTACAGGTTTAGTTTGTGCCTAAGCCTGTATAATCACCATTTACAATAGATAAGAGACACAACATTAGATAGTTAACAATCTTACTTGCGATCACAAATAAATTCTTTTTTTCCTACAAAAGACAATATACAGTAATTGATAATTTTTAATAGACAAACTTTGAAGGGTTCTGTAGAAACTGTATGCATATCAATATAGGAGGTAAATTGGTATGGTAGCTTATCAAAAGGGCATCTACATGTACCCAAAAATTTATAAAAAAAAACATCTTTCATAAAAGACATGCATAAACATTGTCACATTCTACGCACAAAGTCAAGCAATATACTACAAGGGAAGGTGCTTGTGGCAATTCTTAACAGCATCATGATACTCGGGCTTTTTCTTGTCCCTTGGAAGAAGCTACAGATAACAGATACTGTGTTTCAAGTCTGAATTGGTGATATTCGTGAGCATGGTTCAAGTTAGAACTTAGAATTCTTTATCAAACCATTTCAGGCATTCATCTATATAGAGCCTCTGAAATAATCATTAAGTACTCTATTTTTAAATAGAGTACTCTATTTTTAAATAGAGTATAAGAGAGTCGAGTACAAGGTAACTATTTTGAGAGTGTCAATACTAGTTTCAAGTACAAGGTAACTATTTTGAGAGTGCCAATACCAGTTTCCTTCATCGATTTAAAGAATGCAAACTTCCAGAAGACTAGGCACAGAAAAGCAGCTTAACAGTTGCAAATAAGGACATTATGAGAATACTGAAATAGGTAGAAAGCCATAATATAACCCCAAGGTCAATAATAGAAACATTGAAAAAGGGAGAGATTTCTTACGACTTTATTTTGTTCTGATGCTCTAGCCTCCCAAAAATCCAAATTACTGTCTTCACCCCTAAAAATAGCATAACTAGCATCACAGTTGAAATTGGCACAATACTCATAGAAAACCGGAAGAAGGAAGAAAGTAGATGATGCACAATGAATTGTGAGTAGATGATGCAGACTGAATTGATATTTATGAAGGATTTGGCGAAATGTTGGAGATAAGATAAGACATTTACAACCTGTGTAGTCGTTGATAATTTAAATCGAAATTTGATCCCAAATTTTCTGATAGTGGTCAACATGTGACATCACCAGATTTCCAAAAATCTTATCAGAATCTTACATAAGATAACAGATACAATGTGGCATAATCAGAGCAATTAAATATACATTAATTTTAACCCTAGGATAATTATTTCACATTTTCTTTTATAAAAATTATATAATAAACAATTATGAATAATGTTTTGCTCTCAGTGGGTGGAAACTGAAAGGGTAAACAGTAAATCAATTTTGAATAGTTCCTAAATTTGTCCTCGTCTTTGGGTGGAAGTATTTTAAGAGCATTTCCACCTGAAAAGAGCAAGGGTAAGGAAATTGCCCCAAAATTAAGGTACTATTCATATATGACCCAGATGAATAGTAATATTTCTTCATTTGGTTCCACTCCAAAGGAGCAATGGACGGTACAATTCATGAATTTTATTTTTAGTTTTTTATGTAAAAAAATGAAAGATAAATATTCTTAACTGACATGATTTTGAACTGTTGTTACTGTGACATGTGTCGAGCTTATTCACAAAATCTAATTTCATCCATATTCTCTGATATCGCGTGTCATTATCATCATCCAAAATTTTCAATAAATTCTAGTAGTTGTAGATCTCTCCTCTCTCACTCCAGTCTTCTTTATCTTCTTCATCTTCAACTAAATGTCTTATTTCGGGAAGTTTTTGAAGGAAGTTGAAAGGGATGAAGAACAATGTGAACATTTTTTTTTTATCAAAGGAAATATATCGAAAAGTTTGGCAATCAAACCAAACAAGGAGTACACAGAAGAACTAAGTACAATAGGATCTCGTTAAAAACCTCAATGAGGAAAAGAGTACCCAATACTCCTCAATGAGAATTTATATCAAACAGCTAGAATTGTCATGCAAAAAATTGATGAACAAAATTAGGAAAAATTTTATATAAATACTCAATCAAAGTTTTACATTTCCCACATCACAACTTTACAAATTCTCTCTTGCTCTCTTATATATTTCCCTCCTCTCATTCTGTTCTATCTTTTCTTTCTCACATTCTTTAGAAAAATGTCGTCATCCAGTTTAAAACCGTGTTGTTGGAAATTTTGTCGGTGGAACTATTTCTTAATTTTTTACACCAAAAAACTAAAAATGAAATTCATGAATAGTTATCGCTCCTTACTCTTACCCCTTTGCGATGGAACAAAAAATAACGGGCGATTACTATTATAATGGATCATACGTGAATAACACCCGCCTATTGGGACAATCTGTTTGCCCATGCCCCTTGCTTCCCTTGAGAGCATTTCCACCGGGAGGGGGGCGAGGGGGCAAAAGTCGCGTGGGACCCGCGGAAAACCGCCCCTCCGTGCAAAATCGTGTTTCCACCAGGGAGGGGCGGTGCAGGCACTGTAGCAGAGGTGCGGTGCAGAGGTGCGGTGCAAAGGGCGGTTTCTTGCCCCTTCACTGTAGCGGGGCGGGGCGGGTGCGTGCGGGGCGAGGTGGGCGCGTTGGGGGCGAGGCTTGCGCGTGGGAGCTGGGGGTTGAAGGCGCGTGCGGCGCGTGGGAGCTGGGGATAGGGCTTTTTTTTTTTGCCATGTGGCTTCTTCCTGGCCGTCGGATCTGGAGATCGACGGCCAGGATTTATTTGGACCAAAAACCAAACAAAATAAGGTAAAAATAAGAAAATTATGCAAAAAATTATGAAAAAAATGTAATGTTTTTCTTTGATGAGTTATGAAATAAAAGATGTGTTAATTTTAGTACATTGGTACCAAAAATGTGAAAACAATAATAAAAAATTGTGCAAAAAAGGTTAAATTTTTTCTATAAATACCCAATCAAATTATTGCACAATTAAATCGATACGTATTACAAATAATAACGGTTCAAAATCATATCGGTGTAAGTTTTATTGATATTTGTCCGTAAATAGTGATTACTTGCCCCTTGCCCCTGACCCTGTATGGGTGGAACGAAAAATGAAAGGCCAGGGGCAATTTGGGTGGGGCCTATGTGAATAGTATCCGCTTTTGGGGTTGCACCCTTGCACCCTCCCTTATGGGTGGAAATGCTCTGAGCCCAGCACTGCATCCAGCCCTCTTATGAATTGATCTTAGCCGTAAGACAATTATTTTACATTTCCTTCAAAAAATATAAAAAAAAGTTTATAAATAGTATTTTGTTGTCGCCCTTCGTGAGTGAAAACTGCAAGAGCAAATAGTAAACCAATTTTCAAAAATCAAAATTCAAAAGGTTGTACGGCAAAGCGGGAAACGAAAAAGCAGCTTACATCGAAGAGTCGAAGACACCATAAAACAAAAAACAAATTTCTAGATTTCCACGCGTGTTGCCCCTGTATAAAATTGAGCCCCAGTCACTTCCCCCAATTTCTTCTTGATAATTAAATTTTGAAAATGGCGGAAAGGAAAAGCAGTAGGAAACCACAGAGTCTAAACGACAGCCACTATCGCCTCCTCCAAGACCTCCTCTCTCCTCCTCCAAAACCCTCCTCCGGACCCGACGGTACTCTTACTCTCCCTATCAAAAGCTGTTTATTTTGTGTTGATTTCTTCTTTGCTGGGTTTTAATTTTTTTGTTTCGAATTTTGAATCAACACAGAGGAGGATCAGGAGGAAGAGGATAATCGAGAGCCATCTATGGAGAAGATCCAAGGCAGAGCTGCATCCAAAGACAAAAACATCTGCGGCGGTGATCAAAACATGCCCCAGTTCTCGCTGGCTGATTTTGATTCCTCTCCTGGTACTCACTCTTCGCTTTGCCCACCACCTGTTCGTACATATGCCTATGTGACTGCAAAATGGGGGAAACTGTTTTGATGTTTTCTTACCAGTTGTTTTTCTTTTTGCTTTGTCTCATTGGAATGGAATTTAGATCAACCAAAACCCACCAAGGTTAGGATCGAAGGCAGACGGCGTCTTTGTAAAATTTCGTCTCGGGTTGATGGTAATGATGGTCCCAAGAAACCAGCTGTACTTGAAGAGCCCGACTTGACCGATGTTGCTGATTTTGAGTCGCCGGGAGTGCCCAAGAGGAATCCGAGTAAGAGTAGTGCCAATACCGGTGCGGGTGAGATTAGAGACATTCTTGATGACTTGAGCTCGAAGCTTGGGTTTCTGTCTATTGAGAAGAGGGCTACTAAAAAAGTTGAGGTTGTTGAAGTCTCTTCCCCTTCGGATGCTTGTGAAGAAGTTGAAGATGGAAAGAAAGTTGAACTGCCTGAATATGAGAGTGCTGGGTCTTCATTTTCACTTGCTTCCGATTTGTCTGATTCGGGCCATCTTCAATGCGAGTCCAAGGGGGGCAAACTTGGTAATCAGACCCACAGTAGGGAGTTAATTGGTAAAGTAGTTGGTGGAAATGAATCCACAAGTATGGGCGAGAAAGTATTGCATGGTGATCATTCGTTTGTATCTGAAATCGAAGGGGAGGAGGCAGGGCCAGAGGATTATTATAAGAGTGAGCCATATGCTGATAATTATGTGGACTCAAGAGACACTTCACGGGTTGACAAGGAACCAAAGAATGGGGGTCCATTTTTTGTTTCTGTTGGTGGAAAAGGAGACATTGATGGTGAGGGTGACTGTGTAGAATTGGGGGACAAGAAAACTGTTAGAGAGCTGGGGAGGAAAACTAGTAAGGTTAAAAAAGTCTGTGTTTCTGGTGAGGTTATTCAGGTTGATGATTGTAAAGATGATGGTATTCTAGAGGATGATAGTTCTATTACTTTGAGTGGTCTCCGATTTACCTTCAAGTTGCCAGCTAAGATTGCAACCATCCTGTTTCCACATCAGCGTGATGGCCTAAAGTGGTTGTGGTCTCTGCATTGTCACGGTAAGGGTGGAATCTTAGGTGATGACATGGGCTTGGGTAAAACAATGCAGGTAAAGAACTATACGATAATTTAGCATAGACATATGTTTTCTTTGAGAACTTTTTGTATTTTGTATTTTATCCATACCAGTTTGTATCTTATTGCAGATCTGTAGCTTTTTAGCAGGGTTATTTCATTCACGCTTGATTAAAAGAGTAATGATTGTGGCCCCTAAAACGCTGCTTTCCCATTGGATCAAAGAATTGACAGCTGTGGGTCTCAGTAATAAGATAAGAGAGTGAGGCTTCTTGGTCATGTTTTTCCTGATGTTAAACGATCATCCCTGTAGGAAACCATGTTGTAATCATATGCTTGTGCTTCCTTGTAGATACTATGGGACTTGTGCCAAAGCCCGAACATATGAGCTTCAGTATGTATTTCAGGTAATTCCTCTACAATATGTGCTTCTATATAGAAATCTATAATTTAGGAATTTTATATGTTCTTTTGTTGTCTAATCAATCGCAGTCAACCATCACGCCAAATTCCATGTACTGAATATTGCCTCTCAACATCTGAGACAGCGATAAAATGCTAGGGAACCTGATTGCTAACCATGAGTTGAATGCTTATTGTTTGAATTCTAGCTGTATTTTGGAATTGTGGGAAGCCAGGTCCAGCATTAAAGTCTAACTTTTACAACTGCAGAATGGAAGTCTCATGGCACCTGAACATAATCTATAAATTAAATTTTGAATAAATTTGTAGCATGAATTTGGATGACTTTTTTTTTCTATGGTATTACAAGTATGCTAAGATCTGTTCCATTTTGTTTATACTTTTGATTGATTTTCTGGTAGGACAAAGGGATTCTTCTCACAACTTATGATATTGTGCGGCTCAACTCAAAAGTGTTAAGAGGGGACAGTCATGTCCATGATGATGGAAGTGAGGATATTATATGGGATTATATGATACTTGATGAGGTAAGAATGTGTACCCTGAGTGATTGCGATATACATACATTCATACATTTGCCTAAGGGAATGATCTTATAAAATGTACTGGCTGGAATTATTACTGGCCATACATGGCCAGTTAGAATGAAACTATGCGGTGCTAACATTCTTTCCAGAATACTTACAACTGATATGTGTGATATGAGTTCTGAACATCAAATCTGTTTTGGGTGTAAATTAATTCAAATAAACATCATTAGGATTTAAAATAGTTAGAGCGAAAGAGCTTCTGAATCTTGAGATTAAACTATGTTTAAATTAATAATGTGGGCAATCCAAAAGCGAAACTGTTATTAAGGTTTTTTTTTATGCATGAAAATAATCAACAGGAATCTCATTGTCATGAGACAAAGTATTACATGTGCCATTCTACATTCCATTGCCGGTCTACCGGCCTCTCACATTCCTTCATGAAGTTCTGTCAAATAAGGGCCAGGTTCATTGTGAATGTCATATATTTATCATGGGGATACTGAAGTGACATTACATGTTTAGTTGTTGCATTACTGATTGATTTAGTAATTCCTAAAACTGTATTCAAAATTGTCATCTTTATTAATAATTTATTTTCCACGAATTTTCTTTCAGACTTATAAATGTCTTTAAAATTGTCAACCCTTGGATCTGTATTATTTTGTAACTACATATGAAATTTTTTACACCCTAGTGTTGTATCAACCTCTCTACTAGTCTCAAATGAACATTAACACGCCCATAAAAGGTCCATTAACAACCTGTTGTACTTGTGTGAAAATTTGCTTTACTTGAATATAATCACACCATGCCACCATCCCCATTCTATTAATAACTTTTAAATTGATGCACCTGTCTACAACTCCAGGGGCATCTCATAAAGAATCCTAGTACACAAAGAGCCAAAAGTTTGCTAGAGATACCTTGTGCGCACCGCATCATTGTTAGTGGCACGCCATTGCAAAACAATCTGAAGGTAGTGTCTTGATTCTCGAAGAGTATTATTTTCCATTTATAGGTCAATGATTTTCTTCGATTGCTTTGCATGATTTATACAACATCTAGACATAATTTTGGTTTGGTTTCTGTCCTTTTGAAATCCAAAATAGGAGCTTTGGGCCTTATTCAACTTCTGTTGCCCTGAGCTACTGGGTGATAAGAAATGGTAATAATCTCTTCCACGCTCTGGGTGGTTTGATTTATGTTTCTGTTTCTGTATAAGACTCTGGAAGTTTTTTCAGGTTTAAGGAAAAATTTGAGTCTCTCATTCTTCGTGGAAATGAGAAAAATGCTTCAGATAGGGAAAAGCGTATTGGTTCCACAGTTGCGAAGGTAATTATACCATTTATCATCAAATATGCTTTGTGTGATCTGGTTCGGCTTGACTTTGTTATAGGAGTCAATGCTACAATGCCATGGACTAATTATTTTAGATGTGCTTGTTTTTTTTCATAATTGGTATATCTTTTATGTTTCTTTTCTATAAACTGTAACTTATTTGATCCTTTTCATCTGTCTTTTGGAGCTGGTTTAACAGGAAAATGTTTACAAGATGAGGTGTCCGGAAAGATTATATGTTTAAACTCTAATCTTATGTAAATTGGAATCATAATGTTTTCCGCAATTTTGTAGATTGTAATCAGGCTTTGAACTCTAATCCTAGTTTATTACTAAAATTTTGATTTTTGTTTGATGCCTTATAATGTTAATAACAGTCACCTGTTTATTTTTATTATAGGAATTAAGAGAACGCATTCAACCTTTTTTTCTGCGTCGCTTAAAGAATGAGGTATTTAATGAAGACAATGATCAAACAAATGCCAGCCTTTCTAAGAAGAATGAGATCATTGTTTGGTTAAAACTGACTGGCTGCCAGGTTTGACCTACTATACTTGGATGGCATTTTTTAATCTCTCAAACTGGTTTCACACTTTAATCATTAATATATTTATCAAGTCGATCACTTATTTGGTGCAGCGGAAAATTTATGAAGCTTATTTAAACAGTGAGCTGGTACTTTCTGCTTTCGATGGCTCACCGTTGGCTGCACTTACGGTACAGTTTGTTATCTAGTTCTTAGTTCTTTTTCTTGTTTCTAGAGCAGCTGGTTCAAGAGTCAAAACCAGTAACTGAAAAGTTGTTTAACATGTTAAAAATTTTCCAATGGCAAGAATTATGTGTTGCTATAAATGGTTGTCATTTATTTTCATTCAACTAAATGGAAAGCTGACAAAAACTCTGTTGTTTTTGGTTTTTAACACTTGTTAATAGTGACTGTTTCTTTCTAACTACATAATTCTGAAGTCTGATAATCAAATGTAATAATTCCATGATGTTGTGAGTTCTCACCAGAAGTTAGAGTGCTTGAACTTCTTTTCACTTGTCTTCTCTAACAGTTTCAAAATATTTTTGTCTTTTGGTAAGTGGATGTACTATACCCTGCATAGGGTATCTGTTGGATGCATAAATTCAGTTCTTATGCTTTAACATAAATCTATTGGAGTAAACTTTGAAGTAATGGTTTACATGATAACGAAGCTACAGTTAGCTATTTAGCTTCTCTCTAGCGGATATTTAAAATTAAGATTTTGATTCATGTTTGTTCTTTCGGAAACCTGTCCATTCTTGGAAGATTTTGTTACGATGATCAAAAGTCCACGGAACATATTCCCTTGCAACCTCCAATTTTTAACTTATTAGAATATTTAGCCATGGTAAAAGATGGCGATAATAGTTAGTGTTCTCAGCTCTTCATTGAACATAACAACAATCAAAGACTGTTTGATATGGAGCAGATCCTGAAGAAAATATGTGATCATCCACTTCTGTTGACAAAGCGAGCTGCTGAAGATTTACTTGAAGAGATGGATTCAATGCCTAATCCAGATGATAATTGCATGGCAGAAAAATTAGCAATGTACATAGCAGATGTGGCTGAGGGAGAGGATTTTGATGAGAAGCATGCCAATATCTCATGCAAAATATCTTTTATAATGTCTTTATTGGTAAGGGTTTGGTTTCTAATAGATCTGATGGTCTCAATGTTTATATGCAATTGCTTGGAATAATACTAAAATGTCTTCAATCCTCTTTTACAGGAACATTTAATTCCCGAAGGGCATAATGTTCTTATCTTCTCTCAAACTCGAAAGATGCTTAATCTTATTCAGGTTAGTTATATGAAGTTGTGTCTGTAGTGAACTGAAAATATGGAGTCTTGAGAGATTTAATCACTTGGTCATTCCAAGGCACATTTTTTCATGCTTTCTGTAATGAAAAACACGTTCTTCATTGCTTGGAGTTTTCCAACTAGGTTCTTGCCGAGGTATCCAGACTTTGGCTTGTCCTTTTTGCATGTTTCTGATAATGTTGACTTAGGGCCAGGTGTCATTCTTAGTTGTAGAAAAAGGAATTGCTTCTGAAACTTTTATTGTAGTCTTGGCGTTTAATTATGATTCCTTTTTGACAACCACATGCTTGACGTATAGCTAGTATTATAAACTGAGTTAAATTGTTGTGAGATTTAGTAGTTCATGAATGTGATTAATAAATAGTTCCAATGGAGTCTTTGGTTTTTGTTTTGCAAATGGTGTAGAGAATGGGTTGAGATGCAGTATTTGCTTTATTCCCAAAAACTGGAGTCTTTTATTTTTGTTTTACAAATGGTGTAGAGAATGGGTTGAGATGCAGTATTTGCTTTATTCCCAAAAACTGGACACCGTGAAGACCAGTAAACCAATGAGCTTGGTTACATTTTCAAGTTTGTTATCAAAAGTTCCATCCTTCAGATTAAAGAAGGCATGGCAGCTGCAGTTCACCTTCCCAATGTGCTAACATATAAATAGCTCTTTATTTTTAGTATTCAACCTTGTCAGTTCCCTTCGACTGATAGAAATTTTACAATCATGTCGGCTGTAATGGTCCAGAGCATCTCCAATTTTTATGGAACTGGATAGGGCATGCATTAATTTCCCAACGATGAAGACTTCCATTTTAATTTATCTTTTAAATGGCATAGCTGTTTATGTTACGTCATAGTTATCCAATTAAGTCAGATGGTGATCAACCGACAGTTGACAATATTGCTTGAGGGAATATATCCCCCTAATTCAGAAGAATTGCAATAGACGAATTCTTCTGAATATGTTATGAAACTAGTACTTGAAACTCAAAGCAAGGGAGTTGGTGTTATTCATGGATAACGTTTTCTTTACAGGAATCATTAATATCCAGTGGTTATGAGTTCTTACGCATCGATGGTACCACAAAAGCAAGTGACAGAATGACAATTGTTAATGTAAGTGCTCTGAATCATGAAAATTGATCACAATATATTAGTTGGAATGCTCATGAAATTAATGTTAATTATATTCAGGATTTCCAAGAAGGTAATGGGGCTCCCATATTTCTCCTGACATCTCAAGTAGGTGGTTTGGGCCTTACGCTTACAAAAGCAGATCGCGTGATTGTGGTTGATCCTGCTTGGAACCCAAGGTGTTTTTTAGCATTATAATTTATCCGTTTATGATGTAGTTCGATATAATCCATCTATTCCAGAAACAAAAAGGTGTCAGTCCATGCCTGCTGCTATTTCATGGTGTCTTTTTTGGTTACCGTTTCTAAATCCAAATAGACTATGCTACTTTGAGGTTGTTATGCTTTGTTTATCATCGTCGATGAGTGGATTTGATATTCTTTCTGGTTTGCACAAATGAGATTGGTATAATTTTCCCTCTTATATGCAAGTTTAGCTGTCCATGTGGTTTAAACCCCTAGGCCCTACTTCAATTTAATTTGGGAAGAAAATCTTGATAGCCGGAAATTACAGACATTAAATATGTGTTTATAATTTTATATGTAAAAAATATGATTGTCTAAGAAAACCTTCCCTTGAAATGCTGAAGGAATTCTCTTTTGCCAGTGAGAATTAAGGTTCTATTTCTATATATATATATATATATATATATATATATATATATATATATATATATATATATATATATATATATATATATATATTATGTCAAGATGGCTTAAAATTGGGAAGTTTTGGACTATGTTGAGTGGAAGTTTTTTCTCTAAAAATCTATCCACATTGTTAGCTAGAGTGGTTATCACTTGATCCATGTGCTGTTTTTGTTTGGAAACATACTTTCAGAACAGAAGATAAGAGAATGTTTGTCACATGGTGAAAATAAGACTACTTTCACTTTGTAAGATATTTTAACTAGTGTAGGTTATAATGTATTAGGTGATATTTTTGTATTAAATATTTAATTAAAGAACATTTTTTTGTGCCTTGTTTTAGAGAATACTATCTATGTTTTCTGCAGTATGCCATGGTAGCAAAGAAAATGCTTTTGATTCAGTGTTGCCTTGCTGAACATGATGCCTCTCTTCTTCTTCTCTATGTTCTGTTGATCTTCAATCATTTTAACTACTAGGTTTTATGCTGCTGCTCTTTTTTTTTGTTGTCCTTCGATTAATAACCTTCAGCTTTTCGGCTCTTTATTTTATCTTCTATGAGCATAACAGGAATGTTAACATTCTGACTTGTGATTCATAATTTGTTTCCCATGGTTGTATTTGTAGCACGGATAACCAAAGTGTGGATCGTGCATATCGAATTGGACAAAATAAGGATGTCATTGTATACAGATTAATGACTTGTGGGACTGTTGAAGAAAAGATATACAGAAAACAGGTTAAAGAGCACTTTCCCTTCTATTTATAGTCATTGTCAGAAATGTAGCATTTTGCAATGCTTGGATAAGCGTTTCTGGTTCCTTTAGTGAATTTCCCTAGATTCGGTGCTGTGAAAACTACATTCTATCGGACCTTATATATAGTCGTTGAAATGGTTTTTTTTTTTCTTTATTTCTTTAGTGTTTGGACCTTTGCTGTATACTACAATATCATTTCTCTTTATCTACCTGCTTAAACATCTTTGTTCTTTGTTTTTCTCCTTTTCTGGAGCTCTTTTGTACTTGGTAATGAGAAGAATTTCGCACAAAAGTATCATATTGACTTATCAAAAGTACACTGCTTAGATATACAAAGGGGGATTGTTCAAAACTGCAACTGAGCATAAAGAGCAGATTCGGTACTTTAGTCAGCAGGTAAATGCTTAGAAAATTAGATTGTTGCTAAATGACTGGCATTTCTTAGATCCCTTACCCTTACGAGAACACCATATTCTATAATGACTTTTCAAAAAATTTCAGGATCTCCAAGAACTTTTCAGTCTCCCAAAAGAAGGTTTTGATGTTTCCATCACTCAGAGACAGCTATATGAGGAGCATGATAGCCAGCACACAATGTATGGAATCAATAGCTTTTAATTTTTATGATTTGTAGTTATGTAGCTTCTCAGATAATAAGTTCCCAAAAATACACCTCCTTTTGAATTTGCCTACGCTTTAGATTACAGATTGTTGGTTTCTAAGTTTCGCCTGTGTATTTGGTTCACTAATGGTTAACGTTTATTACAGCCAGTCCTATTTGCTTTAACTATTGTTGAATATTGATCCATGTATAAGATTTTTGTGCAAAATGTCTTATTCTTTCGCTCAATATTCTCAAATGCTCTTTCGATTATGGGCTCACATTGGGCTTTCAGAGTTTAACTGGGTTTTTCATCTTTTTTGTCATTGCATATTTACTACAGGGATGAGTACTTCAAATCTCATATTGAATTCTTAGAAACTCAAGGTATAGCAGGAGTTAGTCATCACAGTCTACTCTTCTCCAAGACAGCACCCTTACCAGCTGAAGAGGGAGAGAAGGAAGCTGAAAGGTGAAACCCATTTTTCTCTGGAACTTTCTGCTTTGGTGATATTGTTGGCTGCACTATACCTTGTGTCTATTATTTCTTAGGCATATTTTGCTCATTTTTGAGAAGGTAAAAGAACAATGTCCAGGACCTTTACATCGAAGACCCAAAAACTAACTTTATATAAGTCCTTAGTGTGTCCCAATTTGTTAAATCAGTCAACTATATAGTCGATAGTTATTGTACCATACACATTTTTTGTACCCGCTAGTTGCAGAACGAAGGCAAATTAGTCTTAAAATCTGTTTGACCCAGATATAAGCACATGAAAGGCATCTGAAAGGCTCGGTAGGTTTAAGGATGTGTTTGCTTCAAAACTTGGACTACTGAATACAGTTACAGTAGATAGTTACTGTTTCCGTTTACATTCTTTGTTCAGCTGCAGTTGTAAACTAAAAGCAATTTATTGTTCACTCTGTTTGACCCAGAAAAAAATCACATCAAATAGAGCCAAAATGATTGTAAGGCTCAGGCTTTGTTTGCTTCAGAAGTTGGATTAGTGATTGTGTTGGGCACATACTATCAGTTGCTTTTGAAATTTTATTTGGTTTACTTTGTTATATTGGGCGCAGGATCCGAGGTGCTATAACTGGTGGAAGTTCATCAAGTTCATTACCAGAACGCAATGTGAATGGGTACATCTCTATGAATTCATGAAAAATATTCCATTCCTCGACATGAAAAATGATATATGGATGTGATGAAACCTTTGGTGTCCATTATTCACAGGGCTGAATATGCTTTCAAACCAAAGGATGTTGTATTAAACAAGAAGCCTTCTTCACCAAATGATGCTGGTAAATTGACAGAATCAGAGATCAAACAGAGAATCGACAGGCTGTCACGAACTCTTGCAAATAAGGTAATCCCTACTTGTTTTCTTTTACTTTGATTGGGATAGTTGTGCGTATTTTTGTTGTGATCCTTAACTGAGTGACCCTTATATTTTGGTAAATAATTCCGCAGGCAATGGTTTTGAGATTACCAGATAAGGGAGAGAAAATATACAAGCAAATTGCTGAATTGAATGGGGAGCTTTCCAGACTTGGTACAGTGGAAGGGAATGCGTCAAAGGTCATCAACTTAGATGATATAACTGGGGAGTTTGAAAGAGTGTTGATATAAGATAATACCTGTGAAATATGGACGTATACATTATTATTAGGCTCATCATCACGGTTACAGTTTTTGGTTAAAGCTGTCAATCGAGCGTATAATGCTGTTTTGTTGAATGGCTGCAGTTCACTGTCCACATACTTTGATTCTCCTGTCTCCAAGTAGATTAAGTAGCCTATGAAATGCACATTTTGGTAGGAACCTTTTGGTTTTGGTTTAGGGATCGGGAATGCAGCAAATCAAATACAAGTTCTAGATCAATTGCATATTTGAAGAGTTGCTACGTCTAAATATCCTGACGTATCGGATTAGCCCATTGAGAATGAGAGTTGTGAATAAGTGAAGAATCTTTGAAAAGTGAGAAGTTGGTGGCACAATTCTGTCACTCTAGCAGCTCTTCAACTTTCTTGCACTCGTGTCGCCATACCGCCTGCGCCCATGACCAAGCAGAAACAATTAGCAAAACCAAATTTGAATGGAACTAAATCAACCCTGGTATCTGGCAACGACGCTTTTTTGTTTAGGCTAACTTTCATTTTACGGCCAAAATTTGGGGGTGTGAGAACATAACAGAGTTTTTATCAAAGCTATACAAAAATGGATCCAAAATTTCAAAAATGTCACTTTTTTTAATAAAACTTTCAATTTTATACAACTTCTCACTTAAATTGACTTAAATGCCATTCATTTAATTCAAAACAGCTTTTAATTAGAAAACAACATATCTAAGTTTTGTTTTGATATGAATTTTTTTTTTTCCAGTTAACCCAAGTGCGAGCACATAGCGACCAACTTGTAAAGAAAGTTGAATATCATTTCGAGTTGTATTTGACGTAAAATTTCGTTTCATGTTTTCTCAAATCAACAAATTTATATGCAATTGAAACTAAATGATCAATCTAGAAATTGTTTCATTCATTAAAAACCATAACATCCCTTAAATTTGCAAAAGGTACACAATCAAATTAAAACTATTATTACAATGTAGGACGAAGAGCAACTGAATTAGTATGATGTTGACGATAGTGACCAGTTAAACCACATGTTGAACATTTCCGAGTTGCTGAATCTTCCCCACATGACTTTCACCTACCGTACTTTCTTCGTGGTAGGATAATTTTATCTCGTATATCATCAGGAACCACCCAGTCCCTTTTATCTCCCACTGGCCATATGGGTTCAGCATACGCAACAACCAAACCGTTTGCACTGTAATACTGAGAGCACATATAGTAACATGAAATTTGCCGAATTCTACATACAGCATTGAAAGAAGGAAGTTAGTTAACATACAACACATAATTAAAGAAGGAAAGTAGTTAACATACAGATTGAATATACCTCCACCATAGAAAAATTCGGTCCCTAATGATTGATAGAACTCCCAAGAGTACTTTGCACTACAAACTCTCCTCTTAAAAACCGTAGAAACCACCCCTAACCCCCAACAATCCCATCATATTTTGATTCAGTAGTTTCATTTCTTTTTAGGTATCAGTTCAATTCCATATTTCAGTCTATATTCCTTTTACATAATGCGACTGCAGAAGTAGAGCAAAGTCAGCAAAAATGAAAGATATCAAAGGGAATGCATATAAGATGTTGAAGAGGATGGTTTGACCTTGATATCTTTCATGGTATCACAGAGCCTTTGACTAGCTGTTCCTTAATTTTTTATTTTTTTATTTTTTTTCTCTATTAATGCACCGCTTTCACTACTCATGGCTGCCAACATCAATGCCACTTCACCAATTCCAAACACCTTCCTTCCTAACGTCCACCACTCCTTGTTTATCAACTCACCAAACGACAAGGACCAAAAGTTACCACCAAAGAGATTAATTAGGACATTTAAAAACATAAATAGAATTCCATCCGATCCTTCTCTGACCTAAAATCCAAAGACCAAACTAAATAAAACTAGGAGCAGTACCCATATTAGAATACCCTTCATAATGAACCAATTAAGCGTCATGCAACTCACCAGAGAGAAGCTTGGTGCAAGCGGGGTGGGTAAACTTTATGGCACGTTTACTTCCCATGAATGGGAATCAAGGAATGGGAATGGAATCCCATTCCGATTCATTCCGTTGTTTACTTCAACTGGGAATGAAAATGATGCAGGCCCCACGGAGAGAAAAATGATTCCGATTCCGGATTTTGGGTGAAATTCATTCTGGATGGGGGGTTGGGGTATTTGGTTTGGAGGAATGAGAATGGATGATGTTTTGTCCAAATTAACCCCACAATTGTCCAAGAAACAATTAAAAAATTAATACAAATTAATAATCCGGGGATAATAAGCAATGAAAAAGTACTAGGAATTTAAAAGGGAAATTTTATTTGCCTCTATAAAGTTGTCAATTCGCCCTATTTTGAATTTTTTTTATTTAAATACCAATTACACTCTTTCATAAATTAGAAAAATAGAAATTACAAAAAAGAAAAATTATAGGATAGGTTTATGGGTTTTTGAAGCATTTTTGCTCTAATAATGTAAAAAATCAATATTTAATCTCTTTTAAGATTAAGACTAAAATTGTGAAGCAAATTTATGAAATAATAGTGGGAAAAAAAAAGATAGTCAAAACTTGAATTATTTAGGCAATAATATTTCCACGTTTCAATTTCAAAGTTTCTAGTACAAGGGTAATTTTGTAATCAAGCTACACTGATTCTGGGACAATGATTCCAACAGTTAGTAAACACTAGAATGGAATGTCTGATTTCGATTCCTGCTCATTCTGATTCTTGTCCATTCCAATTCCGAGTTAGGGTTTTGGATTTTAAGTTTACTTGGCTTTGAATTAGACTAAGGACATTTAAGTCAATTTAAGTGAGAAGTTGTATACAGTTGAAAGTTTTATAAAGAAATGACATTTTTGAAATTGGGGGTCAATTTTTGTATATTCTTGATAAAAACTCGTGTGAACATCAAAATGAACCACAATGTTTTAATTTTATCATTTAAATCACTAATTTTTCATATTGTATCAATTTAAACAATCTGACCAAAATAGACTAACACAATAGGTTTAAAAGAAAAATTAAATATTATTAAATAAAAGGGGCAATGACCCTTAAAGATAAATTAGACCCATATTTCTATGATGGGCCACCACTTTTGAATGTTCATATGGCCTAATCTCCCATTAGTCTACTAAATCATTACTGGCACTATTGCAGGCAATAGCATTAACTTCATTTGCATTGACGCAATAACAATTGTCCTTGGATCTCTTACCATTCAGAACTTCATTACCCTATTCCCGGGAATATGATTCCGTAAACCAAACGGGCCCTCCAAGTCACTAACAATACATTTTTTTCTGTCAAATTACACTAATCCAACATCATCACATAGCTGACGTATACTGATAAGATTTGCTTTGAAGTCCTCTTCCAATTATCTTTGATTTCTTTCTATCACCCAAAATAACTGTACCACTTGCACTATCAGTATTAAGATTTTTGAACCAAGTCTTGTCTCCAGTCATATGTCTTGAGCACCCACTATCATAATACCATGTATCAGATCTTGTTGCCAATGCTGATAGAGCTACCAAACATTGAATATCTTCATCATTGGAGTTTGTATGAGCGAACTCTGTTTGGGCAAACATACACATTTCACTATCTTTTCTTCCCCAACTCTGATTCGGTTTAGGACTATAAGCTTGAAGTAGTTTTGAAATTCCACTAACTTCCTTCTGATAACCTTCAAGCTTGTGTTCAAGGTACCTATTATCTGTCTTATTGGAATACCTGAGAGGCTTCACTTGATTTTTTTTCTAGGTTTGTTGCATCTGGGCCTGATGTATCCCAAGATTCCACAAAAATGACAAGTAGGAACAAACCTTCTCTAAACACTTTTAGTACAATCATTGTAGTTGCCTTCTCAAATTTTGTAGTGGGCAGAACTTGTGAAAGTCGATCTCTCTTAAAACCAATCCCTCTCATATGACCTACCCTTTTTCCAACACTTAACATTTGATCAAGTTTTTCAGTACCAATACTCATATTATGCAATTTCTGGTTTGCCTTCACCAACTCCGCATCGATTCTATTTTTTAAAATGTAAGAGCAGTAGCAAGACCCTTTTGTTCTTGAAATTTATCCTGAAGAATGTGCACCTTCTCAAGCAAAGATTGCTGCAGCTTTGCCAATTTCGATTTCACTCTTCAGGAAAACAACTTGTTCACTAAGAGCGACATTTTTTTACACGACCCGTTTAAAAAATTTCCCGAAATATTGTGAATTGACCAAAATGCCCCTGATTAGTAAAACGTTGCCTTTTAGATAGTTCGAAACTTAAATATTCAATATTATATTCTAGGCGTAGGGCTCGACAATACAAATGCGTCCGCAGAGACGGAATTGGAATCCGAGCAATAACTAACAAGTTGGGGACGAAAAACGATTATGTGAGGTAGTGGGTTGTGACATGTGGCAGGCCAATTATTGGCCAAAGCTGTTTTGGGCTTTAAAACCCGAAGGAAACCCGTGGGTTTCCATTTTTGGAAACCCAAACCGCCGCCACCCCTCGCCGTCTTCTTCCTCAAGCCGGCCACCGATTGAGAAAATGGATCCCAGAATCATGTTCGCCTCATTACCACGAATAAGAAACACCAAGGATCGGCCTCGGAATCGATGTGGAACGCTGGCTACAAGCTGGGAGGAATCTGAACTTTTTCTGGCCAAACTAGACCCCGGTGAGTCCTGAAAATGTGATTTTTGAGTTCCTTGGCTTCCGTCGATAGATTTAGACATAAAATTTGTCTGATTTAGGTGAGAAATGAAGGTTTTAGAAGTTTTCAGAATCGGCCGGCGAGGCGCCGGAAAATTCCCAATTCCCAATTTCCGGAGACGGCGGCGCCGATGTCAACATCGACATGTTGACGTCAGCAAATGGAGATTGTTATTCAGCCGTTAAAGTTAACGGCGTTCCGTTAACTTTAACGGTGCTGATGTTAGCACTGAGTTAGTGCCACGTGGATGCCACGTCAACGCCACATGGATGCCACGTCAGCACCGAAGTGCTGACGTCAGTAAACGTTGATCGACCTGTTTTACGAGTGGAAACGATGTTCCGGATCCAATGGCCAACTCTGTTTCGCCATCGAGGTACGGTTATACCCAATTGAGCAAAACAGCGAGAATTAGTGTTTATTAACCGATACAGTTTTTCAGTTAGTTTGTTTAGTAACCGATAATCTTTGGGTTGGGACTGTTAGGTGATCAGGTTCCTCGGTACCAGCGTAACCGAACCGCTCAGACAGACGACGACAACGACGACGATCGCCTGACTTTTCTGTGAGTGATAGTTATTGATAGTTATTGTGTTGATGTGTATTATTTGGTACTGTTAGTAGTATGCTGTACAGGGGAAGTACAAAAAAGTCCCCCTTTGTCTGTACAGTGTACCGTGGGTTGTTTGCGGCTGTATATGGGAAGTGCGGGGAAGTCCCCTTTTGTGTACAATGGTATTGTGGGGGAAGTCCCCTTACCCTTTACATAGGTATTGCGGGGAAGTCCCCTTACCTTTTACATTGGTAGTGTGAGGAAGTCTCCTTGCCAATTTAGATCGCGGCCGTAGATTCTAATTATATGTAAAGTGCATAAGTATCTGTATGACTGTTTATTGTCTCCAATCTACATGGTGAGTTGGGTTGTTACTGCATGCTCATTGTAGTATAGTCGTATACTGCTGCTTGAAACTGTGGGGGTTATTAATGTAAAATGTTTAACTGTTTTACACTGACATGTATTTTCCCTGTCCACTCACCTTTGTTTTGCGCCCCCACAGGACCTGATACGGTTAAGTACCACTGAGGCGAGCGGCAAGACTCATGATACCTCTGTTCAGTGTCACAAAGAGTAGGAGTCTCTTTGTCGTCTGTTCTCATCAGACTTGTGTACGTCTTGTGTTGTACTATTTCGCCTTCGGGCTACTGTTTTGTAACTTTTTGCTTCCGCTGTTAGACGCTCTGATATTGTGTTGTCCTTGGTATTTTATTGGGTTTCGTCTCGATTTAGAAGTTGTTTTGTCTTTTCTTCGCTTTGTTTATTGGTTTATGTTGGTTAAGGCTTAGTCACCTCTTTTGGGTGATGGCCGCACCTCTCGGGCCCCACATTTTGGGGCGCGGTGTATCATTTTTCTTTCTTAATTTCTCAAACGATTCAAACAAGTTGTTGTATTGTTTCATAACCTCTTCCACTGCAAGTTCTTCCACATCCGAATCAACGACATCTTCAATGTCAACTTTTTCCTGAGTAAGCAATAATTTTTTCTTCACTTTCTGAAGCCGAATCACTATCTGAATCAGTATCACTCCATGTGGCTGCCATGGCCTTTTTTTGGGTCTCTTTTTTCTTCCTATTATTATTCGCACATTCAGATGCATAATGCCGAAATCCTTGACATTCAAAGCACTGTTGTTGATCCCTCGAACCTTTTTTTTTTCACCTACATCAACTCTTGAATTTCAATCATAATGAGATTATTCATGAGGAGAAGCACTTCTTGAATTTTGACCAGCCTTGTTACTTTTCTCACTGCCTTTTAAACTCTTAAGCTTGAGAAACTTTCTAAATTGCTTGGAGATCAAAGCATACTGTTTCTTGAGTTGTTTAATCAGAGAAGTCATCATCTTCATCATCCTTGAGGACATTTAATGCTATGCTCTTGTTCTTCTTAGCTTCTGGAAGTTCCATTTCATATGTAGTAAGAGAACCTATTAATTCAGTGAGCCTATAAGTGCTCAAGTTCTTGGATTCTTCAATAGCTGTTTTCTTTGTGTGATACGTCATTGACAGAGATCTCAAAATCTTCTTTACCACCCTGTGCTTAGGCATCGGATCACCAAATTACTGCATCCATTCACAACAACACTCAATCTAGCATAAAATTCAGCAAATTTCTCATTGTTAGACATCTTGATATTCTCAAATTTTGTCATAAGTTGTTGAAGCTTTGACTCTCTAACTTTTGCATTTCCTTCATCAGTAACCTCCAAAATATCCCATACCTCCTTAGCCGTCTTACAATGACAAGTAAAGTCAAATTTTTCAGTAGACACAGCAGCGAAAATGGAATTCAAACCCTTTTGATTATAGGTACTACTAGCACATTCATCAGTAGTCCAATCCTTCTTTGGCTTGAGCACAAGCTTTGATCCTGAACCTCCTTCACTTTCAAAATTTTTTCCTTTAACTTCCATTGTAGGAGGTTCCCATCCTTCTTCATTAGACCTCCAAACCTTTTCATCTTGGGCCCAAAGAAAGGCTTGCATCTTAGCTTTCCAATGCACCATAATTCGTATTTTCATCAAGAGATGGTGGATGTGTCACAGAAGCAGCGTAACGAGCCATTCTAGAGTTGCCCATGAATTCCACTAAGTATATCTGAATTTTTAGTGTCAAGCTCCAATGCTAATTGATATTTCTAGAATGGTACGCCAATTCAATTGCTAAATAAAACAATGACTCAAATAGTTATGTAGTCCCTAATGTGCAGCGGAATATGCCTAAAACAATAAACACAACACACTAGATTTTAACGAGGTAAAACCCCACCACTGGGGAAATGTCCTCGGGCACTATGCCAGAATCAAATCCACTATAGGAATGAAGTACAAAAAGGTCTTACAAGATCTCAACAACTAGACCCCCGAGAAGGCAGACTTGTCCACACCTTTGCTACTCCAACGTATATGAACCTTGATCTCCTTCGTCAACTAAAGATGGCACAACTAAGAACGCGATTTCTCATCATCTTTGGGCCTGTATGTCGATCACCAATGAGAATATGCAAAATGATATGTATGGGAAAATCTTTGGATTGAATATGTTACGACCCGTTTTGAAAATTTTCCGAAAAATTGTGAAATGACCAAAATGTTCCTACTTGATCAACAATTTGACTTTTAAATAGTTATAAATGAAAATAAAATAATAAATATTATACTCTATTGCGTAGGGCTCGCCGTTATGAACGCGTCCTCGAAATGGAATCGAATTCCGAGTTGTAATGAATGCGCGACGGACGAAAAATTATTATAAGGGTTGCCACATGGCAGCGCTCGAGTGGTCGTTAGTACAGTGCTGACCAATTATTGGTCAGCTAAATTGGGGGTTATTTAAACCCGGTTTTGAACCGGGTTTCCTATTTTTAGAAACCCAAAAGAGTGACGCCAATTAGCCTCCAACGACCCGCCGCAGGCCACAGATGAGTGAAACGGAGGCCGGATTTAGCATCCTCACTTCACCACAAACCCATAGCACCCCACATCGTCGACGGAAACCCTAGAATAGCCGGCAACAAGCACAACGGAAACCTCCGGCTTCCGATGTATTTTCCAGCCAAAATAAACCCCGATGAGTCTTGCAACCCTCATTTTTGGATTCCTTGCGTTTCGTAGATGAATTTAGACATAAATTTGTTTAATTTGGTTAAGAAATGAAGCTTTTAGAGCTCGTCGGAAAATCAGGAAAAGTCATCGGAATTTTTCCAGATTCGGGCGACAGCGCTGCTGATGTCAGCAACGGCGTGCTAACGTCAGGAACGGCCGTTAACCTGCATTAACCAAGGTCAACCGACCACTTTTTCAAAGCGTTTCAACGTTTCGGATCCAATGACGAGCGGCAAGACTCAGGATAGCTCTGTCTGTTTCTCAAAGAGTAGGAAACTCTTTGTCATATGTTGTCCTTCAGACTTGTGTACGTACTTCGGTTGTATTTTGACACACCCTGCCCCCAAAAGTGGGGCCCGGGAGTGCAGCCATCACCGACACGTGGTGACGAAGCCTTAAACAACTAAAGCAAAGAAAAGAAACACATACAAGAATTGGGTCGAAGCCCATCAAACAAAACACAATATCAGAGCATCTACAGCGGAAGGAAACAACACAACCACAACTGCCCCAAGGGCGGAAAATAACAATTGTACAGCTTAACTCATAACCTGCCTGAAGAAAGACAACGAAGAACTCCTACTCTTCATTGATGGAAGTAGAGCTATCGATAGGTCTCAGTCGTCTCGTTGGTGCACTTCAGAATTAAATCCTGAGGGGGCGCAAAAATAAGGGTGAGTGGACGGAAAAAAAAATTAGTGTAAAACATTTTCATTTCAGATATGCCAATAACCCCCTCTGTCAAAACAGATAGTACGACCATACCACAATGCACACACACCAACAAGTACAGTGATTACTCACATGTGGCAGACTTACACAACACAGTAATATAAATCTACGGCCGTAATCTATTTCGACAAGGGGAATCGAACCCAATGGCTGTGAGTATGGCAAGGAGAATTGAACCCAATGTCCGGATGTCAGGACAAGGTAAATTGAACCAAATGTCCGGATGTCAGGACATGGGGAATTGAACCCACTGGGAATCAAACCCACTGAGTTCTTAGATGTGCCAGCAATTATACTAACAATAACGACAATATGCATAAAATCCAACAACACCATTTATAAGAATATATATATATATATAAAAAATCATTGCATGCTCAAACACTTTTAAAATCAAAACTTGTCCACTCATAGTGACACCGACGGTCACCGTTGTCCTCGTTTGAAAGCTCGGGACGATTATGCTGGTTCATGGGATCTGATCACCTAGCAATCCCAATGATTAACGGTTAATAAGCGAAACGTAACGAATAACCGTAAAAGCCTAATTTTATTGTTTTGCTCAATTGGGGTATAGCCGCATCTCAGGTGGCGAAACGAAGCTCGCCATTGGATCCGGAACGTCGTTTCCACTCAAAAAAGTGGTCGGTCAACACCGATCAATGGCCGGTCAACGATGTTGACTGACGTCAACAGTAGGGCTGACGTGGTACCCACGTGGCCTTGACGTTAGCACGGCGGTGTTGACGTCATCGGCGTCGTGCAGGCCAGAAACTGGGAATTTTCCGGCCGATTCCCCAAAGCTTCCAAAACCCTCAAATCTCAACCATTTTCAACGAATTTTATGTCTACATCTATCCATGGAAGCCAAGGAATCCAAAAATGAAACTTTTAGAACTCACCGTCGAGTAATTTGGCCGGAAAAAGCTTCGAAAGGCGTCGGCTTCCGGCAAGCTTGTTGTCTGCTATCCACTAGGTCTTCGGTGACGATCCTTGGTGTTCTGAGATCGCGGGGACGAGAGGATGGTGATGCAGACGATCTTTGGTCCGATCAGTGGCCGGAGCGGGGAGTTCGACGGAGAGAAGACGCCAGCTTGGGTTTTCAGGTTTGGCTTCACCGGCGGCGTTCTGCTCCGTTTCCGAGGCTGCACTTTGTTGGGTTTAGTTTATTATGATGCGGGGAACAATTTCCGGGAGGTTGGATGTCCGATCGGTGGCCGGAGGTGGGAGATCGGCGACGAAGGGTGGCGACGGTTTAGGTTTCCAAAAATGGAAACCCACGAGTTTCCTCTGGGGTTTAAAGCCCAAAATAGTTTTGGCCAATAATTGGATGACACTGTGCAATTGGCCAATCCTGGCCTGTCACGTGTCACAACCCACTACCTCATATAATCGTTTTTTGTCCGTAACTTGTTCGTTACTACTCAGATTCCAATTCCGTCTCCGCGGGCGCATTCATATCATCGAGATCTTCACATAGAGCCCAATATTGGGTAGAGGGTTTTCGAACTATTCAAAGTCAACTGTTTACCCACGAAGGGTATTTTGGTCATTTCACTATTTTTCGGAGATTTTTCAAAACGGATCGTAACATATTTATTCCGCCTTCGAGCAGTACTGTTGTTTAAATTTCTCCCTTCCACTGTAGATGCTCTGATACACTGTTGTGTTTGTATTTATTGGGGTTCGACCCGACTTGTCTTTATTTCGTCTTGTCGTTGTTCATCTGTCTGTTTCTGTTGGTCAAGGCCTCGTCACCTCGTCCGGGTGATAGCCGCACCTCCCAGACCCCACATTTTGCGGTGGGGTGTGTCAAATTATCTATACCATTTAGACATGGAACAACTAATATAGATTCTCACAAGGTAAAGCTCATATTTTTTAATGGCACATCACTCTGAATTTTTCTCTAAAAGAACTCAACCCGCACAGTCTCCCAAAAGAAAGTCTTTTTATTCTTTCAACTCACTCACAGCCACACAAAAAGTGATCAAAGTGCTAGGTTATATTATGCCTATTAATTTAGGGAAATGTTATTGACACTCCAAAAAGGTCATTGTGCATTCCACTTATGCATAAAAATTAAAGAAGAAATGGAGTGCACAATGATTTTTTTTGGAGTGCCAATAACAGCACCCTTAATTTAAACCTAAATGGGTTTGAACTAGAATAAATAAAGCTTTAATAAATTAAAAGCCTTTAAACCTTAACAAGCTAAGAAAACCCATTTTAACATGATGTGCATAACAATTCCAAATCAGTCATGTGTGTTTAGGAGCTATGACGCACAGAAACGGAGAACGGGGACGGCGAAAAAATACGATATAAAACGGAGATTCCTCAAATCTCAAAAAAGATTGATACGAAAACATTATGGAAATGTTAATTAAAATCCATTCATATTTATATAAATTAGTATTCTAAACTTCCATAACATAGAAAAAAATTGAAATCCTAAATGAAATACTATAAGCTCATGTTCAAATTTGAAGGAAATGTGAATGCTAAGATATGAAATTAGTTAATAATCCAAACAATTTTGCCAAAAATTTTCTCCACGTGGAGTTTCAAATTGTTTCCGTAATGTTTTCTCTCCTATATGTGCTTCAAGAAGTTTCGGCAATGTTTCATTCCCGAAATGTTTCTGAAACGTTTCCGAAACGCTAGTTAAATCGGAGTTTCGGTGCTTCATAGTTTAGGAGGAAACATGTATGCACATGAACGGAAGTTATACCTGAGGATGTCTCTGAGATACATCCATAGATCACATTCACACAACGGACGAAATCTAGACTCTACAAGTACAAGTCAAGAGTCTAACCTAGATTTTTGTATCAGGAAATTGCCAATCTACAAAAGATAGTTCGAACAAACTCGAACAACTTTGGATGAACAGACAGATAAATCTTCAGAAAACCCCTACAGACACTAAATTTATCACAACGTGTATTCGTAGGAGATCAAATTGGCCATACGACTAGTTAAAGCTGGATGAGCGGCTCCATCTTCCTTGCAAGTAATCCTCTATTGAGACGCTTTGCTCACTGCTGCTAATAGAAAGGGAATCGTCTTCCAAGTCTAGCAGTGCCAGGTTAAGATGGGACTGAATATTAGGTGGAAGTGCTTCTCCATCCAAGGCTCCCAGTTCTTCTGATGAAATGACTTGTTGCCTTGCCCACCTTGTAACTTCCTCATCTCCTTGGAGAAGTCTCAAAACCTGGGATTCGTAACAGAAATCACTCACAAATAAATAAATCTCCAAGATCAAATTAAGTAATTAATAAAGTAGAATCTACAGTTGAAAAGGAAAGCAAAAGGTACACTTACACAACTGATATTAGGCCGAAGCGTAGGTGCATGTTTAATGCAAAGGTTGGCAGCCAAAACCATTCTCTCAATCTGGTCACGGTCATAATCACTACTCAAGCTTGGATCTAGCAGTTGGGCAAAGTCCCCACTCTTCAATATTGGCTTTGCCTGAAATCGCCCAATTCATTGACATGAACAATTAAGGTCACAGTTTTACAGAAGCACAATCGACATTATTTTGTAATGAAACAGTTGTTCGATTTCAAAAGTAGAATATAAGCTTCCATCCAGTTATTGCTACAAGTCAGGACCAATTTAAATTTATTGAAAAAGATTCTCAAATAACTCATGTCCCAAGTTTGTACACAGAGACAAGAGCTTACCCATATCACCAGACTTTCCTGGCCCTTTGGAAATTTACTATAGATTGGTTTTCTCCCTGAAAGAAGCTCAAGGACTACAACACCAAATGCATAGACATCGATTTTATCACTCACTTTGCCATGCATGAAGTACTCCGGAGCCAAGTAACTGGACAGTAAAAAGTGTTAGGAAGAATACATAAAGGGGTAAAATAAAGACTAAATAAGGCACTACATACCCAAAAGCCAAGTAACTGAATAGTAAAAAGGGTAAGGAAGTATACATAGAGGGGAGGATAAAGACTACAGAAGGACTCTACATACCCGAATGTTCCTGAAATGTCTGTGCAGCTAATATCAGATGACACTGATGCCCAGTTAGCAAGTCCAAAGTCTGAGAGCTGAAGAACGATTATATAAGGTGATGAGAAGTGCAAAGTTCACATAATCGACCAAAAAAAATTTAAGTTCTAGCACAACACCTGTGGCTCAAAATCATCTGAAAGAAGGATATTGGAAGACTTCACATCCCTGTGGATTACAGGTTCTTCGCAACCATTATGTAGATAATCAAGCGCCTCAGCTACGCCTATTGCCACATTATATCTGTGATTCCAATCAAATGCATTCCCATCCTTCTTATTACCTTGATCAGAAAACATAGTGTATAAGTCAAGAATATCAAAAATAGATAAATACAATGTAAAATATTCTATGATAAAGAGATAGATCTCGAACAAGTATTTACCATGCAGGTTCTCTTCTAAGCTTCCTCTTGAAATGAAACAATAAACCATAAGTAGATTGTTTTTCTCGATACAGAATCCGGATAGGGAGACTACGTTCTTGTGATTTAAAGTTGTGATGATCTTAATTTCATGAACAAACTCCTTCAATATATCTGGAGATGGCTTCAGGATTTTCACTGCCAACTCTTTGCCGTCCAAAAGTTGCCCTCTATAAACGTGACTACTTCCACCTTTACCGACCATGTTCTCTGAAAATGCATTTTGAATATTGCTACTCTCAGATTCAAAATGAAGTACACTCAAAACCAGGATTGCGAAATTAGGGAAAGAAAACGAACCGGGCATGAAGTTGGATGTCGCCGACAAAAGTTCCTCATAGCGAAACAGTCTACACCTGGATGAGAATTTCTTACATAAATCCAAAAAATCTTCAGGAAGGGGCTCTGTGCCATAGTTGGGGGATAAAGGAGGGCAGGTTGCTTTACACCCAAACGGCACAATGGCTCCACTTATTCCATCCAGCATGGAAGAACAATCTGCATCCTGGCCAGAATTACAGAGTTTCTGATCAGGGTAAACTACAGCTGAAGTATTCCCGCTCAATGGTCTCAAGACCCATCCAAAAGCAGATGTCTTTCTCTCAGGTTTCTCCATGCATTGCCGCTTTGGTAAAAATGCCTGGCGAAGAAGCGACCAACCAGGTTTGAAACAGCGAGAATCTGGAATCTTGATGGAGTTTGAAGCAAGCTCGCTTCTTTGGACTGATACCAAGGCCAATGGATTATCTTCACCACCCTCCCCTGGCAAGTCATCCGCCGACTGAGTCCCCTGATCATCCAGCAGATCTGCTACACAGTTCTCACAATTACTTGGAAGGGTTTTCTTCCCACATTTTGAACAACATTTTCTAATGAGATGTCGACATTTATTTAGTTTAGCATCATCAAGTGCCTCAACATTCTTGTTCAGTGACTTATCAACCAAATTAGTAGGAACACAACTCTGGTCCTGATCATTATCTGTTCAACAACATGGCAAAGAAGGAAACCAGTTAAGCGCTCAAATTCATATGGCAGAACAAACGAAAGCATCCTCTAGGCATCATTCTTGAAGAAGAAGAAGAAAAAAAAAAAACATAATCGCAGACGATGAAAATCATAATGACCTTGAAGTTTATCTGCACTCCGATCCGTATGCTGGCCCCTCTTGAATATAACTTTGCCATTATCGACAGCGAAAACAGAGAAACTTCGGGACAGTTTTCTGGCACAGTACTTGGCTACGGAGACCGGTGATGATCCGATTCTATGGTGGGTTTTGGAAGTTCCAACAATTGTGGTAGCCGCATGGAATTCTTTAGCTTCTCGCACTAGAAGCTTTCGCACCGAACTTCCCCTGCACACCTTAAGCTTCAAATCAACCTGTGCACAATTCCAAAATGCTTTCAACCTCCAAAACAAGCACACATTACAAAATCATCTCATATCTAGCATTTTCTCAGAATCCAAACAAACGCAGATGACAAAAGGGAAAATGGAGAGCTACTAGGAACCTGCTTCAAGTTGCAGAAACCTTCATAGGCCGAGAGCACGGAATCGAATGTCTTCACCAATGCGATCAAAGACGAAGTCCCCTCTGCCGATTCCCAACAAAAAAACTCTCTCAGATGAAACCAAATCCCAATTCAGAAAGCAACGAGAGAGAAACAAAAAAACGAACCAGAGATGGCGTCGTGGTCCTCAAGGACATGAATGGCGACGACATTGTCACCAGGCTCCGCCACCTTGACGAGCGCCCACGTCAGCAGCTCCTTGCTGTGCGAGTCTAACTTCACTCCCACCACCACCGTCTTCCCGCCGTCTTCTCCTCCGGCCGGCGACTTCATGGCGTCCGCCGTCGGAAGCCAGCCGAAATCAGTTACTAGTTAGGGTTCGGCCCCACTCTCCGATCGAAGTAGCATTTACCAAGAAACAGAAAACGAGAAATCCAAATCCAAATCCAAATCCAAAAGCCAAATCCCCGATTAGTTGGTAATTGATGGTGATGTCTCAATTCTTGCCTCGGTGGAAATTGGAAATCTTATGCCCCTTGCCTTGTTAATCTTGCTCTCTTTCTCTCTCTCTCTCTCTCTCTCTCTCTCTATGCTCACTGCTTGCTGCTCATGTGACGCCTCTCTCTCTCTCTCTGCAGTGTCCCTCCATCTTACTCTTAACAAATAAAGAAATAATGTCATCAAAATATATTATAAAGTTGTTTATGCAAATATTCCAAACTTTGAGAAGAGACATAATTGTTCCTTCCCTTTTGGCTTTTGGTCCGTCCCATTCTCTTTTCGGACGATATATACTTTATTGGAAAAGGAAACCAAAAAGCCAAAAAAGAAAGAAATAGTAACATTTACTGGTAGGTGGAATCATAACAAGGCAACAAATGATTTCTTAGTATTATTAAACACTTTAGCTGCACATGACTTGCTGGGCATGTGTAGCCCAAAGAATCATTCATGTTATATTATCATCTTACAAGTCAGTCTAATTTGTTACATATGGTGCACAATATATATAGAGCACGCTTTCATTTCATGATACGACCCGTTCCGAAAAATGCCCCAAAAATACTGAAATGACCAAAATACCCTTATTGGTCAAATGGTTGACTTTTGAACACTAAGGAATTTCATGTTCGATATTGGACTCTATGCGAAGAGCTTGGCGATACGAACGTGTCGGCGGCTGTTAGCAATCTTTCTTTTGTTTTGAAGACGAAATTGGATTCCGAGTTATATCGAAGAAGTTATGGGCGAAAAATGGAAATATGGTGTAGTGGGAGTGCCACTTGGCGCGTGCGGATTGGCTGGAAGGTTTGAGACCTTTCTGGAAAGCCGGCCGGGTTTCGAAAACCCAAAACCGCAGCCCAGTTTCCAAAAGGGGAAACCGAACCGCGCCCAAACCGCCACCACCTCTCAACGCCGTCGACTTTACGCCGGCCACCGATCGGGAAAACAGAGCCCATAAACACGTTCCTCTCGTCCTCATGAGCTCGGAGCACCAAGAATCGGAGCTGGAAATCGCGCGGAGCAGCCCCAACGAAGCCGACGGAAATTCGGGTCTTCCGATCGATTTTCCGGCGAGCACAGTGAGAGGTGATCAGTTCCCGAGGTACAACCAAAACCGAACCGCTCAGACAGACGAGGAGGACGACGACGATCACCCGGCATATCTGTGAGTGGGCGGGTTTTGGTTTTAAAGTATTGTTTGAGCACGGTTTATATTTATGTTTACGTATATATATGGTATGATGATACGATTGTTGGTGATATGTTGGTTGGTTGATGTTGTTGGGGTTATGGAGCATGTGATATACGTATATGCTTATTTGCTGGTTATGATGGTGCTGTTTATGTACTGCTTGGTTTGGTTACTTGCCTTTTTTATTCGGTGTTGGGGTGAAGTCCCCTTACTTTTGATTATGGCCGTAGATGCCGTTTATGGAGGTTGGTTATTATTGTGGTATTGAGATTAGTACACGGTACAAGGGATGTGGGTATGGTCCCCATCGTCTGTACAGTGGTAAGCGGGTACGGTCCCCTTACCCTTTGTATTGGTAGTGCGAATACAGTCTCCATTACCAATTAGATCACGGACGTGGATCCTACTGTTATGTAAAGTGCATAAGTATCTGTGTGATTGTTTATTGTCCCCAATCACGTGGTGAATTGGGATGTTGCTGCATGCTTGTTATGGTATAGTTGTTTATTACTGTTTTAACTGTGGGGGTTACTATGTTATCGCTAAAATGTTTTAAAATGTTTTACACTGATGTTTATTTTCCCTGTCCACTCACCCTTGTTTTACGCCCCCTCAGGACTTGATACTGTTGGGCACCACCGAGACGAGCGGCAAGAGTCAGGATAGCTCTGTTGTGTATCTCTTTGTTTTCTATTGTTAGACAGACTCATGTAAACTTGTTCTTTCCACTGTATAGATGCTCTGATATTATTTTGTATTTCTTTTCTTCCGCTTTTGTCGTTTTTGGTTGTTTAAGGCTTCGTCACCACGTGTCGGTGATGGCCGCACTCCCGGGCCCTACTTTTTGGGTCGGGGTGTGTCATTTCATGTGCACCACGTCTCTCATACAATATACAGTTTTGGCAATATTCAAGAATGGCAGGATAGCCTCAGCACTCACCACCCACGTTAGCACGCATATCTACACATGATACACAGTTACATTAGCACTCACTACCTCATGCCAATGGACCTTCATTTGGGGCCAATTATGCCAACGGACTTGTTCCTTGTTTTGTTGTGGCATGATCTCTAAATTTCAATTTCTTTCTTCCTTTTTGAGTTAACATTGTTGATACTTTTATTAGATGGTAGGATATTAAGGAGACATCTCCGTACCACTGCAATTTGAGTTTTTAGTGGACGTCCCATCCCATCCACGTTGATTCGAGTTCCACACAATTGACAACTCTTTTATCCTCTTATGTGAATGGTTGACGACCGGACCTTCCAAGATGCCAACTTTGGATGTGTTCGACTGCTACATCATGTAATGAATCTTTAAATTAGGGAATTATTATAAGCACTCCATTCTCTCTATCAATTATTATCAAACTCACAAAAAACTCTGCAATGAACCACATCTAGCAGCTTGCCCGATAGTAAATCTGAAAGACTGGTTGAGCTTGGTAACATATTCAACATCTTAAGTGGAATGTAATTGTACTTTGATATGATAAACCGGCAAATTATACCAAAACATAAAATCCGATGTTTATAGGTTTTTCAATTGTAAAAACGATAGTGAATGTAAATAGTATTCCTTAGACAAAAACGTAGTATACAAATTGCTACAAAATCATCCAAGGCACATGGGTGTTAGTTGATACACAGATCCCCCTCTCTGCATAAAAAAAAAATAATAAAAAAAAAAATCCTCTTTTGTACATCACTCGCCTTTTAACTCAAAAGAGATTTGAATAATTTTTTGTTTGTCTTTTATTTTCTTGAAACCAAACTTGCATATTTCCTCGACCCGACTTTTGAAACTTGCATATTTATGTAGAGACTCTTAACACCTGTGACTTGGTTTCAGGTTCAGAACAGCCACTACTTGGTGAGTCTGGTAGATAACGACTACATCCATGGTGATGTTCTTGGTGTTTTTGCTGAGTTCTGAACGAGCTGTTTTGACAATTCTTACCATTTGTCAAAGCCACAAAAGCCATTGAACGGTCTGGTCTGGTGCCTTCTTTGCAAGTCAGATTATAAAGTTTATTTTTGTCATTGGATTCGGTTGTGTAATAATAACTGATTGGGATATCTCCCTTGTTTCATAATGGCACAAATTGCATCTGCATTCGTAAATGGTGCCAATATCCTAGTTCATGAATTTCTGGACTGAGTGACATGATTTCCTAGTTTATTTATTTGTTTCTTTCATGTCCTAGAATCCACGATTTATTCCATGCGTACTAGAGGGTTTCTCTTCTTTTTAAATATTTTTCAAATATTATTTTACCAAAGAGACAAATTGCATTCCATAATTTCTTTTTCTTTGAGAAGCAGAGTACTCGAGTCGATATCCTTTTTTGGTCGACAAGAGTACGGATATTTACCAGCCGCTTCTTAAGGCAACATCATAAGTATGATTTTAAAATTAAGGCGGTTTACATTAGGCTGAACTCCCTTTAACTCAAGATCAATTCAGGAGAGGCTCCAACACATTGGAATGTCTTTCAATTACATGAAGCCCTGACGTACGGTACGAACCTGCAAAGTGAAGTATGGTAGTAACTGATAGCAGTAATGATGTCGTGATGACTTGGCAAAGCAAACCTGGAATGAATACCTTACTGAGTCTATCCTTACTAATTTGCAATCCTGATTACCACTTAAGATACAATCATTCTGTTATTGGCAATTTGGCACTCCACTTTTTCTTCACACTCCAGTTGGGTTTTTTTTTTCCAACTTTAGCAGTTCAATAATACTCATTAAATATATATTGTTCTTTTCCTTCTAAAGAGTATTGATTGTCATAAGCAGGTAAGGCTACTTCCTCTCTTCTGTACTACTAGTTCAGTAGCTTCAAAAATTGAGTTCATACTACGCTCACATAATCCATTTGCCACTTAGGACCTACCAGCTACTTAATTGCTTCTGGATTCTGGAATTGTTTGAGGATCTACCACCCTTGTCTTTGTAGGTATTTCTGGAGGAAAGAGTCTTTTGTCCTCCACGGGCTGCTGTGATGGCACGCTGTCTCACCCTGTTTAGGCGCTTTACCAGCTGAGCATCTTTGTCATCCGCGGTCTTATTTTCTCCCTCCTGCTCAGAATCATTGGCATGTGCAGTGTCATTTGCTCCCTCCTGCGAAAACAAGCTACTCTGAGGGCTTTCCATATCATTAAACCAGTAATGTACGGAAACTAGCAGAAGGGAGTTAAACAAAGGACTATTTTGTCCTCATCCTGTGGACAATAAATGGGGAGAAGACTGCTATAACAGCTACATCAAGCTATGGCTACACCCAGAAATTATCCGTGAGGTTTAGACATGATTTACATGTAATATCTGACAGGCTTCAACTAAAAACACATTCCACAAGACCTAATTAATCCTATCTTCAGATCTACATAAGAAGGACAATATAGAAACAATTTTAAGACCTACCTTGTCGCTCACATCTTGACATTCAGGCTCACTGCTTGCGCCCACTTCAGAATTTCTGAGAATTTCCACTACTCCTTCCTCTTCATGTTTTGAATTTAAAGTCTGGCTCTGATGGATTACACAAAAGAATAAGTATACAGACACTAAGTATGTATGGTGCAAGAATGCATATACTATATATCCAAAAAAGGAGGTAAATGTCGCACAAGCTCTTGATTATTTTTTTACTGTGCCTGCTTAAGCAAAAATCAAGTCCCACCCTGCTTCAGTTCTAACATATTTATTAGAAGTCAAAGAGATTTCATCACAGCTCGATTATAGGACTTATACAACACAAGATATTTCCGTTTTACTCCACTAATACACTATCAGTTATGATTTCTATATCTGAAGACTTCGGATTTTGACTCAGATCAAATTCCATTCATGATATATACAAGTGAAAAATGTACCACATCTAGCAAATGCAATGAATCAACACCCTTCATGTTTGCTTCGTTTAATGCAGAGACATCCGTTTCATCTTCAGTACTTTCATCACCAGAACTAGCATGCTTCTCAAGATCTTCAATGTGCTGCAAGTAACATGTAGCATTGAAAAACCCCAGGCCAAGAAATCTAGTTATGAGTCATGACCAAAAAGCATTTTGATGAAATGAAGATTGGACAAGGCATATTGTGAAAACAGCATGGACTATACACTCAACAGCCGAATAAAATGTTTTCCCAAAAGAGTGAAACATATTCCATGTAAAAGTAAATAGCTCTAAGACTTCTGCATTTAAACTAGCAGGGGTTTATAAGAGGATATCCGCAGGCCAAGGTATTCAATGCAGGAGCAACAATATGGATATTGCTCCACAACTACACATACGAAATTGAATCAACCATGCTTCACAACAAAATGATACCTTCTCAATCTCTTCCTGATCCTTCCTAGAAAACCCACTGGCAGCAAGTTCTCTGTCTAGGAAAACAGCATCCTTGGCTATTAAAGAAAAACAAAGCTTCCCACTTTCATCTGTATCTGCATTCGTTCCATCAATGTCATCTGTGCATTCTCGGAAAGACATGTTGAACCTGAAAGAAAAGGAATGAATGGGAACTAGGAGGAACCTCAAAAAAATACCGTCTCTAGCCCTAATGCAGCCCTTAGAGAAAAAACTATGGTATCCCGGACATCATTCCTCTTCCAACTCAACTCACAATCGAGGAAGCATTGATGTCAATCATATAAATGCAGTATGCCCAGCGAACAGACCAATTAGTTCCGAATGCATACACAAACCCAAATTAGACTTTCAAACATAAGTTCCTAACACCAAGTATATATCATAAACAATGTATGCTATTGTTTAGTGTATTACTTTTATACTTATTGTGTACTATAAAAAGGATGGTGAATATCATATTCATGCATTCTATCAATCCAACTAGAAATACTGTTCCAGGTTTCAGAGTCTTGAATAACAAATATTCAGAAATTGAAAAGCAGTTGAACTTGGCTTACTTGGAATGAAACAAAAGAAAGACTGACCTCTTACGGAAAAACTTAAACACGCATTCAACATCACGGTCAAAGTACCTGAAACATGGGAAATGAGAACGTGGTATCTAACAAACAACAATCTTTGGTCAAAGTATACAAATGAAATCACTAAAAATAATTTTAGCAATCCACAATCAGATGCTACAATAAACAGTATGGCTAATTGATCGGCATGTTCTAAGAAACGGATCTTACATCTCTGCATTACGATGTGAAACAGACACCATTTGAGGAAAATCAATCATGGTGACCTTCTCGTCATTATCAATCTAAAACAACACAAAGTAGAAAATAATCACAAATTTACCAATGAGAAAACAGGAAGTGTATAAGGTAATGAAGTGGAGATATTAACTGTGAGATAAAAGGAAATTATAGAGAAGAAAACTGCACCAAGAGAGCTCAGAGAAATAAATAAATAACAACATTGTGAAACATAATGCAACCAGAAATTGCAAAGATAAGAGCCTGCCTGCAATACATACCATAATGTTAAATTCATTGAAGTCACAGTGAATTAAACCATGTTCCGCAAGGCGAACAACAAGTCCTATGATTGTTTCAAACACCACCTCTGGATTTTGTAATTGCTTCACCTGCACACTGCATTGGATAGAAGTGAGTTCCATAGCTCTACAAAATAGGTTTAGCATTGATTTCCATATTTTCTTAAGCAAGCAAGCTTCAAAGGGAACGCACATGGAAAATATTATCTCATTTTCCATTCAATTATTTCAACAATAATTTAAAAGAAAGAAGCTTACAGTGGGAAGCCCTGTACAAGAGACATAATCACACAATGCCTATTACAATCAACAGCATTTGGAACAGGAAAACCGTGCTCCTGTAAAGCCTGATCAAGCAGAGCAACAGCGTAGAGCCAGATTCAGCATGAATAAGCACCACCAGAAAAAGACAAGCCAAAAGATGGAAACAAACCTTCATAAAGGCAAATTCTTTGAGTGCAGCAAGGCGGGATAAGTACAGCCAACTATAACTGCTACGGTGTTTTAAGTAGTCGCGCTTAGATTTGACAGCCCTAAAAGAAACTCTACCAAGTCTGTGCAACTTCATTGCCAACACAGTACCATCTTCCGTGGCCACCTCAAAAATATCTTGACAAAAAACAAAAAAGTTATGAATAATAAAGGACAATGGAATATGGAAAATGGTAGCAGTACCACTACCAAGGCACCAACAGGTATTAGATAAAAGAAAATAAACAAAAAAAAAAATACCAGACTCTTTTCCTACACCAATCTGCCGCCCAACAGCCACAAAGACTCCACGATTAACCATCGTCTTAATTGCAAGAAAATCATAACCAAGGTAGGTGAGCCGAAATCCATCATCTGGATGCACATGATAGCAAATAACATAAGGGAAATTCAAAAGACTCTATTCCTGATTGTTAAGAGTGACAAGAATTGTTATTACATTTAGAAGAGTCATGATGCAAGAGCTTATGCTTAAGCAGATTCTTGAGAACTTTGTAAGTGCCCCCATGCCTAAAAATTTGAGGATTAGATCCGAATTACAGAGAAAAAGAATTATGAGCTATTCCAAGTACAAACAATAATAAAATTCGGAAAGACTAATACATACTTGAGCGAAGCTATGCGCTCCACCAGTTCACTGGGTACAATCTCATGCTGAAAAAATAAAGGCATATTTAATTAAAATAAGCTCTGCTGAGAAATTGGAGAATTCAAATAGAAGAATAGCAAGTAGTTACATTCCCCACCCCCTTCCCCACACAAAGAAGCCCCCAAAAAACATCCTTTAAAAGAGGCCCCCCCACCCCCCCCCCCCCCCCCCCCCCCCCCCCCCCCCACTCTCTCCTTTTTTGCCCCCGGGGTCAGCTCTCCACACCGAGAAAACGGCGCGGGAGAAAAAAAACAGCATAAGAGCGGGGGGGAAAAAAAAAACACAACAAACAAAACACCCCCCCAACCCCCCCAAAAAAAAAAAAAAAAAAAAAAAAAAGAAACACTCGTTCGAAGACATTGCAACCCAAATATCATATTTAAGATATCCAAAAGAACTTAAATTGCTCCAAAATAGCATAAAACCGTATTCTAATAATAATCTACGAAGTAACAACGAACAACTTTAGGAGCGTAAGAACAACAACATATGCGACGGAAAATATGGGGAATAACATGGAGAAGAGAGAAGAATGGAGAAAGCTTCAGAACCTGTGAGGATACAGACCGAAGTGCTCGGGGACGATAAAGACGAGCATCTGCAACTTCTGCTCAACCTAAAGCCTAAAAACTAGGGCTGGGCACAGTCCAGTCCGGGCCAAAAAATCATTGATCCACGGCCCGATTCGCAATTGTTCATGTGGTCCGGTCCAAAACGGATTTTTAACATATATATTTTTGACCCGGATCCGACCGGCCCATTTAAAATTCGGAACGGTCCAGGCCTAATTTTGGGGCCAATTCATTCAAAAATACAAAATATAAAATCCTGTTAACATTCAACACAACCAAATAAAATTCATCATTGTTCATTCGTATTATATTCATACATATGACAAATAAACACAACCATAAAAAATGATCATGAAACAACAACAATAGTCAAAATAACAGTTTTCCCAAATCTGTCCAAATCTGTACATAACACAATCATGATTGAACTCAGAACACTAACCAACACATAACATTAAACCAATCCGCCGAACACAATCAGCCGTACACACAGAACATTAAACCAATCCACAGAACATTGAACAACACAATCAATCGAACACAATCAGCCACAATCAGAACACAATCAGCCGAACACAATAAGCCACAATCCAATCCAATCCAATCTGAATCCAATTCCTACCAATTCAATCCAACCCAATCTAATTCAATTACTTAACAGGTCTAAATATGTTGGAGCTTGACAAAACAACAAATTGAAGTCGAATACGAACAGCCACAGCAGAGGAGAGCAGGAGAGAATGATGCGATGGAGTCTACGATGCGCCGGCTGTATAGCACAGGAGCGGTTGCTTGCGAAAGTGCCGGGTTTCAAAGCTTCAGTACGTCAGATCAAGAATAGCAAAGGATATGGGACATTATTGAATTGTGCAAGTTGGCCCATTCTATTACTTGGTGATTCAAAGAGAGCAAGAATTACAGATGAGCAACAAGCAACAAGCAATAAGCAAGGAAACCATATCAAGAATAACAATGAAAATACAGCAGATGGTCATCGATATGCAGCAAATTCACAATCGGGTTTTCTGGATGATGTTTGTCTCAAATCATCAAATATGCAGCACCAACAAGAACAATACAGCCGAGATTTTTACTAGAGCAATATGACAATTTGATTTACCTTTAGGAGTCGGGTTTTCTGTGGAAGAGATAGGGATCGGCGGTGGTTGCAGAAATGGGAAGACCTCGGGTTTCGCTGCGGCGCGGTGCGGCGGCGACTGATGGCGCTCGGGTTTGCGCTGCGGCGGTGGCTGATGGCGCTCGGGGTTGCGGTGCGGCGGTGGCTGATGGTGGTTGCGATCGACGGCGTCTCTTCTGGGTTTTCACATATCGGCGACGGCAGCGGCTTCGTGGCGTTCGACGATGGCAGCGGCGGATGGGCGTCGGCTGGAGGATGTTGCGGCGCCTGGAGGATGGACGTCGGAGTATGGGCGTCGGCGTCGGAGGTTTTGCAGAAGTTGGGGAGGATGTGGGGAAGTCGGGGACGATGGGTTTTTGCAGAAGTCGGCTGTGAATGAAACATTGGGGGTATTAGGGTTTTTTGGGTGTAAATTAAAATGTTCATAAGGGTTAAAATTGGGAAAAAAAAAAGTTTCATTAAGAATTTCAAAAATACTGAGCGTGTCCCAAAGAAATCAGCTTTCGAAAGCTACCCCTGATAATCAACTTTCGTGAAAGTGATTATGGCCCCAAATCACTTTCGGGAGTTTTTACCAAACGTCTTTTTGGCGGAAAACTTTCGCGAAATTACTTTCGGGCCATAATCACTTTCGCGAAAGTAATGCCAAACGCGGCCATAATTGTTCCTTCCCTTTTGGCATTTGGACCGTCCCGTTTTATTTTCGGACAATATATACTTTACTGGAAAAGGAAACCACAAAGCAAAAAAAGAAAGAAATAGTAACATTTACTGATAGGTGCCGGCTGGAATCATAATAAGGCAACCAATGATTTCTTATTATTATTAAACACTTTAGCTGCACATGACTTCTTGGGCATGTGTAGCCCAAAGAAAAGAATCATTCATGTTATATTATCTTACAAGTCCGTCTAATTTGTTACATATGGTGTACAATATATATAGAGCACGCTCTCATTTCATGTGCACCACACCCATGTGCCTTGGATGATTTTCTAGCAATTTGTATACTACGTTCTTAATAAGGAATACTATTTAAATTCACTGTCGTTTTTACAATGGAAAAACCTATGAACATCGAATTTTATGTTTTGGTATAATTTGTTGATTTATCATATCAAAGTACAATTAGATTCCACCAAATAAGATGTTGTACTCATTGCAGAGTTTTTGTGAGTTTGATAATAATTGATATTGGCTTGTTTGTTGAAGCATCAAGTAAAGTTTGAGGCTCTTTAGGTAATCGACTATAGGAATTTCATTGTACCGTAGAGGTTCTCATGACAAACCGTGTTTTGTCTTTTTTTTGTTTTGTTTTGCGTGAAAGTCATTCCCTTATCCTTTTCAACATTAATTCTCGGATGTAAAGCATAGACAATAATCCTCATCAAGCAATAAAGACGCTCCAGTTATTTCGCCAAGAATAATTTAAAAAATTGATTACATGATGTGGCAGTCGAACGCATCCAAAGTTGACATCTTGCAAGGTCCGGTCGTCAACCATTCACATAAGAGGATAAAAGAGTTGTCAATTGTGTGGAACTCGAATCAACGTGTATGGGATGGGACGTGCACTAAAAACTCAAATTTCAGTGGTACAGAGACGTCTCCTTAATATCCTACCATCTAATAAAAGTATCAACAACGTTAGCTCTAAAGGAAGAAAGAAATTGAAATATATTGGCATAATTGGCTCCACGTCAAGGTCCATTGGCATGAGGTAGTGACTGCTAATGCAACCGTGTATCATGTGTAGATATGCGTGCTAACGTGGGTAGTGATTGCCGAGGCTGTCCTGCCATTCTTGAACGTTGGCAAAACTGTGTATTGAATAAGAGACGTTAATACACAGGTCCCCCTCTCTGCATAAGATTTGTCTTGCTCGCATGTGGGTATGTTTGACTTCTTAGATACATCAACATGACAAAATCAAACACCATCCGATTACGAATCAAAGTTGAGTTGATTTCCGAATCTAAACAAAATCAAACAGCATTAGGAACCTGACCTCATACTCAAGATGTAATCTCATATGAGGTGCATTGATCAGTTACCACGAGTCGGGCAAACATTAGCAAAATGTGACGGATCTCCACAAACAAAACACCTTCTACCAGAGATGGGATCACCTGTCGCTGACACAAAAGTCACACCAGCAGCATCTGCTGCACCCCGGCCACCTCTTCCACGACCACCACTTCGAGTGGGGTTTGATGCTGGGGCAATAACGCTTGCACGCTGAAAACCTCTTCCCCCATTAACACCACTAACATCGCTTGCACGCTGAAAACCTCTTCCCCCATTAATACCACTACCATTGTTGAGGCTATCCTCCCACCTGCACAAGAAGCAAGAAGTATAAACCAGTAATTAGATACGTCCCTTTAAAGCTACAGAATTGTTTTTGCATAGAATTAAAATATAGTATGATTTAAGTATTGTGGTTTCATTTAAGTCATTTTTCAGATAAAAACCTCAAGTTTTGATTTAGTAGTTCATAGAACTTATAACCAAACGAAAGTGATATTAATGAGCTCTAATAAAACGATATTTAGTTCATTATATTTATTTTGTACGTACACAAAAAAGTTGCACGCCTGTGACTGGCATGAGTAGAATTTTCTTCCTCTATTTGTTGCTGTATTAGCAGTTTTCTGAGGACATGGCGCACCACATGTACTACACGAGACTGGTATTTGTCCTCCTTAATAAGAAAATAATGAAAACATATGTTAGTTCAAACGAGAGGCACGATAAAACAAGCTGTTGACAAAATTACGTCTGATAATGTGCTCTACAAATTCAGAGAATCGATTCCCCAGAGAGTAAGATCTTCTGTTTGAATCTTACTACCCCTGCTCATGAAAGTGTTAGGTCTACATTTTAGGGGTAGGTGAGTACGGTTAGGATAGGAAGATGTATCTATCCTGGAAGCTTAAGCTCTAGGGATAATCTGTCTGTTTGTTATAACCGAAGAGACTTACGCTCTTATTTTCCTCACACTGGAACCAGCATATTAATATAACAAAAAGGTCCCATCGTAACTAATTTAATAATTCCTAAAACTCTCAAAACCCGTTTCTCTAAAATTTGGTTTTGTTCCACTTCCATGTAGCTGGTGATACAACACCTCTTACTGTATATCATTGAGAGCGTTCCCATACCCAATACTTGTCTCAGTTAACGAACCATGCAACAACTTCTCATAAACATAAACTAATAAAGACCATAAGAAGTTGAACAGTCATACCACTTTGTACATTCATAGGTCGAGACCTTCCAGCTTGGCGAACTGAAGATTGGGAAGGGCAATCGCCTGAAGAATGCCCAGCTTGATGACAGTAAATGCAAGCACCCTGCCTCATATTACTTTGCTGGACACTGTTGGACATTGCTGGTCCACGCCCTCTTGCTGAAGATAAAACCCAAAAGAAATGTTTAGTTATTCTGGTGACACTGAATTTACCTTTGTTCTAATTTCCAGTATAATTCTCGGAAAAAAAAAATCCAAAAACAACATATACATGACGCTTATTACTAATCCAAAATTCAGGTTGAGGATACCGCAAACAATTTCAGATATGAGTTCCACTCCTACGGTTTTATCTGAGCAAGGGGTACTACAAACTACTCTAAACTACGGAGAGGGAAATTCTGATTTAGGGGCGGGGGAGCAGACATATACTGCCGTGGCCAACTGGTCTAACTTTTCGAGGCATGATAACTTTTAGCATAATGATGCACTAACCTTAGGTAGAATCTACACATATGCAAAACAAAGTGGGAAATACCAAAGGGAAACAATGGAAAGCAAAATAAGAATACAAAAGCCTACTACATACATTCATTAAAATATAAAAAGGCAAATATCAATCGAATAAGAAAATTCATATACAAATTGGTTTTATGTTAAAAAATAATCCAATTAAACTCACATAACTATACAAGACACACAAACCTGATGACCGAGAACCAGTTCCACAGATTTCGGTCAACTCTCTAAGAGTCTCATCACAGCCACCAATGCAACCTGTTACATGTATGCATGAAATTCCACGTTAGACCAACTACAAATTCCATAAACTTTTAGAAGGAACACTAGTCGAATAACAAACCATGCATGATGTAAAGGTGCAACATTGAAAACGCATGTTGTGCCAACATACATAATTCATTAATTTGGAAGACTCTCTGAATCAATGTGTCACCTAAGTGACATATAGTACCTAATTTTCTGGAAAATAATAAGAAGGAAACAACTTCTATTGAAAAGCTGAAGACTGGGGATAATGGAAGCACCCAGCCAGAGAGATGTTTACAGACTCTACAGTCATTGTGAAAAATTATCATAATAATTTGGATGATTGTCTGAGGTAGGGAATAGAAATCAATACAGAACATGTTCGAGGCCATCTTACTGTCGAGTTGTACTTACCCAAATGGTTTACACTGAAGCTTGGTGGTATTTCCAGCCGGCGAAATGTAAATTGAATCAAGTAAACAGGCCCTGAATAACATCATCAAGAAAAAATGAGATGTCAACGAGAGACCAATTTCCAGTATAATGTGCACAATATGCACCATATGATGGTCTAAATCAGGTATACAACAAATCTTTTTTTGGAATCAGCAAAAGATTAGGACCAGGTTTCGAAGTATCTGTTGATGCATAGGAGGTATACCTCTCATTGTTAATGTGGGCCACAACACTATCACAGTTACCAAATGACGTAGTCCTCAAAGTAAAATTCCCCGTCATATGAATATTTCAAATAGGTTCATTTACACAAAAAGAATGCAGTAGCATATATAGACTCCAAATAGAGTAGCACAGAGACTTGTAGGTGGCACTTTTCAATAGCATTTTTATCAGTTATGTAATTGATTTGAAAACATTAAAATACAATAACAAGAACCAAGGAAACCTGGAATGCACGAATTGCAAATATTAGTTGTTACAGCTGCTTCCGATACAGATCCAGGGAGCCAGACAGCATTCCTACACTAAAAATGCAGAGCAAACACAAATTAATTACTTTGACAAAGTGATGTTATAAAATATGAAAAGTGATATGCCGTAGTTGATCTAGAACAAGTAAAGAAAAACCACAAAGAATTTACACAGGTAAAGGAAAATCTTAAATGGACGTTAATAGAGACACGGCTCTACGGCTCTGCCCACCATAATGGTTCTAATCTTTTTCCTTTATGTTTTGGTGAAGTGGTGGTGAATCAAAGACCCAGAGTAAGCAAGAAACATTACACAGAAAAATCACAGCAAATGCCAGGCGTATTGGCACGCTAAAAATAGTGAAATATCATCAGACAGTAACAACACAACCTTTTTGCCAGAGGGTTATCAAGACACCAACAGCTAAGAACAAAGTTAAAGCTCCAATTTCCAGTATTACTATGAATTAGTACTAATGGAAACAGGTCTACCTGTCCGTGCTTACGTACAACAAAGCATCAACTACTTAAGAGAAAGTTGAAGTGAAAAAGACAAGATGGCATAGCATCCCTTAGAGCAGTATGAAAAAACGAGGGATAGCTTTGTTGAAAGTAACCCAATCAAACATAGACACTAACAATCAAGGACCAAAAAGTTGCTTGGAAACATATTTTGACTAAACAGGTTAAAACAATTGCATAAATCCCAGAGATTTTGCCAGTGTAGCTTCACAATTCTGGTGCACAAACTTCTTCGCTTTGCCGATGACAAATTGTTAAAATCAAGTTAGAAAAACATTGCACAAACATGCAGTTCACAAATTTATTGAAGACAAGGACACCAACCTGAGGATAACCCAAGCATCCAACCATAAAGTTTCCATCCTGAAAAGAGGAAGCACGGCAACTTTATTAAAAGAAGACACCTGTCAGTACATTCCCTTTAATTTTTTGCATTTTTCACAAGTTAAATTTCTTATCCAAACAACACGGCAACCAAATCAATTATGACAGCATAGAGAGACACAAGTTTAAGCAAAAAAAAAGGATAAGGTTTTCCTGAAAGTTCTTGAGGAAGATGAACTTATGATGATTAAGCAACGGATAAAGTATGGCAGAGACCAGACATAAGTTTAAGCAAGAAACAAATTTAGATTAGACATATTTATGACATAACAAATTACCCGGTTTTGCTTGAGCACCATATCTGCTTCATGGCAAACTGCACATTCCCGAACAACCTGTCCAGATGCACGCTGCTCATCTCCACCAGACCTATTCAGTCTGCATAAAAGGTAAATCTTTTATCTTTGTAGAATCGTATATACACCTCTCAAAATATGCTGACTGGAGAAACAGGAAGAAAGTAAAGTTACCTCTCAAAGAATACTTCCATGGCTTCAAAGAGTTTTACTTTGTTTAATCTTGCCTGCAAACATTCCAATGATTTGTAATGATCATGGTTGAAATCCTTGAAAATATTCAAACTTCTTTTGTTTGTAACCACCAACATCATGGAGTAGAAGAATATTAGCGATATGGCACACATATTTCAATTCTATCCATTCTGAACCTTCTCCTTCTATGAGAAATTTCCTGTCTTACCACGAAGGGTTTTTGGTGTCAATCTGCACTACCAAGTTATTGGCTAATGTTCTGAAGGACATATATTAAAAATTAGGCATACGAAGTACAAAAAGTACGCACCCCTCTTTATCTCGGATTTTATTTAATGACTAAATTATTGGTTTCTAGAGAAGAAATACCCTTAACAAACAAATTTGACAGTAATAGAACTACTTATAACGGAAACCTAGGCAATTCAATAATAGTTCAAAATACTGCAGACAAAAGCAGATTCTTCTAGAGAAAGGTATACGGAAGCAAATTGTAGAAAAAAATTTCTGTACAGGACCTAAAGTTATGCTTATGGACTAACAAAGATCTGGCATGTTGAAAAGTGCAGTTCCAGTACCATATGTGCCAGTCCCAGTTCATCTTATATATATAAAATACTTCATGACTGACGTATTTCATATTTGCATTGAACATTTCCTATATTAGCATATAAAGTCTCTATGCCTTGGAATACACTTTTGCCATTTTTGTAATTTTCCAGATATTTCAATTGATATTTCCAAACAAGATTTTCGTCAAACCAGAACTAGCAATAGTTTCATCTTTGACGATAATTGGAACAAATTGAAAGTGCATAGAAAGTTAAAGAAAATGATGAAGAAAATACATGTGTGTCTGTACAGAAGAAGGTGAGCTACAAACTTACATCTACGAAGCAAGCTTTCATTTGTTGCAAGCAAGTGTCCAAAACTTCACCTTTGCTCTTAGCACCTTCACTAACTGCTCTCATGTCACGCTCCATAACAGCTCTAAGGTAGGGTTTCCACAGTTTGTACCTAGAGAGAAAAATGGAATAAATTAGATTACCCTTACATTTGAAACATCATCAGTGCATAAATATTACTTGGCTAGATATTAAGTGATAGAAAACATATGCAATAATGCTTGTGCTATACTGTTGCCTTTAGAAAGATTACACCCAAACACTCTAAATATGACTATGAATGATATCTGTTTTCCTTTACTCATGATTACATTCTGTTTCACAGTAAAAAAATGTTCATTATGGGCCGTTTCATAATCATTTCACTTTCCTATGAGACATGGAAAATATGCGGGAAAAAATAGGAACGAACAAGGGTGGAGAACAAATCATAGCAAGGAACACAATTTGGTTTCCCTTCATTTCTCATTCCTCCCTTCCACAACCATTCCTCGACCTTTTAATTCTTTCCCCGCATACTTTGCCTCTATGTTAGCAAAAAAATGTAAAAGCTAAAAAACAGAACCCAAAATGCTTACAAAATACGCGTATGTACTTCAAATGAAAAAAAAAATGAAGATAATTAAATTATGTACATATACTTATGCATAGTTCTCTTATAGGAGGGAATAGTAAATGCAGCAAAAGAACTATATACAATTTTATATATGTATGTTGTTTCCTACAAAATATTCATGTACCACTAAAATACTAGCATGAATATTTTCATTCATTTATAAAGTATGTTCTATTTATCATACACATTCGCATGTTATGCATATTTACTGGTATGAAAACAAAAGGCAAGACTGCAAAATTCATGTACATATCAGTTGTTGAATTAGTTTGAAGAGGAAAAAGAAGCATGCCACCAACCAGAAAATTTGAATTCATAGCACTAGTTAACAGAAACAGATACCACTATGTTTTCAACATAGTGGTATCTACAGATTGAAGATGGATGTGAATTCCTTACCCCATGTCATCATATCCCATCACCAACGCTTCACCCTGAAATTATGATAAGTTATCAATAGAAAATCTATTTAACATTAAGTTAAGATACACCACAGACAATATTATATGTCTGTTTTGAAACTCTTAAAAAATGTAAATAAACGCAACAAACTCAAAATTTCATAGATTGCAAAAGCCCATAACATGATACATTAAGAACAATTAGAAACTTTATAAATACTAGCCTCTTGGCCCAGGCTACGAATGTACCAATTGGCCATTTTTGTTTGCTTTGAAGAGAGCTCTAAATAAGGGAGGAACAAAGAAAGAATAGTTTCCTAAATTTATGGAAATGTACATTTTCATTATCTATTTTTTTTTAAAAATGACATTCTGAATTTACTTTAACCTTTTTTCTTTCCATTTTCATTAACCAAGAGCATTTCTTGGTATTGAATGTTCAAATTTTCAGGCCTTCTCCCTCATACAGATAAAACTATCTTACACCCACTGGGGATAGGAAAGCTGACCAAAGATCAATAAATCTGTGTTAGGATATGTGTGTGCAAGCAAGGGTTCTATTGTTATAAAATAAAGAATTTCTTAAAGAACTTTAAATTAGCAACAGGAGAAAAACCGGCTGTGAAGCCCTTCCCTGGAACCTAAAGCCCTTATAGCAATGAAGAGTTTAGCAGGCAACTCTACCCTCGACTAAGTAATTTGAGATCACCAATTTGCACCCAGCCTTTTCTCCCACGCGTATAGGACCATCTCCCAAGTCAGGTCTTTCCTCCAGATCATCTATCTCCCCTTGTACCGCAGATATCCAATTCAAATCTTGCACTCTAACAGTGTGGGAAATAAAAATTGATTAGGTGGCTCCGAGAAAGACCCAATAGGACACAGAAATGCCCTAATAAGTGATAAATTGTGTGTACATTTAGAATCAGCATTATTATAAATATAATGATTCTTTGGCACACCTATCTCAAGGAAGTTACATGAGGTTTACCAGAGAAGTTCATAGAGCTTCAATTTTTATGGCAGGAGTCACTAGAAGAATAATGACATCAGAAATGTCATAGGTGACTAGGCTTGAACCAGGAATCTGTCTCTAATCTTACATTGGACTAATTTAGAGGTACTAGAAACCTTTAGCTTCTGATGGGAACTTGCAGTTCAAGGTTAGCTATTGATGTAGGACAAAGAGAAACTGGGATTTATGGTAGAATTTGGTGGTTTTGCTGAAGCGTACACGCAGGATAAACGATAGAAAACAAGAAAAGATAGATTTAGGGCATCGCACCCAACCTTAGCCTCTCAGCAAGGGGTTTGGTCTCACACCAGGATTCCCAATAGCTGGAAACAAAGTTTATTCATAAACTCTTAAGTCAACTCAAACTCAAAACTGATTTTACACATTAAATAGAGGTAGTATTTATATTAGTCTAACCCTAGAGATTGCAGGACAATCTAAATCCTAATAGATATAGAAAGAAAATCTAATTCTCGGAGACTAAGAAAGTTAACCAAATCATATCTGCCTAGAAAACCTAAGAATCAAGCTAACTAAAACTAAATCAGGAATCTGATAATTAAGTTCAGATCTGCTCCGCAGCAGTTGTTCTACAGTATGCTTTTCGGATATATGAAAATGCTAAAAGCCCTTAAGTGCATCCTGGGTTCACCACATATCCTAAGGACTCCAGCAACTATCTCATATTATAGTGTTGATGGAGTAGACTCATTGTGCCAGTGGAAGAATTATGGCATAAGACCCAACTCCATCGTGCCTCTAGCCAACCTCAGGAATATGAAAGTCAAATGCAGAAAATGTCACTGAATTTCTTTCTTAAAAAACCAAACCCGAGCTTGCTTAATTCTAGGATAAGAGAACTGAGCTACCATTTGATAGCTTAGTACCCTTTACTCCCAGCCCACATGCGTAAAATCACCACAGGTGACGATAATAGCGTCAATAAATGAGATTAACCTGATATAAAGCAAATATTCTTTCTTAGAAATTTGAAATATACAACACAAAAACAAGGTGTTCCTTCACTATCACCCTACTAAAGTACAAGAAATTGGAAATTCATAGAAACTAAAATAACAAATAGTTTACAACAGCAACCCACTCAGCATAAATAACATGAAAAATAGCAATTCTAAAATCTGAAGAATCCAAACCTGTGATTACCCAAAATTGAACTTTATCCCACATCTTCCCCCATAACACCCAAGGAACCCTTCTCTTCCTTTCTATTCCTACAACCAAAATTAACATAACACATCATCCTAGGACAAAACTCTTTTCCTCTGTCCAGAAAAGTTATAACTTTTTAACGGATGCATCAGACGAGCTGAGATTTCCAACTCAATCTGGTTTACCCAGCAGCCTTTCTAAAAGGAGACACACAACAACGATGATGGTTCAAGAATTCAGTAGGACTGACATGGATTGGGACTGACATGGTTCAAACTTCAAAACTATGCTATCCTACCTAGGAGAACTAAAAGTAACCTCACAATTCATTTTACTCCCTTTCAAATTTAACATTACCTAAAGGCCTTTCCTATCACTAGCATATGAAATGGGAAATCCTACCACAAGAGATTAATCATTGGTAATATTTAAGAAAAACTAACTGAAGTAAATTGAAGAGCAACAGACACAGTATGTATCATACAGTAATAGCAAGAAAAGAATTACAAGATTGGTTGGAGAGAAACGCATGCTTGAGTCTTTAGTTGCATAAAATCGATCAAGCAGCTTTTTTATGTGATCATGCATCGTTGCATCTGTACCGATGCCTTCCTAATAAAATCAAGCAAAAGATTTAGGAAATACACTCAAATGTCAGTAATATCTACATGAATGCACAAAAAAGTATAAGTGTAACTGCCTAGAAAACTACAGTAGCTAAGTTCACAGAGTTAAAATCAGAATTATCAGGGAGATCAAGATTAACTTTTTACCTTGTCCATACAACCCAGCAGATCAGCTTCGCTTAAAAGTGGTGGAGGCCTAGTGACTCCAGAATCAAGAGTCAGAGTGGTTGGGACAAACTGCAAGATAAACAATTGATGTTTAATTCATATCATATCCTGATTATAGAATGCAGTATGCAAAATTATGCTTTAATTTATGTTTTTCCCCAGTCATAAAGCAAAGGTTAACCGAAGGGCCCAGCGTACGGAGAAATTGAACTATGAATTTGTTATAATCTACATTTTTTCCAATTATTCTTTCATCCTCACATGTGTGAGTGTGTGTGTATCTGTGTATGCGAGAGCGTATTTAGAACTATTAAGATAAATTCTTCCACATATGTATCTAAACTTCAATCATAGGATATGTATCTAAATCTCAATCATAGGATTTTCTACATTCATCAGATATGCCATCACATGATCACACTTACAGTGATGCAGGCAATATCTACAGCTTGATCTAGTAACCTCAAGTTACTCTTGAATCCCTTTTGATATTGTGAGGTCACTCTTGATACCCGTTTGATATTAAGATATATGATAGACATGCTAGATTATGGTTTCATCTTCTGACATGGCACATTAAAAGGCCTATGAAAAATATGAAAAATTTAACAGACCAGGCCGTACATGTAGGAATACTATAAGAAACAATTGAACTCCAATTTGAATTTAAATGCATCGCTTGGTTTGATGGTAGATAAAAACACACCTGTTGTCCAACTCCATATGTTGGCAGCAACGAACCTCCCCATGATTCAAAGCGATAAACATCTAAGTAATTTTTCTGATAAAAATAAGTCATCGAGTCAAATATTCGTACAAGCTCTGATACCAATCTTAATTCTATTATGAACAGGAAAATAGATTAAGAATAGGAAAGTAACAAACCAAACAGGAAACTGAGACAAAACAAACAGGAAACTGAGTTGAAATCTCGCAAATTAGTGTTATCGAATTTTCATATATACAACTTTTGATTGTAGTGCCATGACGTAGAGACTTTAGTGAGATTCAGAATACTAGCTACTGTTATTATATAGACCTTGCAACAGACTGAATACTCTTCAATACCCAGGGTCTTCAGGTATTGTCCTAGTGCAACTATATATTCCTTGTTTTAATGACTAAATCCGTCCAAAGGATATGTGATGCTAGTAGTTTAAATTTTACCATTTTCTTATGATTTTTTCTCCGCGCACCATAACACTATTGATTATACCGACCAGAGTCTTAAAACAATAGAAAAAAAAAATCGAATATTTTGCATTCTTTTTACCAACTATTCCTCTCTATCAGCGCTAATTCACTTGTATTCTCCAACCACCCTTACATTTCTAGATACTTGAATCTGAATTGTCTCAATCTCATTTTTCAGAATGCATAAATTTGAACTTCTCCAATAGTTTTACCAGAGCTCTCTCCATCACCCCTTTTCATCTAGCCTAAACACAGAAATATACATGGCGGACTTAAAAAGTAAGAAGCCGCACTTGGATCACCACTTTATGACAAACCCTCCCAACTTTTTTCAAGGCAACCCTACTCAGACGATTTCCCAAAATTTGCACTCGAAAAGTTAACATTTAGAGAGACCAAAGACAGAGATACTAGAATTGGGATAGGAATAAACAAAATTAAATTTGACTGTAAACAGTGAACAGAACAGAAGAATGGAATGAAAACTCACTGCTAATATCACTCTCCCTGATGCAGAGAATAATTCACCAGCAATATCAATTTCAACAGTAGTTTCAGCCCCTACAGCTGGCTCTGAAACACATGCCAGGAAATGGCGAACAACCAGCTCATACAACCTCTGCAGAAACAAGTGTAAAGTAGGTCAAGAAAAAAAAAGTGTCTTCGATCAAATAGAGGTACAAATACAATCCAAGGATATAAAGTTATCAAATTACCACCTGCAAATTTTTTAGGCTACTTACATGGTGATCTTGGCTCCAACCTGGTTCTCCGGAAGAATATTTGGTTGGGTGAATAGGTGGATGAGCCTTGTCATTGTGTCCACCACTACGAGGGTTTCTCCAAAGCCCAGATGCAGGGTCCAACAATCTTTGTGCATATGGTCCCCAAGCAGTATGCCCTTGTTGTTCTTGCACAATCGCCTACATAAACCGATTAGTAATGCAGCAAAAGATGATGAAGAAGAACACCAAAAAAGAGTCTTTGGAACCATTATAGAGATGGAAACAGTGTTACATCTAATAAGGCACCCTGAACTCAAAAGGAATGCAAATGACAAACTATCCAAATGTAGGAAACAAAGTGTATGAAGGAACTTAAAGGCCTCAAAAGGAGAAATCCTTTCATCTTCAATAAGTTAAAATGGCATTTTAACAATAACTGTACTGCTTCTGATAAGTTACTGATTAACTTCCCTTCCTGTCAGAGTTTACATCACACTAATGTCACAACTGCACAGAGAAAATTGAAATGCTTAATCAAAGGGAACAAGGAAGCCCTAGGAGGACAGCTAAAATTTAAACTTCACTGTTGTAATTTCAATGCTTTATCCACAGTGAAATAGATGTCAACTTAGTGACACACTGAAAATTTGAATAAGGAAACCCAAAATAATCCCTCAAACAAACACTATATGGAAGCTCAAAATACTGATGAAAAGTCAACCATTATCTATTAGAATGCTAGGCTGCACAAATAAAGGCTACGCCATTCTTGCATGAAGGTAGGTGCACTTCACAATCCCCACCACTCACAGTTGAAAACTTTAGCTTGTGCCATGAACATCTTTTCCAAAAGAATATACTATTCAGACACAATTTCCATGCTTTTGACAGTGAAGACTACCATAATTAGGTCATATTTATTGATTTCCAATAAACTAAAAACGTACTAACATGCAAATTAGTCCCTTCTGAGAAGCCATCAGTCTCCGTACGAGGATAACTGATGAAACCAGCTTGGTAAAGATCTTCTGCCACCTACAATCAGTAAGAGTGAATGAGTATAGAGATGACAATGCAATTGAACACACAGCCATAAAAATGGGTCAATTATCAACTAATTTAAGTATGCAATAAATTAAGAAATGGATTCGGCCCCATCTATTGTACAAGGAAAGATCTACGATTTCAATGTGTTTCCTTCTCTCTGGAAGGGGGGAAGGGAGAAAATGGGAAAGAATAAATTACACTGACATATAACTGATAGAAAACATTTGGAGGCCAACCCTCCGACATAAGAAGGCTTCAATCAAATAATTAAGAGGTTCATATGACAATTCATTATGAGAAAACCATTCAAAAAACTAAACCCAGAGGTACTAATTAGATCCAAAAAATGGCTGGATCTAGCAGAAGACGAAGCTTCAGAGAGTTTAGAATAACAGTGCACTTTCCAACCCAAGTACTAGTATTAGGGATGCAGATGGCTGAAGGCTGATGACCAGTAGTACTGATTCATTATCCCAACATCCATAACTAAAAGGCATGCAGATATAGATTATTGAATGGGCCGGTCCATGCCATACAATAATTATGTAATTCTACACATCTGATTAACAAATCAAACTGTACATGAGAACAATGAAGGATAGAGCTATGTAACTTCGTTCAATTATATGTAGAAGTCTATTTGTTTCTTTTCCTTGCAGCTTCAAAGCAATTACAAGGACAATATAGAATCAAAAAGATCAACTTAAGTTGTAACCCAGAAACGAATATACAACAGGAAGACACAGCAATGTGACCCAAATTCTCACCTTCATTGTGTGTTCAGAACTCATGCGAAAGTATATTGAGGCACGCTTTTCAAGCTGAATGGTATTCAAAGGGTATGGAGGATTTTTCAGCTTTTCTTGTTGTCTAACCTTTGTGACCTGTATTTAATACAACATATTAAAGCCAAGATTGAAATAGCTGATTTTGGCATTATACAAACTCAAAATGACTCACAGTAGCACTAGGTTCCTCAACACACATCTCATAAATTATAACAGCACAAGCGTAATCAAAGATATGGCCACGCCTGCAAAAGTAGAATTTCATAAGACTTTTAAATGGCTTTGAAGGTGAAAAAAAATACGAAGTCTTCGGGCTTTACATCCAGCTGAATGTAGCAATCCCTTCATCTGATCTGTGGGAACAGTTAATTGTCCAAAAGTCCTCTGGCTCGTGCGACTGTATCTCCCAATATCGTTCCACAACAAATCCAAGAGTAGGGAACTGTATTGGAAAAAAAAGAAAAAAAAAGATAAGTAAAGTGCATAAGCAAGTGTAGGGAAGCGTAAAGGGGTACACACGTTCTTCATAGAATTAAAAATTCTATTTATAAAGTCACTGTAATTTCCGGCTGTAATCACAAACATACCTGACAAGGACCATAACTTAGAACAAGATTTCGGTCATTTGTAGCAGAATCAATAACAAATGCATCTCTCAGAAGCATAGTTTGAAACCTGGTAAATGAAGCACCAATTCTAAGATCTATTTCCTGCCAAAAGAAACGAAGATCAAGTTTATTTGACATTGAGATAAGAGCATAACCATAGCATGATAGAAAAACAATGTTACTATATGAGGAACAGTGATCCCTTTAGTTATCAGCCAACACTGACCAAAGTCCCTAGAAGTATATAGTTTATGTAAGCAAGTAACCTTACTTTTGAAATGAACCTAACAACACAATGAAAGTTTGGTAACGGAAGGTACTCACTTGCCTAGCATCCACTGCATCAGCAAAGCATTTGTTTGGATTGACAAGATTCTGCATGGCATAATGGATATCCCTGAAATAATAGCAACAGTTGAATAGACAGAAACTTGGATTCAAGGAAAGGAACACAAAGGATGAGGGTCAAAGACCTGGGAATCAAGGCTGAAAAACGAGCCCTCCTTAGGGTAAGATGACGGTTTACGGCTGTGCAGACCTCAATCACTTCAAATGCAATGTTTTCTCCTTCTCTATCACAGTCAAGCCACAAGACAAGCCACTGACACCTTCTAGCTTCCTCCTCTAACGTCCTCTTGATATCCAACTTATCCTAAATTAACGAAATTTGAAACCACCATTAACCACCAAAGTAGAAATAAGAACAACATGCTCCTTTTCCTACCATACAAGTTTTTGCAATAAACTGTCTCATAACTTTTGAACAATGCTTCCCAAAAAATAGTAAGTCCTCTTTCTATTCAATAATCCATGAAAAATGCATACTTTATGTCACACATTTTCCCCAATCTACATCAATCAATGTCGACTAATCATCGAAAAGCACCCATTAAATCGCTGTTTGAAGCCAGTATTGATGAATTTGTCGACTAAATAAAAAATTCAACAATCATGCATAATTGCAATTACTGCTCTTGTAACCCTAATCTATCAACAACGTTAGATGAGTGAGAGAGCAAGAGAGAGAGAGAGAGAGGGAAATGGACCTCGGGGACGAACTTGCGGACTGGGGCGGAGTAGAGAAGGGCGGGGTCGCAGGACTGCCACTTCCGGAAGCGGTCTTCGAAATCGAGCTCCATGAGATGGCCGGTGACGGAGGTGACGAGCATGTCGCAAGGGCGGCCATTGATGGAGTATTTGAACTCGTAGATTTTGTTGTACCGAGATCGTCCCTCCCTCGTACTCAGCCCTTGGTTCCCAGACAGTATGCCCGCCACCGATTTCGCCACCGACGGCTTCTCCGCCACGTTCAGCACCCTCATCGTGCCGCCGACCGGCCTTTTTCTTTTCCTTTTCCTTTTTGTTTGTTTACAACTTCCAATTAGGCTTTCTTCAGCCAAAGAGAGGGGGGAGCCAGGGACACAAATTTTCCCGCCCTTCTGGAAGGTCCCATTTCCTTTTCGCTTCCTTTTTTTTATCTAGGTTGAACTGTTTTCTATTTTAAGGATAAATTACAATGATGTATTCTGTACTTTAAATTAAGTTTTGAAATGGTACGTGTACTCTATTTTTTTTCTTCCATTTCATGATTTTGTATTTTTAAAATCTTGCAAACTTATTTTGTCGTTATTCACTGTTAGTTTATCTGTCAAATGAAGATGATGATAGGACCGACCAATTTATTCTTCCCCTATGTATTTTCAAGAGTAAATTTTGTTGTAGAAGCTAAGTGGGGAAGGAGAGAGAGAGAGATTTGAGAATATGAGATTAATATTTGAATGTGTATCATCCCCTTTTATAGTGCATGTATTTATAGTGAATCAATCATAGGGGTTTCCAACCCTACTAGGAATGGACTTAATTATTACACAAAATCCATATAGGATTAGGTCTACTGAATGCATTGAATCTAGACAACTTTCATACTTATAGTTTACACGTCATACTGAAAGACAAGTTTACAACATTCCCCCTTGAATGGTGTAGAACTGAAGAAGTAGTCGCATCAGATCTCACATAAATAGCGTAGGCGGTGGGTGAAGTCATCGCAGTAGGCATGTAGGGAAATGCTAACACCAAAATCTTGCCAAACAAAACCCAATAGGAAAAAGCCAAAGCGAAGGGGAAAATTGAGCATGCATATGTCGATACTTAGCATCTGTAGGATGCGAGAAGCACTCAGAGGTATGACCAACCCATTGCAGGTGCCTCGTTAAAAATCTTGTCAGGCAACAAAACCTAGTGGAAAAAAGTTGACATGTGCTAAGGGAAAAAAAGTAAGGTCAAGTGAGTACACTTTCGAATACTCCCCCTGAATTCGACAAGGCTCCCCCTAAAAACTACATACGTTTCAAATCAGACAATTGATGCAATCCAATTCCATGAACAAGCTTCTGAAAAGTAGCATTCGGCAAAGGCTTGGTAAACAAATCTGCGAGGTTGTCTTGGGATCAAATCTGCTTGACTTCACCTCTTAAATCTTATGATGCTCTTGTTGTTGATGTGAGAAGGAAAACTTCGGCTCGATGTGCTTGGTGTTGTCTCCTTTGATGTATCCTTTCTTAATCTGATCGATGCATGCCGGCATTATCTTCATAGATAGTTGGCGGGACATCACTAATAAAAGACAATCTGCTAGTCTGCCAAATTTGCTCAATAACGCCCAGCAGCCAAACACACTCATGTGTGGCTTCATGAAGGCCGATGAGTTCGGCATTATTTGAAGAAGACGCAACTCAAGTCTGCTTCGAAGACCTCTAAGATATCGCGGTATGCCCCTTGGTAAAGACATAGGGCTCGTTTGGCATATGCTTTTTCAGTGTCAAAAGCACTTTTGAAAATTTTGGAAACACATGCTAGGTGCTTTTCACTTGAGCAAAAATACTTTAAAATAGATAAGAATGATTTTGTGTGCATAACTGGTTATGGTTAATTGAAAAGCGCTTTTGGCAAAAGCACCTATGATGTACTTTCTAGAAATCAAAAGCGCTTTTGACACTGAAAAAGCACATGCCAAACGGGCACATAACCAGTAAGTAACCTGCGTCAGCATATCCAACAAGGCAAGCATAGGGATAGAATAAGCCCATATTCTTCGTACCTTTAAGGTAACGGAAAATGTCTTTAACACCAGTCCAGTGGCGGCGTGTTGGCGCGCTGCTATACCGAGCTAACAAGTTCAAAGCAAACGAGATATCCGGCCTAGTGCATTAAGCTAAGTACAATAAAGCGTCGATTGCGCTTAGTTATGGAACTTCTGGTTTCAATAACACTTCATCATCCTCTTTAGGGAGGAATGGGTCTCGCTAGTGGCGGATGTAGGCGGGGTCAGACGGAGTCAACCGACCTCGTAATGTTGAGAAAATCCCATATTGAACTAAAATTCTGACCTCTGATGTAACCATGATTGTTACTCTAAAAGTGGATAAATAGATAAATATGTTCATATTTAACAAGATAAGCGAGGTAGTGGGATTGGTTTTGTTGTTGGTATACTTGATACTGCACCCAAGTTTGAGCCACATGGGTGTGCAGCCATTTTTCTTCTTTTCTCTTAGCTTAAAAAGCCTTTATTTGTATGAATTTTTTATGTTTTCTTTTGATTTCAAAAATCTTTATTTTGATAACAAAATCTTTTAGTTCTTCAGTATGTCCTTACAATTTCTTATGCTATTCCGTTTTTGATTAATTCGTTTGCAATATATCCAATAAAAGGTAAACAAGTGAAGATGTTGTTTTAGAGAATTTAAAAATGGAAATTGTGTAAGATTTACATCTATAATAATTGTATCGTTATGTAATGTAAGAGTCAAAAATTTTATCGAATATTGTATGTTGACCCCCTGAGAAGAATGGGCTGGATCCGCCACAAATATCCTCTTGAATCCGCTGAAGAAAAGAAGGAGGGTATGCAATTATCTTTGTGGAAGAGGGTTGGGTGATCAACTTTCCCAACGAGCGTGCTTGGCAGTGTGTATCGGAGTACACAAGGTCCTTAGTAGTAATGGGATCCCCGTGTGATTATTTGAGGATACGACGCATCACATCGCGACCAGGATGTCCCAAATGGTCATGCCAAAGCAAATAAGTGCTCGTGTCAGCTAGCTTCTAACTAGCTGTATGGTGGGCCTCAATTGAGCGAATGGTTGTATGGTATACAAGGAACAAAATTTCAGTTTCGATGGAAATTTCGGAAAAAGTTTCGATTTCGGTGGAAATTTCGGTTTAAAAAAAAAAAAGAAGACGAAAAACATATTAGAAAACCTATAAATTAATATCTCTACTTTCTCTAGGTTCTAAAATCAACAAATAATGCAATTTAACATCTAAACAATATAGCATTGTCCATATGGATTAACTTTTATATACATAAGAGAGAAGAATTTGTGTTTTGTATTCCATTAAGCTATCAATCAGCATAATATCTTAATGTGAGGCTCATGAAACATACACTAACCATTATATTAACATTACAATATAACATAAGAGTTTTGAGGAATATAATACATCAGAATTACACACATCGGGAAAGATTTAAGCAGCATTATTGAAGGTAAGAGCTCAAAAGAAGCATTATTGAAAGTAAAAACTCATTCAATGTAAGAAAGTCAAAAGAGAGCTATGTAAAGTATAAAGGAAATTTTACTGAAATTTCACCGAAATCTTACCGAAATATTACTGAAATTTCCATCGAAATTTCGGTAATATCGTTCATTTTCAAGAGTCTCAGCCCGAAATTTACCGAAATTTTGGTATTTTTCCACTGATATTGATACGTACCCGATTCAATTTTCGGGACTCCAAAAATATACCGAAATTTTGATCCATTAGGGAGGGTTCCAACTTCTCCAATATACGATATACGCTTAAGGCCGTATAGGTAGGAGGTAATGCAAATATATTCCTTACCATTTTCTTCAGTGGTTTCAACATGGTAATTGTTTGCTCAAATATCCTTAAAACTCAAAAGCATTCTTCCGGAACGAGGTGAGTATAAGGCTTCTTTAATGGTAAACTCAATACCATTGGGCAACATAAAGTGGGACATGTCGTGGCCTTCAATCAGGTTGGATGGGCCTGATATGTTGGGGTAGGATAAACCAACCCGAAACCCGGAAACCGAACCGAACCCGGCCCAAATTTTTCAATGGGCCGGTTTTTAAAAAGTGACGTCATCGGTCCAGGCACAAAGCCCGGCCCGGCTTGTGGAACTTGATCCCAAATCCGGGCTCTATTTTTCAAAACCCGGCCCTAACCGGTAAAACCCGAGTACTAATATTTTTATTAATAAATATATAATTTTTTACACATGTCACTTATTAATTGGGTAAAATTTATGGTTGCACATATGTAAAAATAGAACACATCCATTCTATCCTACCCATAATAACCCTAATCTAATTCATTTGTCTCTCTCATTTTCAACTTGACAGAATCGTAGTCTCCTCCTTCCGCCGCTCTCTCTCTCTGCTACTCACTGTCGCCGAGTCATCGACGCTCTGTACCTCCTCTGACGACGAGACGACGCAACCCGCTGGTAATTTCTCTTATCTTTTCTGACTCTAAATCATTTCCCATTTCTCTCCCTATGTCTCCCTCTCTCTCTCTCTCTCTCTCTCTCTCTCTCTCTCTCTCTCTCTCTCTCTCTCTCTCTCTCTCTCTCTCTCTCTCTCTCTCTCTCTCATTTTCAACTTCACATTAGCAGTCTCCTTCCGCCGCTCTGCTACTCACCGACGCTCTGTTGCTCATTTTCAACTCGGCCTGCTGGTAATTTCTCTTCTCTTTTTTGATTTGAATTTGGTATTGTGGCATAAATGGTCTGTATTGATTTGAATTCGGTATCAATTTTGTGCAATGAGTGGTCACCAATTTTGTGGCATAAATGGTTTTTTTCAAGAGAAAATATTCTGGAGGAAGATGGTGGTGCAGATCAGGTTTTTGGTGAAAAAGATAGTTTAAGATAGTTTTTTATTCGAAGAAGAAGACTGTTTTTTATGCAATGAATGGTCTGTATTGATTTGAACCCATCATTACCAGAAAAGCTAACGGTAGATCTATTTTGTGCAATGAGTTCTCTTAGGGATAGAACCTTCACTGAATTCTTTCTATTTGGTTATCATGTGACTGCTTGTTGGATATCTATGTATTGAAGGTGGCACTTTTACCCTATTTTCTTAGACTGGCCCTCTTAAAGTATTCATTCGTATTGAAGGCTCTGTAACTGTAATTCTCTGCATTTGTTTTTCATGTTAATACCCTGCAATTGTTGGTTATTAGTTTCTTTTGAGAACGTATAGTAATAGTTGTGGATGCTGCTTTGTATTCTGTGCTTGCAGCTGCTATATGCCCTCGTTTAGTCATCTTGTTAGTGCAAATTAGCACAAATCTACAACTATTGCAGATTTGCTACTCTAATTTAGTGATCTTGTTTACATTGTCTTTTGGTTTGTATGTTTTGTAGATGTCCTCACAAGGTGGAACTTCTAGCGTTAACGAGGGCTCTAGTGGAAGTCTCCCACCTTTGCCAACAAAAAGAAAAGGCTATGAGGTTTGGAATCATATGGAGAAAATAAAAAAAAGAGTGGGAGACAAAGATGTAATCGAGGCTGCATCATGTAATTATTGCAAGAAAAGGCTCGCTGTCTCCAGTGATGGGAATGGGACTTCGACGATTATGAGACACCTAAAGTTGGGAAAGGGCAGCAGCTTCTCTCTCTTGACACCGAGGGCTCACCAAAGCCATACTCATACAAGAAAGAGGTTAGTGATTATGAATGTGTGAGGATGATACTCGAAGATGAATTGCCTTTTTCTCATGTGGGGGGTACAGGCTTTAGGAGATTTGTTCACTCTTTAAACCCTAAGTGGAAACCAATGCTTAGGAAAAGTGTTACTCGTGGTGTGTGGGACTTGTTTCAAGTAGAGATATGTCTATGATAGTAGATAATAATCTTAGAGTTTCTATAACCACCCATACTTGGACTTCTATTCAGAACGTAAATTATATGGTTCTCACTGCTCACTTTGTGGACAATAATTAGAATTTGCATAAGAGAATTTTGAACTTTACTCAAATTACAAGTCATAAGGGTGATGACATTGGGAGGGTTGTGGAGGAATGTTTGAATTCTTGGGGGATCAAGAAAATATTCACTATAACTGTTGACAATGCATCTGCTAATGATACTGTTGTTGGTTATATGATAAAGAGGATGAAGTCTTTGAATACTTTACTGCTAGATGGTGATTACTTGCATGTTAGGTGTTGTTGTCATGTCCTTAATCTAATTGTGCAAGATGGACTTACGGAGTTAAGTAAAGAGGTTGTTAGCATTCGTAATGCAATTAAGTATATCAAATCTTCGCCGGCAAGGTTGGAGAACTTTCGAAAGTTTGCGGTCCTTGAAGGGTTTGACAAATCTGCAAATGTTGCTATGGATGTGTGCACTAGGTGGAATTCTACCTACAAAATGCTAGAAGGAGGAAATTCTCTAAGGTATTTGATAGGATGGCGGAAGAGCATAAGCCATATAGTGATTTTTTTTTTTAAAAGGGGGGAGGAGGGGGTTTTTTTTGGGGGGGGGCCCCCCCCCGCAGGGGGAGAGGGGGGGGGGGAGGGGGTTTTCCCCTCTTTAATTAAAATTTTCGAGGCCGCCCCTTGGCGCGTTGCAGCAAACCACCCCCCCCCCCTCTTTTTTTTTGGTGGGTGGTTTTGAAAATAAAAAAGAAAGAGAGAAAAAAAAAAAGTCACAACAATCCTGCGTTGAGAAGGGTGGCAGCTTCAATGTTATTTAAGTTTGATAAGTATTGGGGTTCTTTTGAGAAAGTGAATGCTTTGTTTGTGATTGGTAATGTTCTTGATCCTAGATGGAAAGTTAGAGGGGTATGTTTAGGTATAAAGTTAAAAAAAAATACCCTCGTTCAGGGAGGGTAGCGTGTGTAGTCGCACTATCAGGTAGACAACTTGTTACGACCCGTTTCGAAAAATCTTCGGAAAACAAAGAAATGACCAAAATACCCTTCGTGGGTCAACAGTTGATGTTGATAAGTACAAAAAACCTCTAACCAATATGGTACTCCTTGCATAGGGCTCGACTTTAGGGTCGCATATGCTAAGACGGAATTGGATTCCGAGTTGTAACGAAGACTTTACGGACCAAAAACGGGATCAAAGAGAGGGGACAAAATGACATGTGTCGTGCTGTGATTGGTCCATGTGAGTTATTAAAATGTTTGTCTCTACTCGGGGGTTTATTAAACCTGTTTTTAGGTTGTTCAACCGGAGTGATTGAGGAAGAAGAAAAAACAAACCCGCACGCGTCCGACTTGCCCAAGAACCGAGTCAACTCAACCCACCGATGATTCAGCACCGCCGGCCACAAATCGGAGAAATGGAGCTTGGATTCGGCATCAGCGTGTCGAGGCGAGCTCGGAACATCCCGCGTTGCTCTCTGAAATCGTCGAAATCGTCCCCGACGAGACCGACGGAAAACAAGAGTTTTCCGGCCAGCACAGTGCGAGGTGAGCTTCGAAACAATGAGTTTTGGGTTCCTGGTATTGCGTAGATGAATTTGCATATAAGATTTGTCGAATTTGGTTAAGTTTTGTGCAAGATAGAGCTTGCCGGAAAATCGGGGTTAGTCGCCAGAATCTGGGTATTTTTTGGCGACTGTAGCGGCGGTGACGCGGCGGCGTGGATGAACTCGCCGGAATCTGGGAATTTCCAGATTCCGATAAGTTTTCCGGCACTAGCACGGCGGCGCCGACACCGACGCTGTGGCTGTGACACAGCACGGCGATGCTGACGTCAGCTACCACGCGGGTGACACGTCAGTGCTACATTGACACCACACCAGCGCCACGTGGATGCCACGTCAGCAAACGTTGACTGTTAGTCAACGCCATTGCCCGGCCGTTGACCGACCACTTTTCAGAGTGAAAAAGACGTTTCGGATCCAATGGCAAACTCCATTTCATCATCTAAGATACGGTTATACCCCAATTGAGCAAAGCAAGGAGATTAGGGTTTTTAAGGTTAATCGTTACGTTTCGTTTATTAACCGATATCTGTTGGGACTTATAGGTGATCTTATTCCACCGAATCAGTGCAACCAAACCGGTCAGACAGAGGAGGACGACGATGACCGCCCGGTATCACTGTGAGTGGACGAGTTTTGGTTTTAAATGGTTGTTTGAGCATGTTTACATCTATCTATGATGTGGTGATGCGTTTATTGGATCTTGGTTGGTTGGTTGGTTGTTGTATTGTTTATGGAGCATGCTATATATGTATACGCGTATAGGATGACTACTGGTTGTTGTTGTTTATTTTGTTAGTACAGTTGTTGGCACACCTGAGAACTCAGTAGGTTCAATTCCCAGTGGGTTCTATGCTCTCGATATCCGGGTATTGGGTTCAATTCCCCTTGTCCTGACATCTGGACATTGGGTTCGATTCCCCTTGTCCTACTCACCCGCATTGGGTTGAATTCCCCTTGTCGGATTAGATCACGGCCGTAGATTTATATTAATGTGTTGCACATGATTGCCTCGTGTGTTAGCTACTGTACGATTTGGCTGGTTTGAGGTATTGTATATTTATTGTTGATGTCTAAAAATGGTTTAGATCAACGGCCAATGTGTGTGGGCAAGGATCGGGTGGACCTTGCGGATATTCTGGTGAAGTGAGGCTAGCAGGGATATCACGGGTAGACCTCTTGATCTAAAATGTAACGGGAAGGCCTCTTGATCCTAAATGTAATGGGAAGGCAGCCTTTGTGCAGATCTGTAAAGGGGAGCAAACAAATAAAGGAGGCACCGGTGTGGTACAGGCCTAAGGCACTCCGATGCTTAAGTTAGCTTTGTGGAGGAAGGGGTACTATAGTAAATGTAAAGTAGGGAGTTGGTGAGAGTAATATTGATTGAGTGAGAGTAAGTAGTTTGAGTATGGAGAAATGAATACCCTTGACTCATGGGAGTGAATGAGTATTTATAATAAAGGAAACTAGGGTTTCCAAGTGGGCTAAGGTTGCCCATGTTGGGCCTTTGAGGGCCTTTTGAGGCTTAAGGCCCAAATTGGATTTGGAAGCCTTGTGAGGCTTAAAGCCCAATTTGCCTTATTTAGGTTTATGCTTAGGGACGTTGCACGAGCCTCGATACTTGTCGTATGGAGCGAATTAGTGGCCCGTTGCAAAGGACATGGTGGTCCCGTAGCATGCGCGCACGTGGTTGGATTGTTCTCCGTGTGGGGACCACGTGCCTCGGAAGGTGTGCTCCCGAAAAGTAAGGGATTGCCTATGTGGCTTGTCCTTAGAGTGACATGTGGCCAGTTTGGGTATGGTATGAACAGAAGTCCCCAAGTCGTCGTTCAAGGATGCTTTCTTGGGCGGGGACTTGCACTATTGCCCTTATCGGTCACATGTCGCTCGTGGTTCTTCCAATCATGCCTGGGAGCCAATGTGGGGTGTAGGAGTCCCCCAAGTCCCCGGGCAAGGAAGCGGAGGTGAGATTGTCTCTTTGGAGGAGGAAAAAAATTTTATGTGAAAATTTTCATTTTTTGGCTAAGTATGGCTTGCCGTTGAATTTTGTGCGCATCACTGCGGGTGTACGCGAGTCGCTGCTGCGGTACGCGTTGCTGCAGTGCGCGGTAGTAGCGTTGCGCGTTGCTGCGGTAGTAAGCGGTAGCAGTGCCGCGGTAGCAATGCGCGGTAGCAGTGACGCGGTAGTAGTGTGCGTCACTGCTGCGGTAGTGCGTTGTAGCAGTGACGCGGTAGTAGTGCGCGCTACTGCTGCAGTAGTACGCGGTTGCAGTGCGCGGTAGTAGTGCGCGTCACTGCTGTGGTAGCGCTCGGTAGCAGTGAAGCGGTAACGCTGCAACTCATTCTTGCTGTTAAATAACGGGTAGCATTTGGTGACTTTTGGGCGGCAATCCCAAGCTATATGCAGGGTGAGTTTTAACGGGTAGGACAATGTAACGGGTAGGGTGTAAGCAAGCTATCCATTACTTTTGGACCCTTGCACGAAAATCGCAGGGTGTATGCAGGGTGGGTTTTACTGGCTAGGGAGACTTGGCGGAGCCGTTATGTCACGACAACATTCTTCCTGTTACGTCTTGGACCCTCGCACGAAAATTCCAGGGTGCATGTAGGCTGGGAATTAACGTGTAGGCAAGGCGAGTTAGGGAACGGTGAGAGTGACTTTTGATGAGTACTTCAAGATATTTTTGATTTGGTCAATCAAGAAGTAAAGGTGAGACAATAAAGCACGGATAGGAGGTGTTGAGGGTGGCGGCTAGGGTTGGTTTGTCTAGCTCCTTGCCGTTGTAATCCCATAAAGGAACGGCTAGGGTTACTTGGTGGAGGAAAAAGTAACGGGTAAAATTTGTGGGGGTTTTGATTGTGAGGCCCAATCGAAAAGTGATGGTGAGGGGTGAATCAAAAGTAACTATGAAAGTGACTTTACTTATGGACTTGGACTTAGTGATTCAAAACGTAAAGGTGAAAGTGACTTGTACTAGGATTAGGAGCTATAAAGTGATGGCTAGAGTGTGACAACACTAGGGTTACTTTGATTTTTGGATTTTGGTCAATTCAAAAAAGTGATGGTTAGGGTTTGTTTGGGGTTTTGAAAGTGGGCCCCATTTGCTAGGGTTTCTCCATGGCATGCAAGTAGGTGCTGTTCTCTTTTGGGGAGGCGGATACAAGTAATCAAAAGGTGCTCTTTTGTAATAAAGCAGCGGCGGTCTTGGTGGTATGTGCGGTGATACAAGGCGTGTTGGGATCAACAGTAAGGGTGAGTTCCTTCTTTGCAATTGTCTTGCCGTTATTGTGTTGTGTTCCCGTTGGTTGAGGTCTTTGCTGTTGTGTGTGGAATGGCTTGGTATGATGTATGCTCCGAAGTAATTGATGCACCCTTTCCGTTATGTATGTAGTTTCAATCATTCCTTGCTCTTGGCGTTTGTTTGGCGGCACGAGAAGAGGGCCTTGGATATGAACATGGGGAGAAGGCCTTCAACACTATTGGGCTTCAATTTCTTGCGGAGTTTCACAAGACAACGGTAAGCCTTGAACTCTTGAACTTTTACCCATTTGTCATAGTTGTGCTGTGCCTTGTTAAATTGTTGCCGTTATATGTGCTTCAACGGTTGGTTTCTTGCTTGTTGCCGTTACTATAGTTGTGCCATGCTTTGTTGTTGTTGCTATAGGAACGTTGAGTTCAATTGATGCCCTGCTATTAATTTGATGTCATGCTTGTACATTGATGCTTGCCGTGCTTCCCAATTGGTCTTGGCCATATATGTTGTTGCAATCTCCATTAAGCTGTCTAGGGAAAAGTCCCCAAGTAGGAGGCATAGAACGGTGAGGTAGACTTTGAGAATTTTTTCTTTTGCGTTCTAGATGTCGGGATAGGATAGTAGCAGGGCCGGAAGCAGTGCGAGTAGGGAATCTCTGAGCCATGATTCCGCCGTTGAGGAGATAGAGTGCCCGGCAGGCTCACCGGTAGATGAGGAGGTAGCCACTAGCTCGAGTAGCGATGATTCGAAAGACAACGGGGCTTCACCTCAACCGGGAGGCATGACTGGGAAGAGCATCAAAGTCGCGGTTGCAGAGTATCGTAAGGAGAACCCCGACGAGACAAAAGGAAGGGGAAATGAGTGAAGATGGTGGAACCTCAAATTTTTGAGATCTTGGAGAGTCAAGCCTCTAGCGTGGCTGATCGTGCCATGGCCTCGACGAGTCTTGCAGGGATGGGAAATGTGACGATTGCCTCAACGAGTGGTCCGGCGGCGGGGGAGAGTGACAGTGAGGGTGATGATGACAGTGAGGTCGATGAAGGTGAAGGTGATGAGGGTGAGGAGGAAGGTAGAGGTGATGAGGTAGCCACTGGCATCCCGGTAATCAACCTTGACACTCCCACCGGCTTCTTCATAGATCGAGTAGGGTTGCAGAACGAGTTGTCGGAGAAAGGCCTCTAGAAGATGCGGAAGGATTGCTCAGTCCCGAATTATGTGGAAACTTGGCTTCCATCGAAAAAGAAGAAGAACAAACTATGGTCGAAGCCTCGGGGCGATGCCCTATTTATGTGGAAAGATGCGCTATCATACGGGTTGAGGCTGTCGTTGCACCCCTAGGTGCAGATGGTTTTACATCGATCAGGATATGCGCCAACCCAGTTTGGGGTTCATGGCTGGGCCCGATTAATTGGCACAAATATTATGTTCCAGTTGCATGGCTATGGCGAGCCGTCTTACAACGTGCTGCGTTACCTGTGGAATTTTAGAGATAACTCCTACTACCCTGGGATGGTGATTATGATTTTTCAACACGAAATGAAGGAGGACGAGAAGTGGTTGAAAAGTGCCGCTAAACTAGCCATGCAGCGGGATGGTAAGTTCTATAAGTATCACCATAACCGGCTATCTAATAGGACATGGAAGACAAAGTTTTTTATGGCCAAAGGGTGGAGGTCGGCGCCTGGGGAGGAGCCCCGGTTCCATATACATAATTGTTGGCAGCATCACCCCAAGGGTTGGTTGCGATAGTTTCTTGGTGTTTCTTAGTATGCTTTCTTTCCCGTATGTACTTGGAGTGGTAAGTGACTTCTTTGTTGTGTTGTGTTGCAGGTAAAGGTAAGAATCCCATCTCTAACATTACTACAAAAGAGAGGGAAGCGGTGCAGGCTTTGATTGCACTACCCCGGGATTAGAGATGTCTTGACATCATTGTTAGCAACCACAATTTGCGACAGTACGACTTCACTATGGGTAAGGGAGGCTTACCGTTATACTTGAAATATTACGAAACGGGGAAACTGACTTTGTTTTGTGTGCTTGTAGGAGGCCAAGATCGAGGCGCACAACAAAAAACAATTCCGCGGGCAGCGCAACCGCAATGCCAACAGCAACGTCCGCCCTCGACGCGGGCAGGAGTCGGTTAGTCGAGATCGGCAAGGGGAGGATTGGCGAAAGCCACGAGGTGATCAAGATAAGCGAGACCAGCGGGAGAGTCGCCCTCGCGATGACCGTGCCAAGGAGTCTTCTGCTTCCCGAGCTGGGAAGGAGGTTGGTGAGGGGAGAGCCAACCAAAACGAAAGCAAAGGCCGGGGCAAGCGGCGAGGAGGCGCTAGGGGGGGGTAAGGTGGACCCATCGCTTCGTCGGGGTGCATTGCTTTCGGGCGAGGAGTTGCCTCTTGCCTCCGTTGGGCAGGGCCTCGTCTGCATCCCATTGGTAGTGGGAGTGGGGCAGTGATGCAGAGGGTGATACCCGAGCTAGAGCCAGTGGAGGAGGACTTTGTCCGACCATCGTCCAAGTATGATTGGACACGAGACTTAGGTGATCTATAGCCAGTGGAGACATTGTCCACTCTGATTGAGGAGCCTTAAGAAACGGATGTTCATACCATACCCAAACCGGCCACATGTCAATCTAAGGACAAGCCACATAGGCAATTCCTTACTTTCCGAGAGCACACGTTCCGAGGCATGTGGTCCCCACGCGGAGAACAATCGGACCACGTGCGCGCATGCTACGGGACCACCATGTTGCCACCTTCGCAACAGGCAACTAATTCGCTCCAAACGACAAGTATCGAGGCTCGTGCAACGTCCCAAAGCATAAACCTAAATAAGGCAACTTGGGCCTTAAGCCTCATAAGGCTTCCAAAGGCAACTCCCTTCTTTACATTTACTATAGTACCCCTTTCTCCGCAAAGCTAACTTAAGCATCGGAGTGCCTTAGGCCGATACCACACCGGTGCCTCATTTACTTGTTTGCTCCCCTTTGCAGATCCGCACGAAGGCTGCCTTCACGTTACATTTCGGATCAAGAGGCCTTCCCGTTACATTTCAGAGCAGGAGGTCTACCTGTGATATCCCTGCTAGCCTCACTTCAACAGAATATCCGCAAGGTCCACCCGTTCCTTGCCCACAAACATTGACCATTGATCTAAGCCATTTTTAGACATCAACAGTTTGGCGCCGTCTGTGGCAACCGACTGAATTCCTACATATTTTACCACTACTAAGAAACGAGCATGTCTTTCCCCCCATCACGGCGAGGAACTGGAAGATAATGTTACCTGCCCGCGGCATTTGCAGGTGGGTACCAATTCTGCTTCGGAAGAACAACCTCCCCCAGCGGAGAAACCCAAGAAGAAAAAGGTTGGCCGCGATGAACTTGCAAAAAGACTTGCGGAAATGGAGGAACGGACCCAAGCCTTGGAGGCCGAGAACCAAAAGCTCCAGTTCCGAAGCCAAGTCCTCGACGAAATTGTTGTTGGCTAACATCAACCTCAGGCATCTCCAAGAGCAATGCACCTGGGGGCAGCCCCATGTCCCAAACTCTAAGCTGCACACCCCGGAGAACCCAATCATCATGTCAGCACCTCAGCAGCCCGCCAAGAGCATGCGGGCAGGACCTTCACGGGCTAGCAAAGGCATACACCGATGCTCAAGATCGCTTGGACAACAACAGAAGCCAGCTGCAAACCGAGGTATTAACTCGGAACATCAACCCGGCAAGTCTTGGACCTCCTCTAATCCCAACTCCCATCGTGCCCGCCTTGCCTCCACCCTTCATTGTTCAGCCTGCTGAAGAAACGGCCGAGTCTAGTCACCGAGCCCAAATCGCCCCAGCTGTCACACCCCATCCTAAGCGACCGGTCATCACTCCAAGTCCCGGGGTGCCACCCCACGCGCAAGCTACCGCAACCCCTGGGCAACAACAAGTGTATGACCAAAACACGATCCAGCAGATCTTGGATCAGATGCAAGAGCTGATTAAGGACAAAGCGAAGGAGCGCAAAGAGAGTGCTCGCTCTAGGGTCGTCCCGACTAGGGAAGGACCCTTCACCGAGCAGGTGAGGGCCTGCGCGCATGAGCTCAGCAGTATCGACTCCCGGTCAATCCCCATAGACCTCTACAGCGGGGGTTCGGGGGAGTGCCCGAATGCTCACTTGAACAGCTTCAAATCGAACATGTTCTTCAAGAAGATCTCGGACCAGGCTCAATGTCTTTACTTCCCAAGCACTCAATTGGTTCTTCCGGCTATCCGCTGGAAGCATAGATAACATGGCCGAGATGAAAGTGGCTTTTGTGGAACAACACCAAAGCCAAAGTTCCACCTTTTACTCTTGTGAAGACCTCTACGCGGTCACCCAAGGACCTGACGAAGGTCTAAGGGTTTACATCGCCCGATTTAGCCACGAGTACGCTAGGTGTCCACAAACCGATGATAGCACGGCAGTGAATGCCTTCAAGAACGGCCTCCGAAGGAGGGAGTGCCGATATCAGATCCACCTAAAGGATATCACAACCTACAAGGAATTGTTGAAGGAAGCCAATCGCCATGCAAGGGCTGAGTACTGAAATGAGCAAGACCTTCGACAGGCAGAGGCTAGTACGACGCAGGTCCGTGCTCCCGCTTCAACCTCAGCTCTGGTAGCCTAGTACAGCCACGCACCCGCTAAGCAGCAGCTAACAACTCGGCTTCTAAGGCCAACACCTCCTACCCCTCGAACAAGAGGAAGGATGGTGGTCATCCTGTCTTTGGTGACCGCGACAAGCGTAACCGAGGCTGAGGGCAGCAAGTCTATCAAGCCTACCGGGCGCCGACCCCATTGCCACCTCCCCCTCCGTTACCTCGACAAGAGGCTCGGGGTCAAAATCAACGTAAGGAGTACGTTCCCCGGTTTGAACATCATAGGGCCCTTAACACCACATATGAAGCAGCCCTTCTAGTTATCTCTGACCTAATCCCGGCTCCAAAATTTTGGAGGCCTAATGCCCGAGGGACTCAGGACACCGGAGTATTTTGCCGATACCACCAAGCAAACACCCATGGCACGGAAGATTGCCGTGTCTTGAAAGATCATGTTGAGGCCTTTCCCAGGGAAGGCAAGATCGATGAGTTCCTCCGAGGGTATGTTCCCCCACCTCAACAGCGGCTCCGTCAAATGAACACAATCAGCGGGGGTACAACTGTAGCTGGGGACTGCAACCGAACAAGGAAGGAGTACGCCCGAACTTGTTACCCCGGGAAGGAGGACTTGGCTGTGAATTACCGGGCAGAAAAGATCCCCAAGACCGATTGGGGATCCATTACTTTTTATGAAGAATAAGAGGAGGGGGTGATATACCCTCACGATGATCCCATCGTCAACCGAGCAGAGATCGCCCACTTCGATGTTGGCCGGGTGATGATAGACACGGGAAGTTCAGTTAATATCATTTTCATGGAAGCCTTCCGGACACTAAACGTCCCGGATCACCATCTGGACCGAACTCATACTCCCCTAATCAGCTTCTCCGGTGATAGTATCCAACCGGTTGGTAGCGTTTACCTCTCAATGGCGCTCGGCGAGGTCCCAAAACGCACCCGAGTAACCGCAACCTTCATAGTAGTAGATTGCCCAACCGCCTACAATGTGATTCTTGGGCGACCCGCCCTTAATCCAATGAAGGCCATTGCCTCCACTCATCTCTTGCTCCTAAAATTCCCTACGCCTCATGGCATAGCAAGCATACGGGGAGATCAGTGAATAGCAATAGGTGTTGATACCCATACCCACATCACCCACATGTCACTCCCACAAGGCACCACATAGGCTACTTGCATGGAGACCAATCCGACCGTCCACCTGGAAAGCATCCAACGGACAAGAGAGGCTTGGAGCACCCTCACCACCTCTATAAAAGGAGACCACTCTCCTCATTCAAGGGGAGGCCATTCTGATCCTCTTCTCCCTTTGAGAGCTCTCTCTCTCTCTGGACTTCTTCCTTCCCGACCTGGGACTCCCTTCACCTTCTCAGGTATACACCCTTGCCGCCTAAACATTACACCCACATCCGCATTACGCTGACTTAAGCATCGAAGGGTCTTAAGCCGGCACCCCACCGGTGCCTTCGATACTTATCCGTCATGTGCAGGTATCCCGAAGGAGCTCCCTTCCCGGACAGACACCATCCGGAGACATCTCCCGGACTCAGGATCGACTGGGGCCCTCACACTTGACCATCCATCATCCTCCTTCCGGACCTCTGTCCGGATCACGACACTCGGAGCCTCCTCCCGAGCAAGTACCTTCCGAGCCCTCCCGGAAGCCAGCATCCGGAGCCAGCCATGCAGCTCCTGGAAACCAGTAGATCGACCTAATCCCAGCACTTCACATACACTTCCGTCCGACCTGGACCCTTTGACTGTTGACCCCATTTATTGCATCAACAATAGGGTGCTACTCCGTAGTAGTGAAACGCAGAACCAAGAATGCAACTCCTACTCTGCTGGAAACTTGCTCCGTGAAAACAACTGCACCAGCTGACTTGCCTTCTCTTGGTACTCGACTAGATGACCCGAGAGACGAGGCCACCACTTCCCAAGCAAAACCTGCGGAGAGCTTGGAGTTGGTTTGCATCTCGGACGATCACCCTGACCGTCAAGTGAAAATTGGGGCAGAGCTATCCCCTATAATTCGAAATTCTCTCATCAAGTTCCTTCGGGAGAACACTGAAGTCTTCGCATGGTCCTACAGTGACATGCCCGGCATCTCCCACAAGTTAAGTATCGGACCTAAGGCACAGCCGTTCTGCCAAAAACGCCGTAAGTTCGATGGGGAGAGATACGAGGCAATCCAGACTGAGGTGGAAAAGCTTGCATCCATCGGCTTTATCCGAGAGGTAGAGTACCTGACTTGGGTAGCCAATCCCGTCGTTGTGCCATAGTCACAAGGGAAGTGGCGCATGTTCGTTGATTACACCAATCTCAACAAAACTTGCCCCAAGGATAGCTTCCCTTTTCCTCATATCGATCAGCTCATAGATGCAAGCGCTGGGCATGAACTGCTACGGAGTACTCATCTCACCCGACAAGGATACCTTCGAGTATTCTCTCCGCCTCAACTTCAAAGCATCCAACAACGTCGCTGAGTATGAGGCACTCCTTGCCGGTCTTCGACTAGCTAAGGAGGTCGGCGCGGAACACATCTCTGTTTTCAGCGACTCCCAACTAGTGGTCAACCAAGTCATGGGGAGCTTTGTCGCCAAGGATAGCTCGATGGCCTCTTACTTGGCTCAAGTCACTTACCACTTGATCCAATTCAAGTCATATACGATAAACCAAATACCGAGATCCGAAATCCCGTCTAGCATCGGCCATGCAGACGCACTGTCCCGCCAAGAGGAGTATCCCGCTAGAGACCTTGGCATCCCCGAGTTCTTTATCACTTAGCATCATGCAAGTAGAAATTGATAATAGTTGGATGCAGCCCATCCGGACATTTCTTACCAACGGGAAACTCCCAGAAGATCGCCTTGAGGCCTGGCGCCTACAACGGCGAGCCACGAGGTATACTATCATACAAGGCAAGTTATACAAGAGAAGATTCTCGGAGCCTTGTCTCCGGTGCCTAACTCCACTTGAAGGCGCCAAGGTACTCCAGGAGGTGCATGAGGGCATCTGTGGCAACCACTCAGGCGCTAGAGCCTTGGCTCACAAAATACTCCACCAGGGATATTATTGGCCAACCCTCAACGCCGATGCCCATGCCTTTGTGCAAAAATGCGAGAAATGCCAGCGGTTTGCCACTATGCCCCATATTCCGGCTAAACCTCTCACCCCCATAGTCAGCCCTTTGCCGTTCGCTCAATGGGGACTTGATCTAATTGGTCCCATGCCTTCTGGTAAGGGTCAAGTTAAGTTTTCGGTTGTAGCAGTCGACTACTTCACCAAATGGGTAGAGGCCGAAGTTTTGGCAACCATCACCGCTGCAAAGATGAAGAGTTTTATCTGAGATACATCATCTGTCGCTTTGGAATACCCAACGCCATCATCACCGACAATGGTCCCCAGTTCGACTCCAAGATCTTTCGGAGCTTTGCTAGACCTTTGGCGTGAATCTCTTCTTTGCATCTCCGGCTCACCCCCAGTCCAACGGACAAGCCGAAGCCATCAACAAGATCATCAAGTGGACTCTCAAAACCCGGATGGAGGAGGCCAAGGGATGCTAGCCCGACCTCCTTCATGAAGTACTTTGGTCTTATCGAACCACTTTCAAGACCGCCACAGATGAGACCCCTTTTTCTCTCGCCTTTGGAAGCCAAGCTGTGGTTCCAGTTGAGATCAAAGAACCTACCCTCCGCCTCGAAGCCTTCGAGCCAGAACAAAACCAAGAGAGTCTAGCCGTCAACCTTGACCTGCTTGACGAAAAACGGGAACAAGCCCAGATCCGGAATCTCATCTACAAACAGCGCATCTCTCGCTATTATGATGCTCGGGTTCGCAACCGTACATTCAAAGTGGGAGATTGGGTCCTTAGAAAGGTCAACCCGACAACCAAGGATAGCCGACAAGGCACCCTCGGCCCAAACTGGGAAGGCCCTTATGAGATTACTCGCATCTGCCGCAAGGGCACTTATGAGCTTCGAGACTCGGAAGGGCGCGTCCTAGGCCATCCGTGGAACGTGGATCACCTCAAGTACTTCTACAAGTGAACTTTGCCTCGCCGTGAAATCCGACCCTGCATACACCCTGGGATTTTCGTGCGAGGATCCAAAAAGTAACAGGTAGCAAGCAAGCACTCCTTACCCGTGACATACCAAGATTTTACTTGAAGTGATCCTTATCGTTGTAATCACCTAAGCAATCATTTTGTACTTGCTTTCAATTATATTTCAATCAATCACCCTCTTTGACTAAGAGAACGGGGACTTTGCACCTACTCTGATTTGAAGTTATTTATTCCTCTGACTTAGAGTTTTGCTTATTATTTACCAAATTCTCTGACAAAGAGTATGTTGCCGTTAAATTGTCCATACATGCACACAGAAGCATAAGGAACTTGCACAATGAATCCAAAAACATCCATAGCATAAAACCCGGAAACCGCCTCATAGCGCCGGTAAGCATCCATTACAAGAACCCGGAAACCGCTCCATAGTGCCGGTACCAAAATAACAATCACATAGTTCGATCAAAGGAAAGACGGGTAAAACTAACGACTAGCTAAAAACGTAAAATAAAAAGCAACTCCTTCTTCCAGAAACTAAGGTGCCAGCAGAGCGTCTTATAGAGACTTGCGAAACTCCTCCAACTCCTCCGGGGAGGGATCCGCGGTGGCGAATGGCCCACCAAGAAGACGCTCAAAACGCATGTCCGGAAGATGATCCACGTTACAAAGACGCAAGAGCTGCCTATACCAACCTACCGGGACCATTTGCCCTCCCGTTGGATGAATGGAACGCTGAGCAAGCTGGGCCTTCAAGGCAGCCCTCTCTTCCTCGAACTTGGCTTTCGCCTCCTCCAAAGCAAGTTCAGCAGCTTTCCGGGCCTTCATCGCCGGCTCTTTCGCCTTGGCATCATGGGTTTTCTCCTCCTGGACCGTGGAAAGCTTCTCCTTCCATGCATTCTCCGATTTCTTAAGCGCGTCTCGCTCCTTAGTAGTGGCCTCCATATCCTTGAACAAGCGCTCATAGTAACGCCTAGCCTGGACCCCAGTAGAAAACATACGAGCAGCCTCCCCGAGGCGACGTTTAACCTCCCATGAGGCCTGCAAACAAACACAACGGTTAGATATACATGGGAACCAAACAACACTCTACTATACTAAGCCCTAGGCTTGGGTACTTACGTGACCAAGAAGAGGCACCAACATATTTGGACCGACATCCCCATCAACGGAATCGTCAACAAAATCTCTAAGGGACATCCGCACGCCGTCAATGAGGTCGTTAACCAACGGCACCTCCCTCGCTGGCACCGCTACATTCACCGCATCTTGTTTTCCCCTTCTCACTGGAACCTCCTCCGCTTCTGGATGCGTGAACAGCTCATAAAGCACCTTGAACTTTGCTTCTCCCATAGCTGATTCGACAGCGGCAAACTCTCGGTCAGACAGCTTACTAAACATAGATGCAACACCCCAAAGAGTCCTCTTGGCGGCCACAAGGGGGTCCTCATTAGGCTCCCCATCCACCCGGGACTTCTTCGGGGACTTCTCCAAGTACTCCTCACTGCCCTTACCTCCCTCCGCTACTTTCCTCTTCCCGGTGGATTTCTCCGTTGCTAACGGCTCCTCAATCAGAGTAGACACTATCTCCACTGGCTCTGGATCACCTAAGTCTTGTGTCCAATCATACTTGGACGATGGTCCGACAAAGTCCTCCTCCACTGGCTCTAGCTCGGGTATCACCCCTTGCATCATTGCCCCACTCCCACTACCAATAGGATGTGGACGAGGCCCCCTCGACGGAGGCCGAGGCAACTCCTCACCCGAAAGCAATGCAACCCGACAACGCGATATGGGCAACAATACAAGCCTCACTAACTCCCTTCTTTACATTTACTATAATACCCCTTCCTCCGCAAAGCTAAGTTAAGCATCGGAGTTCCTTAGGCCGGTACCACACCGGTGCCTCATTTACTTGTTTGCTCCCCTTTGCAGATCTGCACGAAGGCTGCCTTCCCGTTACATTTCGGATCAAGAGGCCTTCCCGTTACATTTCAGAGCATGAGGTCTACCCGTGATATCCCTGCTAGCCTCACTTCAACAGAATATCCGCAAGGTCCACCCGTTCCTTGCCCACACACATTGACCGTTGATCTATGCCATTTTTAGACATCAACAACAGAGAAGGAGAGGGCCAAGTTCGAGCATGAGAGGATTGCTTTGGAGGCCCAGCTTGCGCAGCGTTCCATTCCTCCAGCGGGAGGGCGAATGGTCCCGATTGGTTGGTATAGGTAGCTCTTGCGTCTTTACAACGCGGATCATCTTCCAGACATGCGTTTTGAGCGTCTGCTTAGTGGACCATTCGCCACTGCGGATCCTTCCCCGGAGGAGTTGGAGGAGTTTTGCAGGGCTTTAGGGTATGCTCCACTAGCACCTTAGTTTGGGGAAGAAGGAGTTGCTTTTTGTTTTACGTCTTTAGCTAGCCATTATGTTTACCTGTCTTTCCTTTGATCGAACTATGTGATTGTTATTTTGGTACCGGCGCTATGGAGCGGTTTCCGGGTTTTTGTAATGAATGCTTACCGGCGCCATGAGGCGGTTTTCGGGTTTTATGCTATAGATGTTTTTGGATTCATTGTGCAAGTTTCTTATGCGTCTGTGCGCATGTATGGACAATTTAACGGCAACATACTCTTTGTTAGAGAATTTGATAAATAATAAGCAAAACTCTAAGTCAAAGGAATAAATAACTTCGAAATCAGAGTAAGTGCAAAGTCCCCGCTCTCTTAATCAGAGAGGGTGATTCATTGAAATATAATTGAAAGCAAGTACAAAATGATTGCTAGGTGATTACAACGGTAAGGATCACTTCAAGTAAAATCTTGGTATGTCACGGGTAAGGAGTGCTTGCTTGCCGTTAATTTTCAGACCTTCGAGCGATGATCCCATGGTGTATTCCGTCTGGCAATTAACGGCAAGGCAAAGATCACTTGTAGAAATACTTGAGGTGGTCCACGTGCCATGGGTGGCTTACGGCGCGCCCTTCCGAGTCTCGAAGCTCATAAGTGCCCTAGAGGCAGATGCGGGTTGACCTTTCTGAGGACCCAATCTCCCACTTTGAATGTACGGTTGCGAACCCGAGCATCATAATAGCAAGAGATGCGCTGTTTGTAGATGAGGTTCCGGGTCTGGGCTTGTTCCTGTTTTTCGTCAAGCAGGTCAAGGTTGACGGCTGGACTCTCTTGGTTCTGTTCAGGCTCGAAGGCTTCGAGGCGGAGGGTAGGTCCTTTGATCTCAACTAGAACCACAGCTTCGCTTCCAAAGGCGAGAGAGAAATGGGTCTCATCTGTGGCGGTCTTGAAAGTGACCAAAGTACTTCATGAAGGAGGTCGGGCCAGCATCCCTTGGCCTTTTCCAACCGGGTTTTGAGAGTAAGCTTGATGATCTTGTTGAGGGCCTCGACTTGTCCGTTGAACTGGGGGTGAGCCGGAGATGAGACGAAGAGGTTCACGCGAAAGGTCTGGCAAAAGTTTCGAAAGATCTTGGAGTCGAACTAGGGACCATTGTCGGTGATGATTGCGTTGGGTATTCCAAAGTGACATATGATATATCTCCAGATAAAACTCTTCATCTTTGCAGCGGTTATGGTTGCCAAAGCTTCGGCTTCTACCCACTTGGTGAAGTAGTCCACTGCTACAACGGCAAACTTGACTTGGCCTTTACCGGAAGGCATAGGTCCTATTAGATCAAGTCCCCATTGGGCGAATGGCCAAGGACTGACTATGGGGGTGAGAGGTTCAGGCGGTATATGGGGAATAGTAGCAAACCATTGGCATTTCTCGCACTTTTGCACGAAAGCATGGACATTGGCATTGAGGGTTGGCCAATAATATCCTTGGCGGAGTATTTTGTGAGCCAAGCCTCTAGCGCCTGAGTGGTTGCCACAGATGCCCTCATGCACCTCTTGGAGTACCTTGGTGCCTTCAAGTGGAGTTAGGCACCGGAGACAGGGCTCCGAGAATCCCCGCTTGTATAACTTGCCTTGTAAGATTGTATACGTTGTAGCTCGTCGTTGTAGGCGTCGGGCCTCGAGGGGATGTTCTAGGAGTGTCCCGTTGGTAAGAAATGTCTGGATGGGCTACATCCAACTATTATTAATTTCTACCTGCATGACGCCAAGTGATAAAGAACTCGGGATGCCAAGGTCTCTACCGGGATACTCCTCTTGGCGTGTTCAGAGATGGCCGATGCTAGACGGGACAGTGTGTCTGCATGGCTATTTTCGGATCTCGGTATCTGGTTTATCGTATATGACTTGAATTGGGTCAAGTGGTAAATGACTTTAGTCAAGTAAGAGGCCATCGAGCTATCCTTGGCGGCAAAGCTCTCCATGACTTGGTTGACCACTAGTTGGGAGTCGCTGAAAATAGAGATGTGTTCGGCGCCAACCTCCTTAGCTAGTCAAAGACCGGCAAGGAGTGCCTCATACTCAGCGACGTTGTTGGATGCTTTGAAGTTGAGGCGGAGAGAATACTCGAAGGTATCCTTGTCGGGTGAGATGAGTACAATCCCTACGCCACAACCTTTGGCCTTCCAACCCAGGCTGTCGGGGTTGGAAGTGCTTGCCTCAAGGTTAGTGGTGACCGGAGGAGCGTTCACAACCGTAGTCTCTTGTGCAGCGGGTGAAGTGAACTCTAACTGCAATGGCTTGGCCCTTCTCCACTGCCCGTGGTTTGAAAGTGATGTCGAACTCAGTTAATTCCACGACCCACCGAACAAGCCGGCCTTAGGTCTTGGGCTTTTCAAGCACTTGTCGGAGCGGGTGGTTTGTGAGAACCGAGATGGAGTGGGCTTAGAAGTAGGGACGGAGCTTTCAGGTGGCGTATATGAGGGCAAGAGCGAGCTTCTCAATGTTTGGATACCTAGTCTCTGGATCATTCCGTGACTTGCTTGTGTAGTATACGAGGTGTTCAACCTTGTCGACTTCCTTGATGAGTATTGAGGATACCGCAGTTTCGGAGACAGAGAGGTATATGATCAGCACATCTCCATGCTCGGGCTTGGCTAGTATTGGAGCCTTGCTCATGTACTCCTTCAATTGGTCGAAGGCTTGGTCGCACTCGGGAGTCCAGTCGACGAGCTTTTGTCCCGCCTTGAGAATCTTGAAGAATGGCGCACATCTGCCGGTGGCCTTGGAGATGAAACGGGACAAAGCAGCTACCCGCCCATTGAGGCTCATCACATCTTTTTGAGTTCTTGGAGTGGCCATGTCAACAAGGACCTTGATCTTCTCGGGGTTAGCCTTAATTCCCCGCTGGCTGATCATGAATCCCAAGAATTTGCCCGATCTGACGCCGAAGGCACACTTGGCGGGATTGAGTCTCATGTTGAAGTTCCTGAGTTTGGCAAACATTTCCGTGAGGTTGTCTACATGTTCTCCGGAGGTTCGGCTCTTGACCAACATATGTCATCTACATATACCTCTATGGTCTTGCCAATGAGATCGGCGAAGACAGAGTTGACAAGGCGTTGGTAAGTGGCGCCGGCGTTCTTGAGCCCAAAAGGCATAACTTTGTAGCAGTAAAGTCCCCGGTCCGTAACAAAGGCAGTGTGCTCTTGGTCGCTTGGGTGCATAAAGATCTGTTTGTACCCGGAGTAAGCGTCCATGAAGCTTAGCAGTTCATGCCCAGCAGTTGCATCTATGAGATGATCGATATGAGGAAGAGGGAAGCTATCCTTGGGGCAAGTTTTGTTGAGATTAGTGTAATCAACGCACATGCGCCACTTCCCTTGTGACTTTGGCACAACGACGGGGTTGGCTACCCAAGTCGGATATTCTACCTCTCGGATAAAGCCGATGGATGCAAGCTTTTCCACCTCTGTCTGGATTGCCTCGTATCTCTCCCCATCGAACTTACGGTGTTTTTGGCAGATGGGCCGTGCCTTGGGGTCGATACTTGTGGGAGATGACATCGATGGATATGCCGGGCATGTCACTATAGGACCATGCGAAGACTTCAGCGTTCTCCCGGAGGAACTTGATGAGCGAATTCCGGATTATGGGGGGTAGCTCTGCCCCAATTTTCACTTGACGGTCAGGGTGATCGTCCGAGATGCAAACCAACTCCAAGCTCTCCACGGGTTTGGCTTGGGAAGTGGTGGCCTCGTCTCTCGGGTCATCTGGTCGAGTACCAAGAGAAGGCAAGTCAGCTGGTGCAGTTGTGTTCACGGAGAAAGTTTCCAGTGGAGTAGGAGTTGCATTCTTGGTTCTGCGTTCCACTGCTACGGAGTAGCACCCTCTTGCTATCCGTTGATCTCCCCGTATGCTTGCTACGCCATGAGGCGTAGGGAATTTTAGGAGCAAGAGATCAGTGGAGGCAATGGATTTCATTTGATTAAGGGCGGGTCGCCCAAGAATCACATTGTAGGCGGTAAGACAATCTACTACCATGAAGGTTACGGTTACTCGGGTGCGTTTTGGGACCTCGCCGAGCTCCATTGAGAGGTAAACGCTACCAACTGGTTGGATACAATCACCGGAGAAGCTGATCAGGGGAGTATGAGTTCGGTCCAGATGATGATCCGAGACGTTTAGTGTCCGGAAGGCTTCCATGAAAATGATATTGACTAAACTTCCCGTGTCTATCATCACTCGGCCAACATCGAAGTGGGCGATCTCTGCTCGGATGACGATGGGGTCATCGTGAGGGTACATCATCCCTTCCTCTTCTTCCTCAGAGAAAGTAATGGATCCCCAACCGGTCTTGGGGATCTTTTCTGCCAGGTAGTTCAAAGCCAAGACCTCTTTCCCAGGGTAACAAGCTCGGGCGTACTCCTTCCTTGTTCGGTTGGAGTCCCCAGCTAGAGTTGTACCCCCGCTGATTGTGTTAATCTGGCGAAGTCGTTGCGGTGGTGGGACATACCCCCGGAGGAATTCGTCGATTTTGCCTTCCCTAGCGAGAGCCTCGACATGATCTTTCAAGACTCGGCAGTCTTCCGTGCTATGGGAGTTGGCTTGGTGGTATTGGCAAAACATACCGATGTCTCGAGTCCCTCGCGCCTTTGGCCTCCAAAGCTTTGGAGCCGGGAGTAAGTCAGAGATGAATGGGAGGGCTGCTTCATATGTAGTGTTAAGAGGTATGTGCCGTTCAAAACGAGGAACATACTCTTTCCGTTGGTTCTGACCCCGAGCCTCTTGTCGAGGCAACGAAGGGGGAGGTGGCAATGGGTTTGGTGCCCGGTAGGCTTGATTGACTTGCTGCCCTCCGCCTCAGTTACGCTTGTCGCGGTCACCGAAGACGGGATGACCACCGTCCTTCCTCTTGTTCGAGGCGTAAGAGGTGTTGGTCTTAGAGGCCGAGTTGTTGTAAGTTAGTTGCTGCTTAGCGGGTGTAGCGCTATATTGAGGTACCGGAGCTGAAGTTGAAGCGGGGGCACGAACTTGCATCTTGCTAGCCTCTGCTTGTTGGAGGTCTTGCTCATTTCGGTACTCAGCCCTTGCGTAGTGGTTGGCTTCCTTCAACAGTTCCTTGTAGGTCGTGATGTCCTTTAGGTGGATCTGGTATCGGCACTCGCTCCTCCGGAGGCCTTTTTAAAGGCATTCACCGCTATGCTATTATCGGTCTACGGGCACCTAGCATACTCATGGCTAAATCGAGCGATGTAGTCCCTTAGGCCTTCGTCAGGTCCTTGGGTGACCGCATACAGGTCTTCACAAGAATAAAAGGTGGAACTTTGGCTTTGGTATTGTTCCACAAAAGCCACCTCTATTTCGGCCATGTTTTTTATGCTTCCAGCGGGTAGCCGGAAGAACCAATTGAGAGTTGCCCTTGAGAGAGTGCTTGGGAAGTAGAGACATTAAGCCTGGTCCGAGATCTTCTTAAAGAACATGTTCGATTTGAAACTGTTCATGTGGGCATTCGGACACTCTCCCGGACCTCCGCTGTAGAGATCTATGCACAGCGACCGGGAGTCGATATTGCTGAGTTCATGTGCACGGGCCCTCACTTGGTCAGTGAAGGGGCCTTCCCTAGTCGGGACGACCCTCGAGCGAGCCTCTCTTCGCACTCCCTTACTTTGTCCTTAACAACCTCTTGAATTTGATCCAAAATCTGCTGGATCGTGTTTTGGTCATACACTTGTTGTTGCCCAGGGGTTGCGGTGGCTTGATCATAGGGCTGAACCACGGGGCTTGGAGTAATGACCGGTTGCTTAGGACGGGTTGTGACAGCCAGGGCAATTTGGGCCCGGTGACTAGACTCGGTCGTTTCTTCAACGGGCTGAGGAATGAAGGGAGGGGGTAAGGCGGGTACGATTGGAGTTGGGACTAGAGGAGGTCCGAGACCTGGAGGGTTGATGTTCCGAGTTACTACCTCGGTCTGCAGTCTACTCCGGTTGTCATCCAAGCGTTCTCGAGCATCAGTGTACGCCTTTGCCACACCTTAGTTCCGGGCAACGAATACCCTGGAGTTAGAGTGTCAGGTGTCCGAGGGCAAAGTTGTTCTTGCGGTGGCGGGTGCCCGGGAAGGTCCTGCCCGGGTGCTCTTGGCAAGTTGCTGGGGTGCTGCCATAATGATTGGGTTCTCCGGGGTGTGCAGCTGAGAGTTAGGGATGTTGGGCTGTTCCCGAGTGCACTGCTCTTGGAGATGCCTGAGGTTGATGTTAGCCAACAACAACCTCACAGTGGCAGATTTATAGTTCTCGCCAAGGATTTGGCTCCGAGATTGGAGCTGTTTGTTCTCGGCCTCCAAGGCTTGGGTCTGTTCCTCCATTTCCGAAAGTCGCTTTGCGAGCTCATTGCGGCTAACCTTCTTCTTCTTTAGTTTCTCCGCTTGGGGAGGAGGGGGGGGGGGGGGGAGACATGCTTGTTTCTTAGTAGTGGTAAAACACGTAGGAATTCGGTCGATTCCCACAAGCGGCGTCAAACTGTTGATGTCTAAAAATAGTTTAGATCAACGGTCAATGTGTGTGGGCAAGGATCGGGTGGACCTTGCGGATATTCTGGTGAAGTGAGGCTACCAGGGATATCACGGGTAGACCTCTTGATCTAAAATGTAACGGGAAGGCCTCTTGATCCGAAATGTAACGAGAAGGCAGCCTTCGTGCGGATCTGCAAAGGGGAGTACACAAGTAAAGGAGGCACCGGTGTGGTACCGACCTAAGGCACTCTGATGCTTAAGTTAGCTTTGCAGAGGAAGGGGTACTATAGTAAATGTAAAGTAGGGAGTTGGTGAGAGCAATATTGAGTGAGTGAGAGTAAGTAGTTTGAGTATGGAGAAATGAATACCCTTGACTCATGGGAGTGAATGAGTATTTATAGTAAAGGAAACTAGGGTTTCCAAGTGGGCTAAGGTTGCCCATGTTGGGCCTTTGAGAGCCTTTTGAGGCTTAAGGCCCAAATTGGATTTGGAAGCCTTGTGAGGCTTAAAGCCCAATTTGCCTTATTTAGGTTTATGCTTAGGGACGTTGCAGGAGCCTCGATACTTGTATGGAGCGAATTAGTGGCCCGTTGCGAAGGTGGTGATGTTATTTATTTTATACTCGCAAGTGCACGAGTCGTATTGTAGTACGGACATGCAAATACAAGGTCGATCCCACGAGGAATTATAGAGTTAATCTAAATACAACTTATTACTTATGCACCTATTAAAAATAGTGTATAAAAAGAAACTTGTTTGTTGGTTGTGATGTGAACATGTGCTAAATGAAATTAACATAAATTTGAATGCCGAGTGTCCAAGAGTAATCAAAGAAATTAGAGAGAAGAGATCGAGGAATCAATGGAAGAAAGACTAGGACTTCGATTTCACCATAACAATGTGATTCTATGCCTTTAGATAACTTAAGATAAAGATTCAATTTAGTTTCTAAGATTCGTTCTTATCTACTGTATGAGAAGCCATTTTTTTGTGGTCATTCTTAAGTTTCCTTATTTTGCTCCCTAGTCATTTTTTGTGATCAAGTTTGCAAATAAGAACTCATTAAGTACAAGAAGAACTTTTAAAAACCAAGAGTGTTTAGGCATTTTTTGTGCTTCAACATTTTCTCATTCATTCACTAGAGCGATATAAGATTACCCATTTTTTGTGGCCTAATCTTACCTCATTTATGCAAATCAATTAAAGGTGATCAATCAATAATGAGTGCATAATATCATGAAGATCAATGAATGAAATTAGAAACTTGAATTGATATGAACTTGTTATTTAAGGCATAGAATCTTTATGTATAGGCTACATCGAAATCCTAGATATGAATATAGCTCCCCATAGTGCAAGTAAGCATCTTTAAATTATACAATACAACAAGCATAATTGAAAGAAGTCACCGTATGTGGAAAGCTATGATGAACAGTAGCTGTGATGGAATAATGATGAACGGAAGATGTGGTGGAATGCTCCTCTCCCAAGCTTAACTCACCTTCTTTGTGTTTCCTATCTTCTCAAGTGTTTGAAGATATGAACCTTGAATTGGTGTGTGAATTCATGTGAAAAATTGTGTTTTATGAGAGGTCCTAAGCCTTCTTTATATAGTGTGTGAAAGTTGAAGTAGATGGCAATGCTTATTTTACCAAACTCCTTCATCTAACCATCTTCATCAAACTATCTTCATCTAACCATCTTCATCAAACTATCTTCATCTAATTATCTCCATCTTATTTTCTCATCTAACTTCCAAAAGATGCCATTGTTTCCCTCACACAAAATGGTTGGTTGGACTTGAAATACCACAAGTTGTTTGCCAATTTTCGGAGTATATTGGGCCATGAACTTGGGTCTCCGAACATGGGCTGTGTTTATCGCGCGAATCGAACAGTCCTCAGTAAAATGGGCATAACTTGCACCTCAGGGCTTGGATTAGCAAACCGTAAAATGCTACGGTTAGGTAACATCTGTATCTTTCTAGCAAGCTAAGCCACATTATCTGGTTCTTCCTGTGGTCCATTTTATGTCCGATATTGTGACATCATTGTGCAGAAAATGCAGTTTCAATTTGAAACTTCCCTTATGTTGAATATTCCTGCACACTTGCACAAAATGAGTTAAATGCACCCAGTTTGTGCTCAAAATACTCTCAAGAATGTAGAATTGGGTTGTATAAACATGGTATAAATATGAGTGATCAGGTGGCAACATGGTGGTCCCGTAGCATGCGCACACGTGGTCGGATTGTTCTCCATGTGGGGAACACGTGCCTCGGAAGGTGTGCTCCCGGAAAGTAAGGGATTGCGTATGTGGCTTGTCCTTAGAGTGACATGTGGCCGGTTTGGGTATGGTATGAACATTTATGTATCTATTTTGACAGAGGGGGTTATTGGCATATTTGCAAAATGTGTTACACTTATTTGTTTTTCCCTCCACTCACCCTTGTTTTTGCGCCCCCTCAGGATTTGATTCTGAAGTGCATCACCGAGACGACTGAGACATGTCAATAGCTCTACTTCCATCAACGAAGAGTAGGAGCTCTTCGTTATCTTTGTCATGCAGGTTATAAGTTAAGCTGTATAGCTATGGATTCCGCCCTTAAGGAAGTTGTAGTTGTGTATTCTCTTACGCTGTAGACGCTCTGATATTTTATTGTATTTCTTTTCTTTCGTTTTTGTCGTTTTTTATTGTTTAAGGCTTCGTCACCACGTGTCGGTGATGGCCGCACCTCTCGGGCCCCACTTTTGGGTGCGGGGTGTGTCACAACTAACTTCTCCACTAGTCATACCTAAGTATAAATCAATTGAAATTGGTCACATGTAAAAATAAATTTTTATTCAATTAATATTCGAGAACAATTGTTCCAAATTATATCCAAAATGACTAAAACAACACCATAAATTGAAAACATAAATCCGAAAAGAAAAGCAAAATCATAAACAACTAGCTAATCTCGGGTTAAAGTCTACTCATTCATATTACCATTGGTTGCTTGGAACTCAAAAATCTCGAATGTGGTGTCCATGAGATCATTTTGGGCAAAATTGGTCTCCCTTAGCTGCCTGCTGTAGTGATAAGCATCAACGACATTAGTAGGGGCATGGCAGATGCGTATCCAATGGTATGTACTTCCACAACAATAGCACATGGCTGGCTGATTTGAGTTTTGTTGTTTGGGGGCGAGCCTTTCCCTTATTCTTCAAGTTTGGGGCCTTTGCTGCTGTGTTTCGCGGTTTTGGCTGCAACTTTCACCCCTTTGTGGGCCCTAATTTTGTCTACCATTCTTTGTGGACTTACCACCCCTGCTGCGAACTTTGTGAACTTGCGGTTTCTGTATTGCTATTGCAGGAGCCTTTCAGAGGAATGGAAAGTTGAGAAGGTCTTTTCAATGAGATCTCCATCTTTCAGTTCTTCCTTACAATATTCAAGAAGAGAGCGGATCCCACAAACTTCAGAATTATACGCATTGACATATTTGAAGTCATGAAAGCGTAAGTTGGTTAATCATGCCTTGATTTAGGCAAGAAGATCATCTGCAAATGACGATAGCGATCTTCGAGACCTTTCCAAAGAGTACAAGGATTCTCTTCAGCGAGGTACTCATTTGTAGTGCATAAGGCATATCCTTGTTGTTCATACCATACCCAAACCGTCCACATGTCATCCTGCCTTTCGGCTGACCGACCACTGTGGCGCCCTTGGCTGCCATTCCCGCCATTGCCTCCCTGGCCGCTCCGGCCGCTCTTCTCCCCGGAACGGTGTTCGTTTCCACCGCCACCAACTGCAAATTACAAAAGCTCAAGTCACCATTCCCGGCACAAAAAGCCAAACTGGGAAAGAAAGAACAATCCGGGAAAATGCCTTACCCATGATGAAACCGTAGTGTTCAAGTTTTGCCGGATCGAGCAGCACCCGAGCGTCCCTCACACTTCGAGGAAGATTGCACAGCCGGTCAATCGCTTCAATTTCTTCCCGGGAAGCGACGATCCTCTCCTTCTTCTTTCCTGAAACAAAACAAAACATGGTTTAGTCATTTCCCGGCACATTACATATATACTATACAAAAAAAAAAAAAAACACAAAAAGAGCGACTTTTCCCTAAGGCTACCCACCCGTCGGCACCCATCGCCATCCCGTTTGAATTTCGTGCCGTGGCCGCGTTCCCGGCGCACCCCTCCACCCGGATGCCATAAAGAATCTCTTCATCCATGATTTGTGGGTGTTCGGGATCCCGGCAATAAACTTCGGGAAGTCCCGGACAACGTCCTTCCGGTGCTTCGCCGGAGTCTTCCGCTTCCCTGCCGGCTTCGCGCGGTCGGCCTCTATCCGATCGGCCACCAACCCTTGAATGGTCTCTTCATCCGGCCGGACGGACAAATGGCAGCTCAGTGCCACCATCCCATCGTACGGCTTGGTGGACGTAAACTCCCAGATGTGCCGGATAGACTCATAACTTGGCTCGTCAAGTCACTGTTCCCGGAACAAGACGTAAGTAGCCAAAAGCCGGACCCAGCTATGAATCCCTACTTGGGCCGGCGCGATATTCGCCCGGGAAATAAACATTTGCAACCATGGGTGTATCGGCAACCGCAACCCATAGGCAAATGCCTCCGCCCATACAAGTGTTGCATCATCGGCCGGGTCCGAGAAATGGACATTTTCATCCGGATTATATACCGGGATCCACATCCGGACATAATCCGGGATCTGAAAGATTTCCCTCATCCGGGCAAGGTCATCGTCCGTGAAATCATTCCGAATGAATGCCCGATCCACCCAGAATCCAGTCGGGGACTCCAGCGAAGTTTGAGGAATAGCCTCCACAACGTCCGGCTCCTCACTCTCGCTGGCCGGCAACGCCAGTGTCACCCCCGCCGAATCGCCGACACGGCCACCCGAACCCTGCATCCCGGCCTGTTCTTCCCTTTCTTTCCGGCCGGCCTCGTACACCCTCTCCCAGGGCTTGCCGGCCCCATGCCCTCTCCCAGTAGGCGTGACGCCGGTCAAGAGGATGTCGCCGATCTGCATCCCCTCTTCCAGGTCATCAAACTCATCATCCGTTTGCTCAAGTCCCTCTTCCCGGACTCTGCTGGTCCCCTCGTCGCCGGTAACCATAGCCGCACAGGCGTCCACCTCCAAACTAATACTGTCCGGGACGGACGAGACCGATTCGGCCGATGGGGCATAGTTCGGCGCTTCATTAGCGCTCCGGCTCCCACTCTCCTCTGACCCAGACAAATTTGAAAAACTCGACATCTACAGTACAAAAGAAAAAGTAAATTCCCAAACTTACTTTTCCCGGGTTACTTCCCGGTCTTTCCCAACTTCCCGGACAACACAAAAACCCTACTTCTACCCGGAGAACCACCCAATGCAGATCTAAATCGTCCGGGAATGAACAAGTTCAAATGTGTTCTTCACGTTCTTCGTTGTTCGTCCCCAGTTCATACAAAACTCAAGCAAAAACACAAGTTTGATACAAAAAGATTCGAATTTTACCTTGAACTGCTGAAATTCGGAGCCGGGAACACACAATTTCTTTCCGGAATTGCCAAGAACTGAAGCCGGGAATAACAAATTCTCTGATCTCTCGCAGAAGCTTTGAAAGTTAGGTGAAGTCAAAATGAAAGCCCCTCGCCTTTTATACCTTCACCCACGACGCTTCACACTCCCCGAAGCGTCGCACTTGCATTTAATGCGATTGACGTTTCGTCTTCCCGGCGTCCCTTCGCATCCCCCAATGCCACCTCATCAACCCAGTGACTGCCACGTGCAGCTTTCGCCACGTGGCTCGCCCGCAATCAATGCTCACGCTGACTCAGCACGTCCCGCAACCCACAGCTCAGTGGCCGGCGAGGGCCACCAACAGGTCAGCTGCCGGGAAGTGACCAACCACCAGCTGGTTTCCAAGTGTCTCTTCCCGGCGACCGAACTCCGAAGTCGTGCGAGGGTCCATCCCATCCGATCTTCAGCTCCCGGGAAGTGACCAAGTTGGTTTCCAAGTGTCTCTTCCCGGCGACCGAACTCCGAAGTCGTGCGAGGGTCAATCCCATCCGATCTTCAGCTCCCGGGAAGTGACCAACCACCAGCTGGTTTCCAAGTGTCTCTTCCCGGCGACCAAACTCCGAAGTCGTGCGAGGGTCCATCCCATCCGATCTTCAGCTCCCGGGAAGTGACCAACCACCAGCTGGTTTCCAAGTGTCTCTTCCCGGCGACCGAACTCCGAAGTCGTGCGAGGGTCAATCCCATCCGATCTTCACCTCCCGGGAAGTGACCAACCACCAGCTGGTTTCCAAGTGTCTCTTCCATCCGATCTTCACCTCCCGGGAAGTGACCAACCACCAGCTGGTTTCCAAGTGTCCCTTCCCGGCGACCGAACCCCGAAGTCGTGCGAGGGTCAATCCCATCCGATTTCGGACCCCTCCGCCGGCCTAAGCATCAATTTCCCGGGTCGACCTTTCCCGGCCAACACACTTCCCGGGCAAAAACACGCGGCCTTTTCTGCTCCCTTGCCCGGGGACTTGAGGGACTCCTACCCCACATCGGAAGACCGCGGATGACATGTAGCCGATATGGGCGACAGTGCAAGTCCCCGGCCAAGAAAGCATCCTTAACCGACGACTTGGGGGACTCCTGTTCATACCATACCCAAACCTTCCACATGTCATCCTAGCAAGAGACCACCAAGGCTTCCACAAGCCTCCAAGAAAGGGCAATGTGGGGAGCTCACCCCACATTACCCACATATTACAAGAAGGTCCAAACCCTTCCCTATAAATACTCGTCAACCCTCACAAGTCAAAGGGATCATTTACTACACTCACCAAATACTCTCTACTTGCCTTAAAGACTCAACCTCCCCTTAGTGCTGACTTAAGCATCGGAGGGTCTTAGGCCGGCACCCCACCGGTGCTCCTTCGTTAATTCTCTGTGCAGGTACGCAGCCGATCCGGGAAGACACCTTCTGGCCGGGACAGCATCATCTGGGAACACCTCCATCCGGCCAAGCCTCGACGTGGCCGAACCTCATCTTCCCGGACAGAAACCGTCCATCACCACTTGGAGCTAGCCTCCTAGCTCCCTGACTCCACATACATCCGTCCAATTCACCCCTTAACATCGACCGTTGCCCTGAACCATTTTCAGACATCAACACTTGTGAATAAAGATTAGGGCAAATGCTTTATCGCCTCCACTCGATTCTTTGTTTGCTTCAATAGTGAATTGAAGCTTCTTGGAAGTCAGATGGAGCTTCATATTTTGTGCCCATGTCAGGAAGTTGCTTCCAGATACTTCCAAAGTAGGGAACTCTGGCTTACTAAGGTTCGACATGTTGTAGGAAGCAAACAAGATGTGTTAGTAGTGTTTTGTAAACTTCGGGTTACAACATCTACAATACAAAAGTCAAGTTCTAAGACATGGTTCGGATTTAGGCATGGAAACAAGAGGTTTTGACATGCGTGGTGAGTTTTAGGAAACTTCACGTTTCAAAGCTCGAAACTTCGGATTGAGACTTTAATGGAACTTTCAGTTCAATAATATTTGTGTGCTCAAACGCATTGCCAAAGTGCACGAGGATAACGCAAAAGTCATGCGATTTGGTCTTTAAGACCAACATGGGTTGTGTGGAGCCTATGGGGCTCAAATTGGAATGAAGTTAAATTGAAGAGAAAGAGGAGCTATAAAGCCTCAAGGCCCAATTTAAGGTTTTTTGGGAAACATCAATCTGGCCCAAAAATAAGGAGGCCCATGCCAGCCTAAGTAATTTGGTCTTCGGTCATGCTTTTTGAACAAAGGCACAACCTAGGAATTTTTGTTTGGTCGGGCTGTCTGAACCGTCACTAGGGCCTTTAACATGCGGGCCTAGCCCAACCCAATATCAGGGGCCCAAATTCAGCCTAATTTCACCAACCCAACCGCTTCTTCTTTGTTTGGTCGTGTTGTATGAACAAGCGCAGGGGGTTCGGTGAGGAGTCCCGAACAAAGGTTTGGGCTTGGTTCAAGGCAGGGGCGTGTCAGCGGTCGCGATGGCGATGCGACACCAAGCTGCGGCTAGCGCGACTGCGTCACCAACCGTTGCGGTAGCATGCTGTGCACGTGCGGCGGCGCCAAGATCTAGCTAATTTGCTCACGGAATTCGCTCCAATTTCGGCGACGTTTGTCGGTGCATTTTAATGACACCTATCCCAATAGCGAACTTTGGGGATTAGAGTGTTCATTTTTAGGACATGGCGATAACCAAAATTTGAAAAACGCAACTGGATCGTTGGTGGCGATTTAGAGAAGTCGACCCGAAACGGCGTCGTTTTGGCGTTGGGTTTCCGCCTTGAGTCGCGGTTGGCTCGGCTCGGCTCCATGACACAGAAACATTGTTCTTTTGTTTTGTGTTTCTGTCCTTTCTTTCACACAACTCAACCAAGATTTGATCATCGAAAAATACATAAAACATAATATATATATATATATATATATATATATATATATATCATAAAACGAAAATCAAATTGAGAGATTGAGTTTAGAATTACTTGATCAAACGTTGGGTTTGGAAATTCGTTAGTAATTTTGGTACAAAATCCTTCAAACTCTGTAAGCACAGTGTAAGAGCATGCTGATAACGTGTTGTAGAATATTATGGCCAAGAAAAGATGGAGAGAGAGAGAGAGAGAGAGAGAGAGAGAGAGAGAGAGAGAGAGAGAGAGAGAGAGAGAGAGAGATTGATTTCTAAATGTGTATCATCCCATTGTATAGTGCCTGTATTTATAGTAAATCAATCCTAAGGTTTTCCAATCCTACTGGAAATGGGCCTAACTATTAAATAGAATCCATATATGATTAGGTCTACTGAATACATTGAATCTAGACAGTATTCTTACTTTTAGTTTAAACAGTCATACCGGAATAAACTTTCCCTTAATTCTTCAAATGCCCCCTCAAACTCACTTTGTGCCATAATTCGCCTCTCTAAACTCACTTATGTTACACCGTTGCAACCTTTTGTGCTGATGTGGCAGCAAATATGGATCCCACACATCGCCATGTGTCAAAAAAGTGGGACCCATTAAAATCCAATTAAGAAAAAAAAAACTAAAAAAAAATTACTTTTTAAATTTTTGTTTTTACATTTTTTTTCTTAGTATTCTCCTTTCGTCATCTACCCTGGTCGTTTGTTTTTACAATTTTTTTCTTAGTATTCTCCTTTCGTCATTTGCTCTGGTCATCGTCGAAGCCGATGGAGGAGTCCGCGACCTTGCCTCCCTTTCCAGCAGTGCCAGCACAAAATCACCACCGTCGACTCCCAGCCCTCCGGCCCCAAGGCGGTATGCTCGTCTTCGTCAGCGGCAACCTCGAGCTCGCAAGGGCCGGCGACTTGAGGGCAAGGGTCGACGAACTCAGGCCATCACAAGCCGGCGAAATCAAGAGAATTGCAAATCAATTGGAGGAATTCGAATCAAGGCAAGGGCCGACAAACTCGGGCCCACCCGCTCCTCAATATCACTTGGGTCCTCCAAATTCTCAATTTTCCGATTTCAACTCTCACTTTTAGTTTCTGGGTTCTCCAAAGATCGCACCTTTCTTTCTGGGTTTTGCTGATTTCGATCCAATTCGAAGGCCGAAATTGTGAAAACCTCGCCTTCCAATTCCGGCAATTCGACGGTGCCCTCCAATTTCGTCATCGGCAATTTCGTTGCCCAACTCCATGACGAAAAGGTTGAACAACAATTGCAAAAATGCTTCTGGAGTAGAAACTTGTACAAGTTCAGTACTTAATTCCACTGCAAGCGAATGAAACCCAACAACCCAAATAATCAAGGTCCAAGCTTTTGCCATTTCTCCAGAAAAATAAACAATAAAAACACTAAAATCCAACAACTATACACCCAGGTTGAACTCAGGCCGTCACAAGCTAGCGAAATCAAGAGAAGTGGCGAGAAGAGCTTGAAACTTTATCAAACCCAGAAAAGAGGAGGAGCGGTGGGTTTGTTGCAGAGGAAGAAAGGAGAATAGTAAAAGAAAATTGTAAAAACAAAAATTTAATAAGTAAATTTTTTTTTGTTAGTTGGATTTTAATGGATCCCACTTTTTTGACACGTGGCGATGTGTGGGATCCATATTGGCTGCCACATCAACACAATAGACGGAAAAGCACAAAAGGGGGCAACGGTGTAACAGAAGTAAGTTTAGAGGGGCGATGGCATTTTGGAGATGGGGAGGGGGGGAATTATGGCACAAAGTGAGTTTGAAGGGGCATTTGAAGAATTAAGACTTTTACAACAAATTCATCTTTTTGGCTGCCTCTCACTAGAGGCAATCCATGGCTGCTTGCTTCAACAATTTATGGCTTTGATATTCACACGTGTTATGATTGGAATCGTTCATTTTCTTCATTACCTCGTAAAATCATCTTTGCACAAAAAAAAAAAAAAAAAATCTGAGATTGTTTGATTAGTGAACTTTGTGAAACTTCAAAACGATACAATTAGAAATTAAACGAGCAGTTTATATGTTTCATAAAGTTATATAACCAAACAATCTCATATTTGATTGAATTTTGTAGAGATAATCTTTATAAATTAATGAATAAAATAAATGATTCATATCATAACACGTACGAACGTCAAAGTCAGAAATTGTTGAAGCAAGCAACACTAGAGGCAACCAAAAACTATCCGAAAATATACATAGTAAAATCTCCGTATAATCATACTCTATAATGGAATAACCCTCCATATAATTATAAAATTTCCCGGTCTCAACTGGGGACCAATTGTATTTTGGAACAACCTCTATACTGTCATATTCCATGTATTTTTGAAATCCCGTTCTTAGAAATTTGCCTCCATATACAATAAGATCAAAATATAGTATTTAATCTTATAATAAAAATTTAAGATGAACTTAAATATTTATCCATTGTTGCTTGATATCAGAGTTCACTTGGGTGGCATGGCAGTTTTTCTAGGAAGAAAAGTTAAAAAATTTGATTAATTGCTGTCAAACAATATAATCTAGATGTAGTCGCAGAACAGGGAAACAAATCCATATAATATAGGTTAGGTAAAAAAATCCTTAGAAATAAGAAATTAAGTAAAAAAAATTAATTTTTATAGTTATACATCTCTTAAAGAATAACCTTCTTATTGTCATAAAACTTATTTGGTCCCAATATTATGATTCTATAGAAGTTTTAGTGTACTACTGTTTTGTGCCCAAAAAAGGGTTAACAAGAAGTTTATTTGCCGTATACATGCGTTATTGAATGACAACGTGTCATTGAAGAATTCCATGTTTATGAGCACATTATCAAACAGTGAGTCAGTCGATATCAATATTTATGTAAGGGAAATTTTATCCTCACCCATCAATTCTCTTGTTACACCAATCACTTCTATGAATTATTAAATTACTTTCTTATCCTTATGTAAAATTACACTTAAAGACCAAAAAATGTAAAATGAAAGAAAGATTTTCTCATTACACCCAACATCCCAAACATGACCCTTCAAATTTTCACACAATGCATTATGAAAAAAAAAAAAAAATTCTCACACAAGCCTTCAAGTACATTTCTAGTGATGGTGAAGATGATTTCCAATTACTGGAAGAACTATATGAGAATTGAATGTATTGGATGATTGAATTTCTTTTGTTTTGATCCACTTTAGTTTCTGTTATCGGTGTTTTCATCAGAACTCATTAAAAATTTGTACCAAAATTTGGTTTATATTTATCATTCAATCAACTAGATACAAATTATATTTCCCGATACTTGAGCTTTTTATTAGAATGATATCTTGGCTCCATATCTTGTGATGTCACTACCACAACGGAACTTGCAAAGTGTGTTGCATTCATATCTCGTGAAATTTCATGAGTTTAATGAGTTTTTCATGTCACGTTCATGAATCAACAGAGTTAAATCTATTTTTTTGGATGGAATTTTTAATTTTTTTTTAATTTACATAGGTTAGAGTAGTAATAGGTGCAAGTAGAAAATTTAATATTTTAATTTAATATTTTTTTTAATATAAAATGAATGATAATGTGAGGAGAATATTCAAACTAACTAGAATACATTGGTGGCTAACTAGCAAATAAGAAATGAACTTTCCTTCATTCCTGACGACTTTGACTTTGACTTTAACCTGGTGTCCTTGAGAAATCGTAGTCTTCCACTTGTTTTCTGCAGATTCTACTAATTCCAGTCTAGTCCGATCATACATGGTGGTCCGGTGAAAGAATTGAAGACGAGCCCATTTCATTTCCAATTCCAGGTCTGATCTGTAAACTTGTGTTGATCCTGATCGGACGAAAGAAGAAAAAATTGAAGAATTTGGAGCAAGTTTATACTAGTGATTGTGTTTGCTTTTGCTTCGTAATTGTGTTTATTGTGAAAAGTATTTGGTCAATTTTCTAGCGCAAATATTTATAAACATGATGGTTTCAATTTGTAGCTCAAAGATTGAATTTCTGGTTATATGTTGTTGAAAGGTGATTGGCCATCATGTCCTCTGAATCGTACTGTGGTTCGAGCTTGCTTCTAGCTCTGTCGGACGATGTGTTTTCAATTGTCACTTTGTCCCTATCACCGAGAGACATATGCAATCTGGGTCTTTGCTGCCGGAGTTTGTCTGCTGCACTCATGGACTCCGAAAAGGTGTGGCTCACCCAATGTGACATGCTTGGCATTGTGCCTCTCCCAGACCTTGCTCTGTGGCGTGAGGCCGTCTCATCTTACAAGGCCCTTTGCCGCTTTCTCGTCAGTGTTGAGCCTCTCTTGGGAATATGGGTTCACCAGAATCCGGAGCTTGGCAATGTAGTCTATGTCATGCCTGGTTTCGTTTCTGTTGTTGGGTGCCGCATCATTCCGCAAGAGCTCGGTCCATTAGGCATTGAGGATGGCCCTCTTTTGTGGGCTCCCGTTTTTGAGATCGTTGGTGATGTAGATGGCTCCACTTACTTTTTTCTACATGGAACGGAGAAGGGGGATGACTACTTGTATCCCGGTTTAGTGAAACCTGTTGGCAGGTCATGCAATGTTCTGTTGCTTGAGATCGAGCCTACTTGGAACAAAAATGAGGGTAAATCATTGTACAGCAATAGTTCTGTTCACTACTCAGATAGGGAGTTCTCAAGGAAGATTTGTCGGTCAAATAGTGGACTATCAATATCAAGGTCACAGAGGGTGTTCAGACAGAATGAGAAACCAGTACCCTTCAGTCGATTGGGTTTCAGTGACAGAAGAAAACTGCTTGAGATTGTTATGAGTCAGATTCGTCAAAAGGTTCCTAATGCAGCATTCGGGCCACTCTTCCCTGCATTGAGAGATAATGATGAGAAGTTTCGGAAGGATATGGTGCTCTTAGTGGAGCGAAGATCAATGCTTCTACATTTGCATAAGCTTGGTGGAGGTAACGTGGATTCAAACACGAGTACTCTTCTGCCAAATCATCCCAATCAGCTGCAGTTGAGTGAGATCAGGACGAATCTTGATCAATTAAGTGGTTCTCAGAAATCTGTTAGTGAGGAAAATGGTCATAGAACTTGCAACATGAAGAAAACTCTTGGCAGATACTTTAGGGATAGCTTCCATCAGATCCTTGGGAAGTCGATCTCATTCTCTGGTAACTCAAAGAATAGTTCTTCCAGCACTGAGAATAAGTATACAGCCTTTCAGGAGTTTGTGAGATCAGGGGATACAATAGGACTGACTTTACATGCTTCCAATGTGAAGTTATCTGCTTATCGAGCATGGCCAAACATGCATGACAGCCGTTTTGCCATTTACAGATTGCCCTTGCGGATGCCAACAGCGGAGCAAGAGTATGCTGGTTTATGGGGAGGGACTTTTGGTTGGCCACCTGGGAAGCCAAATAAAGACAAACCTGGAAAGGCTCTCTTCTTTCTTTTGCTTTCTTATGAAGAGGGCCAGGGGCAACAAGTTCTCATTGCAACCAAAATATTAGAGGGTACGCATTATGTTCTTCATCCTAATGGCTCGGCCATGTTTATAGTAAATATCGACGAGCCTTCATTAGATCCATTCCCTTGGGATACTGATGCAGATAGGCCTGTAAATATTAAGCACGTTCATAAAGGGGAGGGTATTACGAATGGGTATGGGTTCAGGTACCCAGGCTCGAAACCTGGTTCTCTGTTTGTATTTCAAGATGGTCAACTTGCCTTCGTTTGGAAAGAGTCTAGGGCTGTCTTGACTTTGCAGAGGCTTGACTTGCAAGAGCTCTTAAAGAAAGGCGAAAGGGTGCCTGCACTACCTCCAATTGCTAACTTTTCATATTTGACCAAGTCTTACTCAAATGTATTTGCTGAGTTCTCGAACACCTCAACATCCTGGGTGTCATCAAGGTATGCTTTGCTTCCACTGAACATTCTTATACAGCTGTTTGGCATGCCCAATCCTTTAAATCATTAATGTCATCTCCTTGCTTATACTGTTTGCTAAACTTTATGGAAACAGGGAGGAGCAATCTGAGCCCTAAGTGAAGACCATACATGATGCCTTCTTGTAAGCAGGAAGGGTAAGTACTGAAAGCCTAAACAATCAAAATGTATGATTAACAAGAATCTTTATGTGAAAGTTAGATCAGGTACACCAGGATTTATTAGTCATTATTCAGAAATCAAAACAAGAAAAATGAGATAGCTTGTCTTTATACTCGACTAATGAGAAGAAATGCGAGAAATTTTTTCGTTCAATTTTTTAATGTTTTGATTGATAATGAATATAGAATAGGCTCGAATGGTTTGAGGTCTTTCTTGCTTCGCTTACTGAGCTTTATGATAGGCTCCACTGTATTTAATAAAATAGCTTAGTAAGTGTTTTTAAGGGACCCTGGATGTGTGGCCTAATAGTCTAGAATACTACACAACAAATTTGGGCTGACCCCAATTGTTTCTTCTGCTAAAGTGTTTACTAAACCATTAGTATTATAAAATGCTAGGCGCCAGTAATTTGAAGCCTAACAATCTTGTAATATATCACCGACTGGACATCACTTTCTTACTATCATGTAGTAGTATTCTGTGCTTTTAGACTATGCCAACTTTGTTCTATTGTATCACTATTTGTTCATGGAAGGAACTTACTAGAATTTTCTATTAATGAGAGGTTACATGTCTATTTTCTTTTTGGCAGGCAGCGCTTATTTTAGACAGTAATGGGACATTTGAGATGTGTAGTATCTGAACAGATATTATGCACCCATTGCTTTCATTACACGTGCAATGCTAAGAATTTTCTCAATTTCTAGTGATGGTTGAGAAATGCCAGGCTCAATGTCCTTGGAATACTTAATAACTGCAAGAAGTCTCTCTTGGATGAGATGAAGGTAATGTTTACTTTGTACTGGCATGGCCAATATACTTTGTAAGAGCAAATCTAATTTGCCCATTTAAGGAAACCGAAGAATTTCTGCCACTATACAAATGCGATGAAGCATGTAATGTGTTGTTTTGTAAAGCTCCCTTGGAAGCAGAACTTGGATTTTGCTTCATTTACATAGTTAATTATTGGCTCTAAATGAGGCTACTTTTGTCCCCTCTTTTGCTTTTAGACATTCTAAATGAGCTGAAAGTTGATACAAGACTTGCAGGTGCTGGAAATCTGGGGGATGCTTCTTTTTTATAATTTGAAATATCAAGAATCAGGGAAAATGAGTGCTTGTAAAAATTGATAAAGAAATAAATTTTATACCTAGCTATGCCGAATAACATATTATGCATTGCAAGTATCCTAAATTCCTGTAATCTCCTTAGCAACTTCATGTAGGATTGAAAGTTTAGATTTTGACCATAATGAGTTTTTTTTTTTTAAATTAAATTTATTTTGTCTGATCAATTGTAGTGATTTCGAAAACAATTTGTGCATCATATATGCAAAGGACAAATTTTGAATCCCAAAACTTTTGATTGAATCCGGTTAAGAGATAGAAATTTCCATTGTGAGTCATTGAGGTTTCATTACTCTCTATCTCTCTTTGGTTTGTATTGAAGGCACGAAAATTAGATGATGTTGTTGGATGATTTAGCTTTGTGATTGGATCCTATATAGTTGTTTCTCATTTTTAAATGAAGGTTGAGTTAAATAATTTTTCTGGAGGCTGGTGGTGCCCTGTCAAGATTATGTTTTGTTTGAACATCTCTTTCTCACTTGTGGAAGGAACAACATCTCATTCACTTGTGATGTTGCTAGTACAGTATTTGGATGATTAGAATATGTTGTTTATCCTACTTTTATTATTTTTCTGGACTTTGGTTGTTTTCGTTGGAGTGAGTGTTCTGTAAGTTGTTCAAAGTTATATTTCTGAAAACTTGCTTGGCACACCATGTAAAAGAAATATCACATCATTTCTGATTAACGAAAGAAAACTCTTATTCATGTCTCTAAATATGGTAGTGCATGATGATAGAACTATAAATTTCAAAAAATGAACAAAGAAGAGTACACATTCAAACTGTACACTGTGTCTACTCTAGAGTGTCGTGGCTCTGTCTTCTCATACTGCAACAGCTGCGTACCCTTACCGCTTCCTCTTGAAGTGCCTATTGTCATCGTTTGATTCATACCTCTGAGGTGGAACCATGGGCATATGCATATAACCTTGATCAAACCCATGTACGGCAGAGGACTACCATATGATGCCATATACCCTTCTTCTAAGCCCATGCCTTGCATCCAATTCCAGTAGGCATTATAAGCAGTAGGATCCATACTGATAGGCATCATATAATTATCAGCTGCTGCAGGATATTGATCTTGAAAAGATCGCATATCAGTTGCAGTACACATGGCAAGTTCCTGGATCCATTTCCTCTTCTTTCCTGCTTCCCCAGAAGCGGAAGGCAATGTTTGCTGCACTTGTTCATCCTGAACCAGTGGAGCAGTACGTTGTGATTCCGCGGGTTTCTTCAGTCCTTGACTCATGTGTGACTAAAGATAGTTTATCAGCTACCTTTATCGCCTTCACTTTCTGATCTAAAATCTGTTGTGGTGGGGCAACAACAGTAGGCTTAGTAGTGGCAACAGATAAAGTAGATGGAGGCATATCTGTTACTCGGGAAGAAGAACTCCCAGTACTACTAGTGCTATCACTAGCAGACTCCAACATTCGACTGATTGTCTCCCTGAGTGTCATATTTGGGAGTAGATCATCTGCCAGTGAATGTGTAGAGCCACAGAAACAGACCCACCCTGAGTTGGTTTTGTAGGTGGAAATAAGGTAGTTCCTAACGCATTTATCACAAAAGCTATTCAAGCAACACATGCTCGTTAGCACAGTGTCTTTCATCACTTGCCTGCACAGTGGGCAGTGTAGCTCAGGCGGTAGCGCACCCAGCGAAGATGATTGTGCCGATGACAATGCTTCCATCTCTTTCTTGAAAGTAGCCTGGTCTGGTGTCAAGACAGCAACTTGGAAGGGCAGTGCTGGATAAAGTGGCCAGCAACATTACACCTATGGCAAATATTAGCCCTGAGGAGGTGTTGGCAGTCCTTGTATTGGTATTGGTATTGAGTAGTGTTGTTGACTGAAGCCTTGATCTTGACGGATGCAATATTGCCATTGGACTGGACAAATCCCAAGTACAGTTATGATATTCAACGTCTAATGAGAAGGTGAGAACTTTGGAAGGTTGCGACTAGGTTTGTTGGCATGGAACAATCACATTCTTACCACTGGAGGAATGTACGGTTGCATTGTTAATAATGATGTAAGAGTAAGATCGGCAATTGTTAATACATACCGAGGACACCAATAGGAGGTTTGTGGGCTTAATTGGTTGCCCTCAACCAACAATTAGCAGGTGGAGGAAACGATAATCTCCTCCATATATGGGACCTATCAGTGGCATCTTCCAACTCTTCAACCTAGTGGCTTCACAGGATTGAAGGCCGTACATCTGCAGTCAAAGGCCTTGCATGGTATCCATTCCAGCGCAATATATTAGCTTCTAGTGGTGGTGGGCGGGACCAGTGCATAAAGTTTTGGAACACTCGCACAAGTGCATGCCTGAACTCGGTCTACACTGGCTCCCATGTCAGCTCTATGCTAAACCACAATGAAAGGGAGTTGCTTGGCTCCCATGGGAATGACCTTACTCTATGGAAGTACCCATCCATGGCTAAAGTTGCAGAACTCACTGGCCATAAATCTAGAGTTCTTTGTGTGGCTCACAGCCCAAATGGTTGCACAATTGCATCAATAGCTAGCGATGAAAGATTTAGGTGCTGGAATGTCTCGGACACTGGCAGACCCAACTGGGTGCGGAAGGGAGCAGCCGCTCCGGTGCTCGCCGGTATTTCCTTATACTAAGAGCGAGTCTGCATCTTCTCCGCTCCCATGTTCCGAGAGACCTCCATCTCCATGGACGACAGAGGTGCGCGCATAAGAAGAAAGAAGAAAGGGGACGAATATTTACCCCTAAATTGACCAAATTGACGGTATACCGGAATATACATCGGTGCCCTTTTGGAAATCACAAAGAAGAAGATGATAGTTTGAGAACGGTGTTGTTTGAGTGTTTTAGTTAGTTGGGGCTGATCTGATGCGCATTGTTTGAGTTCTTTTCATTCAGCGTCTATGGTTATTTTAGTTAGTAGACTGATGTGCATTGTTTTGATTAAAATTGTTCTCTTTTTTTTCTTTTTTTTTTTCATTTTGGGCCTAACAAGTCTCTTGCAAAATAATCATTAGGTTGTATTTCTTTTTGAACTATATTAATTCTTATTGTCGTACACTGTGAGGTTTTTGACGAGGTCTCTTGATCTTAGTATTTAGTTGTATTTCTTGTACAACTTTGTTTAGTGCGATGTCAAACAATAGCGCATTACTTTTGATTCAAAAGACAATTTAATTGTTTATTAATCTAACCGATGATTTCTCAGTATTTTCATCGATTCACCTTATTGGAATTTATAAAATTTAATTCCTCGCACCCAATAGCAACAATCACAAAAAATTCTCCTCCGATTCATTCTTTTCGACCCAACCCTCCTCTAGGAAGCGCATCAGTCCTACCCACCGCCGCTATAACCTCCACTGTCCCTTTTTGCCAGCCACACATAGTAGAAAATTCTGCTCCCCTGGTGCAAAATTCCTAGGTCCGCCAGTGGTCTCGGAGATCCCTAAAGTGACTAACCCTGCATCGAAATCGAAGCCTGGACCTTTCGCTCATTTGAATCGTATCCGTAAGAAAACAGCATGATGATATGCATCATATGGAGGTTCATGGACCAAAACTACTTCATATTGCAGCAGTGTGTTAGTATTCCTCCTAAAATCACATGAGAAGTACAACTTACTCGTTGTGTTTAGCTTCTCACTTGTGCATCTTTTGAAATTTTGTTGTACATTTCGGTCACTAGTATCATGGAATATTGTAAATTTACGATGGTGTTATACTTTTCTTTCTGTTATATCTGTTACTTTGTTTAATTTTACAGATTTCATGTGTTTTCAGATTCGCTAATTATTGTTTAGGTTTCCTGATTACATGATACTGAGTGAAGCTACTAAATTACATATACTCTGAAAAATTGCAAGAGGAGAGGTGGCTAAAATTGCATCTTTTGCTGGAATTTCAAACCCACCAGAACAAATAGTTCGTACCTGATCTCTATCATCGCAATGGCCTGAATCCAACCAAATTTGGCAGATATACACAAGTTGGAGAAGAAAAATAACACCAAACACAAAACAAAAATAGGAGTTGATAACGAACTATCTGCCTCATCAAAAACTTGCTACTCCAAAAAATAACACAAATGACCCAAGTTACATTGATCAACCAATTCCAGAAACGTAAATGCCCTCATTAGAGGCATTTGATTTGAAGGAATATACTCTTACCAACCATATGACGGTATACATTCTTTTGGTTTGTTTTGCTTTTTCACATGAAGTTACAACAGTTTACAAGTGTCACAGCCGCCTAATCTTAGTTACAACCAAAACTAATGAATCATAACAGACGCAGAATTCAAAGATCTACATGCAGAACCTCTTTGTTGGAGCTAGAGCTCAAAGTTGCCAAACTTCTTGGCACACCGCTAAAATATCTTGAAAGGATGAGTCTTGCAACATTCTCAGCCGCAACAGCACTCGTCTCCATCGTACTTGCTGCATTCTCAAAAGCATTCACATAGTACAGATGCTGACCATCCAAAATAAATGGTGCAAATACTTCAGGAGCGGTGTAATGAGGGTATGCACCCCAATTTATTCGAATGGTCTCCGTCCTCTCACTAGTAGTTGAAGAAGCCAAAATTGCAATCAGTATTTAAAGGATAAAGGGCCTTAAGAAACAGACCTAATACTGGATTTTTATTAGGGAACAGCAAACAATCTACTTTCTTCCATCCAAGAAAAAATCAAAATTTGAAAATTAAATATGCAAAAAATGAATTTGTTTGAGCACTCTCATCTCACAACATGGACCATACATTTCTTGCCCGAGTAAGATTTACAGAGATACAGTCTAAATGTTCCTCTTTAACCCTAGGCTCATTCCAATCTAAGTTAACATAATTGATTCAATAAATGAGACAGAAAAAAACTGAGGAAATTATGAGGATCAATGTGCGTGTCACCATGTAATGCATCCTATTATCTTCCCCTCTATCATGCAAATGAGTGCTGACCAGCCAGAAACATAGATAGTTACCTGAAGATACTATCTAGAATTGCATCTGCCATTGGTTTACGAGAGAATATCTTATAAGTGAAATCTTTCTCATCATGTTGCTTCAGAACCGAGATACATGAGAATGGAAGGTCAGGATCCTCAACTGTTCCAACCAGTACTGGGATTTCTGGCACAGAACTGAATCCAAAATATACCTTGCCGACAAAAAACATTTAAATCATCAGGAATAACATAAAATAAGACCAACTTAACAAAAGTCAAAGATGATATTTGAACGTGGTGGGTAACTTACAGGATTCAAGAGTCCCCTAACAAAAGTTGCATGTGTGTGTTGCAACTCTCTCTTAGGAATTGAAATTTCAGGTGTAAATTGCACGCTCAACTCATCTAAAGGTGTAGCAACGACTGCAACCTCACATGTATAACTGTTTCCCAGGTTGGAATTAAGTTCATAATATTCCCCGTTGGAAGAGATAGATTCTATCTCTTCATGAAGGTGCAATTCAACATCTGAATGATCAATCAGTCCCGCAGCCATCTGCCAGTTCCCTCCTTTAATGGACCACAATCCTCCACCAGATCCTGCCAATGAAACTGCACCAGCAAGTCCACTCATACTGACACTTTGACCATAATTGATTCTTGTGATGACCTGAAAAATTCAGCAGAGAGCTAAGTTCCTATGAAATTTCAAAATGCCTAGAAGACTAGTTGCACTGTTGTAAGCCAACGTCATTGTTCCCCATTATTAACATTTCACCAAATCCAGAGGTTTCGTACTACACAGAGATAGAAATCAAGCTAAACAGCCACATTTCTCAACTAAGAAACATCAGTAACCATGCCACTGAAAGAAGCAAACTTAAAAGGTTCTTCCCGATTTCTACAATACAGACAAGCTCCAAAGGCTCCAATGTGCTTCTATAGCATGAATTTCAAAGTTTAAAATAATCAACAAAATTGTAGAGAATTACAAGCTGCATAAGTGCGGGCCTACATGCGTATTCAAATCTGGTGATCTATTAAGTTAGAATGAGTTCACACTATGACATTCAACCCCACAAGTAATACTTGACTGGAATGCATAAAGAAAGTTCCTTTGTGATATTTAACTAGCAAAGTAAAACTAAGAATGTTCTGAGAGCCGGCCCTTACAGTGACAAGCTCTTGTACCAACAAGGGAGACAAGCCAGCATCGGCCAATTCCACAGCCAAAGTCCTTGTGGTGAGATTGTACAAACCAGCCCATTTGAGCATCTCATCCACCGTCTCGAAAACGGGCCTCGTCTCCAAGCTTTCGTAATACTTGCAGAAGTTATCCACAGCACTCTGCGCCGCAAAATCACAATCAACAACACAAAGAGACATAAACATATTTTATTTTATTTTTCAAGAGAAAAGGGCAATCAAAACAGAGGAGGAAAGAAGACCTCAACGAATGTCTCCATTCTGAGGAGGGAGAAGCCGTATCTGAAGAGCATCATGAGCGAATTGGCAATGGAGACCAACTTGTCGGCAAAAGGAAGCTTGGACTTGAAGGTGAGCGTCTTGAATACGAACTTATGGCCGTCCCAAATCCCAAAGCCAGAAGAAGACTCGTCGGAGGAGGAATCGTCGTCGTTGATGGTGAGGTTCAGCAGCTTCGTATAGTTCACGGTGTGCAAATTCCTCGGGTGGAGAATCGAGGCTCCGGCCTCGAAGGTCTCGCCGGAGACGTTGACCGTGGCCATGCGACCGCCGACGACTCCGTGTCGCTCGAAGATTCGGATGGTGAGGTTGTTGAGATGAGGTGGGGAGTAGCGGCGGAGGAAGTGGGCCACGGAGGAGCCGCCGATGCCGCTGCCGATGACGCAGACGGTTGGTGTTGGTGCGTCGTCGACATTTGCAGTTGTTGGTTTTTGATGAGAAGCAGAACAAATTGTTGTTGTTGTTGTTAAGAGGAGGAGAAACAAGACCGACAACATCGACATGTCTTTGATTATGCACAACACAAGATTGGATTCTGAGCATTTGGAATTTTTCATCATCTTCTACTTTTGTATCTGTTGGTTTTGTTTTGTTGACTCCCAACTCAGCAAGAATTTTGGTACAAAAGGCAACTTACCTGGTCAGTACTTGCCTTGGTTAAAACTTAAATTGACTGTAAATTTGGTCTCACTCAGCTATCGAAAAAGTCCTGGTAAAGGATCCAAAAATCACTTGCAGAAGCCACCATGTCGCATTTTCACATATAATGTTCAGAGAACATTTCCGAACACACCGAATCAGAAGAATTTTGAATTTGAAACTGGTAGTCCTGCATTTCAAATACGGTTATCTTACTAGTTTTGCTTTCCACTAGGGGTTGGCATAAAGTCCCGAAAAATTCCGTATCCCGAATTCCCGTCCCAAAAAATCTCATCCTATTCGCGATTTATTTATATTTTAGTGCATCCCATCCCGTTTTAAATTTTCTCGGGACGGGACGGGATGAGTAAATCATATCCCATAATCGTTGCCACTACTAAACATTCCTTGTCCCTTACGCTGCAATATAGCATTTCGACCAAGATCCACCGCCACACCATAGCCCGATTTAACCGTATAGACTCCATTCGACAAAAAGTGCCAAATTAGCTTATCAGGGCATCCCAGCCAACTAATGGGGAGTGAGAGAATCATATTTGCTTCATCAAGAGAGAAAAGACTGCAACCAGGCTCACATTCCAATCATGGGTTACATCATTAACCAAATCAGCCATGAAACTCGGCATCTCAGCATGTCGAGCTTTTGGGCGAAAAGTGTACGGAACTGAGAGCGAAAGATCCTCAAGAATACGAACTGATTTTCCATCCCCCACTCTCCAACGAAGGCCAGCCTCCAAAATACGGTGCCCTTGTAGAATACTGCGCCAACCCCAAAACCCAAGCCCACTATGCCGTTTATCACTGGTCATTTTTTCCCATGCCACCCAAGGAATACCTTTCCGATCCTTCTGACTACTCCACCAAAACCTTGTTAATATGCGAACGATATCTTTACACAGGCCAACAGGTAGTTTGAAACATGACATCGAGTACACAGGCATCGCCATAGCCACAGACTTAAGTAAAACTTCCTTCCCTGCATGCGAAAGAAACGTTTCAGCCCACCGATTCACCGTATGCTCAACCTTCTTTCGGATGTCATCAAACACGCCCCGTTTGGAGCGCCCAAAATCTGACTGTAAGCCTAAGTACTTCCCAAATCCATCCTTCTGTGTAATCTGTAAAGTGTTTGACATCTGGTTCCTTACATCTGTAGGACAGTTTGCGCTAAAATAGAGTGAACTCTTACTAAAATTTATCAACTGGCCCGAACCAACAGAGTAACACTCTAATAATGCAAGCATCTCCCGAGCCTCTTCAGCAGTGTCACGACAAAATAATACAGAGTCATCAGCGAATAGAACATGAGATAGAGATATACCAGATCCCGCGGGTTGCAAACCATGAAGTAAACCTGCAACCGCACGATTCTGAAGTAAAGCTGACAAACCCTCTGACACAAAAAGGAACAAAAATGGTGAGAGAGGATCCCCCCTGCCTAAGGCCTCGTTCAGGTGTAAAGTACCCACAAGGCTCGCCATTAACCACCACACTGTATGAGACTATTGAGATACATTCGAACACCCAATGACAGAACGTCTCGTGAAACCCCAGTTTGCGCATTATAGCAATAAGGAAGCACCACTCTACTCGATCATATGCCTTGGCCATATCAAGTTTCAAAGCCATATCATAAAGATTCCCATCCTTTCGGTGAGAGAGCATGTGTAAGACCTCATGGACAACCAAAATATTATCAGAGATTTGTCTACCACCAATAAAGGCAGATTGGTACTCACTAACAACATGTGGCAAAACTGCTTTCAGCCGATTAGTCATCAGTTTAGATATCACCTTGCCAGCAACATTGCATAAAGAAATAGGTTGAAACTCTGTCATTTTCCTTGGGTTCGGTTCTTTCGGGATCAAAACAATGTTTGTATGATTCACCTTACGGACCATTCTTCCATTTTGAAAAAAGTCCTTCACCATGGCTATCACATCCCCGCCCACCACATCCCAATGTGTTTAGAAGAAATTGCTAGTAAAGCCATCAGGACCAGGCGACTTGTTGGGATACATCTGAAAGACAACATTTGCAACTTCCAAACTGCTCACAGGTTGCTTTAGTGTCGTGTTTTGACCCACCAATACTTTTTCCTACACATGATCAAGAATAGAGCTAAAATTTTTGGGGTTAGAGGAAGTAAAAAGGTGTTGGAAATAACCAACAGCAAGACTTCGAATCTCCCGCTCTTCTTCCCTCCACAAACCACCATCATCTTCTAACCCATTAATTCTATTGGTTCTCCTTCGTTGGACCGTTTTAGCATGAAAGAATTTTGTATTCTTATCTCCATCTCGCAACCACTCAATTCTAGATTTTGTCTGCCAATAGACTGCCTCCTCTTTTGCCGTTACTTTGAGTTGGTCCTCAAGATTTTTGATACGATGAGCACCATAGTCTGGATGCTGATAAGCAACCCTAAGTCTGTCTTGAAGACTGATCATCTGCTTCTGGGAGTTGCGCCCACTAACTTTTCTCCATTCCCAAAGTCCACGCCGAACTCGTTGTAGTTTTTCAGAAACAATGTATCTTGGCGTACCCTTAACACACCACTGCCAAGTACCTGCCACCAAATCCTTACAACCCCGATCACTACTCCATCGGGGGTCATAAGTGAAACGCTTCTTCTTCCTTGCTGGGGGTTTCTCAGTATGAACAACAAGCATCGCATGGTCTGATCCTTCCAGTACAACATGAGATACAGATGAATCGGGGTGAGCATGGACCCAAGGTTCAGTTGCTAACACCCTGTCTAGCCGCTCCTGTATACCACCACCATCCCGCCGATCCCACCAAGTGAATGGATACCCATTAAAACCCAGATCCAAAAGTTGAAAGTCAGTGATAAATTCTCTAAAAACTCTCATGCTGGCTGCCGTTCGGTGTCGCCCACCCTTCTTCCCATGGTCAAAAGCCAAATCATTAAAATCACTCATAACAACAACAGGCTCAGGACAAGTGTCAATCCGGCCTTGAAGAATCTCCCATTGAGACGCACGAACCCTATTGCCCGTACTCGCATAAACCACAAATAAACGCCATTTAAAATTCTTCACCACGTCATTAATCAGAGTCTCAAAAAAAACTAGAATATTTCACTAATACTACATGTTGAGGATCTCGCCAAAACAAACAAAGTCCTCCACTTACTCCACGTGGCTCTACCGCTTGCATACAAGTCATGTCCAATCTATTCTTTAGACAGGCATACCGAGAACTTCTATTTTTTGTTTCAACCAAAGCCACAACGTCGGGAGTGTGGAGCCTAGCTTGCTCCATTAAGTTCGAAACTGTCACGCCCCAAAACCAAGGACGTGAATACAAAAATCACATAATAATATCTACTCTTTAAAAAAAAAGAAAAAGAAGGGGACTTTGGTAACTCCCTTTGGTGTCACATGCTTCACCAAAAATTTGTAGACTAAAATGCCCCTGAAACAAGAAAACTCCTAAACTAAACCAAAATTCCTGTGTGGATACTATAGTAATTCGTTTTTAAAAAATAGCAAAAAAGGAAAAATAAGGGGACAGAGGGCGGTTAGAAGAAGTTTCATCATCTTTAACTCCACCACCAAGAACCCATGATCTCCACAAATTCCTTGGAGAAGATGCACGTTCTTGGTTAATATAAAAACCATTTCCCCGCCAAGCGAAACAAAGAGGAAAATCGTAGTTTGATTTTTTCTGATTCAAATAAGAATGTGTCGAAAACTCGATTGGTGGTTACCGGACAGCTTTGGGAGGCGGCTTTTGGATCTACAATTTAATCCCGTTTTCCTCTACTTCTATTATTTCCATACCTCTGATCTCAGGTACTTCAATTTATTTGCCAATTGTTTTGATTTGGGAATGATGACATTACAATTGTGAAAGCTCAGAACCGAGGGAAAGCATCATGAAAGATTGTCATCGTTGTCGTTGGCAAAAAACCGAATTGAGATTCGATGGACGACCGTCGCAAAAACCAGGTACTCTAATCTCAACCACGGTTTCAATTTTGCACTTTCCGATAAGTTTGTGTTCCAAATTCGATTCGAATTATTTCTTCCGTTGGTGGTCAGGTTTCGTTGTTTGTCTTTTTTTCCCCTGCATTTGATTGTTTGAACCTTGATGGTTCAGTTCGCTACAGTAATCAACTTTTGATTTGGGTAACGCAAAAAGGCAAGTGGGTTTTTGATTTTGTAGTGAATGGCATAAAAGGGTGAGATTTCATTTGGTTTGTTGAATGGTTTGAGAGAGTATGGAGAGTTTGATGGTTAAGTTTTGGTTCTAAGCGACTTTTAATTTGGGAAAGTAGTGAAATGCAAATAGGCAAGTGGGTTTGATTTTGTAGTGAATGTTATAAAAGGGTGAGGTTTCATTCGGTTTTTTTAATGGTTTCAGAGAGTATGGAGGGTGGCTTTGGAGCTTCGAGATGAATGGGAGAAAGTGGTCAACCCATAACAGCAGCATGGATTTCCAGCAATACAGTGGCGAATATTATAAAAGCAAATTGCTTACCTTCTTCAGCAATCGTACACCTCATTTAGACTGTTCAATTTATAGAATCCATAACTTCTCTCATGTAAGATTTAATTGGAAGTAGAATATTGAAATGTAGACATACGTGTACACAGAGATCAATATTGTGAATATTGCCATTGTGCTACAAATGCATCATTAAGCTTACATATTTGCCGTATTCAAAATTGATGAGTCTAATGAGGTGAAAAAGGAAACTTTCTGAACAGCAGCTTTTCTTATATCCACGTTTTTTTTTTTTTAAATTTTTTTTTATGATTTTCAAAAGGTTCCCATATGCAAACAGAATCTCTAATTTAAACTTTAAGCTTGAATTCCTGATCGTAGGTATAGAACCAAGAGCAACAAAAACTCAAGCCTCCACAAACCTTGCAAAGAATGAATTCATCTTTACATGGCGTGGCGTGGTATAATTTTTTTCAATTTGCTTTTATGGCGCGAAGCACCCATTATGCAAGAAGAGCCTCTCGCAGGCGCGATAGTGCGTGCGGTGAGGCTAGTATAGATAAAAGGCGTGTGGTTTATTATTGTTTTGTGGCTGCACTCGAGAAATGATATCGAGCTGCCTACGTATCCATACCCCGGAATCAAGCCACTCGTAATTCCCACACCTATTCCTTTCCCTGCACCCAGCCATAAAATGCTCAATTAAAGTGGCCAAAGCATATATTTATAACTAAAACATATATGGCATAAGGTTTAATCAACAACGGCAGCACACCCACATGTTAAATTCTATAGTTTACTTTTCTAATTCAGTCCTGCAGTTAAACCTTTGACAACAGAAAAATCAGCAATCTAAGATACACGTTTCACCTCAACACAACCACACACGGTCTGCAAATCGGAAATTATCAGCATGTATTCCTAATCAAGTATAAAGCATATAACAAATTCTATATCGGTTAGTCTCTACCACATGGCATATATGAACAACGACAATTAGAATCTAACCGCTTAAACCAATACAGCCCATAAAGTATAGACAGAAGGGTTTGCAACTACACCACCGAGCAATTCAACCATATAATCAACAAACCAATCTAATACCTTAACCAATCACGGTTGCATCAGAACATCCCCTTTTTAATTCATCACATATAGCATTCAAAACATCAGAACAAACAATTAAACAACCGAACACGAATTAAGAACCCAGAACATACAACCCAGATATAGGACAGAATCCACCTCTCCCATATTCTGAAAACAATAGTGATCTTACCTTCATTTTACCTGAACTGCAGGAGCTACAGTATTAAGGTCAATCTGAATTTTTGGTATGTTATAGGAATCAAGCTCACGAACAACTTTCATGAAGACAACTTTTCAATTCGAGCAACGGAAACTGGACGTTCATGGAGCTGAACAGGGACCTGCTTTTTCCATTGTTTTCCCCCTTTTTCCTTTTTCCGCTCCTTCTTTTTCTTCCTTTCCCTTATCTGTGTTTCTGGTTTCTACCCCCACACTCACACACACTGCTCCTCCCCAAAGGCCACCTAGCCTTCCACTAATGAAAGGAAGCGGCAAGAAGGAAAAAGGGAGGCGGCATATGTTTGATCATTATCAAACTGAGGATATATTGGTAATTATCATAAAAGTGGAGGCCAAAATGGTAATTACACTAAAGGAAGATGTTTATCCCGTAATCGCTAAATAGTAAATGGTAACAGTTATTATAAATTGATAAAGGTCCCTCCCGATACCCTGATAGTTCCAATAGATGAGCCTCATTGGGGATTGGGAGACCCCTCAAGGGTGGTCTACTCCGCTTGCATTCTTGAATCACTGTAAAGAACCTTCCTATGTCGAGCTCCCTCAGTCCCAATCTGTATCTCATCTTCACTGTCTTCTCTGCCTCTCTTTCGATAATCACTCATATTCCTGATCAAAGGTAACAGATTAAAAGGGTCGGAGTTCTGCACTTCGATCTCAGTAGCATCATGATCGGCCTCAAACCCCATACCAATCCCACCATTCTCAGCCACCACCCCCACAACTTCCCCGACATCTCTAGCTTCTGGCACCTCAATATTAAGGTCAATGTGTAGTCCTAAACTCTCACCGTGAAGAACACTAGGTTGTCCATGGGCATTCCACCCACACACCCACACACCCCCCCCCCCCCCCCCCCCCCCCCCCCCCCCCCCTCCCGGCACCTCAATATTAAGGTCAATGTGTTGTCCTAAACTGGTACTCTCACCGTGAAGAACACTAGGTTGTCCATGGACATTCCACCCCACCCCCCCCCCCCCCCCCCCTCCCCTTCCATTCCTGACCACACAACCCGAGCCATCTTCCTTTATCAACTCCACAAGCCCCCCTCTCGGAACCTTATTTATTTCTCCTACACCAGGCCCAAAGAGGCCTGCATCATAAGCAGCCTCTCTCTCCCTTCTATGTACGTCCTCCCTGTCTTGCTGGTCCCCTAAATCCTCGACAACAACATGCTCTTGCCCAAGTGGTGAAGCCACAGAACCGATAGCCTTTGACACCTCAGACTCACCCGCCCTAGATCTTGGACTCTCTGCAGATTGACTATCCTGACAAAGCTCCCTTCTACTTGAATCCTCTTGTTTCCACGACCCCCCATTGCTGCTCGACTTGTCGAACCTACTTCTATCAACCGCCATACCCCTCCTCCCAAAAGAATTAAGCTTACGGCCCCGTAAATCCTCAATGGCATCAAGTTTCTCAAAGGCGTGCAGTAAGTCCTTGTTGCCACCATTGACACAAACATGAGTTGTGTGCCGCAGTGAACATGTCAAACAATAGTTAGGAAGGTTCTCATACCGAAACGCCACCCACGTAGCACCCACCACATGAAAATCAATCTCCATCCTACACAGAAAAAGGAAGTGACACATCCATACAAACCCTGGCTCGAATGAAGCGCCCGACACAATCTCCATTACTGTCCACATTCGAGACCTCAAGGACTTCCCCCACGGCCTCCCCTGGATTGAAAGCGCCACAGTCTTTGACATACAAAATGGGGGAACGTTATGGATCTGCACCCGATACTTACATCTAGGTGCTGTAATCGCATGTACATCAGCCCCCAACTCCACCTCCTGCAAAACTACCAATGCTCAGTTAAAGAACCATGGCTCCATATGCATCACCCGTTGGCGATCCCTAGAATTAGCAAATCCCACCAGAAAACGCTGCAATCTCCGTGATCGACACGGCATCAACACCTCGCCATAAACCATTAAACAAGCCCGTAAAGGGCTCCCTTTGGACGGCACGATCGGTGAGCACCTTTCCCACCAGATTTTGCTGACAACCCGAGAACCTAGCCGTCACCTCCGACGACTCGATCTTGATCTGGACCTTCTCCCGATCAGTCAATTTCAACTGCTGATCAAAGCACTGCTCAATCTCCTCCATCGCTGCAGGCTGCAAACGAAACCTAAAACCCAAGAAACCTCTCCACACGGCACCACCGTCCTCCACCAACTAACGCACACCACGGTTAACACATCCTCACAGTGTTTCACCCTCAAATCCAACCCAACTAGGTGTAGTGGATCAGAACAGCCCTCGAAATTGGTCCGCCGACCAAGGAAATTCAGTCGCGAAACCTCAAAACCCTAAACGCCTCCCACTCTCCTCACGCGTGTGAGAGAGACCCAAAAAAGCTTTTACAGTTCAAATACTGTTATCTTACTAGTTTTGCTTTCCACTAGGGGTGGGCATAAAGTCCTAAAAAATCCCGAATCCCAAATTCTCGTCCTGTCCTATTCGGGATTTATTTATATTTTAGTGCATCCCCTTCCGTTTTAAATTTTCTCAGGAAGGGACGGGATGAGTAAATCATATACCGAAATCCCGTCCCGTTTAATTTATATTTGTATTAAATATTAATAGGTTTAATAGGTGTCACCATATAATTAGCTTTTGTCATATGATATGCAAATTGAAACTTCTTTTGTAATATGAATATGGATCTTGAAACATATGTAGACTACTTTAGTACACTTGAAAATTAGTATTTCATTTGAAATTTGGTAGTATGTGCATTTGTGTTGTGAATAATTGATTGTGTTGATAGTTTATAAAATTTAACAAAATTGAGTGGGATGGTCCCGTCCCGTCCCATACCCATCCCGATTTGAACTGGGACAGGATCAATCTTCAAAATCACTTATCCTGTCCCTTCCCATCCCGCTAAAATTAAACAGAATTGGGACGGGATCACCTTCCTCCCGTGCCCACCCGTACTTTCCACTGATCAGTAGAGAGCTAAAACTAGACTTGAGTTTGTGCCAATTTTTAATCTTGGTTGCGAGAAGATAGCAAATTTACTTAGCGGGCTCCACTGCATAACAAAGAGAGAAGAGAATCTAATTATCTCTCCAACCTGAATTGTTGTCGTCGATCGCCAAAATTACCTCGATAAAAAGATCAATGAGTACGACAATGCCTCTTTTTTTTTCTTTTTTTTTTCTTCTACAGTCTGAATCAACTCAAGTGGATGTTGAATTGGGGGTTTTCGGAGTTTGCCTCCGTCAATTGCTTGTTAAATTCCAATTCTGGAGATGTCGTTGATAATTCGTCGATTTCGACCAATTGGAAAAATGGAAAATTTGTCGATTGCCATCGTTCACTTTATTTTCAATTTGCTGCTGATGTTATCGTTCAAGTCAACGTTATTGTTGCCTTCACTGGTGAATTGGCTGTCGATTCAGGTCCAGGATAACGATGGTAGCAGCGATAATTCGGGTCGGAGAGGGAGAATCAGTTCCTTCTATTGTCTCTCTTGTTTCTCTGTGGATTGCACTAAGAAAATTTGATTTCTTCTCCCAGCCACATGATCAAATCCAATGATCACAATGTCAAGTTGTATTTAGCTCTCTTCTGATCAACCAATAGAGAGAAAAATAGGTTATCTTACATCCAAACTCTTCATTTTTTTTATGCGATGATAAAGAGTAAAATAATTGTTTTTACCAGAATATATGTATACACTAGATTTTTAGGCCCTTGTATAGCCATCTTTAGATAATATTTACCTATTTTCAGCCTCGGTCGAGCTGTGCAAGGGTATTTGGTCCTTCTTCAAGTCGTATGCGTAGGCGTGCCACCACCAAGCCTCAAGTTAGCCTGAATGGGATGTGATGCAGAGCTGTGCGCTCAAGTCAGACATTTGATCTTGCAATTGTGCGACCAAGCAAGGAAGCTCCTCTTGGTATGGGTCCTTTCACTTCCTCGGGGTCAAGGATGATTAGGTTTTGGTTTGATATTTTTGGTGTTTTTAGGTTTATGAGATGTTATGAATGCACAGTGCAAGAATGAAGCAATATGAAACTAATGAGAATAAAGCGATGAAGTAATAAGGCGATGAACAATAAATTAAAGTAGAACAAATGTAAATTTGAGTAAGAACTTTGAATAAAAGTGCTATTGTATTAAAGGACTTGGCAAATAAACTTACACTAGGAATTGAAGGACTTGGACAAGAATTGAAACAAGCATGCTTGAATGATAAAAACTAAGACTAGAAAATGAAAGGTAACAGAATGAAGAGAATTTGTGTGTTGTGTTCGTGGTCCTTTCTCTTCTTCATCTGATGGTATTTATAGGGCTACCTCAACCCTACAACTAGGCCATTAATTGGCCCGAGTCAACTTTATTCAAAAAACCTTCCAAGTTTAGAATTGATTGCTTGGGACTTGATGGAAAATTGCTCCGAGTCCAGCTTGGTTTGAACATCCTTCCCTTCTTGGGCTGATGAGATCAATTGGCGAGTGATTTCTTTCCTTCTTAGACCTTGGGATGGGTGTACCTCCAGCCTTGCAAATCGGATCGGTTGTAATGCCACCTTGAAGATTGGAACTTGATTGCATAGTGAAAGGACTTCAACCTAAACCAATGGCTTCTCTTGATTATAGCCCAAAAAACCTAATCAAGTAGATAGGTTTTGGGTCATTCGGCCTTGAAGGTTGTGATAATAGCTCAAAAGTGCATATTGAGTGTAGGTCTGGCTAGTTTCCCTTTGCTTTATCAAGCCTTATCTTGATTGTTCGCTTAATGATTTTGTTGAATTGTGAGCAGAAGGTTTGGAACGTAGATCAATTGAATTACGTACAGTTGTCAGTGACAATGGCGTTGGGTATGCCAAAATGACAAAAAATGCTACACCAGACAAAGCTACGAATCTTGGAGGCAATGATCGTTGCCAAGGCCTCCGTCTCGACCCATTTAGTGTCATAGTCCACGGCCACAAATGCAAAATGAACCCTTCCTCACTTGGTCTGCATTGAACCTATCATATCAAGTCCCCATTGGGCAAATGGCCAAGGGCTGCCCATTGGAAAGAGCTGCTCGGTAGGGAAGTGAGGGAACAGTTTCAAAGGATTAACACTTCTCGCACTTTTCAACTAGGTTTCGGGAATCTGCATGGATTTTTGGCCAGTAGTATCCTAGTCAGAGCACTTTGTAAGCTAATGTTCGAGCTCCGGAATGGCTTCCACAAACTCCCTCATATACTTCCTGCAAGACATGTGCACCCTTATTGGTAGTGAGGCAATGCAAGTAGGGCATAGAAAAGTCATGCTTGTATAGTCTGCCTTGGAGAAGTGTGTATCGAGCTGCCCTATGACGAAGGATTCGTGCTTCAATAGGATCAACCAAAAAGATCTCATCCTTGAGGTATGCCCGGTAAGGTTGCATCCAAGCGTTGTCTGTCTCAACTTGAAGCACACCAAGAGTAGTCACACTTGGAGATTGTAAGGCATCCACCAGGATCTTTCTTCTTGAGGGCTAAGCCACCTTTAAAGCTGTCCGAGATAGGGTTGAGACGATGCGTGACTATTCTCGGATCTAGGGATCTGGATAATCTTATATCTAGTGAATTTTTTGAGATAATAAGTTGCTTGGCCCAAGTAGGTGGCCATCAAGCTATACTTCTGACACATGGTGTCCGAGTTGGACTATATCGAATTAGTGGTAACAAGGGCCGGAGTGACATCCATAGTGGTCATGTTGGTGCTGATCAAGGAGGTGAACTCGGATATGAAATCAGCCACTACATGTCCTTTCTCAGCGCATTTGGGTCTGAAGGTTATTTCAAACTCGCTAAGCTCCACCACCCACTTGACAAGGCGCCCTTAGGTCTCCGACTTCTGAAGTACATGTCAAAGCATGTAATTTGTGAAGACGTGGACGAAGTGAGACTGGAAATAGGTTAGTGCTTCCTCATTGAGAAAATGAGAGCCAAAGCTAATTTTTTATGTTAGGATACCGATGCTTGGGATTAGTCATGGATTTGCTAGTGTAGTATGTCAAATGCTCAACCTTGTCAGCCTCTTTGATGATGACCAAAGAGGCTACCTTTTCAGAGACCGGAAGGTATAGAATGATGGTGTTCCCGTTCTCAAGTTTGGCGAGGATGGGTGCCTAGCTCATGTACTCCCTTAACTGATGGAATGCGGCGTCGCACACTAGTGTCCAGTTGATGAGCTTATGCCTAGGCTTCAAGACTTTAAAAAAGGAGGGCACAATGGTCAATGGACTTAGAAATCAAATAGGAGAGGGCAGCTACTCGGCCATTTAAGCTTTGTAAATCCTTCTGAGTTTAAGGGGTTCCCATGTCAATGAGATCCTTGATCTTCTCAAGGTTTGCATCTATCCCTTGGTGGCTGATCAAGAAACCTAGGAATTTCCCAGCAGCAACACTGAATGCACACTTGGTCAAATTTAGCCTCATGTTGTGTTGTTTTAACTTGGCAAACATTGTGGAAAGGTTGTCAACATGTCTGGTTGTGGTCTTTCTCTTTACAAGCATGTCATCCACATATAACTCCATATATATACCAATCAAGTCAGCGAATATGGAATTGACTAGTCGTTGTCGTTGATACGTGGTGTCGACGTTCTTCAATCTAAAGGGCATGACTATATAACAATGTAGTCTCTGATCGATTCTTGGTCGTCTTGATGCATAAAGATCTGATTGTAGCAGGAATATGCATCCATAAAACTTAGGAGCTCGTGCCTTGATGAAGCATCGATGATTTTGTTGATATGAGGCAAAGAATGTTGTCCTTTAGGCGAACCTATTCAAATTGTTGAAGTCCATGCACACGGGCCACTTGTTCTTGGGATTTGGAACAAATATGAGGTTACCGACCCAAGTTGGATAGGTAGCCTCCCAAATGAATCTGATAGCTGAGAGCTTGTCAACCTCGATTTTTGTAGCCTTATAACACTCCTTATCAAATTTCTGACGCCTTTTGACAGATATGTCTTGCTTCGGGAACAACACTCATGCGATGGCAGATGATGTCGGTGGAGATGCCTAAAATTTCACTATACGAACAAGCAAATACCTCGATATTTTCTTAGAGAAACTTGATAAGGGAGGTGCAGATAACTGGAGGCAAGTTTGCCTTGATCTGCACCTGGCATTCGTGGAAATTCGAAGACACCGAGACCAACTTCTAGTCTTTAGCTGCCCGGGCCTCGAGACCCATAGCATCGTCTCCTGCATCGTCAGGTCGACTAGCGAGAGATATTGGGAAAGGAGTTGTTGTTGAACAAGTGACTGAACAAGTTTCTTTGGGTGCTAGAGTTGCTTCGGTCTTTATTGCAAGAGTGTTAGCATCCTCGTGCATGGCATTGATCTCTCCGGGCGCTCCTAATCCTATCTGGTGTTGGGAACTTGATGATGAGGAGATGAGTGGCGACGATAGATTTCATTTGGTTGAGAGCGGGGAGACCACTAATAACGTCATATGTGGTTGGGCAATCAACAACAACAAAAGTTGATGTGATGCAAGATCTCCTAGGTTATAGCTCGATGGTCATAGCTCGATGGTCATGGGCAAATAAGCACTACCGAGAGGATGGACACAATCACCAGAAAAGCTGACAAATGGTGTTTGTGTCTGATCCAGGTGATAATCAGTTACTTTGAGCTCTTGGAAGGCCTTGATGAAGCTACTTCATAAAGCTCGTTATGGTCTCAAGCAAGTTCCTTGTGTTTGGTTTCACCGGATCAGTACATTTCTCCTCATTGCTGGGTTAGGTTTCACCTAAGCAAAGCTCATTCCTCCACAATTATATTTAATCACGGGCTTCATACTATCTTTTTGTTACTTGATGTTGATGACATTGTAGTCATTGGCAGAAACTCACGTCTCCTACAAAGCTTCATTGATGCTCTCGGTAGAGGATTGGTGTCACGCCCCAACTCAAGATTTACTTGATTCTCGGGTTAGGACGTGAATCACATTCAATTAGAAGCAAGCTAACTTATAATCAAAATGTGAAGATGAAACATACAAACTTTCATTTATCTACTTGTTTCTTTTGTACAGTGGTCCTCACAAAGATTTAGCCTCAAGACAGTTCCCTAATTTACATGGGAGATGTCTTTCTAAAATACACCTTTCTAACTACTCACTGGTCTATTTACATGAGTAGTTTTCTTTATTCAAGCCACACCAGACTCATAATGAAACATAAAAGTCTTTGATTGCCTTTGACCCATGGGGGTTGACATGTATTTATAGTGAAGGGTTTGGACCTCCAAGTTGCTTGTGATCAATGTGGGACAAGTCTCCCACATTGATACCTTGGAAGCCTCTGAGGCTTAAGGCATAAGTCGCCTTTCGGGGATGTTGCACATACTTCGATACTCGTCGAATGGAGCGGATCGGCACCTCTGTGCGAAGGTGGCAACAAGGTGGTCCCATAGCATGCGTTGGCGTGGCCGGGTCACTCTCCAAGCGGGGCCCACGAGCCTTGTAAGATGTGCTCATGGGAAAGAAGGAATTGCCTAGGTGGCGCTTCCTAAGGATGACATGTGGGCGATTCGAGTATGGTATGAACAAAGCTTGCCAAAGATGAAGGGATGGATCTTTAATTGGCTTTCATTTAAGAAAACCAAATCAAACCAATTAAAGTAAATTGGCTTGTCCGAATTGTCAACCTACCAAAATTCATGAAGATCACTTATGTGGTAAGATCCCACATGCAGCAATGAACACAAATTCGACCACTTGGATGATTTGGTGGAAGAAAAATCAATCACACGGATTCCATCTTCTACCCACCCGTTCTTGTCCTCAAGTATGGTGACGGTGCCTTTTTTGAATGAGCAAAAGAATGCCATGCCATAGATCAAATGTCAACAAGTTTAGATGTGATCACAAAAGAAGGTAATCACCAACTTAATGGGTCAAACCAAGAAGACGAGCAATTTTCGTGGATAGCTTTGGCGACAAGAAGATTGAGGACTTGAAATGTCACACCCCAACCCGGGGTATGACAAAAGTGGTATCAGAGCCCAGGTTAGTAGATGGTTGGGATGTTTGGAAGTCGATAGTTAGTGTTAAAAACTTACGGGTCACTTTAACTGCTGTTTGTGTGTGAGTCATTTTATTGCAGGCTGAAGATTGACTAATCTAGCCTTGCTAATGCTTGACTTGAGGTTGAGGTCTTTCAGATACTATCAGTAGTTGAAATCTTATGATTTCTTTCTTAGAACAGGGTCTCGTGCTGGTATTAGAAGATCGAATAAACAGTCAGATGTTGTATGTTGCTTACCTTAGCCGGATGGCCGACTATTGTACAGCGAGGTGGAAAAGTGACAGGTTCAAGCAGAGCTTGAATTTGTGAACTGGATAATTCATGGGAGCATTTCTCATTTTCCGCTAGAGGCGTTTCTCCAGTTACGCGATACTTCTTAGAGTAAAGCATTATAATCCTTGTCGTGCTTTGACTGCCTTAACTCACACAGGTCCTTTGGCGTACTTGATGTCTGTTTTAAGTGAGCTTCAAGGGGGTCTTTGCTACTTGAAACCTTCTTCTTTTGGCTGGGGGTTCGTTGTCGTGTCGATACCAAGGACTACTGATCTGTTTTACAGCTTATCTAATTTTGATGGTACTTCACGTCCAGAAAGTGGAGCCACGCCACAACACACGAGGATGACTAATCTAATGTTATCTTCTGCAACCGTACATCCTTGAGAGGGGAAGAAGCAAGACTTTGATGTAGCTTTGTTTGCCACACCCTCAGTGCAGCTGAAATTACGATGAATCAGATTTAGAATTTCATACTTGATTGTTATCTTTGCTATCGCCTAGAAGAGGTGATGGTCATTCCATCGGTGGGAAGTCCATTCTTTGTTCCCAGTGCAGCTTAGGTTTGGTACTATCGATCTCCTTTGTTTTTCCTACTGATCTATTCCTTTTCTGGCTCACAAATGAAGAGGATTCCCATCACTTTGACTGCTTCCCTTACTTATCTCTGGCCGCGCGGTTTGAACCTCATCTCATTATTGTTTCCAGCCCTCCTAGTTATAAACTTTATACCATTGAAAATTTCTAAGGCAGGTATACAAAGGTTTGCATGTTTTCTAAATTTCCATGACACGTTTTTGAGTTATTTCCAAGGCATACAAGGAAGGCTTATGAAGTAAATGATTTAGTTTTATCTTAACTACTATGCTACTGAGCGATTTCATGCTCACCCCGTTTTGTTTTCCTCCCAAAACTTTTCAGGTGGCTATTAGTAGATTACCTATGTAGTTGTACGAGTCTTGCTGTATTTTGGAATAGCTTTTGACGGCAGACCTTGGGTGAGCAGCAGTGGTGCATCTTTTGGCGTTGTTAGATTACGTATGTAATCTTATGGGTAGAACTCTACTACCTGGGCTGTGTCATCCTGTAAAATGTTGTGTTAACTCTTATTCTCAACTGCTTCCATGTGCTTAGTTTATGAACTCGAACACATCTATTTTTGCTGTATCATAATGCCTTTATTTGAACTTGTGGGTCATCTTGTTCCTTATTTGTAATCGGTGGTATCTAAACTGTTTTCCTATCATGTAAGTCCTAGGAACTCATTTGTAAATGCACTCGGATTACCTCCGCGTAACGTCATTCATATTGGAACTGCTGTTTTAGATCTGTGTTATGCATACTCTTCACCTCACAGCTGCCAAATTTTCCAGAATCCTGTTAACTGAACAGCTCCGAAACATTCAGTAGTTTGTACATCATTTAGACTCCGTTTTGCTTGAAATTCTGGCAGGAGTCAGCTTTACATGCTTACTAACAATCTGCAAATTTTCGTGGTCATCTCATGAGTGGTTAAATTATGGTGACTTTTACAAAATCGGTCGATGCCCAGTTTTTATTTGTGTAATAATCTGTTTTTGGGTTTTTTTTTTGTGTCCGGTTCCATCTTCTGAAGTGCTCCTAGCATATTTCTACAAATCTTTGCATATCAAACTCTTCCTTGTGTCATTGTATCTCTTGTTTTAGCCCTTGCTTATCGTTGATGTTGCCTCTTCCTTTTCTCCTTTCGCCAACCCTTACAGTCATACCCCGGGTTGGGGTGTGACATGAAAAGAGCTATCACCAACTTAATGGATCAGACCAAGAAGATGAGCAGTTTTGTTGGCAGCTTTGGCGACAAGAAGATTAAGGACCCACAAAAGGCTATCACCAACTCAATGGATCAAGCCAAACTAACAAGTTTACGCGCGCAAAAGTTGTGGTGAGTTAGACCAAGAGCAGACTAGTAATGCTTGACGACAAAAGAAAAATCTTCAAAGATACCTACAAAGAGAGAAATAGAACCACAAAAGAGAATCACCTGATGAGTTCAAAGGATGAAACAAGAAAAGAGAAAAGAAAAGGAGGTGCCTCAGAAAGATCCCTTACTCGAGATACGAATGGAGACCATGTGGAATTAACCACGCCATCTTGCTTCTATATACAATTTCATAGCTTAAAACACAAGGGATATATAATTCGAAGATTTAAAAATTCAAATCCCAATTGATCTTGTGTAATCACCAGAGTGGAAAGTAATGGAAAGAATTTGACAGCACATTAGTTAGAAGAAAAGAAATCATTGACAGCAACCGACCGACTTGGCGGCAAGGTAGCTACAAAAAATATTGATATGTGTATGTGGCATTAACTAAAGATCTTGTTGAAAAAGTACATATGGAAAGATTCGACCATGCAAATTAGTTGGCTCATCTTGATACCCTACACTTGCCACACAGATCCTTTTTACCCAAGGTCCATGATGCGTTTAAAAATAAAGTCTGTCACTTCATTAATAGACTTCAAGCTACGTCTTTGATACGCGACAAGTGCATACCTACAACATACTTGAAGTGGGGCAATTTGTAGACACATAAAATTTGGTTAGCTCAATTTGCTGGAGTATCAGCCAAGGCACGCTTGTGCACATGACTCATTCAGTCATATTGAGATGACTTGGTGGGATGCTGAAATCAAATCAAGCTGTTGATGAAGTTGAATGAATAATCTACTTTTGTTAAAATCAAGAATTCACCAAATGGGTTAAAAAATTCATTAAGATTAATTAAATTCGTAAATGGTGGAATTTAATTGATGTTGTGAGCCCGATTCAGACGAAGCTTGCCAAAGATGAAGGTCAAATGGGTCTTTAATTGGCTTTCATTTAAGAAAACCAATTCAAATCAATTAAAGTAAATTGGCTTGTCCGGATTGTCAACCTACCAAAAGTCATGAAGATTACCGATTTGGTAAGACCCACATACAACAATGAAGACAAATTGGACTGCTTCGATGATTCGGTGGAAGAAAAATCAATCATGCTAGTTTACCTAAAAGTATCAAGTCATAAAGTTTGTCTTGATTCAACGAAGACTGAAATGGGAAACAGAGGGCTTTTACAAAACAAGCCCCAATCATAAAGAACCAAATCACACGTATCAAGGGGCTGAAGAAGGAAGGCATTGAAATCAAGCAACCTCCCGAGGCCTATAGATATAAGTCTCAAATTGAACACATGCACACCAGAAATTGAGGAGACCAAACTCTTAACACTTGTGAAGTACCAACAAGCCTTAGTGCCGGTTCTTCATTTCAAACACCAATCCTTTTCTCACAAGAAACACCTTGTAAACACTCGTTTGACTAAGATTAAGCCTCTATGGCTCTTGATCAACAAAAAGCCTTTTTTACCTTTTTCATTGTATTTCTTATTGGAGATAGAATCAGAGTGATTTAAACAGATATTGTAACCATTTCTCATTGCTTAAAACAAATTTTATTTTTTACACGTGTTCTTGTTTCATTTGTCACAGGAAATTCGTGTTTACAGGAACATACATGGTTGTCAACCGCGTGTCTCATGCTCGTACCAATTATATTGAGCTTGACTATCATTTTGTGCGTGAAAAAGTTGGTTTGGGCAGCCATCGTGTGTCCTTTACTCCCTCTATTGATCACCCAGTTGATTTGTTCACTAAGGCGCCTCACAAGCCTCTCCTTTTTCTTCTTCGTCCCAAACTTGTTCATCTAGGATCGCCCAGTTTGCGAGGAGGTGTTAGCAAGTCCTCATCTATGCCATCAATCCCGTCGGAAGACTCTAGAAGGATTTCCTATTAATTGTAAATCTTATGTAATTATGTCTTGACTTGCACACCAAGCAATAGTGTACACTATATAATTATACCACTGTTTACATAATCAATACAAGTAATTACCTTTCTACACCCATCTCTAGAATATCTTCCAGAAAAATATGTACTCAAAAATTAAAGTTTCAATCTTTACTTGAAAAATTAGTTTAATCCAGAAAACGAAAACCAACCATCGTTCAAGAGGAATATGGTGAGAGGAAGATTGTGCTTGCAGGCATCAATCTTCCTCATCTCCTCCTCCAATCGCTTAATGAAATTGTCAAGCTTGGAAAGGCCGTCAAACACGGGGCAATCCTCGCCAAGTTTCAAGCGCTTGAGGTGGCGGATGTGGGCGGAGTCGGTGAGGTGTGGGGGCTCACATAGGCGAGGAAGTTGACATAGTCGTCGAAATGGAATAGGCAGATGGCAGTGGAGGCCAATTGAATGACAGTTATTTTGGTGGGTTGAAAACATCAAGCTCAAAAGTTTTTAATAACTTTTTTTGGTTGATGTGGATAAATGTGGGAACCACGTTAGTTGAAGTGGATTATCCACCTTAGTTAATTTTACAAGAAATGTTAATTTAACGAGAAAATGGGTAAAATTTTCCAAAATTGGGTCATAAAGATAGGGGTGTAAATGAGCCGAGCCGAGCCGAGCACCAAGGTGCTCAAGCTCGGCTCGCACAAAATTTCTGAAGCTCAAGCTCGGCTCAAGCTCGCATAAACTTCACGGATGAAAGCTCAAGCTCGGCTCATTAAAAAATTGCGAGCTCGAGCTTAGCTCGGCTCGGCTCATTTACGATGCGAGCTCAAACGAGCCGAGCTTTTGATCGAGCCCTCGGCTCGGCTCGTTGGGCTCATTTGTCAAAACAATAATTAAAATAATGACTTTGTCTTTTCTTTACTTGTCAACGATTTGTTTGTTTGTGCCTCTTTGTTGTTTTCAATTCAATGTGCATTGGTTATATACAGAAGATAACTAGGGTTAAGGTTTGCAAGTTTTTTAATGGGCTGGACTCTTAATTTAATTTAATATTTATAATATTGAAAGTTACTAATAAGTAATATTATTAATTTATATATATATATATATATATATATATATATATATATTAAATTACGAGCCGAGCCGAGCTTTAATGAACGAGCCGAGCTTGAGCCGGCTCATATATATACGAGTTTCTCATGAGCTTTATGAGCCGAGCATGCCAAAGCTCAAGCTCGGCTCAATTTTTAAATGAGCCCAAAAATAAGCTCAAGCTCAACTCATTTTTGTAACGAGCGAGCTTGAAGGAAACGAGGCGCAGCAGCTCGAGCCAATTTACAGCCCTACATAAAGACTAAATAAGATACAAATATAATTGTACAAGGTAAAAATTTTCTGAAAGTGATTTTTTCCACTTGTCAATGGCTTTCAGTTGACATCTGCTCCAATAGTGTTGTATACATTTAGCGCCCAAATTTAACGTTATTTTTCTTTACCGTTTCTGTTTATAGACAAATGGTGTAGAGGTGTGCAACGTGGAGAAAGTGAAGAAAACAGGCGACGACGACCGATGAGTCCGATGCCTCGAAAAGCCCCACAACAAAACAGAAGAGAAGAAAATAGAACAGAAACAGAAAACAGAAACTCCCCCTCTCGCTACGTTTCCAATTTGTTATCGAATTGCAATTTGCAGACACAAAAACAAGAAAAGTTGTCAACAATTAGAATAAGATAGCACAAAAGGATGGCCTTACAGTTCATGCGCCTGCCTTCTCACCTTCCCTTCTCTTCTTGTGTGAGTCCTTTTTCTTCTCTCTCTGTCTTTGATTAAATCCTTGACTGCATTCATACAGTACTTGTTCATTTGATTCTGGACATTTGATTTCTGGGTTTGCTCTTGTTCATTTTGTTGTTTTAACATATTTAGCTAATAGCTTTTGTTTATAACCCAGTTGGGCATCAAAAGGACAAAAGGAAAACGGTAATCATGTTGGGCATCCGAGAAATTTGAAAACCATAGGTGACCCAGTTGGGCATCTAAGAATGTTTGAAATAAACAAAGACGAAGTTGAGGGCTAGAAATTTTATCAAATTTGAATCAGGATTGAATTATCAGCACAATGAAGAAATTTGGGACATAAACTGAAGCCCAGATAGTAAAAGTTATCTCACGTTGGAAATTTGGGTTTCCCTTAGCATTTGGTTCGATTTCTTGTGGGATTGATGAAACCAAATTGTTTTCTTTTATTCTGCAGAGTTCCAGAACTTGTAGACAACTTCTAGGGAATATCATCACTGGCAAGTGTGCTATTGTTACCCTCAAGTTTGGTCTACGTAAATTATGTATGGATTCTATACTGAGAAATCTCTTTTCTATATATGCAGACGCTGTTCAATCACGTAGCACAAGTTTTCGAATTCCGAACAGTAGAACAAGAGTCATTTCTTTTCAGGGTACTGTGAAGTCTGTCCAAACTTCATGCCGTGTCTCTACCCCAGGCATCTCGTCAGGAAGGGAGGAAAAATTGCCTTCGAGCCTCTTCAGGGACAAGAAGTTGGTTCCTGATTCAGATCCCCCTAGCATGCAAGACGTCAACCTGTTATATCAGTTTTTCAATCAAAGGTCTGTCAGATATCATCTCTATGCTTTGAAATATATGTTCTTTGTTGGACATGAGCTTTTGGTATATGTGGGAAAATATTTATGTTGCTACTAGTACTGGTTTTTCTTAGTGGTCTCACCAGTTTTCCTATTATCTGTTATTCTCTGTCTTGCAGTGCCAAGCTCATGGTGCTGACAGGAGCTGGAATTAGTACTGAATGTGGAATTCCTGACTACAGAAGGTTGATATTCATCTATAATATTGGTGTCAAATTGATGAATTCCACAGAACCTAGTTTTTGCATCCTTTATAATTAAAGTTATCCTTTATTCAACAAGACAATGTCCGGGACCTATATCTCACAAACCCTTTAATTATCTAAGAACATAGGAAACTGAAAGTCTGTGTTTTCTTCAGGATTCTATTAAATATTACTAACGAGGATGCTCTTTTATTTTTTGCATCTATTTGTGAAGCCTATTAGTTGCATATTGAATTGGTTCTTCTCAGTCAGACTGGGATAAACTACTCTCCTTTGTAGGTATAGTCACTCTACCAGTAATAGGTTGTTGATATTGAATAATGATTGCCTTGGTGTAATTGTAGGCTTTGTTCCAACTAAACTTGTCTCAGTGCGGTGCTAGCATTATTTGTCCTTTTCTTATAATGTTCTCTTATCGTTCCATATACTTTCTTGGTCATTCTCACTACAATCGTACAGCAATTAAACGTCCATCATTTCCTACATGTTATCCCTCTTTGTGCTGGGTCAGTTCGTCTTATTTTTTCAGTTGGAAGTGCATAATCTATACTATATAAGATAACCCTTGAAGATGTTTAATTATATCTTTGACAGTTATGATGAATGTAGAATTAACTGTTATTTTCAATTTACCCACTCCCTGTCTCCCCCACATCCTTTTCTCTCAATTCTTCTTTACCATGCTAATAAATGATGTTTTTTCTTTGGCTGCAGTCCAAATGGAGCTTATAGTTCTGGTTTCAAACCAATTACCCATCAGGTGATCTGAAGGCATGTGTTGTGATACTGGACCTATAGCATTGTTCTCAACATAAGGGTTCAATTTTTTACTTTTGATGGATTGAAAACCTGTGGGCTATAGTAGATACTATAATTAAACCCAAAAAGGCAAGACTCCCATACTGGTCATATAATCATTTATAATTGAGATATTGACATGATTGGCTGCCGATAATTGAATTCAAAGCCTTCATTTACGGACGCTCTGTATGTGTGAGACCTGGAATGAAAGTAAAAAAATTTCATTGCGAATGAAAGAAAATGGTGAAACCACCTGCTGAATAGAATTTTTGCATCTTTCTGTTTTCAAAATTAATGGAAGAAAAAGAGACACAACTTTTACTTTTCTTAGCTCTCCCAACCAAAGAGAGGTGCCAACGAAGGACAAAGTACAAAGTTTTCAGGTTGTGATATGGAATATCTTACATCATTCATGGTTTCAAACAACTGGAGCCTTTCAGCTCAAAAATTAGGTTTGCATGTTACTTATACATGTCTTAGCTGACTGAGCTTTAAACAAATGGGAAGTGCGTCATTATCAAAGCTCAAAATTACGTCATGGTTAATAATTTATGTAAGTCTTTCAGATGGATTGCATTCGTTAATACTGTTACTGCCTTCTCTTTCTGCTTTTGCTACGTTTGTGAACAGGAGTTTCTCCGTTCCAGCCGAGCCCGAAGGCGATATTGGGCAAGGAGTTATGCTGGATGGAGACGGTTTACTGCCGCACAACCTAGTCCAGCTCATTTTGCTTTAGCATCTCTAGAAAAAGCTGGCAGGATAAATATTATGATTACACAAAATGTTGATAGGCAAGTAACTGTATGTTTCTTGAGCTGTGCTTATTTCAAGGATCATTGAGGAAGACTACATTGTGTTATAGTATTTTTCCAAATGCTTGTTTGACCTTGAGTCAATGAAAACTAATGTCTATGCTATAGGAAAATGAGGAATTAGTATCCTGGATTTCGATTTGGATGAAGAACTTGGACACCATAAATATAAATTTCTGCGTTGCTTAAATTTTTCAAAAGGAAAACCTGTCGAACATACAGATTATTAATGTATTATTGTCAGTATTTCTTTCCCTTTTCAAGTTTTTCATTCCAAACTAATATACACCAATAGCAAAAGAAAAGTAAATCTTTCACTTCAACTTTTTGTGTACAAAAATGTTTCTGTTCTATGGGATTAAATTTCTTCATTGTCTTGTTTCAGGTTGCATCACCGTGCTGGTAGCAACCCGGTAGAATTACATGGAAGTGTATATGATGTGGTTTGTGTAGATTGCGGGTTTTCCTTGCCCCGGAATCTATTTCAGGACCAAGTTAAGGCCCTCAATCCAAAGGTTAGTCTCATGCAGGTTACTCTTCCAGGAGGACTCATGGCTATTTAACTTTTAATGTCATGTCATTTGTTTATGCTTACTATTGTTAAGACCTTTATTTCTCGTTACAGTTGTCTGGTCAATTGCTTTGCAATAGGACCTACAAAGTGTTGATGTAACTCTTTTCTAATATATATTATTCGAAGTTTCCCACGACTATACTTGTATAATTATAAAACCGACAGACTGTTATGTATCACAAAGCATCATTGATCACCCTTCCCTCAATTTCTCCTCGAGAAATTTTTTTCCTTCTAGAGTTTTGAGGTGTCTGGAAACTTCTTTGATTTCCATGGATACAATACGAAATGCTGAATGTGCCAATGTGGTGATGACTTCTAGTAGAAAAGACTGGAAAAAGTTGTCTTCTGTTATATTTATCTAAAAACAGATAAGTTGCCAGCAAAATCCTTTATAGATGCTTGGGAGTCTAGGATGAATGGTGCACATGTTATAGCAGCATGTGTTTATTCACAGTAACTGTTTTCGTGGATCATATTTTCTTATATATATTCCTTGTCACCTTAAAAAGTAATATCTTTTTGATTTTTTCCATTTTTAGTTTTTGTTTCAAACTCATGCTTCCATTCTGTTGCATTAGTTGAATGGTGAGCTGATTCACAGGTCAAAATTTCTTTTACTGCAGTGGGCAGAGGCGATTGAAAGTTTGGACTATGGTAACCCTGGATCAGACAGGACTTTTGGCATGAAGCAAAGACCTGATGGTGACATTGAAATTGATGAAAAATTTTGGGAAGAGGAATTTCACATCCCTACATGTCAAAAGTGCAATGGAGTGCTTAAACCTGATGTAAGAAATTAACTAAATGAAGTTTAAATATTAGCAAATGAGGGATGCAAGTAGCTATTTCTTCATCTTAGTAACAATGATGCTAATTAGGCAGTTCTTTTATTTCTCAGAAGATAGATGTGCACGCATATCACAGAAGAGTAGTTTGTATATCTGTTGGAACCCATATTTAAATTATGCTGTTTGACTATATTATTCAATTCTAGTTTAACTTGGTCTTGTTCTTTAGGGGTATCTTTTCCGTAGTTTCGTATATGATATAAATATATTGCTTGGTATCAAGTCAAGCAATCACATCCATACTTCTTTTGCCATAAGGTTTCCTCTTCCTGTCTTCTGTGGAGTGTCATAGAAAGTATTTGTACGGGATAAAAAAAAAAAAAAAAAAAAAAGAGTATGAGAATGAAGGAGCACCACTCATATTGGCTGAGTTTTAGTTTTTTAACTTCGGTAACTTTTTGCTGTCGGAGTGTTAAACCCTTAGGGAAAATGTATCTGTGAGTCATATGATAATGACATGGTTCTCCAAATATTTGATTGGATGTAGGTTATTTCTAAAGTTCCAAAGTTACTTCCTTCTGCCATTGTTTTTTACTTTGTTTTCGTAAACGCCTTCTCTCTCCCTTGACTGATGTTTCTCCCACGCTCGCCTTAGCCTCCCACCAGATTCACCCCCTCCTGTCTATTTTTATTTCCTATGCCTCTCACCACGACAACCAGCATCAAGTTTTGAAACCCCACAGATTTGCCGCTATTAGCAGCTATCCTTTATCCAACCAATATTCCCAGATATAAGATACCATCAGAGGAGGAACAGAGAGATGGACCATTCATTTCTCTATGAATTTGATCGCTTTTCTTGTCTTTTTGATTGCATCATTTGTGAACACTTCCAATATTTTTCTCAAGTGCACTCAAAAATAGAATCTCAGACTACTGTTTTTCTTGCATGGTGATGTTGAAGGTTGTCTTCTTTGGTGATAATGTTCCCAAGGACAGAGCTGATAAGACAATCCAAGCTGCAAGAGAATGTGAAGCTTTTCTTGTGCTGGGATCGTCTGTAATGACTATGTCTGCTTACAGGCTTGTCAGGTTCATATCTATTTTTATTTTTAACTTTAGGATTTGAAGAAATGATTATTTTTTGTTTTGTACAAATTCTCGTACTCGAGACCTTAATGTGACAGAATACTGCATTTTAAGCAATGGCAATCTAGGAAACAAGAGTGTACACTTATAAAATTCAATGTCAAGAATTCTGTCTGAATACATCTCAATGCTTTACAAGTTATGATTGGATCATTGTGAGAATACTGTCAGTTAAATAACTTGCTAAAAGAACTACACCAACCTTCTCTAGGGTTTAGTGGTAATTATCTGATGGCTGTGCTATCTTTCCATGAGGTTCTCTTATTATATGGAATTTAGGATCTCAAATTGTGAGGAGTGTTCCTTCTTTTAATCTAGTTTATCTTGGTGTTCATTAGGCGTTACTACAAGATCAAAAATAATTCATATTTATGCTTCTTGTGTTAGAATCACAAATTCAAGTTGAAGTCGAGTTTGGGTATAGTGATGGTTTCCTATTAAGAAGCCTCCACTAAAGACAGCAAGAACCCTAGGATAGAAACTAAATTCTTAAACTCACTCATAACTACCAATTCTCAAAACTCACCAGAACCCTCCGATATCCTAACATTAAACACTGAACAAGCCCTATATGGGGAGAAAAAACTACATCATATAGTGTTGGATCTGCATGGTTGAAGTCATGATCAATGCAAGGCGGGACTTAGGACAGTTACAAATTTTAACATTTCTCTTTGAAATAGACACCATCAATATCAGTTAATCTAACCATACTGATAGGTCTGGCCTCACCCACTGAAAGGTTTTTGGAATATGACAAAGTTGGTTAAGCAGAAAACTAAAACCAGACTCGGAGATGATACTAAACGTTTCGTGGGCCGCACATTTTTATGGATATTGGAACCCTTTCTCTGTTTCTGGATTTTCACGACGGCTCATACATATTTAGCCCCAGGGAAGAGTGAAATCATTCAGTAAACAGGGCATTTTTTCTGTTTATGTACTCAAGCATCTGTTTCGATCTGATATTTCATTCTGTAATTGTTTTCTAAAGTTTGGCTGCAAATCCTTATTTGTTATTCTTTTGATCACTAGCTGCAAAGCATTATTTTAGTAAATTAATTTCATGGAAACTGTAGAGTGATGATTATATTGGCAGACACCGGAACAGATTGGTAGTTTTTACTTTAACGTCGATACCTGTAGTAGTAAAATATGGTCTGCTAACAAAGTCATTGGTAGTTATATGTCATAATCAGTCTCCATTTTGGTGCAAAACGAGGTTTAATAAAGTCCATCAATTTGGTGCAGCTTGATGTTTAAAATCTAATGTGAGCAATGAACGTCTTCTCTTTGACCAATTTAGAAACTAAGTGATGCTTGTTCTTTTATTTGACTCTTGGGGCCTATCTATTTCTTTTTCTTGTTTTGCCTTCTGATTAGTAGCTTTAATTTCCCACTTTACAGAGCTGCACATGAGGCTGGTGCTGCTACTGCAATTGTTAATGTAGGAGTTACTCGAGCTGACGATTTTGTACCTCTGAAAATCAATGCGCGACTGGGAGAGGTATAACCATTTTTCTTGGCAGAAGCTTTAAAAGATAGTGTTAACTTATTTCTAACATGTTCTGCATTAATTGCTACAGATTCTACCCAGAGTGCTAAACATGGGATCCCTCACAGTCCCTATCGTTTGTTGATTTTACTTGGTAGATGTTGTTTGATCTATAGCATGCTGAGTCTGTATATGATTAGAGCACCTCCAATTACAGAAAGTTCGATCCATTCAAGTGGAAGACACTGAATTATTTTTGTGGGACTAGAAAGAGGAGAGAAAAAGTTGGATAAGCCAAGAGATGGTTTGTTGATCATACCTATTTGATGTATTGCCAAGATGTGTAGGTAACACGACTGTATTGCTGTTAAAATGTCTGCTTCAATGAAATTGTGATTGATGTGAAAGTTGTCCAGGCAAAAGTTTGTTTCTGTTATTCGTGATTGTATAAAACCATGGATACCCTTATGAAACTTTTCATGCTTCAAATTAGTTGATGACAGACTTGTTGTTTTGGTTGGAGTGAGGGCTTGATACGTGGTTTAAACTTGTTATCTTTTCTGAAAACTTCCAGACCATAAAAAGAAATATACCATCACTGTTCATTAAATGTAGTACAAATTACAAGGAACCAAAGAATTACACGAAAATGTCAATTTACGAAGAGTAGGTACACATGCCCTTCGGGAAGTGTCGTGGCTCTTTCTTCTCATACTACAACAGCTGCGTACTCTGACCGCTTCCTCTTGAAGTGTATGTCGTCATTGTTTAATTCATACCTCTGAGGTGGAACCATGGGCATCATATACCCCTGATCACCAAATCCATAACCCATCAATGGCATAGGACCACCGTATGGTGCCTTCCCTGGCATCCAATTCCAGTAGGCATTATAAGCAGTAGGATCCATACTGATAGGCATCATATAATTATCAGCTGCTGCAGGATATTGATCTTGAGAAGATCCCCATTGGCATTGTATATCAGTTGCAGTAGGCACGCCAAGTTCCTGAATCCTTTTCCTCTTCTTTCCTGCTTCCCCAGAAGCGGAAATTAGCGTTTGCTGCACTTGTTCCTCCTGAACAAGTGGAGCAGTACGTTGTGATTCCGCGGGGTTCTTCACGGTCATTGACTCATGTGCGACTTCAGATACTTTGTCAGCTACCTTTGTTGCCTTCACTTTCTGATCTAAAATCTGTTGTGGTGGGGCAACAACAGTAGGCTTAGAAGTGGCATTTGAAGTCACTTCTCCATTTGATGCAGCAACAGATAACGTAGATGAAGACATATCTTTAACTCGGGAAGAAGAACTCCCAGAAGTACTACTAGTGCAACCACTAGCAGACGCCAACATTCGACTGATTGTCTCCCTGAGTGTCATATTTGGGAGTAGATCGTCTGCCAGTGAATGTGTAGTGCCACAGAAACAGACACAACCTGAGTTGGATTTGTAGGTGGCCATAAGGTAGTTCCTAATGCATTAATCACAAAAGCTATTCAAGCAACACTTGCTTGTTAGCACAGCGTCCTTCATCACTTGCCTGCACAGTGGGCAGTGTAGCTCAGGCGGTAGCGCGCCAAGAGAAGATGATTGTGCCGATGACAATCCTCCCACCTCTTTCTCGAAAGCAGCCTGATCTGGTGTCAAGACAGCAAATTCACCACTCGGCAACTCATATGAGCCATCGGCGGTTGCCAACAGCATGCATTTGGGAATTCCATTGGGTGGCTTCACTCTTTTGATGTCATAATTTGGAACACCATTTGTAGGGCAGTGCAGGATAAAGTGGCCAGCAACACTACACCTATGGCAAATGTAGCCCTGACGAGGTGTTGGCAGTCCTTGGTATTGGTATTGGTATTGGTATTGGTATTGGTATTGACTAGTGTTGTTGTTGACTAAGCCCTTGATCATGCCATCTTCATCATCAGCACCACTCTCCTTGGGTTTAGGTGTTGCCTGCACTGCCACCACCACTTTAGGAGGAGCCTCTAACAAATCAGGACCAAAATCATCCCAATCTGGCTCACCACCTGAACCACCAGCATCCACCTACCCTCCTCCTTTGGCTCACCTGAACCGATACCAATCGCCATGGAAGGTGGTCCAGGTAAACGACGGATTATAACCGAGGTGTTTCTGGGGATCAATGCGGCTTCTTCAAGGTACTGTTCATTGGTCTGGGCGTTGGTGACCACCATGAAGTCCCTCATTGGTTTGCGCTGATTAGGATCTGAACAGAAGTGTTTGGTTGCACGTATACTTTGTAACAAAACACCAACGGATATGAAAGCTCCGTCCACTGCTATAGACCGATTTTTATCTTTTGAAATTGCACACTTAAATTTATAATACACCGCCATGGGATTCAATTTCAACTACAGCACTTTTTTTCTTCTTTCTTTACAATTTTTTTTTTCTTTTTTTTTTCTTTTCTTACCAAAATCACACAAACTTATTCGTGGAAAACAACGCAACAATCAGCGCAGATGATCAAATTTTCCCTTCTTCTAATGAACCCTAAATTCAACGAAACAAACCAGAGATGTACATTCGAATCCAAAGATCCGAGCTTTGAAAGGAGCGATTTGAATCCGAAGATTAGTGAACCCAAATTGACGAACGAGAGATCGATATTGAAACCTAAATGGAGCCAAGGAACAAAATTTTCATCGAAACATCGAAATTTCCATCGAAATTTCCATAATTTTAGAGGTCCGAAACTATCGAAATATACCGAAATTTACCGAAATATATCGAAATATACCGAAATTTCCATCGAAATTTCCATAATTTTGTCTATTGAAATTTCCATCGAAACCGAAATTTTAATCCTTAAATGGAGTATACAGAGAAAAAAGAGCGAGAAAATGGGAGTAACGTTTGTCTAAGCTAGTCTTATATAGTGTAGCGATTATGTCGGTTAGACGCGACTATTGGGGTTCACAGCCAATCCTGACCGTCAGGTTTTAATGTGGGGATCACGCAATTCATATTGACCGTTCGATTTGAGATAAACAAGAAAGATGGACTGCGTTGGTTACAGCTGGCAACGCAGCTTCACTACTAATCCTGACCGTCCACTTTAATGTTCTTACAGAAAGCAAATAATAATGACCGTTAGATCTGATATAAACGCTTTCCTTTTTATATTTGTTTTTCTTTAATTAAAGAATTCCTATTGGAAAAAGGAATCATAAACAAATCCTAATAAGTAAGGGAAATCGTTTTTTTTAATGAAATTTATATTCTTAGGTCTTACTGTACATTCATAGGTCTCATTTTTACAGCTAGCCTAGAAGAAGAAGAGCTGCCTGAAGGCGAGCAGGATTTGTTTTCATGCTTTTCATATTTGAGCGAAAACGTTGATATGGTGTTTTCAAACCTCGTGAGTTAATTTAAAGAGTCAAAATGAAAGGGTGTTTTCACCATTTTTGTTTCTATTTTCAACTTAAACCCACCGAACACATGTTTAGGCATTTTTCGAGGTGAAAATCAAGGATTAAAATTTCGATTTCGGTTGAAATTTCAGTCGTCCAAATTTATGCAAATTTCAGAAAAAATTTCAATTTCAGTTAAAAAAAATGCTAGAAAACTTATTAATTAATATCTATACTTTATATAGGCTCTAAAATTAACAAATAATGAAATTTAGCATTTAAGATATGTAACATTGCCCATATGGATTAATTTTTATATACATAAAGGAGAAAAATTCGTGTTTTGCATTTCACTAAAGGATTAATGACTCACAAGGACATATAAAAATACATCTTTTTATGGTAGGACAAGTAATTCAAATGTTCTCCTATAAGGACAAAAACCTAAATTATACATTAAAATATAAAAAATTGTCCCTGCGTCCCCGCTCGAACTCGTCGAACTCACAACGACGACGATGTCGATGACGACGACAGCGTGAAAATCCCGCCCTCTCCAGCCACCTCGCCGCCCTCAAGTCCCTCGTCAAGACGCTCAAGACCACTAAGCGCCGCCACGGCCTCCGCTCTTTTCTAACTCGCCGGGTTGATCGAGTCCGAAATCCAGCATGGATCGACTGCGAAAGCCTCGAGAGCTTGACCAATCCCTAAAGCAACAAAACCCAGAAAACGAGGACAAGTAGGTGAAGCTACTGACTCAGTTCGAGGACCGAGTTCTGCACGGGTTCAACCGCAAGCTCCAAGATTTGATTTTGAAGTCGAAAGTCTTCAATTCGCTCATTTGGGTCCTCTGCGAATCGCCCAATTCCTTGAACCGAGTTCGAGAACACTCTGCTTTCGCCATAACTGCTCTGATCCAGTTCAATAAGGACGTGTTCGTGGGCCAAGTCCTGATGGGCCTAACGATCAAAGCCATAATGATAATGGCAACTTGAATGTCTCGAGGTGATCAAGTTAAACCTGCACTTGAACAAGAACTGTTGATACCATACCCGACCGGTCACATGTTACTGAAAGAAGGAAGACATTCGGACAACTCTTACCTTCCGGGAACACATCCCCGGAAGCCTACCCTCTAGGAACATTCCTCCCGGAGACTTGCCTTCCGGGAATGCTCTTCCAGAAGCCCGCACTCAGGCCAACCGAGGCCCAGACAACACCAACAAGGCCCGCATGCCATCCTAAGCAAGGCCCATGTGCCACTCTAAAGAAAGCCCACCTAGGCAACCAATGCCTTGGTGACACAAGGCTTCCACAAGCCTCCAAGAAAGGGGAAGGGGGGGAACCCCCCCCACCCCCGCCACAAAGGAAGAAGACGGCCCCCCCCCCCCCCAAAAAGAAACCACCCACCACACAGCGCGACCCCCCCCCCCCCCCCCCCCCCTCCCCCCCCCCCCCCCCCCCCCCCCCCCTACCCTCCCCCCCCCCCCCCGCCGCACCAAGGCGGGGGGGGGGACGGGCCCGCCCCCCCCCCCCCCCCCCCCCCCCCCCCCCCCCCCCCCCCCCCCCCCCCCCCCCCCCCCCTGTAGGATATTTGTATCTTAGACATAAATGTAATTGGCTATCCTTGTCTCACAAAAACATTGTAAAATCATTCACATGCTCAATCTAGGTGTTTAGTAGTTAGCCTTAAGCTTAGTGATAAGTGGTCGAGTTGAAGATCAAGAAATGAAGACATGCTTGGAGGTGTTATGATTAACTCAGCACTTAGTATAAATTGCATTTGCATGAACTTTTCAAAACTTAGGATTGAAATTAAGAAAAATGTATTTCTCATAAAAAAACTCAGTTTTCTTACAAGCCGTGACTGGTCACTTGATCCGCATATGACAGTCACTTTTCTGACAGTAACGCTGATTGATCTTTTAAACAGCTCAAGCCTTTATCCGGGTTGACCAAACATCTGTTTACCCGCTGGACAATCAGCTACACCCCACTACCTCGGTTTGACTATTCTTTTTGCAGATCTTAAGGTAATCTCAGCCGTTGGATTCTTATCCTTTAGGGCTATATATTTCAAACTCTTCCCCCACTATTGAGTTAGGGTTTTTGCGCATAACATATCTTCTTGCATATTTTCAAAAGCTCTCATATTTGCTGCCTCCTAGTTCGGAATCATATCTTACATCCTTGTGAACTTTCATTCATGTTAAGTTTCTACAAGGATTCATAAGATGGCATGCACATGAATTTCTTCTAAGTTTCGGTTCTTCTCAAAATCATATCTTTGAAGGAAACCTTGAAGAAGTTCTCATCTTCACCGTTTCAACTTCCTTGTTTTCAAAACTCATTTAATTTAGAAGTTGAAATAGTGATCTTCGATCTTGTCTCCCATGTTCACACATTATTGAGACAAGGTTGATATTTAGGAGTCTTTTGACTTCATGTTTTTCTCCCAGTTTTGTAACTGTTCAGTAGAACACTCATTGTCCAGCGGTTTTCCTGAAGCTCTTTAGCTCTCTGTAACTCTGCTGGTGACTAGTCACATATAATCACAGCTATACATTTGGTGCCGCTGACCAGACATACGTGTGTATTCTCTGGAAAGTGATTGACCAGTCATCTGTACCACTGGAGGTGAAGCGATTGAAGAAGAAGCCGCACGAGGAACTGCTGCATCTAAGACTAGGTACATTAGATATTGAGCATTGTATGAACCTTGTATTGGGCATCTTTTTGCCGTTTCATAGTGGAAGGCCGGTCTTCTGATAGACCCCCGGTTTTTTACCCTTTTGGGATTTTTCCGGGTACCAAAACATTGTGTCCATCTCTTTGATTTGTTAATCACTTGGCCAATTATAAAATCAGATTTAATTATGCACCAACTTAACTTAACGTGCAATCTGGACAAATCTGTGTGACTGGTCATCCTATAAACTGTTGCATTAGAACTGCTGGATTTGAATAGGTTGTAGTTGTGGATAGCCCGCAGATTTCATCTTCACTGAATCTGTTCTGGGGACCTAAGTTGGCATAGCATTCGCGTGTGGTTGAACAAATTCACAAGCATACACAATCTATAATCTAAGGGACTAGTCAGATACTTGAGTTTGGAAACAACGTGACTAGTCACGTGATTCAAGTATTGAAACAAGTATCAGGTTCATCACTTTAGGTGACTGGTCACCTGAAAGTGATCTTTTGTGTGAATTGATTGTACGTGCCGTGACTTAATTAAAAATTACCCCCCTCATTGCCAACCTGCAATTGGCATCAGAGCAGGGCTTTAGACATACTTAAAGCAGGTCTAGGGACTGGTTGGTTAAGGGTCTAGTCATGGAAAGAGATCGAGTAGCCGGTTCGGTGAATTCACCTCCCTACTTCGATGGCACAAACTATGCTGCTTGGCGTGATAAATTTGAGATTTTTCTTGATGCTTATGATGAGTTTGCTTTCCAGTATCTGTCTGTTGAATGGCGTCCTCCGTTTAGAATTGTTGACGGTGAGAGAGTGAATGTTCCAAGAGATGACTGGACACAGGTCCAAGTCAATGCGTCTAATGCAAACAAAAAGGCTAGGAACGCCATAGCTGTTGCTGTATCCAGTGCACAATATTCACATATTCAGCACTGTACAACAGCTAGGGAAGCTTGGGATAGATTGCGTGTCATTCATGAGGGTGATGACCAGGTCCGGGATTTAAAACTTGAAATGGTTCTGTCCGAGTTCGAGGAACTCCGGATGACTGATTCCGAGAGCTTCTCGGATTTTTATCTCAGACTTGAGAGTGTCACTAATGCAGCGATGAGTCTAGGGTCACCAATTTCAGAGCTTACAGTTGTTCAAAAAATCTTAAGGGTGTTGCCTAGGAGGTTTTCCGCGAAGAAGACCGCAATCAAAGAATGTCAAAACATGTCGGACATAAAGCTTCCTAAACTTGTTGGTAAATTAAAGACTTATGAGCTGGAATTAAAATTGGAAGAGAGTATGCACAAAAAGGACAAAGGTGTTGCACTACAGAGTGTGACCGATCATCCTGAACCCAAAAGTTCTAAGTCTGACCAGTCATCCTCTGTTGATGATGATATGGCACTGTTTGTCAAAAGGTTTAGAAGAATCTTAAGGGATAGAAAGGATCACAAGGGTAGTACAAGCTATCCTAGAGAGTCAAAGTTCAAACCTCAGGGTGAAATGACTAATGAAAAGAAATTTGAAAAGAACTCAGGGTCTAGAGAGAATAAGTTCAAGAAGGGTCCTGTGAAGTGTTTCACCTGTGGTGGGACTGGTCATATTTCTGTTGATTGTGCTAACAATAGGAAAAAGTCATACAAAGGCAAGGATAAGGACTTGAAAGCATCTTGGAGTGATAGTGAGGATGAGGAATCACTTCACTCTAACTCTTCTTCAGAGAATGAAGATGATGAGGTTGTCTTTGTTGTTAGAATTTCTGATCACAACTCAGCGAGTGAGGAATCCGAGTCGGGTTCACACCTGAGATGTATTGTCCTGTTTTTCATGATTATGATGCTCTTCCAGAGAATCAGACTTATGAGAAGATGTGTGAAAGGTATGATGCCTTATTTGATGGAACTTGTGTGATCAAGGCTGATAGCATTGAGCTTAAAAAGCGCTGTAATGAGTTGGAACTGGAAAAGGCTGCACTCTGTCTCGCTTTAGAGGATTACGAGACAGGTCATTCACATAAAGAAAGGGAGAGTGCAGATGACCAGTCATCTGAGTCTAGATTTGAAGTTTTGTATACACAGATGTGTATTCAGTATGAAAAGGTTAAAAAGGAGAATCTAGATCTTAGACATCTACTGTGCACCTCAGAAAATGATATTAATCTCATGCATAGTAAAAGTCTTAAGTTAAAAGAGGAAGTTGAGTCACTCAAGCAATCTAATGTCCACTTGGTTGAATACAATAAATCACTGCAAGTAAAGGTTAATGATCTGTCAATTGGTTCGGCTAAGTTAGACAAGATGCTTAATGTTGGGAAAAGTCACAATGATAGGACTGGTCTAGGTTTTGTAGCTGATGGGTCTGGTCCCTCAACTTCACAAACCAGGTTTGTAAAAGCTACTCCAGCAACTTCATCTAAATCACCTGTCATCTCAGTTACACCTGAATCTAGAGTCAGCACAGACAAAATGAGCAATCAAGTGTCGTCTAGGTCCACTGTTCCTTCAAGGACCAGATATGTACCCACGTGTCACCACTGTGGTGTGACTGGTCACATAAGGCCTAAGTGTCCGAAACTTAAAATCAAAGGTCAGACTAAGCATAATGGGACACTTAAAGAACAGGTTGATTTGTTGCTTATTGAAGTAACCAGGATTGCTAAGCTTGTTGGGTCATCTTCTTCTTCACCTAGTGCTCCTAAGAACAAGTGGGTAAAGAAAAATGAAAAGTGTCTAGTCGCTTTGTCTGTTTTGAATGTGCGTGATCCAACTCGTTGGTACATTGACAGTGGCTGTTCCAAACACATGTCTGGTGACAAATCTGTCTTTGTAAATTTTAAAAATTTTGATGGTGGTTGTGTTGAATTTGGAGGTGGTGAAACTGCTAAGATGACTGGTCAAGGTAGTGTTAAACTTCCGGGTCTACCAGTCCTTGAAAATGTAAGGTATGTAGAAGGCCTTAAGTCCAACCTTATCAGTGTATCACACTTGTGTGATCAGTGGGCTGAGGAAGTCTGCATGTCAACAAAAGGTTGTAGGATTATTGATAGCAAGGGTCGGGATCTAGTCAGGGACAGGCAGATCTAATGACAACTGCTATACACTTGATAGCCAAACCCTGGCTACCAAGGTGACCTGTCACTCTGTGACTGATAAGACCACTGCTTTATGGCATCAACGGTTAGGACATATGAATTTCAATGATTTGTACACCTTGGCCAAAAAGCAGCTTGTTAGAGGTATTCCTAAACTAGATAAGCCGTCTAAGCACATTTGTGGTCCATGTCAGTTGGGCAAACAGTCACGTGTCGCACACAAGAGAGTCAAGGATGTTGGGACTAGTCACCCCCTTGAACTCATTCATATGGATCTTGTTGGTCCAGTTCAAACCGTGTCTGTTGGTGGTAAGAAATACATTCTTGTGATTGTTGATGATTTCAGTAGGTTTTCTTGGGTGTCTTTTTTGAGAGAAAAGTCTGATGCTTTTCAAAATTTTGTGACGGTATTCAAGCAAATTCAGAATGAGGTTGTGACTGGTCACCCCTCTGTTGTCAGAATTAGGACTGATCATGGCACTGAGTTTGAGAATTCCTTGTTTGCTGAATTCTGTGCCAGCATGGGCATAAAGCATGAGTTTTCGGCTCCAATTACCCCTCAACAAAATGGAATTGTTGAGAGGAAAAATAGAGTCTTGATTGAAATGGCTAGAGTGATGCTCAATAGCAAAAATCTGGCTAAGAATCTGTGGGCCGAGGCCATTAATACTGCTTGTTATATTTCCAATCGAGTCTACTTGAGACCAGGCACAGACCAGGACTCCCTATGAGATCTGGAAAGGGAAGAAACCAATGATCAGTCACCTAAGAGTCTTTGGCAGTACTTGTTACATATTGAGAGATAGGGAACACCTTGCCAAGTTTGATCCCAAGAGTGATGAAGGCATTTTTCTTGGGTACTCCACGACCAGTCGAGCCTATAGAGTTTTCAATCTTAGAACCAACACCATCATGGAATCCATAAATGTCACAATTGACGATCTTGATGCGTCAGTTGAGTTAGCCTTAGATGAGGATGGTCTGTTTCCCGAGAAGGTCACTGAGTCTACTAGTGAGACTCAGGCAGAACAAGATGACCAGTCATCTGGTTCTGACTCTGAAAGTTCAGAAGTGTCTAGTCATCCACCAAAGAAAAAGCCAAACTGGGTAGTGTCTAGACATCCTGAACAGAACATAATTGGGTCAGCAAAAGAAGGTGTGAGGACTAGAGGTCAGATCCAAAGTGAAGTAGCACATGTGTGTTATGTCTGCACAATAGAGCCCAAGAACATCAAAGAAGCTCTTATCCATGAGGAATGGGTGCTTGCCATGCAAGAAGAGCTGAATCAGTTTGAGAGAAATCAAGTCTGGACATTGGTCAAGAGACCAGTCACCTCAAATGTCATAGGTACTAAGTGGATCTTTAAGAACAAGAGTGATGAGACTGGTCACATAGTGAGGAACAAGGCTAGGCTTGTTGCTCAGGGATATTCTCAAGTTGAAGGCATTGACTTTGAGGAAACTTTTGCTCCTGTAGCTAGACTTGAGTCAGTCCGTTTGTTGTGTGCCATTGCTTGTCATCTTAAATTCAAGTTGTATCAAATGGATGTCAAAACGGCATTTCTCAATGGATACTTGAATGAGGATGTGTTTGTTGAGCAACCAAAAGGCTTTGAGGATCCTCATATGCCTAATGGTGTGTATAAGTTGAAAAAGGCTTTGTATGGTTTGAAGCAAGCTCCTAGAGCTTGGTATGATAGGTTGTCTAGTCACCTTCTGTCGAATGGCTATACACGTGGATCAGTTGACAAGACCTTGTTCATTAAGCGAACAAAAAGTGATGTTGTGGTTGCTCAGATTTATGTTGATGACATTGTTGTTGGTTCCACATCCGAATCCCAAGTTCAACAGTTCATAAAGATTATAACTCGTGAGTTTGAGATGAGTCTCATTGGTGAATTGAATTATTTTCTTGGTTTGCAAGTTAGGCAAGAAGAGACTGGTCTCTTCATTTCTCAATCCAAGTATGCTGCAAACCTTGTTAGCAAATTTGGATTTTCTTCTGCCAAACCCGCTAGGACCCCCATGAGCAAATCCACCAAGTTGTCTAGTGATAAAGCAGGAAAGAGTGTTGACCAGACACTCTACAGAAGTATGATAGGCAGCCTGCTGTATCTTACTGCAAGTAGACCAGACATCTCCTTCTCTGTTGGAGTTTGTGCTCGATTTCAAAGCGATCCTAGAGAATCACATCTTCATGCTGTAAAAAGGGTCATTAAGTACGTTAGTGGGACGTTGTCTTATGGCATATGGTATACATTTGACACAAATACCAATCTTGTTGGGTTTAGTGATGCTGACTGGGCAGGATGTAGTGATGATCAGAAAAGCACCTCCGGTGGTGTCTTTTATCTAGGAAACAACATGGTTTCTTGGTATAGTAAGAAGCAAAATTCGGTTTCGTTGTCCACTGCTGAGGCAGAGTACATAGCAGTAGGTAGTTGCTGCACACAGTTGCTTTGGATGAAGCAAATGCTTAGTGACTATGGCATCGTCGAGGACCAGTTCCTCATATATTGTGATAACACGAGTGCTATATGCATCTCTGAGAACCCGGTGCAACATTCTAGGACCAAACACATTGATATTAGGCACCACTTCATTAGAGATCTCGTTGAGTCAAAGACATTAATGCTTAAATTTGTGCCCTCGGAAAAACAGCTTGCTGATATTCTAACAAAACCCTTGGAGGATCAGGTCCTGACTGGTCTTCGCAAAAGTTTTGGAATCTGCTCTATTGACTAGTGTGACTAGTCACAGTTAATGCTTGTGTATTTTTCAATTCCTGCATATCATGCATCATCTCTAAATTGAAAAACACCTCTCAAACTGGTTTTTCCTTGTGTTGATACTATGAATTGGATATTTGTTAGATATAATTGAAGCCCTAGATTGAGTCAAATGGTCATAATCCCGTCTCTTGATCAAGAAGTAAAGAGTGCATATTCTAAAGATGGTTGATTTAAATTTGTTTTCAACACTTGTCTAATTCCCTTACTATTTGATGATAATTAATCATGTTGACTCTTGGTTTTTCAAAAGATGTGTAGTTAAAAATAAAAATGGATATTTTCCTCGAAAATGAAAACAAGAAGGACAATAAGGCCCTAACTCAAAAGAAAAATAAAATCAAAAGATTAGGGTTTTGGGCTTGAGTCAAAGAAAAGATGTGCCAATTTTGCACCACTACTTCAAATCAATATGATTGTTCTACACTCAAATTTAAATTGTGCAAATTATCGCTTGTTTGAAAGTCTTAAGATGTTGTGGGTGCATGAAATAGTGAGTCTTCAAATAGTAATCTGTTTTCTTTGTAATGTACACTCAATATGACTAGTCATCCCCTTCCCAAATATGTTGTTTGACTTAGTCATTGAATCTCTTTTATCTCTCGAATATGTTATTGAAAGTGTCAAAATGAATGAGAAAATCAGTTTGAATACAAAAATACAATTCATGCATTTTACTTAATTTATTTATGTTTGCATCATATTTGTTCAAGCATTAACTAGGACAAGTCATACTAATTGGTGATGGTTAGTTGTTGACCCGAGTGTAAATATTGCTCATTAATGTGTTTGCTTCGAGTTATCAAATATGGTAGTGGGTCCTCATATCTTTATGTTAAGGTTGACCAGTTTAGACTACCATAATGACCGTTACATTTTCAAAATAAGGTAAGGGTTCATGAACCGGTTCCTTTTTAATCTGCCGTCTTCCAGAATGTCCACTTCTCTGCCACGTGTTCTCTGGTCACAGACCAGCGTGTTCTTTCATGATCCATGGGAGCGTTTCGGAAAAAGGGTTTGAGTGGGTTTTTAAGTCTAGGGTTCGGCCTCTCTCTATTCCATTCTTCAACCGCCGCTTTCAAACCTCTACCCAAAATTTCTCAACTTCTGAAAATCACAAGAAATTCTCAGAAATTCCTTCAAACCCATCACTGATCTCACTGCCAACATGTTTTTGGCACTGCTAATTGCACATTTGGTGCATCTTCGCTACGGTTCAGGCTCCGATGAAGAGCCCCAGGTTGTTGTGACTGAGCACCCCTCCGAATCGCAGTCCGACTTCGTGTCAACACCCTTGGCTGCTCCTGACAACCATGAAAAGAACTCTGACGAACAACCTGAAGAGTTCTCTGCTCGTCCATCTTCTGTTCAGACCAACCCATCTCCTCCTCCAAATAGCCGCGGCAAACGTGTAAAGCACCTGGCTCCACCGCGGAAATCACGAGGATCCACCTCTCAGTCGACGACCAGTCAGTCCCGCTTCGTAGATGAAGATGCGCAGAGGTATTACAACCAAGTCTCTACACGGATGATTGTGACCGAACGAGGGTATCCCATTCTAAACTTTCCTTCCAAATTGGTCAAGTCCTTAGGTATGGGTTGGGTTCAAGAGGTCATTAGGAGCTTAAATCTTGAAAATTTGGTGGCTGGGTTTCCCAGTTCTTTCCGTTTTAATGTGTCAGTTGTGCGTGAATTTTATGCAAACTTCCCTGTCCTAGAAGAATTTGAGTATGGTACACGGGTTTCTGTTAGAGACACAGTGGTTAGGTTGAGTCCTTCTATAATTTATGATCATTTCTCTTTGCCTAGTCCTTCAAGTCATGATGCATATGATAACTATCTTGACGAGTCGAGTAGATATTTTATGCATGATTTCTCTGTCTTAGCTTTTCATGACCCAGAACTAGTCTTGGCCCATGGTACAAAGCCGTCTAGACACCACTTGTCCCCTAGCTTTAGGTATTTGCTGCATTTCATTAAAACCAATCTTGTTCCTACCGGCAATGCAGCCAATGTCACCTTAGAAGCAGCCCGTCTAGCAATTCTCTTGTATCATCGTTTTCCTGTTCCGTTTGGTCACCTCATTTATGATGCAATAGTGTCTAAGACTAGGAATTTTGGGAAAATGGAAGGGTCACGTGGTTCTATTGTATTCCCTTGTCTGATCCATCATCTGTGTGAGACCTCTGGAGTCGACATGTCTGGTCCTGAGGATGTGTTTCAGGCTCCCACCAGTCCTATGACTGCGGATTTTGTGCAAAAGAGTGAGACTGCGGTTAACAACGCTTGAAAGGTTAAGGTCAATCTAGGATCAGTCACTGAGGAATCACTGTCTGCCACCATTGACGCTGCTGTTAAGAAGGCCACATCACAGCTTCTCGAAGCTTTTGGTGTGAAGAAAAAGAAGTCCAAGACCTCATCTGTGAAGGCGACTGATCAGGAGTGATCGAGTGTTGATGTTGTGTTGTTGTTTGTGTTTGTTGTCTACTTTCTGTCGTGTCTAGTCTCTGTGAACAATGTTTATGACGGTTGTTTTTTTTTTGGTTGTAACTTAATTAGCCCTTTTGGACATTGAGGCTAGTGTGTGTTTGCTTTAATGATTGTCAAGCTCTGATTTCAGTTTCCTTCAGTACTACATGGTTTATGTTTTCATGTTTATTAAGTCATGCATATTTTCCTTGATCTTATCTGTCTAGTCTTGTGTGAGTTTCCCAATTTCTGTTGACTAGTCATATTTGTACAGTACTGCCTTCTTCACTGTTTCTGTTTCTGCATAGTTTGTTTAGTTATCTCTCCGAATTTACCATGTCTAAAGCTTCCGTTTGTGCTAATCCTTTGTCTTCCCATGACAAAAAGGGGGAGTAAGTTTGGAGTTAGGGGGAGTATAAACATTGCCATGTTCATGATTGCTATTTTTTATCTGGCTAACTCTCTTAATTGTGGATATCATGTTATGGTCCTTAGGGGGAGAAAATGCATACATATATACATATTTCTTGAGTTTCAATTGCAGGAACATTCATTGACTGGTCACAGTCATTTGGTGACTAGACACATATGCATGGATATATATATGTCTCTTGCAGGTACATTTGGTGACTAGTCACCGCTAGTCAATTCTTGCTGAGTGTGAGAGATGTGAGCATATCGGGTTGTTTTTGTCAAGGAAAGCCAAAGGGGGAGATTGTAGGATATTTGTATCTTAGACATAAATGTAATTCGCTATCCTTGTCTCTCAAAAACATTGTAAAATCAATCACATGCTCAATCTAGGTGTTTAGTAGTTAGCCTTAAGCTTAGTGATAAGTGGTCGAGTTGAAGATCAAGAAATGAAGACATGCTTGGAGGTGTTATGATTAACTCAGCACTTAGTATAAATTGCATTTGCTTGAACTTTTCAAAACTTAGGATTGAAATTAAGAAAAATGTATTTCTCATAAAAAAACTCAGTGTTCTTACAAGCCGTGACTGGTCACTTGATCCGCATATGACAGTCACTTTTCTGACAGTAACGCTGATTGATCTTTTAAACAGCTCAAGCCTTTATCCGGGTTGACCAAACATCTGTTTACCCGCTGGACAATCAGCTACACCCCACTACCTCGGTTTGACTATTCTTTTTGCAGATCTTAAGGTAATCTCAACCGTTGGATTGTTATCCTTTAGGGCTATATATTTCAAACTCTTCCCCCACTATTGAGTTAGGGTTTTTGCGCATAACATATCTTCTTGCATATTTTCAAAAGCTCTCATATTTGCTGCCTCCTAGTTCGGAATCATATCTTACATCCTTGTGAACTTTCATTCATGTTAAGTTTCTACAAGGATTCATAAGATGGCATGCACATGAATTTCTTCTAAGTTTCGGTTCTTCTCAAAATCATATCTTTGAAGGAAACCTTGAAGAAGTTCTCATCTTCACCGTTTCAACTTCCTTGTTTTCAAAACTCATTTAGTTTAGAAGTTGAAATAGTGGTCTTCGATCTTGTCTCCCATGTTCACACATTATTTGAGACAAGGTTGATATTTAGGAGTCTTGTGACTTCATGTTTTTCTGCCCAGTTTTGTAACTGTTGCAGTAGAACACTCAGTTGTCCAGCGGTTTTACTGAAGCTCTTTAGCTCTCTGTAACTCTGCTGGTGACTAGTCACACATAATCACAGCTCATACATTTGGTGCCGCTGACCAGACATACGTGTGTATTCTCTGGAAAGTGATTGACCAGTCATCTGTACCACTGGAGGTGAAGCGATTGAAGAAGAAGCCGCACGAGGAACTGCTGCATCTAAGACTAGGTACATTAGATATTGAGCATTGTATGAACCTTGTATTGGGCATCTTTTTGCCGTTTCATAGTGGAAGGCCGGTCTTCTGATAGACCCCCGGTTTTTTACCCTTTTGAGGTTTTTCCGGGTACCAAAACATTGTGTCCATCTCTTTGATTTGTTAATCACTTGGCCAATTATAAAATCGGATTTAATTATGCACCAACTTAACTTAACGTGCAATCTGGACAAATCTGTGTGACTGGTCATCCTATAAACTGTTGCATTAGAACTGCTGGATTTGAATAGGTTGTAGTTGTGGATAGCCCGCAGATTTCATCTTCACTGAATCTGTTCTAGGGACCTAAGTTGGCATAGCATTCGCGTGTGGTTGAACAAATTCACAAGCATACACAATCTATAATCTAAGGGACTAGTCAGATACTTGAGTTTGGAAACAACGTGACTGGTCACGTGATTCAAGTATTGAAACAAGTATCAGGTTCATCACTTTAGGTGACTGGTCACCTGAAAGTGATCTTTTGTGTGAATTGATTATACGTGCCGTGACTTAATTAAAAATTACCCCCCTCATTGCCAACCTGCATCCTTCCTTCCCAGACCGAGAGGGGACGGGGCCCACCCCCCCCCACCCCGGCCCACTCCCCGGACGGGCCCCCCCCGCCCCCCCCCGCAGCCAACACCCGGCCCCCCCCCCCCTCCCCCCGCAAACACACCCCCCGACCCACCAAACCCCCCCCCCACTTTTCCCCCCCTCTCACAAACCCCTTTTTAACAACAAAAAGAGACCAGAGAGAGGATTTGTTAAATAAATATAAAAACCTTCTCCCTCTCCCCTCCTATAAACAAAAACACAAAAAATTACTACCTTCACCCGGGGGGGGGGGGGGGGGGGGGGGGGGGGGGAGGGGCGGGGGGAAAAAACGAAATCTTGATGCATTTTATTTTGTCTATTAAATTTGGGAACTCTACACATTTAGTTCAGTCCTTTAGATTTGAATTCTTAGATTTAATGTTTTGTGCCAGAGTAAAGAAGAGAAGTTGAGAAAAAACGAAGAGAAAAGAGTGTACTTGCAACTCTACGAGGCAATGGAAGCCCTCCTTCACATATGCAGGGATGGTTATTGTTAAAAAAAAATGCAGGGATGGATGTAGGACTATAGGTCCCTGTGACAAGGTGATATGGCCCGTTCCAAAAATTTCCCGAAATAGAGTGAAATTACCAAAATGTCCTTTTGGTCAAACGGTTGACTTCTGAACGTTGAGGAATTCCATATTCGATATTGTACTTTATGTGGAGAGCTTGACGATACGAACGCATTCGCGAAGACGGAATCGAATTCCGAGTTGTATCGAAGAAATTACGGACGAAAAATGGAATTGTGCAGTGGTGGGTTGTGACACGTGGCATGCCGAGATTGGCCAATGCCACAGTGTCAGCCAATTATTGGCTGATACTATTTTGGGGTTTTTAAAATCCGCTTTAACCCAAGTTTCCTGAAAGGGAAACTCGAGTTCGGACTCCCAACCCGAACAAAAGAGAAACGCCCAAAATCGCCGGCGCCTCCACCTTCGATTCACCTTCGTCGACGACGAATTGGACCAGCGACCACCCGAATCGGCTTCCCCTCATCCTCACGAGCTCGAAGCACCAAGAAACGGAACTGGAAACCGTGCGGAGCAGCCCCAACGAAGCCGACGGAAAATCGGATCTTCCGATGGATTTTCCGACCAGCACAGTGGGAGGTGAATCACGAAAGTTGGATTTTTGAATTTCCTCTCGTTCCGTAGATGAATTTTGATATAAAGATCGTCGATTTTGGTTGAGAATTGAGGAAGTTAGGGAGTTTTGAAATTCGGTGAATAGTCACCGGAAATTCCCAGTTTCCGGCGACTATAGCGACGGCCGGCATGGCAGAGGGGATGAACTCGCCGGAATCTGGAATTCTCCAGATTCCAATGAGTTTTTCGGAGCCAGCACGGCGGTGGTGCGGCAGCGATGACGTCATCGACGGGTGTTGACATCAGCGCCTAGTCAGCTGACACGTTGGTGCCGCATCAGCGACACGTGGCTGCCACATGGGCACCACGTCAGCACTGTGTCAGAGCCACGTCAGCACCGGTGTGCTGACGTGGCAGCCGATGACCGGCGTTGACCAGTCGTTGACCAGGGTTGACCGACCACTTTTCCGAGTGGAAATGACGTTCCGGCTCCAATGGCGAGCTCCGTTTAGCCATCCGAGAAACGGTTATACCCCGATTGAGTAAAATGTGGGGAATTAGGGTTTTACGGGTTTTCGTTTGGTTCGTTTATTAATTGTTATTCTTTGGGATTGTTACGTGATCGGTTCCCGAGGCACCACCATAACCGAACCGCTCAGTCAGATGAGGAGGACGACGAGGATCACCCGGCATATCTATGAGTGGACGGGTTTTGGTTTTGATCGTTGTTTGGGCATGCTTTATATTTATGTTTACGTTATATATATATATATATATATATATATATATATATATATATACATGCATTATCTCTGTTGCCTTTATGGTATCAGAGCCATAAGTGTTGAGATCCAGTTATCTTTCTGAAGTTTTCTTTCGATTCAATCAACTCATTCCGCCCAAGTGGCTGGTTATCCATCTATTGATTCATTTGCTGTTCATCTATCTGTCTATCTATCCTTGTTTATCTTCTGCATTAGGAGTATTCCGAAAGTCCAAACAGTAAGGCCAAAGACAAAACAGTAAGTCCCAGGTGAGGCATGAGCGGCGGGCATGAGCGGTGAGGAAGAGATCTTCTAAGGTTACCAGGTACGCATAGATAGAGAAACGATGATAAATAGTGAATAAGTCAATTTTTAGGTTTCTAGTCAGTTGTCAAGATGAGTCGATTATTTCGATCCAACTCTTCAGTCAGTTCTAGGTCCAACCTAGGCCAAATACCAGACATAGTCAACAAAAGTCCCAAAGACCAAACACTCCTCATTCAAAGTAACCAGTCAAATGCCAATATTAGAATTCCCCAAACACTCAGATGGTCAGAAATCAATCTTCCAACCGATTGGTTACTAGTCAATGAAAATCAGCCAACTGATGTCCAGAATACTCAGTCACCTTTAGATTAAATTCAACAATACCTAGACGGTACAGTCAAAATCAACTTTAGAGGTCAACCTTCCTCTTCAGATCCAAAACCCATCAGTATCCGAACTATTCCGAGTCAAACAAATCGTATCTTACCGCCCAGACATTCCTTTGCCGAGTCAGCCTCAACCGAAGGAGTTCTCCGACGCGATCAAGATATCGATAAAGAATTTAAAAAACTCAAGTTAAAAGAAGTCCAAACCACTTCTCAAGTCACCCATCCCTGTTATGCAAACAATGACGATTCCGAGTCAGACAAACAGTCACCCACAGCAACAGATTTCGAAGTCACTCCTCCTATTAATTCCCAGCTTCTCACAATCACCAAAGAATTCACAATCAATTGGAAAATGCTTGACAAGCATTTTACACACGAAGTAAACATCCAAAGACGAAACCAGTTTCGCCAACAATTCTCTGAGTCAGAGAAGAAAGAACTGTTTAGTCAATGGAAAAACACAATGATTGAAAACCAAAAAGAAATATTCTTTCTGGATTTCATTGATGAGTCACACAATAACGTCAATGTAGTCACCAAACAAAACTGGGTAAAATCGGACAAAACACATGCGTCTGGCCAGTCACCCCCCAGTTGAAACAATAGTCATTCCACACTTAGAAACATCCATCATTGCTTCTCCATTCAAAATCCCTGATAAGGATTCAGAAGTCAAAAAAGTCATTGAACAAAATAATTACACCAACCAGTGTCTAGTCACTATTGGAAAACAGTTAGACAAAATTGAAACCAATACTGACCAACTTCTCAGTCAGCCCAGTCCATCCAAAAAAGAGAGTCCACTAGTCAAGTTCGAATCCAAACCAGGTCCGAGTCTAAAGCCCAAGGATTCCACACTAGTAAAAATAGAACAAATGTTAGAAAAACTAACACCATCCAAACCAGGACCCGCAGTCAACATGATAAATGTCTCCCAAACTAGTCAACAGTCTGATTCCTCTGAACCAGAACCCGAATCAGATAACATCAGTCAAATTGAAAATGCTTTCAAAGATCTCGAAGTCAAAAGAATTTCAAATAGAACTCGAGTCAGCCCTACCAGTCTCACAAAGAACGGGTATCCAAGGCCAACACCTCCTGACATGCAATTTGAAGAAAGAATGTTCTCAAACCAATTCGCAGTTTCTGCAGACAAGCTTTATGAATGGAACATAGATGGTCTGTCAGAACAAGAATTGTTGAACAAAATTCAACACATGTCAATGGTGGCCAATACTTATTCCACTACTCATAAAATTAGTCAAATCGAAATCCTTGAGTTACTAGTCACCGGTTTTACCGGCATCCTCCTATCTTGGTGGGAAAATCATCTCACTCCTGATTCCAAACAAGCCATTCGATCAGCAGTCAAACAAGATGAAGATGGATTACCAATATTCGATGAAACCATCGGACAAGGTATTCCTGATCCAGTCAACACTCTTCTATTCACAATCATAGAACATTTCATAGGTACTCCTAGCTAGTAAAATCACCTCTAGGATCCATGATCAACTCAGTAACCTTCGATGCCCTACTCTCAGTGATTTCAGATGGTATAAAGATGTCTTTATATCCAGAGTCATGCTTCGTGAAGATAGTAATCAGCCTTTCTGGAAAGAAAAGTTTATTAACGGTCTTCCTAATTTATTCGCCCACAAAATTAGGCAAGTTCTCAGTAACGAGAACAATGTCATTCCTTACGATTCCCTCACATACGGTAACATTATCAATACAATTCAGCAAGAAGGTTTGAAGATGTGAATTGATATGAAAATTAGTAAACAAGTCAACAGTGATAGGAAAATCGCCAAATACGAAATGGGTAATTTTTGTGAACAATACGATCTACCACCAATAGCCCCTTCCAGAAATACCAAGTCTAGCCAAAAATACCCTAGTCACAAAAGATATCACAAATACAAACGATATCAGAAAAGTAAACCTGCCAATGATGTTTTCTACTCCAAGCCCAGACCAAAACAACATTGGAAGAAAAATACCGAACCAGGTCAAAAATACCAGTCAAAAGATAAAAACAGTATTACTTGTTTTAAATGTCAAAAGAAAGGTCATTATGCCAAAGATTGCAGAGTCAAGAAAACCATCAGTCAGTTAAAAATCTCCGATCAAGAGAAAGAAGAACTTCTTAAAATACTCCAGATCAGAGAAACCAGTGATGACAACTTAGAGTCAAACCCTGAGTCAGACACAGAGTCAGCCTCTGATAAATCAAGTTTTAGTTCTCCTGATATCAATTTTGGTTGTAAAGACACTTGCTGCAAAACAGTAACTGTTCTTACAAAACAAGAAGAACAGGAAGAACTCCTAGTTGATCTTATTAGTAAATTAGAAAACCCAGAACTCAAAGTCGAGTATCTGAAAAAGTTGAAAAAAGTCATGCTCCAGTCAGAAGAAAGCCAGCCTAAGACTCCAGAAACAAAAATTTGTCTTAGCACCACATTAGAAAAATTCAGTAAAAGAAAAGATAAGTTACCAACACTTCAAGATCTTCATTCTGAAGTCAACCACCTCAAGTCAGAAGTCAAAATTCTCAAACAACAAAATCAAGAGTTAAAAACAGGCCAGTACCTGATCAGTCAAGACTTAGAAACATTCAAGCTAAGACTTCCCCAGAAAACACCAACTGAGGAGGAAAAGAATAGCTATGAACACGTTCTGTCTTATCTCGAACGTATTCAAATTAGAAAATGGTATTCCAAAATAACTATAGTCATCAATGATTTCAAACTTGAAATCAAAGCATTAATCGATTCTGGTGCAGATCTCAATTGCATCCAGGAAGGATTAATTCCCACCCAATTCTATTCAAAAACCAAAGAGTCACTTAAGTCAGCCAATGGTAGTAGGATGGAAATTAATTATGAAATTTCCAAAGTTCACATCTGCCAAAGCCAAGTTTGTTTTAAAACTTCATTCGTCTTAGTCAAAAATATGACAGATCAAGTCATCCTAGGTCTTCCGTTCATTGCTCTGTTGTATCCTTTCACAACAGAAAATGATGGAATCACCACTTATCCTATGGGTGAGAAAATCAAATTTAAATTTCTTAGTCACCCTGAACTCAAAGAAATCCATGCTTTGCAGGAAGACGCCATCTCCAAGTCAGTTAGCCTACTTACCAGTAAAACCAAACACATTAGTCACCTCAAGAGTGAAATCAAATTCAGAAGAATTGAAGAACAATTACTTCACAGTCATTTCAAACAAAAACTTCTTTCATTTGAAGAACAACTCCGAGCAGAAGTCTGTTCTGATCTCCCTAATGCTTTCTGGAATAGAAAGAAACATACAGTCAAACTTCCCTACATCAAAGAATTTGATGAAAGGAACATCCCTACCAAAGCACGCCCCATTCAAATGAGTCACGAACTTATGGAGTTCTGCAAACAAGAAATTGCAGATTTAGTCAACAAAGGTATCATAAGAAGAAGTAAATCTCCCTGGTCTTGTGCAGCCTTTTATGTCCAGAAGAACGCTGAGATAGAGAGAGGAGCCCCCAGGTTAGTCATCAATTATAAGCCGCTTAATAATGTTTTAGAATGGATAAGATACCCCATTCCCAATAAGAAAGATCTCATTAGCAGATTAAGTCAAGCAGTCATCTTTAGTAAATTCGATATGAAGAGTGGATTTTGGCAAATTCAACTTCATGAACAAGACAAATACAAAACTGCATTTGTCACTCCGTTTGGCCATTATGAATGGAATGTTATGCCATTCGGCCTCAAAAATGCTCCTAGTGAATTCCAAAATATTATGAATGAAATATTCAACCCATTCAGTCATTTCTCTATTGTTTACATAGATGATGTTCTTATATTTTCTAATTCCATTGAAGAACATTGGAAACATCTCAAGTCATTCTTTCATGCAGTCAAAACTAACGGTTTAGTTGTTTCAGCACCCAAGATTAAGCTGTTCCAGACTAAAGTCAGATTTTTAGGATATCACATCCACCAGTCAACCATAGTTCCTATTGACAGAGTCATTCAGTTTGCAGAAAAATTCCCAGATAAGATCCTAGACAAAACCCAGTTGCAGAGGTTCTTAGGATCACTTAACTATGTCGCAGAATTCTATCAAAGTCTTAGAATTAAATGCAAGCCTTTATTTGATCGGCTCCAGAACAATCCTCCCCCCTGGACCAATACTCATACTTCAATAGTCAAAGAAATCAAGACATTTGTTAAATCCCTTCCATGTCTTGGTATCCCTACAGTCAATTCTTTCAAGATCGTTGAAACAGATGCCTCAGAACTTGGTTACGGCGGCATCCTCAAGCAAAAAGTCAATAATTCCAGTCCTGAACAAATTGTTCGTTTCCATTCAGGAACATGGAATCATGCACAGCATAATTACAGTACTATTAAGAAAGAAATATTATCTATTGTATTATGCATATCCAAATTTCAAGATGATTTATTAAATCAAAAATTTTTAGTCAGAGTAGATTGCAAATCTGCAAAACATGTTTTAGAAAAAGATGTTCAAAACATTGCATCAAAACAGATTTTTGCACGATGGCAAGCTATACTTAGTATTTTTTATTTTGAAATTGAATATATCAAAGGTAGTCAAAATTCAATCCCTGATTTCTTAACCAGAGAGTTTCTGCAGGGTAAACAAGATGGGATCTAGGTATCCCCTACGATCCGCCAAACAAGAGTCAACTTCCCAAAAATCAGTCAAACCAGAACAGCCATCCCAGAGTATGGTACCCTTTAGTCAATCATCTCCTATTGCAGTCACAAACAGATTTACAACTTTAGGGCAAATCCGCCCCAATTACCAGTCAACCTTAGTCACCCAATATGATCCATTCCAGTCAGTAACCCAGTCACAGTCCCATGGACAACCATCTACCATCTATCAAAAGTCATCACCATACTCCCAGAAAATGCCCAGTCATCCTCTGTTTTACATTGAAGATTGCCTCAGTCATATTAAAAATCCCAGTCAATTAGCCAAAGCCTATTTTCCTCCGGGATTCCACTATGCCCCGATGCATCCCAGTAAAACACTCGCCTATTTCAGAGATATTTTGTTCTCTACCCAGTCAGTCACCATTAAACCCATTTATGATAAGAGCGATCAACCGAAGCTCCTTTATCATTCAATCTACATTCTCAGAGTAATCACCCAGGAACAATGGGATAGTCAACCATTCAAGCCCAAGACTCTCACTGAACGAGTAGTATACAACTACTACGATTACATGGAGGCTTGGTTCAAAATATTTCTCCATCAGAATGAAGCGTTCAGCCAGTCATGGTTCATATGCTTCGACAGTAAATTCAGAAGTCAACTACCGTTGTGGTTCCAGAAGTGGTGGGCCATGTTCGGACCAACATTCGAGCTTCTCCCCAAGGAGCTCCAAGATTCAGTCAAGCATTTCTCAGTACGCCACAAGCCCAGTCAACAAAATGCTAGATTTCCACATTTACTATTATTTGTATCAAAATATAAAATGCCATGGATCATGAAATGGCAATACATAGTCAATACAGGTATTCTCAGCCGATCAATTTCAGTCAAATGGTGGGATAAATTCAAGCACCACCGAATCATTCAACAAGTCAATGAAGAATTTCCGGCAATCCAGCCCAAAGAAGTCAAACCAGTAACATCACAGTCATCTTCCTCCTCTCTCAGTATTGAAGGAAAGTCAAAAGCCGAGCTCAAAGAAATGGCCAGTCAATTACTTCTCCTCGCCAACCAAAAAGAAGGCAATGAAGAAGAAGTCAACAAAGAGGAATCATCTTCCTCTTCAGTACCAGTCACTCCAGCAGTCACCCCAGTTCCAAGCCCAGCAAAACCACTGCGTTGGGCAGATTATCCAGAAGAAGACAGTCAAGAAGATGACCGCCAAAGTTACCAGAATTTTCAAGATGCCCAAGATCCTTATGCCGACATTGATCCATACGACATGGCCAGATAAGGACACAGTCAAAACATGTGATTCTACAGTCAACAGACAAGATACTAGTCATCAACAGTAAAAAGACCCAGACAGGGTACTATTCACCAACAGTCAAGATTCTCACACTTTCGGTGAGCAATAATGCAAGTCCTTCACTCAGTTTCTATATAAGGACTCTTCAGTCACATTCCAAAGGGAGCTGAAATTAACACTGATAGTAAAAGAGCTAAAATTTCCATAGTCAATCTAGAGATTAACAGATTGTTTTAGTATACTTGAGATATCAATCTGTGATATTCATGTATCCTACTACTTTCGATATCTCTATCAATCCCCAGTAAACCATTGTATCCCAAGTAAGCAGCTCCACAGTCAATCAATAAATTGAAGTTATTTTCAAGTATATTATTTTCAAACTATCAATTGCTAATTGCTCATTATCTATTTTCATTATCATTCATTATTTTCATCAATTTACCAGTCATTTTATTAGTTATCTTCCGCATGCATTATCTCTGTTGCCTTTATGGTATATATATATATATATATGGGTCCGGTTCAAGGGACACACTATTTTGACACACCATTTAAAACATCCCTTCTTGTCCATTGGATCGGATCCATTATCAATGGGTCCCACAAAAAATTGCAAAATCAATGGACAAGAAGGGATGTTTCAAATGGTGTGTCAAAATAGTGTGTTCCATGATCCTAACCCTATATATATATATATATATATATATATATATATATATATATATTTGTTGATGTGATCGTTGGATCTATGTTCACTACCAAAAAAAAGACTTTAAACTACACCTAATAGGCATCATCAAATAAAAAAATCGATGTCATATGTCGAATAGGCATCGAATTTATAAATGATAGAGCCTAAACTATTAGAGGCATCGGTAGTTATATTTAGCGAAGCCTTTTGTAGCTAAAATGGCATCAGTTTCATTAAGTAACGAGGTCTTTATGCCTATTAGAAAACAACGCTATTGAATTTCTGATGCCTTTTGTACACGTGAGGAAAACGTGCCATCTCCAACACCTAATTCCTTTCCTTAACAATTTCAGCGACAACTTTCACAAGTTCAAAACTCCAACTCCTTCGCCGAATCTCTGCAGACCTCGTCTACTTCAACTACGGCTTCCTCTCTCTTGCCTTCTCCTCCCGTCTTCTCTTCTCTTCTTATAGATCTCAGTCGGGGAACCCAGCCTTCCATTTCCTTGTTTGGTTGTCCTTATGTCATTTCATGTGCTCCTGCATCATGAACCACAGATTACGCCGGTGATGGTCGATGAGTTTTTTTGGTGCGAATTGATTGTGTTGAAGTGTTATTGTGTGGCGTTTTTTGTATTCTGTAGATCTGACACTTGTAGAAAAAACCCCTTTTGGGACTAAATTTCAGGTCGCTTTTGTCTTCTGCTCGCCGCACTTCCTCGAATCTCAGATCTATTTCCTTTTTATTTTTGAATTTTGGGTTAGTATTTCGATTCAAGGGTTGATTTGGGGGTAAGGTCTTTGATATGGGGGTTTGAATTTGGCTTTCGGGTTGATTTGTTTTGGATTTTGGAATTGATTTGGAGGTTGAAGTTTTGATTTTGGGTTGTGGGTATTGTTAATTTGCAGGTTGTAGCTCTTACTTTGTAACTCATGGCGGCTACAGAGGTAATGAGATAATTGGTTCTTTTCATTACTTTTACTTTTGTTCTTTTATGTTCTTTTATGGTTGATATGGCTCGTTGTGGCTGGGTTGCATATTATTGTTTTTTCTTTTTGTTGTTCATTGATCTATATAGCATGATTATAATTTTCTTGCCCTGTGTTATGTAGGGATAATAGCTTGATTATCTTAAGTATGATGTTTTTTCCGTTGTGCAATGAGGAAGGATGTGAACTTGAATGCTTTGCTTAACAGGTATTTCTCTTTTCTCATTGGTCTAATGTTCAACATTTAGTAACCATTATATGATTTTCGTGTAATGAGATTGGTGTACCCAAAGGGTTAGTGGAAGCCTGAGTAAGTACTTATATATGCTCTGGTTTTCATAAATTTAATCTATTGTCCATTATTATATATGCTCTGAGTAAGTACTTTGCCATGAGTTTTTACTCAGTTAGTTGTCAATTATTAAAGAACTATAGAGTCTATGCTGAATCACATGTTTGAATTTCAGTATCAAGTGGCTCAGCTGAACATGGTCACGAAGATGCAGCAACAGAACACCACCAGTACGGAAGGGGTGGAACTATTAGAGAGCAGACCCTTTGAAGATGATGTATTTGGAAAGGTCGATATATTTCTAAAATCTATCATCTACAAAGGTAAATAACTACACATATGAATGTGGTAGAGTCAAGTTGCAATAAAACTTCAATTTTCGTCTCAGTTACTATTCTTACTTTATGCCTGTGCATAGGAATGACAGCTTACTTAAGCTATTTTAGTCTGAATGTGCAATAGAGGCTTCCTTACGTTTGAGGAAATATAACCAGAAATGAATTAAGTTGGTTAGTTCAAACATACTTGTTACCTGCACACTAACCATAATCACCAAGAGATTTCCGATCTATGTAGGTTTACGTGTTGTTGCTTAGTTAAACTTAAAACAAATGTTTAACTTGTTTGCTTCTGGTTTTTTTTTTTTTTTTTTATATGAATCACACATGAATCCATCTGCAGATCAATGTATGATACACTTGGGACTATATCTTAATGTTGGCTTTATGTCATGGTTTTCTTTGGTTTTGTAGGCTGCAGATTTGGTGCTAGTGCACAAGAGCAAGTTGATGATGTTTGAGAACAGGTAGAGTTGGTGTTTCAGTGGGCTTTTGATGAATGATTGTAAGATAGGGGTAAAATATTCTTAGTACTTTCATCCAATATATGATCAGCATTTCTCATTAAAGCTTAGTTATGTGTTCTTTGTAAAATTTGTAATGTCCATTTCATATATACTTTTGAAGTACATATATCATATATGTCTTTTGGGATGATAAGGTTATATCCTTAAACTCATGTAACGTCATTTTTAGTATCAATGATATATGAATTTGTGGAATTATAAGTGTATTTTGTTCCAATATTGTGTATTCCAAAAAATTGATGCAATATCTTGTGCATAAAAAACTGATGTCTATAAAGGAAAAAACGATGCTTAAAGATACATTAAGTATCGTGAACTAGTAATAAACCGATGCTAGTAATGTAAATACACCTCGCTTTAGATCATAAAGTTCGATGCTAATTTCTAGTTGTAGCATCAGTGCATTTATAACAAGCGATGCCAAAAATATGTTTAGGCATCAGAAGTCAACGAAAATACCAATAAAGTCAAGATTAAATGTCATAAAGACGTCGATTTATATATAAAAAGCGTTGTTGTATGTAGTAAATAGCATCGGTGAAAAAACGATGCCTTTTCTTACCACTTTAGGCATCACCGCCCAAAACCTCGGCAGCTTGGAGGAATAGGCTGTGGAGAATGTCTGATGCCTAAAGGGGTCTTTTTTGGTAGTGGTTGGATGTATCGTTTTGGAGCATGCTATATATGTATATGCTTATTTGGTGGTTATGCTGGTTGTTGTGATTATGAGTTTTACGCTGGTTGGTTGTTGTGGTTTGTTTTGGAGCATGCTGGTTATGTATATATCTATTGGGATGGTTTTGCTGAGTGTGCTGGCTGTTAGTTGTGGATATTATTGTTGATTGGTTGTGGCTCATTGGGTTGGAGTTCCAGTGAGTTATGTTTGTTGGTTGTGGCTCATTGGGTTGGAGTCCCAGTGAGTTGAGGCTCATTGGGTTGGAGTCCCAGTGGATTGGCGCTCATTGGGTTGGAGTCCCAGTGAGTTATGCTGGTTATAGTTGAGGCTTATTGGGTTGGAGTCCTAGTGAGTTATGATGGTTGGGTTGTGTTTAGATATATGCTTGTTATACACGTTCTTTGTGGTATAGTTGTATTACTACTGGTTTTAAACTGTGGGGGTTATCATCACTATGTTTTTAAACTGTTTTACACTGACGTTTATTTTCCCTGTCCACTCACCTTTGTTTTGCGCCCCCTCAGGACTTGATATTGTTGAGCACCACAGAGACGAGCGGCAAGAGTCAGAGTAGCTCTATTCCGTGTCACAAAGAGTGGGGGGACTCTTTGCTGTCTGTCTATTGTTAGATAGATCATAGACTTGTGTACGTACTTGTATTTGTATATCATTCTGCCTTCGGGCAGTACTGTTGTTAAGTTACTTCCGATGTAGACGCTCTGATATATTGTGGTTATTCGTGTTTTTGGGCTTTGACCCAACTCGCCTTCTGTATTTATTCTCTTCGTTTCGTTGTTGTTAGTTGTTTAAGGCTTCGTCACTCTTTGGGGGTGATGGCCGCACTCCCAGGCCCACTTTTTGGGGCAGGGTGTGTCACAAGGTATTCAAAGGAAGCCAGGTTGCTTGCTGTTTTCCTGCTTGCAAGGGGCTTGAGACCTTAGTTCGTCATTTCTCCAACTGTAAACGCATGTGAGAGCTTCTTGAACTGCATTCTCGTATTTGTAATGGGTAGGGACAGAGACCTAGAAGTGCGGAACTTGATGATCGTGTGGAGGAGGTAGAATATTTAAAATAATTGTCCTTACATAGAATTATGGTATTTTTTTTATCCTTAGAGGTCATTGTCCCTTCACTAAATTATCAATTAGCACAATATCTTAATTGTTATTTTTTATCAAATGAAATAATATCATTAATAAAACATATTTACCTTTGACATGGGTAACCAAAGTATTGTGGAATACTTAAGGTAAGCCTCATAAAACATACACTATTGCACTATTGTTTGTTAGCTAAATAATTGACGGTGGATGTGGTGAAGGGAAGCTATGTAAAGCATAAAGTAATTCTTACCTATTATTTGTTAGCTACATAATTGATGGTGGAGGTGGTGGTAAGATATCAGAAGAAAAATAAACGTATAATGCATAAAGCAATTTTATCTTACATGTCTTTGTTTTTTTGATAGCTATATAATTGAAAGTATGGAGATAATAGTGGGATGTCAGAAAATTGAATTGAAGTAACAAAAAACAAAAGATTGAATTGAATTGAAGTGACAAAAAGCAATATCTTCACCAAAGGCTACATCGAAATTTCACTGACATTGTACTGAAATTACACCAAAATTTTAAAATATCGATCTTTTTTAAGAGCCTCAGCACCAGCAAAATTTCAATCTTTTTCCAATGATATTGATCTATACTCCGATTCAAGTTTCAGTACTCTAAAATTTCCGAAATTTTGATCTTTGGTGAAAACAGAAACGCCCCTCCTGAAAACGTAAACGAATGCCCCCTAACTGTCCTAGTTCACGTGCGTACCACATATATTCAGTAAATCTACTAAATCATAACCATTTTCATCCAAGTCCAAGAGAAAGGCCCTCACCCAGGTCTATTTGCAATGATTACTACCTCAATTTGTTTGGATGGGGGAAGCTGCAATGTTGTAGCAATAGCTTTTAAAAAAATAAAGTTTATTTGTGGGATGCTACCAGTAATACTTGAGAATTGGCCACATACAATAATGAAATCGAACCAGTTACCAGTGTCAGTTGGGCTCCTGATGAATGCCACATTGCCATTGACAATTCCTAAGTACAATTATGGGATTCAACTTCTAATGAGAAGGTGAGAACTTTGGAAGGTTGCCACAGGTTGCGAGTAGGCTAAAATTGAATCTTTTGCTGAGATTTCAAACCCGCAAGAACAATAGTTCGTACCTGATATCTATCATCGCAATGGCATGAATCCAATAAAATTTGGCAGATATACACAAAAAGTTGATAACGAACTATTTGCCTCATCAAAAACTTGGTGCTCCAAAAGACAACACAAATGGCCTTCCATCCAAGAAAAAAAATAAAAATTAGAGAATTAGAAAAGCAAAAACGAATTTGTTTCAATAATCTCATCTCACAACATGGAACATACATTTCTTGCCTCAGTAAGATTTACGGAATTAGACTCTGAAATGTTCCACTTCAACCCTAGTCTCAATTCCAATCTAAGTTAGCATTATTGATTCGATTATTGAGGACACACAGAAGATGAGGGTGAACTGTACATGTCCGAAACTTAGATACCTGAAGATACTATAAAGAATTATATCTGTCATTGGTCTACGAGAGAATATCTTTCTCATCATGATGGTTCCTCACCAAGATACTTGAGAGTAGAAGATCGGGATCCTCTCAACTGTTCCAAACCAGTTCTGGGATTTCTGGCACATAACTAAAGCCAAAATGTACCTTGCCAATACTTTGTGTTGCCTACCAGTACGATCCTGTTCTTCCTCGTCCTACTCCTACTTAGTTTCCCAAGTCCTCACTCGAAAAGCTTTGGTTTTTCCAACTTCTCCGTGCTTAAAGATTTGACAGCCTGTTGAGTTTCAACATCTCTACCCCGGAGCAAAAGACATGATTAATGACCTTTTTTGAAGCTCGCAATTACCAGAAACATCAACTATCTTTTTACAATCTTGTATGTGCTGATATTTCTCTTTCTCCATTTCACGAAGTGCATGTATTTACGTGCTCACGGAGAAGACTACATAAACATTTCTACTTTAGAAGGAAGCCATCTATATGCTCATCAATTATCAAAACCATAGACAACCAGATGATAAAGTAATTACATACATAGCTCTAAGATTCAATTCCAAGTCATAAAGTCAGTAACCACTATCCATATTACCACTTCTCGGAGATACAAAATATCAGCACCTGATCTAACTTTTCGTCAGTCATAGCAAAATAAAGTCTGGCAAGTGCATATTGTCCAGTAAAATAAGCCTAAGCTTTTCACTACGAAGTGTCGTTAACAACGCTGTCGATTTCTTCCACATGATTCCGAAGAACATTCCACTGCAAAAGAAAGAATGTTGCATAAGAAAGCTCTCAACAACTGCTAAAAATCATCAAAAACCCAGACGCATACCTGATCCATCGTTAGTGAGATTCCTGAAAGCAGTGGCAACCAACCAAGTCAATGTAAGCACCAATTAATGAATGCAAAGCATACTTAACGAAACAGTTTGCCAGCTAAAAAACGGAACTTAACACTAAAAAAAATTGCTTTTTCACTAAGATGAAATAAAAACCAAGAACAAATGCTTAGTGCGGTGAGTGATTGACACTAGATAATGTGCCACATCCATCATGAACCTATCCCTCACTAAGGCAGGACACTAGATTAAGAGCCTTCTTGTCCTTTTGTTTACTAAATTCCATTATATTCAGAAGGTTTAGACATTTTTTTTTAAAAAAAAGGAATTGATTTTTCAACCTACAGACAGAAACTGCTCAGTCATGGATTCTTGTAGCATACATTACTTTTGTGCAAAAGGAGCTTGTTTGAACTGAAGTAAGACCATCTATAGAAATGGGGTGGCTAAAGGGTTAAAGGGCCACCAAAAGGGCTAAAGGGCTTGAGGGGTGGCTACCTTTAACCCTTTAGGTAGCCATTTAACCTCTTTTTTTGCAGGGCTCACACCATATTTGCCAAGCCCACACACAAGCCCCCCTCAACCACTAAAGATGATAAACTTTAGGGGCAGTCTAAATCTTAAAAAATTATTTTTAGAAGGCTAAAATTTAGCCGTATAGCCCTTTAGCCCCTTTATTGTAAAGATGGCCTAAGCACCAAGGTTAACCCTTAAACTTCATGGGTTATAGTAGATTGTCTCAAAGAATTTAGTATCAAACTGATATTGTTGAAATTCTAAATTAGGTTTAAGACCATATTTCTCAAACCTTAAGGGATAACACAGGTGCTGGATGTTTCCTCTAAAGGAGCCATGCAATTGGCGTGAATGGATTTGGAAATTCCAAACTCCAGCACAATGGAATCTTCATCTATTAAAATACTAAGTCCACTCAAAGAGACATCAGCCCTGGCCTAAATAAGCACCATTTTATGGTTTCCTCATCCCAAGCCAAACCGCAGCCAAATGCTTGTTACTTACCTCTTGATGGACTAGACGACCCTCACAGCTAGTCTCTCTCTTTCTTTTGTTTGGTAAAATGTTAACACATAGGACTATTCCTCGATACAAAGTAAAATTTTCTGTTTATTACTGTCTTTCTATGAGAAACACAATTGTATGAAAGAAATTAAAAAACACAACATAAGGCTCGGAGAACAAGATGTCCACAACAAAATTGATACTACTCCCATAGGAACACAAAGCTATATTGCAGCTTGGATGTTGTAATACAACTCTGATAACTGTCCGTATCCCACTATAATTCTAAAACAGTCCTCTATTTCTCGCCAACCAAATTCTAACGAGCAGCTAGCTCTGCACAATTCCAGAAATTTCTTGTCTCACTTACACCATCAAAATCCATTTCCTTAAACACAGAGAATGTTTGAGGATCATTAAGGAATAGGCCTCAAAGCACGTGGGTAATGTCTGAGTTCTGATTCTCCTCCTTTTTTTGGCACAAAATGCACAGTGAGGAGGCAGACAGGAAGGGATTGTTTAAGTGATAATCAGGCTTACAGAAGGTCAGTCAGAGGACCCAATCTATTTGCTCGAGAATAACATTCCTAGAGACCCTCGATACCATCTTAAAAATCAGATAAGCAAGGTAAATGTTTTGCTCCTGGTATTTTGTTGGGCAAGCTAAACGTCAGTTTATTAAACTATTGCACCTTCCATATCTGCTCTTTTTCATATGTTGTATATGAAAAATATTTGTAGCTACATCTAGAAGAATGCTAGCAAGGAACTTGTCAATCTCTACTCCACCATTTAATTTAAGATTACAAACCGCCACCGTATCGTATTTCCAATTGTGGTTAATGTCCGCATTAGACTTTCACTTATGAACAGACTCATAAGTTGCAATATCCCAGATTGCAATAGTATCATTTCTTTCATACCCCAAATTGACCAACCCATATGGCGAATTAGACAGTGATGAGTTAATAAACCCTAAGCATTAGTGACCAAAATTATTATAAATAAAAAAGAAAGATGCAGAATTTGAAGAAAAAGGCGAAACCTTTTTTTCCAGGCATTTGCTTGCCGTCCTTAACATAGCACTCGCGGATGTCGACCACCACCTTGCCGTTCCAGTTCCTCACAGTTACTCGCCTGTTCTTCGATATCTGCAATTTCCCCCAAACAAACAGGAGAAACAAAAGCCCTAAAATCACAATCTCGTCGCGTCAATTGGAAACAAGAGTAAAGAAGAGAGATCGATGATGACCTCGCACACAACGATCTCGTCAGAGGAGTCGTCGGAGGAGTCTTTCTTGGCGGTCTTCCTGGGCGGCGCGTGGCCCTCGGAGTCGCCGTCCGACGCGTGGTCCTCGGAGTCTTTTCTCTTTCCTCGCCACGACATTTTTCTTTCTTCCGTCTGTCTTCAAAAGGCAAAGGGCCAAAGAGTTTTGTTGAAATCCCAGCTGCGCTGCGAGTGTGGAGTCTGGGACTGGGGACTGTAAGAATGAGAGTGTAATGACAAATTTGGGCTTGTGAATTCAATTGAGAGAATTCAAGCTCAAATACCCCCGAGGTTTTTCGTATTTTCGAATACCCCTGTATCAGCTCTTCCACATATTAGAGCTCTTTTCTTTGGTCGAATGCACATTTTATTCTACTACTATTCTAGAGCTTGGTCAGTGACTAATGTGTTTTTATGGATAGCCGGCCCTACCCTGGTGGCCTTACACATGTAATAAATGATCCAATCAATCCCAAACAAGTTGAACACATCCCAAAGGGTTCGGATCCTCTGCAAAGCTTCTCTCTGCAGAGCCGGTGCAGATCCGGCCAAACGACACTGTTCCGATCACTTAATCAATGATCGGAACCGTTGAGTTTATAACTAATATACTAAAGATCATTTCCACAAAAAATGAATCAATTCCGACATCGTTTGATCATCTAATTGTGTGAAACATATATCAAATATATGAACGGTCCAATTACGTGACTATACTAGCCGTCCATATATTTGGTATATGTTCCACACAATTAGGTGATCAAACGATGTCGGAATTAATTCATTTTTTGTGGAGATGATCTTTAGTATATTAGTTATAAACTCAACGGTTCCGATCATTGATTAAGTGATCGGAACAGTGTCATTTGGCCGGCTCCGCAAAGGAGCCGGATCCCATCCCAAATCATGCTCTCGAAATTCTTCTTCTGTTTTTTCATTAATGAAAATATCTTTTTTTTTTTCAAAACATATCAACATTTCTGTTTCAATTATATAAATACTCATGGGATTGTATAACTCCACAAAAAGAGAGGTAAATGCCTTGGTGGGAGAAAAAAAAATATTTTGCACAAGATACTTTTTCTATACAAAAAATATCAATATTAGCTGATAGGAAATACAAAATTTATTTACATGTAGGTTGCAAATTGTCATTCCAGTAATAAAAAAAAATTAAAAATTAATGACCCCATAATTCAAAGAAAAACCATTATTTTGATCCTAGGGCATATAATTTAAATGTTTTCCTATAAGGATAAAGTAATAATTAATAGAATAAAAAATTTAATTTGACAAGTGATGCACTTTACAAAGCCCACGCGCGCACAGTAAAACAGTAGAAAAGACAAAATTCGCCTGAACCCGTGTGCACATGAACACTTCATGTTTCACAGATCCAGCTTCTACCAACATAGAAACAGCTTCTGCCAATACATAAACAATTCTACCTACACAGAAACAGTTTTGCCAACACAGAAGCAGTTTGTGTGAATACAAAACACTTATTACCCTGTTTGCCCCCTGCAACTCACTTTAAAAGACATTTTGCCCTCTAGCTGGCTGGTTTGCACGGGTTGTGTGGTCCTAGATGGTGCCTTGCAGGTGATTTCAATTTGGTCTGATTCCTCTCAGAAAAGTCTAACGGGGGAAGAGTAACAAGGAGCATGAGAATCTTCAACAGTTTCATTCAAGAAACTAATCTAAGAGATCCAGCATTACGCGATGCAGAGTTTACTTGGTCAAATATGAGAGAGGGTGCAGCTGCGATTTGTCGAAGACTTGATAGATTCCTGTTCTCAAACGAGTGGGAAGCCTGCTTTCCCAATTCTCGGTAAAGAGCTATTGTTCGACTTACATCAGATCATTGTCCAATTGAGCTAAGCACGGAAAGTGTTAAATGGGGTCCTTCACCTTTTCGGTTCGAGAACTCATGGCTGCGTCATCTGTCTTTTAAGGAAAATTTCAAAAATTGGTGGCAGGCAGATTGTGAGCCAGGCTGGGAGGGTTTTAAATTTCTGTGGAAGCTTAAGGGGTTGAAAGTTAAAGTTAAGGAGTGGAGTTCGGAGGTTTTCGGCGATGTTGGCACGGAAAAGAAAGGACTGGAAGCGAGAATCAAAGATCTAGATGCAACAGAGATGATCGAGGGCCTTGATTTATCCGCCAAACTAGAAAGAGAGAGACTACGGCTAGCTTTGAAGATTTATTGTTAAGAGAAGAAAGACATTGGAGAATAAGGGTTAAAGTGGAATGGGCTAAGGAAGGAGATGGCAACACAAAGCTTTTTCACAAGATTGCAAACGGGAAAAGAAAGAGGAATATAATAGATAAACTGGAAGTGACAGGGGGAGGAATTACAGAAGATCTTGAAAACTATTGAACATGAGCTGATCCATTTCTATGAAAATCTGTACTCTTCCAATAGAGAGATCAAATGGGGCTTAGAAGGTTTGGATTGGAGCCCTATCAATGAAAGTGACGCTATATGGCTGGAGAGGGCTTTTGAAGAAGAGGAAATAAAGAAGGCAGTGTTTGACTGCAGTGGGGATAAGTCCCCAGGACCTGACGGTTTTACCTTAGAGGTTTTCCAACAACATTGGGAGATGGTTAAACTCGATGTCCTGCGGGTTTTCGAGGAGTTCCATGGCAGCTGTGTTATCAACACAATCACAAACTAAACATATATCTGCCTCATTCCAAAGAAAGCAGATTCTGTAAACATCGGTGACTACATACCAATCAGCTTGATAACAAGTCTGTATAAGATCTTGTCAAAAGTGTTGGCCTCACGGTTAAAGGAAGTTATAAGCAGTACAATCTCCCTTGCTCAAGGAGCGTTTGTGAAAGGAAGACAGATTCTTGATACAGTTCTTGTGGCTAATGAAGTTGTTGAAGACACTAGGGTGAAAAAGAAGGAAGGCCTCGTGTTCAAAATTGATTTTGAAAAAGCTTACGACCATATTGAATGGGACTTCTTACTAAACGTGATGGAGAGGAAGGGGTTCGGTGCTAGATGGAGGAAGTGGATCTTGGGGTGCCTATCATCCACTAATTTCTATATTCTTATAAACGGTCGACCCAAAGGCCAATTCAAAGCTTCGAGAGGAGTGAGACAGGGCGACCCCCTGTCGCCTTTTCTATTCAACTTAGCAGTGGACCCCCTTAGCAGATTGCTGGAGAGAGCGGTGGATTGTGGGATGATTGAGGGATTGAGCATTGGCCGCGATGCAGTACAAGTTTCTCACTTACAGTTTGCAGACGACACAATCTTTTTCCTCTCTGAAATTGATCATGGCTGGGATAACCTTTTATCAATTCTCGACTGCTTCTGTGGAGTCTCCGGACTGAAGTTGAATAAAGGAAAGTGCTCATTGATGGGAATTAACGTTGAGGAAGCAAAAATTGAGAGTTTGGCCTATTCCTGGGGCTGCAGCGTGGGATCTTGGCCCATCAAATATCTTGGTCTTCCTCTTGGTGGCAACCCCAGATCAGCTTCGTTCTGGACTCCGGTTGTAGAAAAATTTGAAAAAAGATTGCAGAGCTGGAAGTGTGCTTTTCTATCTAGAGGGGGGAGATTAACTTTAATTCAATCCGTGCTTGATTTTCCATCTTCAAAATATCTATTGAAGTTGCTAAAAACCTGGAGCTCTTGATGCGGAATTTCTTATGGACAGGAGTAGGGGAAGTCAAGAAGGACCATCTTATTAGCTGGCTGGTGGTCTCTAAACCCAAAGAAGTGGGGGGTCTGGGGATCGGCAATTTACTGATGAGGAACAAAGCTTTGTTTGGAAAATGGTTATGGAGGTTTCCTATTGAAAGAGAGGCTCTCTGGTATAAAGTAATCAATAGCAAACATGGTCTCAGTGAGAATGGATGGGATTCCAAGTTAGTTAAGACCGGCTCCACTCGCGGCCCCTGGAAACATATTTCCCATGAGTACAACTCCTTTTTGGGGTGTTGCCAGTTATCTCTTGGAAGGGGTGTTCGTATCAGATTTTGGGAAGATGCGTGGTTGGCAGACACTTCTCTCCAACTATCCCATCCCAGGCTATACCAATTATCGCGATATCACAGCAAATCTATCTCTAGTATGGCAAATTCTGGCGATGGCTCCCTGAATGGGATTTTGGTTTTCGCAGGAATCTGCGAGACGTGGAACTAGCTGAACTTGCTCATCTTATATCTAGTGTGGAGCAGATGCAAGCGCTCCCTTCTAGAGGTGACTCAAGAAGATGGAAGCTTGAGACTTCGGGTAACTTTTCTGTGAAATCATATGTTGGCTTCTTGCTCCAACTCAATGATGATACACCTTTTCAAGTGTTTGGTACTGTCTGGAAGGCAAAAGTCCCCCCCCAAAGTGAGATTCCTCTCTTGGCTTGTGGCCCACGGGAAAGTAAATACATGTGACATGCGCCAAAAAAGAAGACCCAACTCTTGCCTCCAACCCCACTGGTGCATTCTATGCAAAAATGATTCAGAATCGGTCGATCATTTGTTTCTACAGTGCCCTGTGCCTTAAATCTCTGGTTGAAGCTGTTTAAGGAGTTTGGGATTAGCTGGGCTATTGCTAGGGACGTCTATTCTTTGCTGGCTGAATGGCACTTAGCACCGGGAAGGACGAAGAAAGCTAAGGTCTTTTGGGGCTGCTGTGTTTCTGCCATCCTATGGACAATCTGGATGGAAAGAAATAGTCTGATTTTTGAGGATTTGGCTGTTAGTAGAAGGGAGAATCTCTGGGATAAAGTTTGGTTTTGGTCTTCTCTTTGGCCTTCTGTCTCTTCTGAGTTCACAGATGTATCCTTCTCTGATATCTGGGTTAATTGGTTAGCTGTCATTAGTTAGTTAGCTTTACTACTTTTCTTTAACGGGGTCTTGGCTATGTTCGGGGTTCTGGGGTGCTATGTAGTTCTGGGAGTGCTTTGCTCCTTTTTTCTGTGCGTGGACCTCTAGTTGACCTCTTTGACTCAATAAAATATCGTTTCTTCTAAAAAAAAAAAGACATTTTGCCCTTTGCAACTCTATTTATATCTCATCTGCCTCCTTGCAACTCATTTTTTGGGAATTTTTGCCTCATTTTCCGTTAAGTTAACTATTTTTGTTAACTTTGTTGATGTGGCATGTCTACGCAGCAAAAAAAATTATTTTTTTAATTTTGTAAAAATAATTTAAAAATTTTTAACAAGTAATTTTTTAAATTTTTTTTAAATTTCCCACATACAAAAAATTTACTTGTATTCCAATGATGTGAACTAGTACAATTCATGTGAAAAACTATACTGGTGCATAGATTTAGTATACAATCGTATTGTTTGTATGTGAGAAATTTTTTTAAAAAGTAAAAAAAAAAATAATTTATTGTTTCCCGCACGAAGCCTAAAAATTCGCTTGTAAACCAAATTTATGCACCAGTACAGTTTTCCACATGAATTGCACAGATTTGGTATACAAGTAAATTTTTTGTATAAAAAATTAATTGTTAAAATTTAAAAATAGATTACAACTCGCTGATCTTTCAGAAGCTGGAAAGGGGATAAAGATGGACGTTGTGGAAGCAAAAGTTGTCAAGGCGCAGGGTTAAATTTGGGAAATGTTCTTTTATATTAGTAAAGAGAAATCTTTAATGTAACTAAGACTAAGTACACCCACAGTTAAATTTGTGTTTTTCAAATTTACCCCTACATAGTAACAGATTAAACAATAATAAAAAATAAAAACACAAATCGAAAAAACAAATTAACACCCGATCACGCGGGTGCTAAAAGGTTAGATATCAGATAAATTTGAAGATTGGAAGATGAACGATTCTGATTATGGTATAATATTGTAAAACGAAAATAATAAAAAAAAATAGATGAGGAGAGTAGGGGAGTTTTGTTCATAAATTACCATGTTGTTTGTTGTTACGCTTCTGTACAAATCTCAGTTCCGTTACCGATTGCGAGCAACCCCACCAAACCAGCAACCACCAAATCAGTACAGTTGGCGAACAAGGGAACTTGACACATGGATGGACCAAATCCTGACTAAGATGATGTAACCGAGAGTTAAATCTCATCTTCTTGGCTGCGCACAGTTGTCATCATCACTACCGCAACCTGATTGATGATGGCTTTGCGTACTAGTATGTGCAATTGCTTCGCCTTCTCAAACCACAATCATCTTTTCAATTTCAAAAAAAACCCGCTTCCGCATTTCTCTTTCCCCAAAACCTCGGCCTCGACGTCAACCTCAGTAGCGCCTGAAGCTTCTTCGGTTGAAAAACATGGTGATTTGACCAAGAGAAACTTGAGCCTCACAATTGCTGCAGTTGTCTTGAATGGGTTTTTCCCAAACTTGCAGAAAGCCATTCTCGCTGACGAAATGGAGCAGCTCAAACTCGAGAGGTACACGGATTCCAAGGAAGGCTTCACTCTCCTCCGGCCCTCTTGTTGGATGAAGGTGAAGTCAACACCACCACCTCAAATTTTCATCTCAGTATCTTCTCCTTGCGATTAATCCATAATCAATATTGGGTGGGTAATGTGTAAGGTTGAGAAAGCAGGGGCAACACTGCTGTTTGAGGACCCCAATAACGGAAGCAACAATGTCGGCGTTGTGGTGAACCCGGTTCGCCTCACCAGCCTTGCCGAGTTTGGCACTCCCCAGTTTGTAGCTGATAAGCTTATACAGGCCGAAAGGCGCAAGGTGCAATTTACTTCCTTCGATTTCAATTTTTCATTTTTTGTCATTACGGAACTTTACTTCAAGCAAAATTAGATGGATGAGTAAAACAATCTATCTTTGTCCAATTACTTGATCAAATGTAAATAGAACTCCTAAGGGGAACCCTCAAATGAGTTAATGCCAGCTCTATTTGACATTATGATTGAAAAGAAGGAACCACCATTTGATTTACTTCGTATGCCTTTGATAGACACCTTAATTTCTTCAAGAGAGTACAAGATTATGCTTAACGACGACCTTTTGCTATTTTTATGCTTGCTTGACTTTGTCTCTTTATCACTGCATGTTTTCCATGGAGTTGTATCCATTGTGTCTCAGAAGTTTCGGCTTTTCAGGCAGTAAGCCATGGCTGTGTCTTTGTTAGTCTGAGAACAATGTGTATGCTGGTTGCTTAAAAACCCAACCATATTTGTTACTTTTATCACTGTAAATGAGTTCAAAGAATTTTCTGGTTGCTCAAACAATGTGAATGCAAGGAACATGAACTGTTCGCCTCACTGTATGAGCCATGTATTCTCAGCTGAAGTTTTTAGTGCCAGCTGTATATATCTTAGCTCTGAAATGCTGATTGAAATTGAGGATTTGAATGCAAGTTTTGATCCGGGGAACAAAATAACTTATTTTTGTGCACCACTCTAGTTGTAATGGCTTAGTCTTGTTTTATTTTGGGGAATCTCCCCACCTGTTCATCAAAATAATAGAATGGTGCCCTGGTGTTTCCAAATTGTGTCACCACAATATCGGCTGGAAGATACTAAATTGAGCTTACAGTTGATTATTATTTTTTTAATTGATAGATATCTTTGTTGGTATCATCTTTCTAGTACACAATGTATTAAAACTGTCTTGCTTAATGCATGTACTCTTTTCCTGCACAGGAAAGCACAAAAGATGCTGAAGTTATTGGATGTACAGAAAGATCAGGTCAGGGTGGCCTACAAGTCTATGAGTTCGAGTATAAAGTTGATAGCACAAGGGGAGGGATGAAGAGGATATTCTCAGCTGCATTTGTGGCCTCAAAGAAGCTCTACCTTGTAAATGTCACTCACTCCGACAAGTTAGAGAGCCCTCTTAGCTCGCATACAAGAACAATGCTAGAACAAGTTCTTCATTCCTTTGATGCAGCGCCCTTGACGTGATACCACTGCATGATGACCTACTTTACTATTTTTAGCTCTGCCTGTGCCTTCTAGACTCCAGTAATACTTGTCTTCAACTCACATGCAAAGAGCTCGAAGTGGTATGCTTAAACCACATTGAAAGTAATGTGATTGCCAACAAGGAACAAAAGATCACCGGCATCTCCTCTTCTACTATTCAAGGTTGTTTGCAGCAGTGCGTTGCGATATGTAGAAATAGCAAGTGCCTTCTTGGTTTTTCACAAATCATCATCCAGTCATCTCCCTAGCTCAGTAAGTCTTCTCCCAGCCTTCTCCAGTCCTTTCTTAAAATCATTTAACTTCGAGCACCAAACAATGGCCAATAGTTCAGTTGGGGGTGATGACACAGAATTTTTTTTGGTTAATGCAAATTACTAGCCTGTGTCTAGTGTATCTGAAGAGATAAAAATTGAAGATGCAACAAAAATAATGTGTCCAGTGATACGATTTCCATATGAGTCATTTATTATTGGATCGGAGGATAAGCTTACAGCACAAAGCGATAGGGAACTGTAATTGGCATTGTTCACTCCGTCTTTATCTATTAACACACATACAACACAAGGTCCTTTCACTTTCCACTGTGCTACAACACCCCACATTCTCGCACGCATTGGTTAGCCACGAACCCAGTTCTGATCCAACTCTATCTCTCCATCTGATAAGCTTCAGCTTGTCTCATAGCTTTGATATTTCTCATAGTATTCATGTTGTTAATTATAGATAATAAAGAAGTTATCAGGTCTTAAGGCTTATATACGTGTATTACTTACTGTTTGTGTTGATGTGAATCTGAACCCGAGCCCTTGAAAGCTCCGGCTGTGTGATTCAGAAGAGTTCTCGCCGGGAAGAGAGGCACACGCTAGAGGACAATGTGTTGGCTCTGTAGGACTCAGATTTGGTCTCGCCATTACTTATTCCATTACTAGGACTATGTGCTCTCTCTCATTTTCTACCACCAGCTTTTCGAACTGAGATAAATTTGCCCAGGCTCGCTTTTGTTTCTGTGCTGTTGGTTATTCTCTTCTGCTTTGAGTTTTCACCTTGGCTGGTCAAGAAGAATGCAAAGTCCCTCACTCTCCAATCCAATCCGCTGCATTCCCGTAGAGAAACAAGTGTGCATGATGTCTATTTCGGAGATTCAATAACACCTCCCTCCCTCCGATATTATATTGGAATAAAAAATAGTCCATAACACAAAAGAAAATCAGTATTGTTCTAGAGTATTCTGGTTATGTAAATTATCAATGATTATTCCATCAAATAATGATGTTATCAAGTATTTCATTAGTGTTAAATTTTCAATCGATGGGTTTGAATACTTGTTGGAAGCATAAGTCTAGGCGTTGAAGTCGGGGCCAACCACGCCATGCAATTCTATACTAATAAACACCCATGCTGGCCTTTGCGTGTGCGACTTTCCAGTACTGCCCATTCCATTTAAATATTCCCCAGAAGATTCAATTGAAAATGTCTAAAGTTTCTTCTGTTCCCATTGAAGTTCTTCTCCCTCCATGTATTGTATTGTCAACAAGAAAGCAAAACCCTCTCTATCGTTGGCAAGTATTTTATTTTTGGTGATATTGGTAAATAAAACTACCTTTGTTGCCTTTCTATCATTTGTCAACTGTATCCTTGTTTGCATCTGTTTTGATTTCGTGAACAAAGAAAAGGTTGCATTTGTTTTGATTTCGATAACAAAGAAAAGGTCAAGTGTGGAAAGAAAATGTAGCCGCAGTCAAACAATGAAATTGGGACGCAGTCAAGTTGCAGAATTCACCCATTCCCATAAAATATACAAAGCCAAAAAGAGAAAAGAAGGATTGACGTGGTGTCTTTTTTCTAAAACTTTGCTGGTTTGAAAATGATTGACCTCTCTGAGGAAGAAAATTATAAATGTGAAAGTGAGTTTTGGGAGTTGTTGTGGAGGATGAGAAATATACAAAATTGGGCCGTTAGTGGAAATGTTGACTTGGAGGGATTTGAAATAACGACAATTCAAACATGGCAACTAGCTGTGGCAAGGATATTGAATGATATACAAAGCAAATCTCTGCTGCTTTGCTGCTTTGCTGCTTTGCTGCTTTGCTTGCTTGCGTTAGTCAACCCTTCTCACTTCTTCCGTCTCCAGCATGTTAACTAGCTGTCATATCCTATATAGTATTCTCCCACATACGAAAGCAGGAAAATTCCAGTTTCATTTTGTTTCGAGCTACCAAGTGAAATCTTGATTCCATGGCGAACAACCACATAGACGCGTCACGAACCCAGCAGATGGATTCAGGGGAAAAGCGCCTTAATGAGCTTGGTTACAAGCAAGAACTCCGAAGAGAAATGGTATTTCGTTGTTTCGTTCCATGTTATGCTATGCCATTTCTTTATTTCCTACAATGATTAATGTTGCTGTTAGCTTCTACAATGTTTATCGTTTTAGCTTGAGCTCTTTGATTGGATACTTGATTCTTTGCAGACTTTGTTCAAAACTCTTGCAATATCATTCTCAACAATGACACTTTTCACTGGAATTACTCCCTTGTATGGTTCAAGCCTTTCGTATGCAGGCCCCGCAAGCCTTGTGTGGGGATGGGTGGTAGTGTCATTTTTCACCTGGTTTGTGGGAATCGCCATGGCAGAGATCTGCTCCTCTTTCCCGGTTTGCCCCTTTCTCTCACCTTTAACTCCTTTCTATATAAATTTGAGTGTTTGATCACATGTCCTACTTTTTTTACACTGAATGATATTCCTTGGAGATGAAGATTTCTTTCATCTAGTTATGTGCTTTAATTCTGCAGTTGTTCTGTCCAATAAGCATATATATACTATGACAAATTACTTATTAGCTGATGAAGGAACGTATCGAGAGGATTGTTGTACTAAAAACAAAGTATTATTTTCTGCATGAAAAGACATGAATGCACTTTCATTTCCTGTTTTGAGAGTACGTGGGAAATGAGAACGTACCATGACCAGTTGTGGAGATGTTGAGAACTGCCCTGTGCACAACACAAATATTTCAGATTATGACTGCAAAATTATTTTTTTTTGCTATTTTAGAAATATAGGCAGACTACTTAGACTAATGAAAAGTTTTAGGAAGAGAACTTACTTCTTCTTTGTGAAACAGACTACAGGTTCTCTGTACTTCTGGGCTGCCCATTTGGCTGGCCCGAAATGGGGGCCATTGGCATCATGGTGCTGTGCTTGGCTTGAGACCATAGGACTCATTGCTGGCATAGGTACTCAGGTACTCGTTGTTTTAATTTTAAAAGAAGAAATTAGCAGATATATGTTGATTTTAAAGTAAATACTGATTACGTGATTTTAAAACTGAAAGGCGTATGCAGGATCACAAACACTGCAAAGCATCATTTTACTATGCACCGGGACAAATAAAGATGGAGGGTATCTTGCGCCTAAATGGCTATTCTTATGCATGTATATTGGCCTCACTCTTATATGGGCATTTCTCAACACATTTGCACTAGAAGTTATTGCCTTTATTGACATAATATCGATATGGTGGCAGGTAAAATAACATTTTGGTTTTTTCATGCTTTCTTTCTGATGGATTTCTAAGTTTGATGATATCAAATGTTGGTTGCAATTTTCTTTTCTGGCAGGTAGTTGGAGGGCTGGTTATTGTGATAACCCTTCCCCTGGTAGCACTGACTACGCAGTCTGCATCGTACGTGTTCACAAATTTCAGCGTGGCCCCTGAGCAAACTGGGATATCTAGCAAGCCTTATGCTGTTGTTCTATCTTTTCTTGTTAGCCAGTATTCATTATATGGATATGATGCTGCAGCACATCTAACAGAAGAAACCAGAGGTGCAGACAAGAATGGTCCCATTGCCATTTTATCTAGCATTGGTATCATTTCGGTGTTTGGATGGGCATATATCTTGGCCCTTACTTTCAGCATTCAGGTATGATGTTAATTATTTCCTAGTTCTGGTACTCTGGTACAGAAGCTTAGAAGCACCTAATTGAGTTTCCAAATTACCATTCAGGCCTAAGCTAAGTGTAAAGAGTGTTTTCTTTTCTCTGGCTAGATAGTGTTAATGATTGAGTTTGTATCCAAAGGTTAAGTGTCGAAAAGTCATTTTAGCATGCGTAATAAAACTTAACTCCAATTTTCTATAGTTTGATGATACGACAAAAGAAACTAGTAGAGTTGATAAATTTGCATCATCCTCAACTCTACGACATCAAAAATGTACTATCTTTGCCTACTATTCTACAATTTTATTCTGCTAGAGCGCATCCTAATTTTTTATTGCATTTTTTCTTTTGGTCTGGTGTTACAATCTTTCATGAAATTCAATTGAAGTGTAATAAATTGACTGATGTAAAACTATTGGCATACTCTTCAGTCTTAAGAAGGGAAGTAACTGGTGCATAAAGATGTTCTTCAATTCATGCAATTATCTGTCAAATATGTTTCTGGACTATTGTTAAACTGATACTTATTTTGGTTAACTTTTTCGCTCAGGATTTTAGTTACCTGTACGATCCAACAAACGAGACTGCTGGAACATTTGTGCCAGCTCAAATACTTTATGATGCATTTTATGGGAGGTATCAGAGTTCCACAGGAGCAATCATATTACTATTTATCATTTGGGGGTCGTTCTTCTTCGGGGGGCTTTCAATTACAACTAGCGCTGCCAGAGTGGTAAGTAGGCCGTTCCTTTTAGTGTTAAAGATGGACCAATTGTTTTGGTTGCTGAGCGGAGTAGTTTGATACTATAATTTCCAACTTCACTGTGGCATTTTCAGGTATATGCTCTGTCAAGAGACCAAGGGATTCCATTTTCATCGGTTTGGCAAAAATTGCACCCAAAACACAAAGTTCCTTCAAATGCAGTGTGGCTTTGTGCAGCCATCTGCATTCTCCTTGGACTTCCAATCTTGAAAGTCAATGTAGTCTTCACTGCCATTACTTCAATATGTACAATTGGATGGGTGGGAGGATACGCAGTTCCAATCTTTGCAAGAATGGTAATGGCTGAGAAGAACTTCAAAGCTGGGCCATTTTATCTGGGCAAAGCAAGAAGGCCAATCTGCTTGGTTGCCTTCCTGTGGATTTGTTATACCTGTTCCGTCTTCCTCCTCCCGACTTACTACCCGATTACTTGGGATACATTCAATTATGCACCTGTTGCTTTGAGTGTGGGTTTGGGGCTGATCATGCTGTGGTGGGTGGTGGATGCAAGAAAATGGTTCAAAGGACCTGTTAGAAACTTTGAAGCTGAAAATGGAAAGGTATAAAACCACACATTCACAGATTTCATATATATGTTGCGCAATTAGGTTCAGATCCTCCATTTGTTGGTAAGGCACGTAGGTATGTAACTTGAGCCGGCACATGTGGATTAGTACTGTCGTCGGGTATGTATATAGTAGGGCACTGTCCTCTTGGTAAACTTCTGATGCCAAACAGTTGCTTATGTTTCCAAATGCGTACGACATGCCACACTCAAGTATATGTATTATTGCTCGAAGAAATCGTGCCATAATTGTAAAGCTAAAGCAGAAACATTTATAAATGTACCACACATAGGCACACATAAACATTACAAGCTTTTCATGAACTCTATGAGGCGAGATCAGTGTCGTGGCTGAGAATTTGGGGACCTGGTTCGAAAAATTTACCGGGGCCTTTCAAGCCATCTTCAAACATACCATAATACCTATTTTATTTTCACAATATGCTAGTAAAAAGATAAATTCGAAACTAAAATTGTAACAAACTTGGAAAAAAATGATAACAATCAATCCAAAAAATTCAATCAAAAGTTTTTGAGAAACCCTAATCTAAATCTAATAAATTCAATCAACACTAGTTTTGTATATGTATGAAGATTTCATTATTCAATTATGACCTTTACTTAAGTTAAAACAACTAACCTTAAAAGTTGATTGGATAAAAAAAAAAAAAAACCTAATCTTAAAAGTTGAATGGATACCAACGACTCGGTGAGGCAAAGAGGAAACAACAAAGAAGGAATGGCAAAGAAGAAACGAAAAGGGTATAAATAGGATTAAGGGTTTGAATAGAATTAAAATAATTAATATTAATTATATAAAAAATTAAACATTTTGGTGGGCCCCACTTGAAGTGGGGGCCTGGTTCAAGTGAACCTACTGCACCGCACCAGCGGCGGGCCTGGGCGAGATCACAAAATCTCAAGCTAAGCTCACTAGATAAATGAGCTCAAGCTCTCAAGCTCAGTTCACCAAATAAAGGAGAAAGGTCGGCTGTGGCATCGGCTCGGTGGCTAATTCTAAAAATAGCACTAGAAAATTACAAAAATGGAGTGGGTGGCAATGCCTATTGGTTGATGTTTTAGGAATTAATTGAAAAACGAGTGTCAGAGTTATCATCTTTCTGTAGATGGGGATTAGGAGATAAACGAAACAAGCTTAGCGAGCAAAAAAAAAAAAACCAAACACGAGTTGGGTTCACACATCAGAACTCTTACATAATTTTAGGTTTACAGTACTTTTAGGCCAAATTATTAGGAAAATTATCAAAATGAAGCAATTTTCAATATTTTCTTACTAAATTGTGCGGCCAGCACCAGAAAATTACACGATAAGCACAAATTTTTCTTATTTGTACAATTGTCCCACTTCATTTTTTGCAGATTTCCCTTGGCCTCTTTCTCTCCTCTGCAACCAACTGTCGCCATCACACGACCACCACATCTTCCCTCCACCACTCAATCGCCCCAACAAATCTAACCACCTTTGATATTCATTCAATCTGTAAATTCAAAAAAAATTTGGATTAATTAACGAAGAAACTTCTAACCTCGATTTCTCTACTTTCTCTCTCTAGAATATGAGAGAGAGAGAGAGAGAGAGAGAGAGAGAGAGAGAGAGAGAGAGAGAGAGAGAGAGAGAGAGAGAGAGAGGTGAAGAAGAAGATCTCTTGATGACTTCATGTTTGGGGGAGCGGAGGTGTTTAAGAGCATCTCCACCGGGAGCAAAATCGGACGGGCAATCGACGGATTGCCCGCGGAATCGGACGAGCGCACCTCCACCGGTGCCAAATCGGACAAGGAATCGGACTCGCAGTCGCGGGCGATGTCAATCGCCGACCTCGGACGAGGTCTTCGGACTTGCGCTCGACCGCCGTTTTGCTGACGTCACCCACGTCGTCTTCTTCGTCTGACAGGGCTGTCTCAATCCACGGAAGGCTGTCTTCGACCTCGGGCAATTGCCGAAAGCGGTGGAAACATCCTCGTCCGATTGAATTGCTGCTGAAATCGACCGGGCCGAAAGCCTCAATTGACTTCGCCCTCGTCCGATTTTGCGATCTCCCGGTGGAGATGCTCTAAAGGTTTGGAGGATGGAGTTTTCTAGTTGGATTCGTAATCATCAAGTCCACCATTGAAGAAATTTGAGTTTTTTTTTTAGAAAGAGAATGGGAAGAGCACGATTGAACAACGACAGTATTATCGACACTATTAGGTACTATGATATACCTATACAGTAGGACGATATAAGTACGGCGATGTCAATCGCCGACCTCGGACGAGGTCTTCGGACTTGCGCTCGACCGCCCTTTTGCTGACGTCACCCACGTCGTCTTCTTCGTCTGACAGGGTTGTCTCAATCCACGGAAGGCTGTCTTCGACCTCGGGCAATTGCCGAAAGCGGTGGAAACATCCTCGTCCGATTGAATTGCTGCTGAAATCGACCGGGCCGAAAGCCTCAATTGACTTCGCCCTCGTCCGATTTTGCGATCTCCCGGTGGAGATGCTCTAAAGGTTTGGAGGATGGAGTTTTCTAGTTGGATTCGTAATCATCAAGTCCACCATTGAAGAAATTTGAGTTTTTTTTTTAGAAAGAGAATGGGAAGAGCACGATTGAACAACGACGGTATTATCGACACTATTAGGTACTATGATATACCTATACAGTAGGACGATATAAGTACTATACAAGAGTTTTCTTTCTTCTTCTTTTTTTTTTCTTTGATAAAAAAATAAAGGAGAGTACTAAACAAGAGAAAATTATAGTATATTTATAGTACATGTATAGTATTATTATAGTGCATAAGAATTCGGGCAGCAAATAAATTTGTGGTCACTTTAAAAAAATCTTTTAGACACTTTGGTGAAAAATTATTTAAATTGGACAATTCTCCAAAATAATACATATATACAAATGGGTTTTTATCTAAAATAGGCTAACCAACACAAATCTATTCTAAAATAGATGGGCAGCCAAATCTGTTCCAAAAATAGGCCAAATTTTTGCCTATTTGCACGCCAAGCCCTTTCACAATAGCCAAATTTTCTTGCCGCCGTTTCTCCATTTTCCGGCCACAGATTGGCGACGACTCCAACAGTAAAAAGTTTCCCCTCGACCTCAAGAGTGTACTCCCAAAATTCCGAAGCCAAAGACGATGTGGAACGCCGCCGGTGAAGCAAAACGTGAAAACTTGACAGCCGAGCTTCTCGCCACCGTCGCTCTTTTTCCGGCCACCTTCTCCGAACGCCGCTGCAACCAGAGCATTCCTGACATTTGAGAGAACATCCCCACAAAGTTTCAGCCCGAAAAACGCGCCGGAGAGCAGCCGGAAACGCCGGCAACAAGCTTGACGGAATCAGAGCTTTTCCGGCTCTTTTTCCGGCCAAACCAGTCGTCGGCGAGTCCTGAAAACCTGCGTTTTGAATTCCTCTCATTCCGTAGATGCGTTTTGATATAAAGATTGCTTGATTTGGTTGAGAATTGAGGAAGATAGGGGTTTGAGTAATCGGGGTGATTGTTTCCTTTTTCTTTTTTGATTTTTTTTTTTGTTTTTGGTTTTGTTTTTGGATTGGGAATTGATTGGTTGATGAAATGAGATGTGAAAATGGTTTGTTCAAGACGTCGATGGTGGAGCTCATGAGCTGATGTGGTTGGGGAGATGACGGCGACGGAGTTTGGAGGAGAAGAATGGTGTGAAGTTGCCGAGTGATAGAGAAGCACTATACGACACTATGACGTACTATAAAAGACTATGTACACACTATAAGGGACTATGTGCAAATTGTGAATAGTAATTTATTTTTAGAAATTGACTATGAACACACTATGATAAACTATGATCACACTATGTCGAACTATACCTACACTACGGTGGACTACAATCACACTATGGTGGACTGTGGCCACACTTTGGGTACACAGGGATTAAATTGCAAATAGTAATTTGTTTTCCAGAAATAGACTACGACCACACTATGGTGTACTATGACGGACTATGATGGACTATAGTGTACTACAACGGTTTTAAGTACAAAGGGGTTACGTGTAAATTCACTATGCAAATTTGCCTACTGAAGAACAACCCGCTGCCCCTTGCCTATTTTGGAATAGATTTAGGCCGGTTGGCCTATTTTAGATAAAAACCCTATACAAATATACAAATAAGTTAGCCCAGACAATTCCAAACTGGGCCAAAACTTCACCAAATGGTCATTTCCAAAACCCCTGCAGTCCGTCTCTGTCGCCCGCTCTCTGCCTAGAACCTCCACAACCGCCATCCAGGTTATGGGGACTCCATCGACATGCACTTTGCTCTCAGAATGGCCCACATTTTCGGAATCATGCATGTAGACCCACTCAGCTTCTTCTCTCAAGTACCCTCACGGTGAGCCCAGGAGGTATACTAAGCACCAAGCGGAATTTATGCTATAGTAAAGCAATTTTGCTAAGTTTGTATGCTTATCAAGTGAATTGTGGTACTTTGATGTTGATTCAATGCAACCCTTTATTATAATTATTGTTATTTTTTATTGTGAGATTTCATTAATTTTTGGATTTAGTATCGAAATTGAAACCGTGCACTTGATATCTTTTGCTCAATGGTGTTAATTGCTGACTTTGCTAGTCTATGTGTAATCAAAATTTGGTTTTGGTGCTAGCTAATTTCATTTTCTTGTGTGAGTTGAGTTGATTGTAGTTTGATTTCTGTTGTTGGTATGACTTGGTTTGGTATTTGAAAAAAATAGCAGGGCTCTGTTTATGAACCCCTCTACAATGTCGATTTCGAGGCTTGTCATATTGGGTTTCCGCTGGCTGAGTGGTCAGTTTTGTATATATTACATTAGGTTTAGGAAAGGCATTGTATTTTGTATAAATTGATTCATAGCTAGTGATAACTGAAGCTATGCTTCCTATAAATGAAAGAGCTTTTCATGTAACCTTCTTGGCTAGGGCTTATGTGAGTTCAATGTTTAGGAGGATATTTGCTTTCCCCGAAGAGATTTGGTCTTCTTCGAGACTAGTTCGTGATCTCTCGTTTCTATATGTTTTTGTGTCCATGTATTGTTAATAAATGGCGGGCTAGATATATAAGTTGACAAAGTGAAGCACAAAGGTAAAGCACCAATATTTTTGTGTGCGTATATATAAATTGTATAGGGTTTCCCAAATGCTAAGTTGGGTTACTAGTTCCCATCTCTAAAACCCAACTGATGATGAGTATGGCGTGCTTGAGATCTCAATTCTCTCAACTCTTCCACCCACTTCATGTAGCTTGAATTCCTAGCAACCACGTCTACGGAAATCTCCATACTTTTAACCAATCTGTCTGCATAACTTTCAAAGTTATTGATATTTTCCCAGAGCAAAAGCAACCTCGTTACATCTCTCTCACTTCTTACATTAGCCAGCCAGTCCTTAGCTTCCTCCACTTTCGCCCAAAAGCAGGAATCCTGTGTCAAACCTGCATATTTGCTTCTCTTACTACTACTTTCCTCCTCATTTGCCCTTTTCTCCCTCCACCACCGGTCGAAAATCTCAAACCTCCTCTCTCTTCCATGCTTCAAGTAATGACCTTTTTCATGGTACATACCAGATCTATAATAGTCAGCAATGTCCAATGGCTCTACTAGGGTTTTGTAGAATTGGGATGCATTCACCCATTTTGCTCGCTTGTGAAAATCGTGAGGTAGCTCATTATTCTCCAACATCTCGATTATGCCATTCCAAAATGCAGCAAGTTTATGCCGGTTCATGTTAACTTTATGGTTCCTTTTTGAGACGGCTTGCTTGAAGGAGTCGTAGTACCCAAGTTGCTCATCGGACTTATCACAAGACGCCTTGTACCATTCTATTTGAGCTCTGTAAGGTGTTATTTTGGATAGTCGAATGGCTAGATCAGCGGCCTTCAAACTTGGTGTACGTCCTAAACGCCTCGCCATCTCAAGGCACTCTTCCGCAGGCGTAGTAGTTGGTTCCTAATTATATTCATCCACCAAGAAATTAATTAATAAAAAAATAATATAATTCATTCAGAACAACATGTTAAATAAGTTAGAGATCAATGTTAGGAAAAACTCTATATACCTGGCCACTAATTCCAGAAGACTGCAATGCCAATGCAACCCCAGCTTCATAGCTGGACTCAAGTAGCTCCTCTTCCACGAAGTTTCTCTTGTTCAAAAACTGTGAAGAAATCTTGGCTATGTATTCTCCATACTTGAGATGATCTTCAATGCAGCAATTGGGGTTACCGGTAACAAATGTCAAATGCATCATCTTGATGACAGATACAGCATTCTCCATGCAGATTGCTCCCTCTTGTGAACAGATTAAGTAGCTCCCAAATGGCCAGTACAAGCTGTTTGCTGTCTCTTGCCCTGCCTGCACCGACTCTTGCAAACAAGCTGATATGAGTTTAAATAACTCTGCTTTCTCTTTGTCTCGAAGTTGAACACCAAGATTTCCGAAGCCATGCCAATATTGCAGTAAGAAATGCAGTTGAGTGGTTCCTGATTCCAAGGGAGCAAAGAAAAATCTCGGCACAATATCATACTTGGAAACCACATGGCAAAAATTTCCACCCCATCTTTCACGGAGGATTGCGCGGGAAAGGGACTCATTGCCAAGTAATGGTGAACCAAATGTGATGCAAAAGACTGAATGCGTAGACGAGATGGATTGGAGGTAAGAGAGAAGCCAAAGAGCACAGAGTGAGGCTGTTGGTCCTCCTGTAGAGTAGCCTGTGATGATGATGGACTTGCTTTTCTCAATTAGTGCGAGCATCTGAAACAGTCACCAGCACACAAGTATAATCAACTAGAAAGTGTCAGTTTGATGGCAAGCAATGTTCCAAAACTCTTAGAGGATTCATTCTATTACTAAAATTTCTATAGAGTATAGATAATCAATCCGAATATGGCAAGTTGCTGTTAGTTTAGTTGGAAACACACAAAAAACAAGGTTCATAGTTCATATTCCAAGCCCAAAGCAAATATTGATTTCACAATAACTAGCAGACATGAGATATAGTGCTGAGAAAAAACAGGTGAAAAAACTTTTTCTAAAGCTTTGAGATTGCTAATAGCCGCGAACGACAACCAAAGTAGCTCATGAGATTGCTAGTAGGGCCAAGATATACCAAAACTAAGGCTCTAGGCAAGAGTTGGCTCTCCATAATTACAAGAAGCACTAGAGGCAAATTTGCAATGTTTAGTGATTTAGGTATACAGGTTGATCTGGGCCCAATTCCCTCTAATAGTTAGTCCGTAAGGAGATTGACTAAATTCTCGTTCCTCTTTCAAATGGTTTTTCTATGGGAAAGAGGCGGGTTTCGGATCAATTGATACGCCCAAATTCACTTTTTTTAATGCTTTATTTTAGTTGGAGTACCGAATACTCTTTTTCAATTTATACGAGCTTTTTTAACAAGGCCCCCACATATATTATGTATGTTGATTTCCATGTACTCCTTCTATTTTGTGATGGCAAACCAAGTTTATTAATGTTCCATTCCTTTGATAAGAAATAAATTAAAGCGTCAAACAAAGAGGGGCCATTTTTGGCAGTGGGAAAGAAATGTAATAATGCTAATAATACAACCGCTAGCCAATGTCCAGGAAATTTGTGGTCTCAACTCAACTTCCAAGTTCCAACCACAATTCAAACATATAAAAGGGGTAAGGGTAGTCCATTAGGACTTATAGATCAAAAGACTATTAAGATCAAGACGTTGAGCTTTTGGAGTCCTGCTATGTTAGTAATTTTTTTCTGTTTTTTAAAAGAAGGTGAGACAATAACTAAAATGCCAAGCCACACCTAAAACTTACATTATACAATGAGAAAAGAAAAGGAGACAACACAAGGCGAGGGGGACAAGAAACACATGCGCAGATGTATTTAACCCCTTTTTATAGGCATCTCATGCAATGGTGGATCCATGAAATTTTTTCAGGGGTGCTAACTAAAACTGTTAATTTAAACCTTAACGATCAATTTTTATTTTATTTTTTATGTGTACCAACATTCCCTATAGTTTTCGTAGAATATAATCACTAATTATAATTTTGTAACCAAAACTTATTTTTTAATATCCACTACTAAATTTCTAACAACGTTCAACATAAAAGCATCATATATATAAGAAAGAAAATGTATAAATCAAATACACATTTGATAAAAGATTGTTTGTTTGTGATTCCATATAATAGGATAGATTTTTGGTTGGAAGTAGTGGGTTAGGTTAGTTATTTTTAGATTTTGGTAAAAAAAAGTTGGGTTGAGTTATATAGGATATATTTAAAATTTCTTAGTGGACTAAATTATAAATATATGAAATTAAAGGGTAAATTTGATCAAACTTTCACTAGGCTACAACCCATCTTAGCCATGTAGGTAGTTCCACCATTGATCTCATGGATGTACTAAAACATGCTCGACACTTATGTCGACAGCAACTAAGGAAGACCACTCTATTTTTCGTAACATAACTCGTAGTGTGCCATTCACTAAAATGGCGCGGCCATTACCAAACTATAGAGTCAATTTCAAGTTCATACTTAATGTATTAATTCTCCATAAAGTTCTAAAAATGCGCTCGGCGGACACCAGACGGCAAAGAAGAGACTAGTACCTAAAAGATTAATCGGAGATTATTTTTCATTAATATAACATATAGTTCTTCGAAATATTACTATCTGTTAGTAAAAGAATTGATAATATATGAATATTTGGTAATAATCATAGACTACATGATTAGAATAATGGACATTGACCTCAAAAGATAAGATAGACCCCCTAATTTCACGTCGCACTCACTTACAATAGTGAAGGCTCATTGGAGTGGTTAAGTCGCATATCGTGGTCATCAAATTCATCATCTTCTCTGGGGTCACAAGTTCAAAAATTGAGGTTAATGTATCGCTGCAGCTCCGGCTCTAACTGCATTTGATGGTGGTACAAGATAAGGTGGCTATTGAATAGAGGACGAGTCACATAAAGTATAAATGGGTGGACCATATAATATAGTTGATTCTACTTCTGCCACATGTATTTTTATCCTCACATGAGAGTATTTGAATAGTATATCTTATGAAAGGAATATGTTTGTATTTATTTATGGACTATATAACCATTATCTATTAGAATAATTGTTTTATTATTATTATTATTAAAAAATGGGAAAGAAAAAGGAAAACATGTCATTAACCAAAATGGTGAGTTTCCGAATGGACCTTTCTTCCTCACGTGGGAAACTTGTCCCGCCGCCACTGCTGCACAATTTCTCCAATTCCTTTGTTTTTCACTGGAAATTCAAGCCAAAATAATCTGCCTAGAACCCGCCTAACCCGCCCAAACACCCTAACTGATTTTCCGGCGATTTTAGGCAAAATTACGGCGGTTGACCATTACTTAACAACTAGGCACCACCTAGATAAATTTTTAGAATACTGATTCTCTACAAACAAATACCAGAACTCTTGAAAATCATAGAATTGCTCCATCCATCAACAAAACAATTAAATTTTCCATTAAATTCTGACCAGATCATTTTAATAATGCTATATGGACAATTATAAATAATAAAATATTAATAATTAGAAAAATAACTTTAAAATAAACACACTCTGTCCTCCGCATCTTCATTTGATCTTTCGCTTGCCTTCAGTAGTCTAGTCGTATTTCGTCCATCATTTGCTATTAGGCTCGTGAATAGCCCAAGCACCAATGCGTGGAAGATCTAAAAGGATTTGACCAAAAGTGTCTCCGATTGCGGCCTCGATCACACACATCTCTCTCTCTCTTCTCTTCTCTTACAATTTATAGGTTGTCGGTATGTCTCCGCTAACTTAGGCTGTTAAGAGGTATTTGGCCTGATGGATTGTTTTTGGTGATGTAATCTTCGTCACCAATGACCATCCTCTGAAACTTCTTCAATTCTTTCATTTTAGCCAATGTCATAATCGACCATACCTATTTGCGCTCCTCAATTTGGGTTTCTTTGTTTATATTTACATCATGACTTGAGAAAATGCAGCATGCATTCATTCATCATTACACTTTAATGATTAATTGTTCTATGTGTGTTTATAATGGCATATCTTAATCGCTCGTATTCTATGTATGATTTAGGTTGATTGTTTTGCCCCCTATTGAGCTTGGCAAAGTCACCCCTAGAAGTATGTGCCTGCAGGTCCGTGAAGTAGAGCATAAAGAGGGTAGCCAAGGTGAAGACAAATTAGATTATAGGTAGGGGTGTAAATGAGCCGAGCCGAGCCGAGCACCAAGGTGCTCAAGCTCGGCTAGTAGAAAATTTATGAAGCTCAAGCTCGGCTCAAGCTCGCATAAACTTCATGGATGAAAGCTCAAGCTCGGCTCATTAAAAAATTGCGAGCTCGAGCTTAACTCGGCTCGGCTCATTTACAATGCGAGCTCAAACGAGCCGAGCTTTTGATCGAGCCCTCGGCTCGGCTCGTTGGGCTCATTTGTCAAAACAATGATTAAAATAATGACTTTGTCTTTTCTTTACTTGTCAACGATTTGTTTGTTTGTGCCTCTTCGTTGTATTCAATTCAATGTGCATTCGTTATATACAGAAACGGGTTAAGGTTTGCAAGTTTTTTAATGGGCTGGACTCTTAATTTAATTTAATATTTATAATATTGAAAGTTACTAATAAGTAATATTATTAATTTATATTTATTAAATTACGAGCCGAACCGAGTTTTAATGAACGAGCCGAACGAGCCGAGCTTGAGCCGGCTCATATATATACGAGCTTCTCATGAGCTTTATGAGCCGAGCATGCCAAAGCTCAAGCTCGGCTCAATTTTTAAATGAGCCCAAAAATAAGCTCAAGCTCAGCTCATTTCTGTAACGAGCGAGCTTGAACGAGCCGAAAACGAGCCGAGCCCGAGCCGAGCTCGAGCAGCTCGAGCCAATTTACAGCCCTAATTATAGGAGGTTCAAGTCCTTTAATTAAGACATTTCTTTTTTTTTTGTTATAAGAAGTGATTTATTTTCTTAGTTTTTCCATTAACCACGTCTCCAAGCTCGTGCTTGCTTCTAGGCCTGGAACAAGGGCATGACAGTTTCAGAGGCCTCTCCCTTCAACGAATGGTAATCGAAGACGGCAATGACGATCAGGGATGGAATGGCTTGGAAGCCTTCAAACGGTGTTGGCCAAGTGGACAATAACAATCACCATAGGCTAGTGATGTGGGTCAGATCCAAGCAACATGAACTAGTAGAGCACGGGATGCCGGAAGGTTACGGGCGATGCCACACTGCTTCAACTCCCAAATCATGACCTTGGAGCGAACGAGTCACGGCATGATTGAGTGAGAGGGCGGTGAAGAGCAGCATGGATGGAAGAGGCCAAGGGTAGAACTATTCAACTATGCGACTATGGCGTGGTGCTAGGAAACCCTAGTAGAGCACATGCCGACATTCTACCTTGTTGTATATTTGTAACTGGAAAGTTTTATTATGCCTTAAGTATTGATATGCATATGACAAAATTAAAGTCAGCTGTTTTGTTGATGGAGGAGAAACTCGTATGATTTCCAAGAGTTCGGGTACTTATTTGTAGAAATTCAATACCTTGGACATGAACTTGAAGTTGACCTTATAATTTGGATATTATTGTGTAGTTAACCCAAAAAAAAAAATGAGTGCCTAGCCACTTTTTCTTCACAAACACATATGCCCGGCACTTGATTACGACAGCACCCAAGAAAAATTGAAAATAGAGTGCCTACTTTGTTTGAACATACAAACAAACATTAGAAAGAGGATCCTATTTATATCTTAAATTCATACGTATTAAACTTGAGCCTATTATTACAAAGAAAAGTTACTTCACACACACAAGATTGAGAGTGCATTTTTGCCCACCACTATTTTTTGGTGGTGAGCATTACCATTACATCTTCACCAATGATTGAAGGAGATTTTTAAACATTATGAAGTTGTCCCATCACATCAATGATAGAGTATGTGGTGGTAAAGGGTGGTGGGTAAAAATGAATCCCAAGATTGATCATAGTTACGACCCAAATTAGCCATTCCATCGGCCACAATGTTGGCTTCACGATAAATGTGTTGGACCGAAGAGACTTGAAAGTGATCTATGAGACTTCAAATATCTGACTGAGATATTCCAAAGAATCGCCGCCCACCTAATTGACAACTGAAATGATGTATTCCTATCTCTTTTTTGTTTATTTGTTTGTTTTTCTTTCTCGATTTTGGTGTTAAGCTAGTTAGACGACCGTAAATATCTATGACCAATGCTTTGCATCCTAATAATAGAGGTTCAATCTCATACAACTCAAAACAAATATATTTATTCTCGATAAATCCATAATTATCATCTATGTATGGTTTAAATTTTATTCGATGTCCTGAAGGACATTATTCCATAAGCCTAATGAAAGACCTTCATATGACTACCCATCACTTGGTAAAGAACAAATACCTCATTTTCGGTAGTGATACAAGTCAAAGTGATCATATAATGAATTTCAAAGTCTAATCTATATTAATAAAGAGAAATTTTGGGTGTACTTTAAACTCGCGCTTAAATTTGTATTTTTTAAATTTACCTTTATATAATAAAAAAGTTAAGCTTACTTCAATTTAACTATGAAGGGTAAATTAGTAAAAATAAAATTTTTCATTTAAAACAAAAAGTTCAATATAATAAAAATAAAAACACAAATCGAAAAAATAAATTGACACATGTGTGAGCAGGTGGTAAGAGCATCTCCATCCGAATAGCCAAATCCTACATGGACAGTACAGCTGTTAAAAAAGACACTCAAAAATCATCCATCCGATCAGCCAAAAGCTGACATGGATTGGCATGATGTTATAATTGACATTGCTGTCATTTCTTTGTATCTCCACTTTCAAGGTCTGTGGGCCCATAAAAAGGAACTTTGACCTTTGTGTTGGATACATGTGGCATTTGGTTTGCCATTTTTTACAAATTAAATATTATTTTAACTTTTTGAAGTTTGTTTTATGCTATGAAATTGACATATCGGATGCAGAAAAAATTGAGAGTGTTTGTCAATTGTACACATAGGACATCAAAATAAATTTGATGTTAAAAATTTGACATTTCTATTGGAGATGCTCTAAGAGGCTGGTTATGTATAAACGAGCAAATGGGGATAGATGACCACTGGGCATCCACCACCAAATTTAATAATGCTATGATTGCCCCATTAAGAAAAGTTGTCCAAGTCGTACTAATTAGTTTATGTCAAGAAAGAGTCACCACCATGCCCATGATGCCCACCTACACCCAACCCAACATGTACACAAGAAAGTGCTACTGCTGCACCATTTCGACCATATAGAGCTACCCCATCGATCTAGAGACATTAAAAACCCATATATACGTTACATATGGTCATTTATAAAGACTTTGATATATCCTCTAATTGTTGATAATATTTCAATTCCTAACAGCTAGTATTGCCCAGCTGACTTGACTTCCATGTCACAGAGATAGTATAGCTTTAAAATAGACGACCTTTAATTTGTCAGGGAAAAACATAGGAATATATCAATTTGTATGGTATTTGAGAGTTATGGTGTCCAAATGATCATATTTGGAGTTCATAATATCCAAGTTAAATTCATTCTCGTTCATAAAAGTTCAGGTACCTATGGCGATAAAACCCGATATTATGTATATAGTCTGAAAAAAATGGATGAATCTGACCTGGGCTTGCAAAGCTTTTGTGTTAAGAAGAGACATGAAGAGATTGAGCATCCCGGCGTGGACCATGACGGCCTCTTCCTCATCTGGACCATTGATAATACGATCATCATCATTGAGTTTCGTGTGGCTGTTGTAATTTTTGGTTAATGGAGAAAAAAGGGCTGGGGTTAATGCCACCAGGTCTCTGCACCTCCAATAATCCCCTTGCACTTCTTGATTACTGAGATTGTAAAAAGGATAACCGGAGAAAGCAAGATATCCGACGTCTCCTATTTGGTCTGATACAAAGCCGCACGGAGGAGCAGCGGCGGCGTTGGCGAGGCTGCACAGCTCCCATGACTCACTCAGCAGAGGGGTGGATGCCAAGAAGCTTGCCACCATCTCACTGCTCTCAAACCTGCACTTGTAAGTTGTAACTTGTAACTACTTGTAACTTGTAACCCCCTCGATTGGTTTAGTTTCTCAATTGGTTAATTAATTTTGATCAATTAAATTCTTCATCTATTTTTGGAAATCAAGGAGGCCTGTGAGGAGGAGGTAACTTACCGTGAAGCTTCAGAATCCATATTTGGAGGACTATAGAGTATGGACTGCCGAGTCTGGGCAATTGGTTAGACTACGGAAAGAGTTTGAATGGACCTTCCTATGTTTGAATTAGTTGAGCATACATATATATGGCATCAGTATGGTTGGTTGTTTTTGTTGGCCGTGTTGACTTTTGTGGTGCCTAGTGGAATATTTATAAATTCTCTCAACGTGCATGATATATGTATGAGATATTTTATCTGTGCTAATTAATTTAATCTTTATATCTATCACTTATTTCAATTTCAAATTATTAATTTACTCTAATGTAAAATTATTTTTAAAGACTAAAATATGTAATATAAATAATAAATTTATGAATACACCTAATTTGGTGTCTAGATTACTCTTCTTCGTTCTATCTGCCCCCTTCAAATGAAATCTTCATCCTTTATTTTCTAATTCATCTTTCCAATAATTATTTCCATTACTTTTATGTTTGATATTCTTTTAACTTCTTGCATTTGTTTTATTGTGGGAAATGGAGGTTCCTTCAACATCTGCTAATTCATCATGTCTCTACCCATCTTAACTTTTCTTCCCCATCACAATCTTTTCTTCAATAGCCTCACAACCCAGTCACCTCGCCAAACAGCCAAAGCTATATCTCTTCCGCGTGCTTCAGATTGGAACTATGTTTGACCATGATCCAGGATTTGATTTTACCTCTTGAGATTGTCATTCTGCCGACCCGCATATAATTTATTGATATTTCTGCTCAATCAAACTTTTGTTTTGATCCAAATTGGGTTATAACAGTGAGCTAACAAGATGCTATAGTGGGTGTAAAAATTAAAGGGAGATTATATCTATACCATCATTTTCTTCTCTATCGAACACACATTTTTGTTATTAAAAATTCTCATATTATCTGTAAATATTTATCTTCTTCCAGCTGACAACTTTTTATTATTTTTTTACAAAATTCAAGAAAGATACAGAAAGGACAGCGATGTTAGTGTCGAAGCTTTCCATCGGTGAAGTAGCTAGTTTTTTACCTTTCCATTTTATTTGAACTTTTCAGTTCACAAAAACAATGTTGGGTTTAAAACGAAATCTATTAGGTTCCTATAAAATATGTTCTCTAATTTGTAGGTAGTCATGGAAATTTCAGGAACAAAATATAGTGTTGAATGAGAGAAAATAAATGATAAGTGTGGATAAAAGTTCCCAAAATTAAACTCAATGTCTAGGTAAAGTTTATTTTTAGAACACTTCATGAGTGTAGTGATAAAATTTGAACTGTATAAAACAAGTGATGGGTTTTTAAAGAAAATTAAGAGTAAAGATCGAATTGATAAGCACATATAAAAGCATCATATATGTATAGGGGTGGAATTTTCTAACTGAGTAACGAAAACCAACCGAATCATACTGATTGGTACACTTCAGTTTGGTACAAATTCTGTACAAATACTATTTGGTACAGTATATACCATACCAAAATTTTCGGTATGGTTTGTGGTAGAGGTTAGCCAAAACCATGGTATACCGAATACCAATATATATATATATATATATATATAATATTTTATGACTAAAACCCTAAATACCTAATCACTATCACTCTCCCATGGTCTGTATTCTCTTCACGCTCTTGGACGACTTCCAATTCATATTTTAATGATATTTTGTTATATGTAACTATGCAAACAATGACGATTTCTTCTAGCCAACCCGGAAGTTCAAGTGCATCCGCTCCACATACATAGAGCGTTGAAGATATCATCACATAAGAATTTTTGTTGTAATATGCTGATGCCTTTACTATTTATTTAACATCAAAAGGGGTTTTGAGTTGTTTGTTTTATTTTGAGATTATTTGGATGTTAGGTTGTAGGTTGAACTTAAATTGAACATGGTGAAATGGAAGTATGGATTTTGAGACTTTAATTTTGTAAAATATATATAGATAAAATTATTGAATAGGAATTTGGTTTGTACCAATACCAAACCATACCAATAACATACCGAAATGTTGGTTATCGAAACTTTTGTTCGGTAATGAAGTAAATTTTGTACCTATATATGGTTGGTACACGGTAACCGAACCCATCCCTATATATGTATATATGTATATGCTAAGATTAGACCCTTGGGAGGGCTATGACGTAATTCTCCATTGACTACATGTAATCTTATTTGTGGGGTAGGTTTGAATTAGTGACATTAATATTGTATTAGATGTAGATGGAATTGAAAGATTAATTTTGAGATGGTCGGTTTATTAATTTATTCATCGGATATAGTCATTGGAGAGCTCAAGTTTGACTTGCAGATTGCAGTACTAGGCTGGAAAAAAGTAGTGGACGGGCGAAGGCATCAGATAATTATTTTAAGTGAACGAGCAAGGCTGCTACGACCGTATTTCTTGAGTCGTTATAGAATAATTTGAGTTTGGACTCAATTTGCTTAAAAACAAAAATTGAAGATGTGTTCAAGAATTCCTGGCCACAGCAGTCGACCTCAATCATTATTATAACAACGTGCGCGGTTGCGTTTTGAGTGTGGTGGGGGTGGGGGTAGGGCGCACATAAATTGCGAACGCGTAGTCCCCGCGTCGACTTGAATGACCGAACGAAGACTTGAGTGGCTCATCCAATCAATTCAGGGGGTCAGGTCAACGCAACACGCCTAAACTTGCATCTCCTCTCTGATTCCAATGCATATCATTATCTTGCCCCTTTGTGTTTTTTCTTTCTCTCTCTAATCATGGTTGGGCGATCGTGGGAGTTCATTAGAGCATCTCCACCGGCATATATATCAGACGTCCGAGGGTGCGAAATCGGACCGGCAACACGAAATGGGCCTCCAGCGGTGCGAAATCGCCCTGCAAATCAGACGCGCTCGCGGGCGACGGTGAGTCCGCGTCCGTCGTTCGCCTTCGGACGAGACCGCGAGGGGCCGACAGGTCCTGACAGCGCAGGACTTTTTTTTAAAAAAAAAATTGTGAGTGCGCTGACATCAGCAAGCACTATCTCCTGGGCCGTCCGATTATAAACCGTCAAGTCATCTTGGCCGTCCATTTTTTTTCCATTTTAATTTTTTTTTAAATCCGGAAAAAAACCCAAAAAACCTAATTTTTTCTATAAATACTCATACATTAACCTAATTTTACTCATACATTAATAAAATTTTTTATCCTACTCTCACATTAGGAATTTTACTCATAAATTAATCAAATTTTTTATTCTACTCCCACATTAGTAATGTTTACGATGTTTCTATTTTTAAGTCAATGAATGAGTAGTTTGTAATATTTCCTAATATGCATTGAATAAAAAGCAATATTTGAACAAATGTTGTGAGCAAATATATTAGATCATAAGTACTTGTAAAATGAAAAAAAAATACATAATGATAAAACACACAAATTGCTTTCATTAATTTTTCATATTCCCTATCCCAAATATGCTTCATCAATTCTAATTTCCGTGTTTTTCTTTATTATGTTTAAGATGTTTTTATTTTTTGTTTTTATTTTTTTAATTTTTTATGTTTTTATTTGTGATGTTTAAGATGTTTTTATTTTGAATGTTTTGAATATTTTTATTTATAATGTTTATTAATATGTATTGAATAAAAGCAATATTTTATCAAATTGATATGGTAAAATATTATTTAAATCAAATTGCCCTCCAAATTGCCTTTGTTGAAATTGCCTTTGTTGGGTGGAAACAACAAAGGCAATTTGGAGAGCTTCAAATTGCCATAGGGCAATTTGTGCAAATTGCCCTTAGACCAAAGGCAATCCACCCATGTTGGGTGGAGATGCTCTTAAGGATGCAGACCCAAAGTTTTCATAAGCCCAAATAGCCCAAAGGATTTTCAGGGCCCAATCAACAAAGGAAAACAAAATCAAAGACAACCGAATCACATGAAGAAAAATGACATGATGAGTCACTATCCCTAAGAAGTTGAACAGTCCTCCACCACCAAATATTGTACCAATGAGCTGCTGCTTGCCTAACCCAAATGATACTACTACCATCTCGTTGCCGGACAGCGTTTTTCCACCATCCATCCACCCACACAACATCGGGCCTGAGCCTTGAGCCTAAAGAAATGATAGTGGGGTCGTGCTAGAGAGCGGGCTTATCGAACGCGCCCCACCATCCTTCACCGTTGGATTGAAATAAACAGTAAAAAATGAGATCCAATGACTGTGAAAGAAAACTTATACAATCCAAAGGCTGTGAAAGTAAACTTATAGTGCAATACATGTACACAATCCCACCAAAACTTAACATCCGTTAACTCTGCCTCCTCCTTCTGACCTCCATCGTTTTTAGCCGAGGCGTTCTTCTGATCTTCATTCTATCCTCCGCGCTGCGCAGCCGAACCACAGAAGATCCGTGGATGTGTCGCCGCCGCCGCAACCCCTCATCTCACCACTGCCGCACCCCCAGCACAACATTCGCGAGAAAGCCCGCCGCCACACCACCACCCACCCCCACCGCTTCTCCGCCCGCTACGTTCCTAGCAACCCCTCCCCTTCCTCCGCCTCCGCCGCCGAGTCCTACTCCCTCGACGAGATCGTCTACCGATCCAACTCCGGCTGCCTCCTCGACGTCCAGAACGACCTCGCCGCCCTCAAGAACTACGACTGCAAGTACAGTGGCGCGACCTCTTCGACTCCCGCGTCGGAAAAACCACCTGGCCCTACCGCTCCGGCTTCTGGACAGAGGCGGAGCCAGCCCGGAGCGAACGTCCTCGACCGCTCCCCTCTCGCCGGAAAATATAATGACTGGGAGCGAATCTGCGTGGTTCCGCTCCCCTGGTCCGCCGGAATCCTTGACCTGCAAACTCCATTGAAGCGGCGCGGATCAGATGAAGAAGGAACTGCTCTGCGTCTGCAATTCTGGGTGCGCGAACAAGGAGAAAACGCAGCTGCTGTGTACAAAACGCAGCTGCTCATCGTTTTGGAAGCTGATCGATTTTGTTCGAGGCGGCTCAGCCTCATCGACTTCTCGGACGAGGACGACTCGCTCCTTGATTCCTTTGCCGGCGGTGACCTCCTCTTTCCGATTTCAGGTGCTCTTTACAATTTAGTTCAGATTTTTATAGTTATTTCAGTTTATCCTAGAAGCTGATCGATTTAGTGCCTGTGATTGGCTCATAATTATGTAAATAATATCTTTCTTGTGTGAAATTTATAAATTTTTCGACACGCTTTGTTCGTCTAGTTCACTTGTGAAATGTAATTGGGGCTTTTGGATACTTTAATTAGGTTTTCACATGAACTTCATAGCTGATTAAAGTGTTATTAAAAAGACAAAAGTGGTACATTGTTCTTCGGCAGAACGTTTTTAGGTGTTGAATTAGCACATGAAAGCTTGAGTCTGTTTGCATTTATACTGCCATACACCCTTTTGTGATATAGAGTTTCTGTGCTGCTGAACTCGTTATTAGTATGATTCGTGTGACATTTTCTGATTGAACTTTCTGACAATATGATATGCAGAAGACCAGGATAAGAGAGATTTTCAGATGTTCGAGGTTATGGTTGGAAGTAAGTTAGATGACGTGCCGGAAAATGTTGAGCTAAATGGGCAAGTAACTCAACTTTCGGAGTCTGTGGAACCAAAAATGACAAAGAAAAGCAGCAAGTATAATCTGCGCAAAAGCTTAGCTTGGGATAGTGCCTTTTTCACCAGTGCTGGTAGGCTTGTGTTTATATTTGATATTCAAAAGTTTCTGAGTCAATGCCATTGTGGTCATTTGGTCTTTTCCGTCTTGCGCCATTCAAATTCTTAAATACAAGTATTCATTTTGTGAATTCAGGTGTTGGATGCGGAGGAGCTATCCAACATGATTGAAGTAGATAAGAGTCAAAAACAGATATTGCCTGGAATTCAACAAGAAGTTCATAGATCCACCAAGTCAATCTCCTCATTAGGAAGTGAAACGCTGACGCTAGAAAGTACTGAGTCCAATGTGTTTGATGATGTAAGAGCTTCAATCCAGAAATCCAGTAAAGCATCTAGTGTTGATGGAAGCATAAAAGAGGGCTCGGGAGTAACAAAAACTGGAATCAGCAATTGTAAGTATGCTTCTTTCACCTGGTTTTCCTATGTAACTAGTGTTTATTGGAAGCGGAAATAGAATCAGGGCCACAAGTTTAGATGTTCTTTCTTTCTTGTCCTCTCTATGAAGTAACATAACTGTGGAAATTATATATATATATATAAAGAGTGAGCTGGAAGTTACCTTTGTAGCCCTTGGAAACGCTCTCTGATTGGCTGGAGAAACAGTGTAAAGACGCTCCCTATCCTCCCGCTTGGGTTGCCGTTGTTTTTTTTTTTTCCAGGATTGGGTTGCCGTTGTTGGCGAAAGGCGGTGGTTTGTGTTGGCATTTTCTCCGTCTCTGCGCCTGATGTTTGTACTGTTTGCTTTCTATGTGGCTCAATTTTTACCATTGATCTTGAATACTGTAGCATCTCCGCAAATCTATTCGTTCATTCGAGTGACGATTTCTCAGTTATATTTCTCTTTCTTTTTTTTATCACTTTTTCCCTCACTATTTTTTAGTTGTTGATATCAGGTGTACGTTTGTTGTTTCCTTTCGTATATGTCGGTCCTCTCTTGCGAAGAGATTTTCTGGGTTTTCAAGATGTGAATTTGTTTTGCCATTTTCTATTGTCTATTAATTTAAGATTGGTTTTTGTTGTAGGTTTTTCCTTCAATCAATCATATAAGGAAGAGTTTTTATCTTTTGGTGGTATTTTGCAGTTTGATACTCGAAGGTATGATGCTTATTTTTTTTGGTCATGATTTATAGTTTTGCGTTTCATTAAGTTGAAGTTTGGTTGTTCTTGCTGCTGGGTTATGAAAATGGGTTAGCTAAATTGTCAGTTTTTAGAGATGTTATCAGGAATTGAAATTTATTTTGGCATTTGGGTTCTATTTTGTTTATCTCAAGTGAATTTAATTTAGTCATTGTTCTGTTCAATATGATTGGTATTTTTTTTTGGATTTTGATTGCTCTTTGTTATGTTGCAAAATTGTTATTTCAATTTGGCTGAAAATCAGAAGAGTTGTTCCCTGTGAGTATGAAATAGTTGATATCTAATCTTTGAAGATTTGTTCATGGATTTTTCTCTGATTGAGAAAGATGAAAATTGTAGCTTTTCGTTTGTAAGTTTATTCATGGTTAATAACAGATTTGCTGCAGTTGATATTGAATGATGTTAACATGTTTAAAATAAACTTATTCAGTAGTAATATTAGAATTATAAATTATAGATAATTATATTTTTTTTTCTTATTTTCTAACATGTTCCTAATTTTTGCTATAGGTTCTGGTTTTCTCAGCTGAGTGTTGGTTGCTGTTTGTAATATAAGCTAAGGTTGGTTTCACTTTAAAGTATAAAATAATTTTTGTTATTCTCAATTGCCTTATTCATATATATTTTTCAGCTGAAAGATTGCTATTCAATATAATTCTTTGGCCAATATTATTGGCATCAGTATCTCCTTTAGAAACGCAATTAACTTTCTATCATTGTATGGGTCTTTAGGTTGAATGAAAAGGAGCTAAGGTCAAATGGATTGCCTAAGTCGCTAATTTGCTGCAACAGTAAGCGTGAATACCTCATTTTTGGGTAGTTTATATGATTATTGCTTTAGTTTTGGTATAATTCTATGTTTATGTGCAGTGTTGAAATCACCAAGGTAACAATTGTTTTGTGTCTCCTATACAAGTTAGGCATGCTCGAAAAGTCCCCGAACACGAAATTGATCCCAAAGAATTGGATTTAGAAACAGTGTTGAAATTACTGAGGTAACAACTGTTTCTCTTTGCTCTGATAAATTGGTACGTGGAATTGTTATTTGAACTTGAAGTAAACCTACTACGTTTCAAAAAATTTAAGATGAAATTGTGTTCTGATGCCTCTTGATGCATTTGGGGAAAATATAGTCTAGAAAGTCTTTGTTTTGTACTTACTTGATTATGTTGTTTTAGGAAGATTTTATGGGTTATTTTGTTCCTTTGAATTGCTGATTTTTGACCTGTGTGATACAATCTCCTAGAGAAAGGAAGTGCACGATAACCTGACGGTAGGAAAAATCTGGGTTTTTTTTTAATTTGGTTGCAAAGTATAGAAAATTTTTCAGCATTCTCAGTTTACTAGCAGTTCAATTTGTATTTTTATTATGAGCTAGATTTCTGTTTATTCTAAGGTATTTTCTATTTGGTTTGGTGAGCACTTATGCTAGCTTAGCTGAAGTTTTTAATTTGGTTACAACAGTGGTATTAGGTTGGTGGGTTTGACTAAAGTTGGAAGTTTTTGGGTGATTTGGGTTTGATTTGTTTCTTTTTATTCAATAAACAGGAGCAATTGGTGATTCTCTGTGGGATTTTTATAATTTTGTTTGATAAGGCATATGTAGTTGTTAGAGCTTCTGTTTACTTTTTTGATATTCCTTCTGTGCTCTCAGGTTTTGCGTGTTGCTATTGGCTGCTGGTCCGTGAATTAAACTCGAGCTTTCCATACGTTGTATGTAAATTATTTTTTGCTTCTAGCTCTAACTTGATTTTGTGCAGGAATTTTTTTTTTTTTCATGTTATATACAACTGCTATCCAACTGCTCACGTAATTCCCACACTCATCGGAGCCAAAAATGAAGGATCAGAACAGGTACCCAACATGAAATTTTGTTTTTTACATTTCACTGTGCACCATTATTCAAGTATATATCTTGATTGAGCTAAAAGGATCAACTTTATGTTTGTCAATTCCAATTCTAGAGATCTTGATGCTTTGTTATATGTTTCTGAATGTTTTACTGTTTCTACTGAAGTTGGATTTTTTTTGTTGTACCTTGATTGAGATGATTGGGAATGTGATGGAGGTCCAACATTCTGTGGATTTGATTGTGATTTGGAGAAGTAGATTTATCTTCAGTTTGAGTTGGGAATTAGGTGTCAAATACAGTTCTATCTGAATCAAAACTTGATAATTGATTTACTCATGTTGAACATAGATGGAGTAACTTGATAACGAGGGCTATAATTCTGGTGGTTGTTTTTCAATTGATTATAGACTAGCTTTGGAAATTACAGGGTTCTAATTGTAGAGTCAACCAGGTTTAACAGTGCTCTTTAATGACCTTTTGCAGGGGCTCTTTTGTTGCTTAGGATAGCTGATCTTCCAGATGTGTAGTTTCTAGGAGAGTTTGTTTCTTGGATCGCTCTTCTTGCTTTGATTTGTTTTCAATATGCAATGGTGCAGCTCTGTGTTTGAGTTAGGTTATAATAAATTATCCGTATGTGTTTATTACTTTGCAGGCGTGTATTCTAAGTCAGTTATGATAAATATGATGCATTTATTTTTTTCCTTATTTCATTATACCGTTCTAAGAAATTCTGGACAAATCTTAGTTCTGTTTACGCCAGCAGCTCCTTTTTCCTCATTTTCTCTTCATAAGGGAACTATAGTACTATTTTGTTTTCCTAAAGAAAACCAAACCTAGCATACTAATAGATTCCCATGATCGCTTTTATTTTAGGGATGGCAATGGGTCGGGTCGGGTCAGGATAGTACTATCTCCATACCCATACCTATTTATGAATTTAATCTCCATACCCGCCTCCATACCCATTAATTTTTAATAGGGTATCTCCATACCCGCCTCCATGGAGAATACTATCTCCATACCCGCCTCCATACCCACCATGTATAGAAAAAAAAATGGAATTAATAATAAAGTTTCATAAATAATCATAATCTATTATTTTTTTTATTCATCTTCATATTTCAATATTTGCATATTTAAAAAAAAAAAAGCAAGATCCGTAAAAATGACTTACAAACATGTTGCAATACATAAGTAACCAAAAAGTGAAATTAGTTTCTCATGAATCCAAAAGAGCATATTTTCTCTATAAAACCTACACTACTATTGCACTGTAGCTTCAACCAAAATCCAGAAAATGCATGCAGCAAATCACCCTAGCAAGCTCACTCCTAACTTCAGTCAAGCAACGTAATATTCTCTGCATCAGCTCCTACAAGAATTTGAAAATCAAAACATACCAATCCAATGCATTATTTGAAAATAAAAAAGAGCAATCAGTAAAAGTTTATATAATTATTATATATATATTAATTAATTAGATATATATATATATATATAATCGGGTCGGGTTCGGGTTGGAGACTAGTAATACCATACCTGCCCCATACCCGTCATGGGGCTTTTAAAAATCTCCATACCCGCCTCCATACCCATTTAACTCCTCCATACCCGCTCCACCAGGGGCGAATACCCAGGGGTACCCATACCCGTGGAGATTTTTGCCATCCCTATTTTATTTAGTAGTAAGTTCCTGCACCCTAATTAATTATTTAGGGCCAAATGAAGAAGTTTAGTTCTCTTTCAATTATGTCATTTCTTCTACTTATAATGATATATGTCATGCTAATATAGTGAATGTTTAGTTCAAGGATTTAATACAAATATGCTAAACAGAATAAAACATCAACAAACATTTATTCTTCTTCCAACAAATGTTCTAAGTTTGTGAAAAGTTATCCTCAGTTCTTATTGATTTGCTTGATTGGTGTTAGCTTTTAGCTCCGTTTTTGCATTTGAGAATTAGCTTTGGTCTCGGTGCTTAGAACATTCTAAACTGCCGACTAGCATATTTATAGGCAATCTACCATTCTATAAGCAGTGAGTAGTTCTGAACTACCAACTTTTTCACTAATGTTGTGTTGTTTTTTACCACTCTTTAGATATCTATATTTTGTGTGTTTTCAAACACGCAGCATCGCGCGGGCACCCTTCCTAGTAAATTTGAAAGATGATGCGATGAAGGGGATGGAAATGATTTGTGTACTCTTGTGGTTATTCATATAGAGCTCATGTTCAGTGCTATTCTGCTTTGAAGTTGTTTTTCTTACTATCCTTTTGCTCCTGAATAGTGAGGGAAGCAAAGAATGAAGGTGGCCGTGGAGGAGGTCGTGGAGGTGGATGCAGCTATGGATATAACCGTGGTGGATGTGGCAGTGGTGGCTACAATTGTGATGAATCAGCCAATAATGAGAACAGCCAATAGGGAAGTACCTGCTGGTCAAGTTGCTTTTGAAGATGGAGATGGGAGACAATCTGAAAGGCTACCCGGGTTCGATAATTGGATTGTAGAGAGGGAAGATCGATCCTACATTGAAGCTTTGGAACACGAGAAGCAGAATCTAGTGTATTTGACGGCGGATTCCGAAAATGTGGTTGATGATCTTGATTCAAGCAAGATATATTCGTGTCGTCGCCGCCGTTCTCAAGTTTTTTCATTGTTCTCTTATTTTTTGTTTTGTATTTGCTTTGTGAATTAAGCCTTGGGCAATTCATGAATCTTTTTTTTTTTCAATTGTTGAATGCTCGGGTTTCAATTTGGGATTGTTGATTCATTCTTGAATTGAATATGAAGATTTGAAGCCTCTTTCAATCTTGTCTTTTGAAATTTATTTTGCTATTGGCTAGTGATGATTATGTTTTTATTGACAGAAATTTTATGTTGATAAAAGACATCGGAAGTGTTTCAGTAAAATGGAAAAGTGTCATGTTAAAAGGAAAAAGTGTCCTGGCAAAATGGATAAGTGCCCTGTTACAATAAAAAAGTGCCCTGGCAAAATGGATAATTGCCCTGTTAAAATGGATAAGTGCCCAGTTGAAATAAATAAGTGTCCCGGAAAATGAGGAAGATGATCATAAGTTGGTCATATATTGGTTATAAGATGATCATACAACAGTCATACATGGGTAAACCAATAAATAAGACATAGTGTAAGCTAAATGAAAAAGTGCCCCGGTAAAATAGAAAATGCCCTGGTAAAATGCATTAGTGTCCCGGTAAAATGTAAAAGTGCCCCGGTAAAATAGAAAGCGCCCCGGTAAAGAACATTTGATTGTTCTTTAAGGAGCAAATGACTGTTCATAAGTGGGTATACCATGGTTATACGACGGTCATAAGTGGGTAAATCAATAAGTCATACCACGTGGCGTCCTGTGATTCGTTGATTAAGAAGATTTCTTAAAAATAGTGTAACTTTTTCATACGAAATTAGCTCGAGATGTGGTCTAGTCTCCCATGCTCGTGAGAATGGGCCCTACAACTTCCCAGAAGGATTCAAATAGCAATTACATCACTATAGACCTTGAATGCTTATATTTACTCAGGACCATCGGTTGTTGTTTACATCGATGACTCCGTTCCTGTAACCGTATTTTGGTTTTTTGAATTTTTTTCAACCAAAACATGGTCTTCTTTTAAATAGAAGATCATGAACGGTTTGGATCGTCAATATCACATTTCGATATTTGTGGAATGGTTGAATATGGACGTTGAGGGGTTAGTGTTACGAAACATTGTAAACACCAAGCATTATTTGTGCTAATCATGAATATCAAAACGTGATATTGACGATCCGAACCGTTTATCTTTTGCGGTATTATGTGATCTCACACTTTCACAAAAAATTTCAAAATAATACTTAATATAGTCCCCGTAGTGGAGTGTGAACGGTCACAAATGAATGTACTGATTTACCAAAAATGGGGTCATAACTTGGGGAAGAGCCCTTCATAAAAGTTGTACAGTGCCTGAATACGAACGCAACGGCGAAAACCAAGCGTCAAGTTGGGTCTGCACGTGAAAGTTACAGCGTAGCAAAGTTGAAATTTCATCGGGCGATGGTCATAAGGTGGTCATAAGCTAGTCATATGATGGTTATACGATGGTCATATGACAGTCATATGATGGTTATAATATAAACAATAATATGACCATCTTATGACCATGTTATGACCATCGCCCAATCAAATTCCAATTTTGCTACGCTATAACTTTCACGTGCAGACCCATCTTGACGCTCGGTCTTCGCTGTTGCGTTCGTATTGAGGCACTGTACAACTTTCATGAAGGACTCAAATAGCAATTACATCACTATAAACTCTGAATGCTTACATTCGCTCAGGAACGTCGGTTGCCGTTTACATCGATGACTCCGTTCCTGTAACTGTATTTTGGTTTTTGAAATTCTTTTCACCAAAACATGGTCTTCTTTTGAATAGAAGAGAATGAACGGTTCGGATCATCAATATCACATTTCGATATTTGTGGAATGGTTGAATATAAGCGATGAGGGGTTAGTGTTATGACACGTTCTAAACATCAAGCGTTATTTGAGCTAATCGTGAATATCAAAATGCGATATCAACGATCCGAACCGTTCATCTTTTGTAATCCTATATGAGGTCATGTTTCAACGAAAAAAAATTCAAAAAATACATAATATAGTCCCCGTAATGGAAAGAGTTCTTAAAAGGCGATGAACGGTAATAAATGAATGTACCAATTTACCGTAAACGGGGTCGTAACTTGGGAAAGAGCCCTTCATGGAAGTTGTACAATGCCTTAATACAAACGTAACGGCGAAGACCGAGCGTCAAGTTGGGTATGCACGTGAAAGTTACAGTGTAGCAAAATTGGAATTTGATCGGGCGATGGTCATAAGATGGTCATAAGCTGGTCATACAATGGTTATACGATGGTCATATAAGGATAAATCAATAAATAAGACAATAGAAACTAAGTATGTAAATTAAGGTCATAAGATGATCATAACATGGTCATAAGATGGTCATATAACGGTTATAGTTAGGTCATACAACGGTCATAAGATGGTCATGTGTACTGTGAGAGTTTAGGGTAATGGGTATTGGGTGGGACTGTGAGTGACTGTGAGGGTTTAGAGAGGGTTTAGAGTAATGGGTACTGTGGGGGTACTGTGGGGGTACTAAGAGGGTACTCGAAGGGTTTAGGGGAGGGTACTAAGAGGGTACTGGGAGGGTTTAGGGGAACGGGGTACTGTGAGGGTTTAGGGGTACTGTTACCGTATGACAGCTAGTATTCATGGAATAATAATAATAATAAATAAAGGAAAATACAATAATTAATTTTTAATCATATAAATAATAAAAAATAAATAAATAATCTCGCCGCAAATTGAATATGAAATAATCCCGTCGGAATTTGAATATCGGATAATCCCGCTGAAATTCGAAAATCAAATAATCCCGCCAGAATTTGAAATTCAAATAATCCCACTGAAATTCAAATATTCCCGCCGGAATGCAAATATCCGGGACACTTATTCATTTTCCGGGACACTTATTCATTTTTCCAGGTATTGGAATTTGATCGGCCGACGGTCATAAGGTGGTCATAGAAAGGTTATACGATGGTCATAATATGGTCATACAAGGGTTCCGAAAAATGGGGAAGTGTCCCGGAATAATGGGAAAGTGTCCTGGAAAAATGAGAAAGTGTCCCGGAAAATGGGAAAGTGTCCCGAAAAAATGAGAAAGGTCATAAGGTAGTCATAAGATGGTCATATAAAGGTTATACGATGGTCATAATATGGTCATACAATGGTTCCGAAAAATGGGGAAGTGTCCCGAAAAAATGGGAAAGTGTCCCGGAAAAATGAGAAAGTGTCCCGGAAAATGGGCAAGTGTCCCGGAAAAATGAGAAAGGTCATAGGGTGGTCATAAGATGGTCATAGGAAGGTTATACGATGGTCATAATATGGTCATACAAGGGTTCCGAAAAATGGGGAACTGTCCCGATCAAGAAGATATTTTAAAAAGGGTGTAACTTTTTTGTACGAAGTCAACTCAAGGTGCGGTCTAGTTCCCTGTGCTCGTGAGAACGGGCCCTATAACTTCCTAGAAGGACTCGAATATCAATTACATCACTATAGACCCTGAATGCTTACATTCACTTAGGACCGTCAGTTATCTTTTATATAGATGACTTCGTTCCTGTAACCGTATTTTGGTTTATAGAATTTTTTTTTCACCAAAACATAGTCTTTTTTTGAATAGAAGAGAATGACCGGTTCAGATCGTCAATATCACGTTTCGATGTCTGTGGAATGATTGAATATGAGCATTGATGGGTTAGTGTTCTGAAACATTGTAAACATCAAGAGTTATTTGAGCTACTTGTGAATATCTAATTGCGATATTGATGATTCGAACCGTTCATCTTCTGCAGTCGGATGTAAGGTCATGTTTCAAAGAAAAAAATTTAAAATATAGCTAATATAATCCCCGTAGTGGAGCGTGAACGTAAACGGCGATGGACGGTCAAAAATGAATATATCGATTTACTGAAAATGGGGTCGTAACTTGGGGAAGAATCCTTCATGAAAGTTGTACAGTGCCTCAATACGAATATAACATCGAAGACTGAGCATCAAGTTGGGTCTGCGAAAGTTACATCGTAGCAAAATTGGAATTTGATCGACCTATGGTCATAATATGGTCGTAAGATGGTCATATGATGGTTATACGATGGTCATACAATGGTCATACAAAGGTAAACCAATAAATAAGAAATACTATAAACTAAGTGGGTAAATTAAAGTTATACGACGGTCATAATATGGTCCTCATAGTGGAGTGTGAACGTAAACGGTGATGAACAGTCACAAATGAATGTACTGATTTACCTAAAATGGGGTCATAACTTGGGGAAGAGTCCTTCATAAAAGTTGTACAGTGCCTGAATACGAACGCAACGGCGAAGACCAAGCGTCAAGTTGAGTCTGCATGTGAAAGTTACAGCGTATCAAATTTGAAATTTGATCGGGCGATGGTCATAAGGTGGTCATAAGCTAGTCATATGATGGTTATACGATGGTCATACGACAGTCATATGATGGTTAGAGTATAAACAAAAAATAATATGACCATCTTATGACCATCATATTCCCATCATATGACCATATTATAACCATGTTATGACCATCGCTCGATCAAATTCCAGTTTTGCTACGCTGTAACTTTCATGTGCAGACCCAACTTGACGCTCGGTCTTCGTTGTTGCGTTCGTATTGAGGCAATGTATAACTTTCATGAAGGACTCGAATAGTAATTACATCACTATAGACCTTGAATGCTTACATTTACCCAGGACCGTCGGTTGTTGTTTACATCGATGACTCCGTTCATGTAACCGTATTTTGGTTTTTGGAATTTTTTTTCATAAAAACATCATCTTCTTTTAAATAGAAGATAATGAACTGTTTGGATCGGCGGGTTTATTCAAATTTCGAATTCCGGCAGGATTATTTGATATTCGAATTCCGGCAGGATTATCCGATATTCGAATTCCGCCGGGATTATTTCATATTCGATTTGCAGCAGGATTATTTATTTTTTTTATTATTTATATGATTAAAAATTCATTACTGTATTTTCCATTATTATTATTATTATTATTATATTTTAAATTTTTTTAGGGGTTCTTGCCAAAAAGTCCTTAAAAAAATAAAGTGTATAAAAAAATTACTTCACTTTTTTTCTTACCAACAAATCCTATTATTATAAATTAGTCCTATTTTACCGGGACACCTCTCAATTTTCCGGGACACTTCCCATTTTTCCGGGACACTTCCCATTTTACCGGGATACTTCCAAATTTTAAAGGGACACTTCTCTATTTTTCCGGGACACTTCTTCATTTTCCGGGACACTTCCCCATTGTACCGGGACACTTCCCATTTTACCGGGACACTTCTCCATTTTACCGAGGCACTTCCTATTTTATCGGGACACTTCCCCATTTTACCGGGACACTTCTCCATTTTGTTATATAATATTATTTAATAATTTAACACTCATGACAGTTATTTACCCAATTTATGACCATCGTATGACCTTTGTATGACTGTTATTTATCCCTTGAAGAATTGTCAATTGTTCCTTAAAGAACCGTCAATTGTTCCTTAAAGAATAGTCAACATATCGTTAAAGAACGGTCAGCTCCTCCTTGAAGAGCAGTCAAATGTACATTAAAGAACAGTCACCATTTACACTAATAATTGTACATTCATTCTAATTTCTTAAACCAAAATGACATTTGCAATTTTATATTCAGTCCATACCGAGTATATAGCATAAACAAAAATAATATCCATTTTTAGAAAAGAGTAATATTTATTTATATACACAAAATTATCGGTTGATCTACAAAAGTATACATTTCAACACAAAAGATTTTCATAATTCCTAGTTTCTTTATCTACAAGCACCACTACGTAAATGATATACACAATTTCAAGTCTGTCTAGGAAGTTGTAGGGCCCGTTCTCACGAGCACAGGGAACTGGACCGCATCTTGAGTTGACTTTGTACAAAAAAGTCACACCATTTTAAAAATATCTTCATGATCGGCCAATCGCAGGACGCCACATGGTATTGATTTAACCACTTATGACCTTTATTTACTCGTCTTATGACCATTGTATGGCTTTTGTATGACCGTTATTTATCCATGAAAGAATAGTTAATTATTCCTTTTATTATGCCTTATTTATTGCTTTACCCTTATATGGCTGTCGTAGTACCATCGTATAACCATAGTAGCATGTTGTGAGCCTCTCAATCTATCTTTCTTCCATGTCTTTCACACCCTTGTAATACAGCTTCCTTCCCATTCCTCAACTATGCACAAAAGTTATACTGCAGAGGCCAAAGCATCAATAATATGAGATAGCTGGCAACAACACATGATGTCACACGTATTACATTTCTATATGACTAATCACTACTGACCTGCTATATACTTAACTGAGCACTCAAACAAACACCACAAGGCAGTAAACATATATAAGAACATTTATTAGAAGAAATTAAAAGGAAAACAGAGAGATATTGATCATGTAGAAACTGATCATCTGGCAAACAACAGATCTTGCTTATCACAATATAGCAATGAAGAACTCGCATGACAGGTTTTCTTTCAGTCATATGGATTAATCAATCAATTGTCTAAAACTTTAAACAAAACAGTCTAACCACCTATTCCACATACAATCTGCAAAGTGAAAGTAAACAAACTAACCACCATAGCTAGAAATACAGTTTGAAAAGTGAATGGTTGAAGAGTCCAAAATTACTTAAATCATTCTGAAAATTGAAAGTCCTTGTGCAGTGTGCACTAAGAAGGTCAAATAAATTTGACCTTGTTTGCAGCCAGAAACTACGCAGAGAAGATTATTGTATGGATCATAGTGAGTGCTTGATCTAGCTTTAGCGTTGTTCATCCACAGATAGATATATGTTAGTACTTTACTCTCCAAAAATTCAGGCTACGGAAAACAACCAGCGGTCAGTAATTCTCAGGGATGAAAGAAAAATGATTCGTTGGTGAAGGCTGTAGCTAAACAACAAGAATGGTGCAAGATATTCACATACCGTTTTGATATCTTTTCCCAAAGTTTTCAACTGAACAACCTCCATTTTCCAAATTGATTATTGGTACCTGAACAAGATATATTATAGAGCATTTAAATGTTAAACCTGCTCAAAATAGATTTGTTCAGGAGCATCCTCATAGGGCTTACAATCATGCTCAGATGCAGTCTCCACTAGCCCATGCTGCTCCGGTTCAAAGCTAGCACCAGTGCCATCCTCTGATGGATGCATGCGTTGCTTACACAATCCAATGAAGGCAGAAAACAACAGTGGTACCTACAAAAGAAAGGGTTAGCAAACTATCTACACAGCTAATTAGATCCGTAAACTTAAAGCTCGAAAAGTTAGCCATAGGAATTACCCTCTCATGCCTTCTGATATCGCCGTAGAAGACAGACGTTTCACTAGATAGCATGGCCTCCACCACACACAATCCGACCCGTTCCTAATTTTCCATTCATCAATATCACAAGCCCACAACAAACACAAACATCAATTCTACTGAAAAGGGAAGAAATCAACAATATGCATCATCCACAACAAGCAAATTACAACAAAAACATCTACTACTAAGAACAGCGTAGCTCGAATATAATCGTCTTGATTACTTGTATTTCGACATCATGGACACCGTTATGCAAGCATTTAAGGTCGATCCTAATCACAGATTGTTCTTCTCTTAACCAACAAATTCCTAATTCACAGTTTGCAATCAATTTCGTATACAAAAGGAAGCATGCTTGAAGAGAAAACAAGAAATTAAAAGGAAAACAAAGAGATACTGATCACTAAAACCCATACTTCATGTATGCACCAAGAAACAAGAACTCAGAGGAAGAAAGATTATATAATAGGTATCACAAAGATCCGGCTTGCGGATAAAAGAACCTGACAATAGATAAACATTACAATAGCAGATGAATCAGCGACAATGGTCTATCCTAATTTTCTTTAGAAGAGATACAAGCTAGAAGTGAATGAATAAAAAATTTTAAAAAAATCGAATCAATAAGGGTAGATTGCATACTTATCCTGATTATAGAGGTCAATGATTTGTGTTCTTCCATTATCATGGTTGAAAAAGGTGAACAAACTCCAATGCATTAACCAAATCCTATTTTGGACTTGATTCATAGGTGAGCTGAGCCACGACCTCCGCCCTCCTCTCCCACCATATCTAACCACATCCAATCACACATACAACCAAGCATTATTAAATACACATTCAATGAAATACAACAACGACAGTCCAAAATCCAAAATCCAAAAATTCAATTTCACCTTGGGGCACATGTTCGGTGTGGTAGAGCTGAACAATAGCAGGTAATCATTCTTATTTCAAAATTTTCTGCATTTTCTAGGAACTCTCCACACAGACAGTTTGACCATTAGTTTGTTCACTGTGATAAAGAGAAGCAATCCACATCAGCTAGCTGCATAGTGGCTAGACAAATCATTTCGAAAGAAAACTTCTTTAATGCCAAAGTGAAAGAATAACACAATCTGTAGAATCCATGAGATACAAGAAAGACATACTCATTGGAAGGTTATCCCAGCTATCCACTTTGATCCATTCTTGTTTGTTTGAATCTATCTGAAAAGGAAAACCAGAATTTGAAATGATTTCCAAGAAACTAGATAATTTGATAGAAAGAAATGAACCTTGGGTACATTAACCTTTTGAAGAGTGTAATCCTGCATCTTTTCGCATAGCCCATCAAGGAGTTCGACAACTCTAAGCTCGCTGACCCTATTGGATTCACAATTGCAGCAAGAGTCAGCAACCACTTGTAAACTAGTGAACTAAAAACAACTCATGTAGCAGGTAATGATATATGGAGTAATGATTTATTCTTATGCTAAAGTTCCAACTCGGCTACTGATATGTACATATTGAGAAGACGAAAACAGACATACCTCATTCTCATTATACTATACAAGCCTGCTGTAACACCCTTATCATTGGGAATGCTTAGACTTAGTGGTTCTTTGCCTTGCACTAAGTCTACGCGCACATCGGCACACAAAGGCATTATTGTGCATAGTTGGACGGGAACCAACGTGCACTTGAATCATGAAGATGAGTTGCTGCGGAGTATGCTGAAGTGATCATGAGTTGCTGCAAGAGTATGCAGGGAGTCGCGGAGTACTTCAGTGTGCTGCGGAGTAACGCAGTGATTGTCCCATAGCAGTGCGCAGCAACGCAGCGATGCAGCGGTGCAGCGGTGCAGAGATGCAGTAACGCAGCAACGCAGCGATGCAGCGATGCAGCGACGCAGCGATGCAGCGATGCAGCGATGCAGCGGTGCAGAGATGCAGTAACACAGCAACGCAGTGATGCAGCGATGCAGAGATGCAGTAATGCAGTAACACAGTGATGCAGTGATGCGTGGGTATGCAGGGAACGCTAGATATGCGGAGACGGTTACTGGGAGTTATGCATAACTGTCACAGCGAAAAAGATGGGGTTAGTGGGCGAAAAATGTGGACACTCATGCAGCAGGTTGCAGAGTTAGTGGACGCAAGAAACTCGGAGTTAGTGGGCTGAGTGCGCGGATAAACTGCTGCAGCGGTTATCGGCAGTTATCGGGCGGTTACGCACTCAATACTTATCCGAATCAGGTGATTCAAAGTGCTGACAGTTCGTGGGGATAGTGGCTACATGGACATGCTAGTATTTCGGAGGAAGTCGCGGAGAGTGGCTGCAGAACGTGTGAAAGGCAGCAACTACGCGCTGAGTTGGCAGATTTATAGGTTGACAGGTGCCTATGCAGTTGGGTTGTAACTGCCTAGTGTTAGCTTATAAATAGAGAATGAGAAACGTGAGAAAACACAAGAGGAGATAGAGTGAAACTCCTGAGTGTAGCACACTTGTGTAAATTTCCTAAGTGTTTGTGAGTAAACAAAGGTTGGATGCGGTGCCTGTAAATCGGTTTTGCCTTGTGTCTACGTTCACTCTATATGTTCGTATTGCTATATAACTATAACCTTGTGTAGCAATCGTAGTAAGTAAAGTGTGGGGAAACACGAGAGAGTTTGAGTGTACAAGCCTCGCTGCTTACAAAGAGAAGGCTGGTTTCGTGGAGTTGCGAGACGCCGGGCAAGGACGCGGAAAAATTCTAGAAAGGTTCCGGACCTTGTTTCAGCTGGTATCAGAGCTGCATTAAGTAGCTCTTGGTACGGAGTCAATTGAGTACAATTCAATCCGCTGCGTGTACTCAAGGAGAGACCTCGAATTGTCCACCGGGATTCGAGATTGGAGCTGCGTGAGATGGCAGGAGGAAGCGACACTTTGAAAGACAGGGTTGCTAAGATCGAGAGTTACTTGGGAGTCCCCCTAAGTGACGCGGAGGTGGATGTTTCTGTGCAGCTTGATCGCCTGCGACAGATCATCAATGAAATGCAGATGAGAGAGCAACAAGTTGCTGCTGCGACCGAGATTAAGTTTACAGAGATGCTGTCCGATGTAGACAGACTTACGGAGGCTGTTGGCGAAAGGATGAAGGGTCTTGAAGGGGAGATCGAGTTGGTGAAGATGGCTCTGAGCAATCACACAGGGAGCTTTGATAATGCCTCTGTTCAGAAGCCTAAGATCCCCGAACCGAAAGCATATGATGGTACGAGGTCGGCAAAGGAGTTAGAAAACTTCTTGTGGGATATGGAATCCTACTTCAGGGCGATAGGTTCCAAATGCTGAGAAGGTGTCCCTTACATCAATGTATCTCGCTGGAGATGCGAAGCTTTGGTGGCGAACACGCATGCAAGAGGATGAGAAGCAGGGGCGTGCACCAATAGAGTTATGGGCTGAACTCAAGAAGATTATGAGAGCTCAGTTCCTACCATGCAACACCGCATGGGCTGCAAGAGAAGAGTTGAAGAACTTGAAGCAATCGGGTTCTGTTCATGAGTACATCAAGTCCTTCTGTTCGTTGATGTTGGGAATAGACAACATGGCAGAAGAAGATAAGCTATTCAACTTCATGAATGGTTTGTCGAGCTGGGCACAAGCGGAACTGAGGCGGCAAGATGTGCAGGACCTCAATGGTGCGATAGCGGCTGCTGAAAGGTTGATGGACTATCGTAGCGCTGTTACGACTAGTGGGAAGAAGGACAAGGCTTCTAAGACAGCAAGTGGATCGAAAGACAACCGAAAGGAGTCCGATGCTGTCCAGAAAGGAAAAGAGAAGGATCGTGAGGGCAAATCCAAGTTTGGGGGTTGCTTTATTTGCCAAGGTCCACACCGAATGAAAGACTGTCCCAAGCGTGAGCGATTGAACGCGTTGATGGTGCAGGAGGAAGAACATTCGGAGGAAGAGAAGAATGCATCACTAAGTCCCTTAGTGTTGCTAAATTCATTGAGAGTACTGCCACCTGAAGATCCAATGGAACGCGATGCTCCTATGCAGATGCCGCTTGCTGACGTTGAGATCTTTGTGGAGATTAGTGCACCCAATCCTTGGGAGGTGTACTATGACGCTAGCCTGTTCCACGGAGGAGTGTATGTGGATGCAGAGTTTGACATGTTGCCTAGCTGGGATACGCAGTGCAACCGAGAGGAGATGCAATATGCTGCACTTGCTGAATCCGTAGACATGTGGTCATATCACTTGGAAGGTATTCGTTTTAAAGCTCATACCTATGTGGCTTCGGATTATCTATTTAGTGATGGTGGAATTGGCCCCGATTTTGATGTTTATATCGACATGTTGGATGCCTTTGATTTTGAGTGGACATTCAAATCTGTCCGATATATGCACTTAGAGGAAATGGCAGAGCAGTTGGCTATGGAGATGGATTCGGATACAAGTACTGAGTCCGATGACACTGAAGATGAGTTATTTCGAGTGTCCAATGCCTTGGCTGCAATTCGTGAAGATAAGGTACAGCAATGCACTCCTGAAGAGGTTTCAATAAGAAAGGATCTAGCTGAGATGGATCATGAGAGGGATCAAAGGAGGGCACAAAAAGGTGAGCAAAGGAATGCACAACTTATAGATGAGGAGCTGATGATCGGGAATTCATGGGAAGCGATTGAAGCTCTAGCTAATCAAGTCTGCGATGCGGGAATGGAGTTACCACATGATGCAGAAATGAAAGATACTGTAGGGAATGAGTCCGAGGCAGAAGTGAACTTAGTTGCTGCGGAAATGAAGTTGGAAGCAGCCAAGAAGGATGCGGACCAAGAGGGTTCGTTTTCAGAAAATTCTAAGGAGATGGGCGAGGTTAGTCCAACCACCGGTCCGACGTCGGACTCATTTGGTGGGGGTGGTTTGTAACACCCTTATCATTGGGAATGCTTAGACTTAGTGGTTCTTTGCCTTGCACTAAGTCTACGCGCACATCGGCACACAAAGGCATTATTGTGCATAGTTGGACGGGAACCAACGTGCACTTGAATCATGAAGATGAGTTGCTGCGGAGTATGCTGAAGTGATCATGAGTTGCTGCAAGAGTATGCAGGGAGTCGCGGAGTACTTCAGTGTGCTGCGAAGTAACGCAGTGATTGTCCCATAGCAGTGCGCAGCAACGCAGTGATGCAGCGGTGCAGAGATGCAGTAACGCAACGATGCAGAGATGCAGTAACGCAGCAACGCAGCGATGCAGCGATGCAGCGGTGCAGAGATGCAGTAACGCAGCAACGCAGTGATGCAGCGGTTCAGAGATGCAGTAATGCAGTAACACAGTGATGCAGTGATGCGTGGGTATGCAGGGAACGCTAGATATGCGGAGACGGTTACTGGGAGTTATGCATAACTGTCACAGCGAAAAAGATGGGGTTAGTGGGCGAAAAATGCGGACACTCATGCAGCAGGTTGCAGAGTTAGTGGACGCAAGAAACTCGGAGTTAGTGGGCTGAGTGCGCGGATAAACTGCTGCAGCGGTTATCGGCAGTTATCGGGCGGTTACGCACTCAATACTTATCCGAATCAGGTGATTCAAAGTGCTGGCAGTTCGTGGGGATAGTGGCTACATGGACATGCTAGTATTTCGGAGGAAGTCGCGGAGAGTGGCTGCAGAACGTGTGAAAGGCAGCAACTACGCGCTGAGTTGGCAGATTTATAGGTTGACAGGTGCCTATGCAGTTGGGTTGTAACTGCCTAGTGTTAGCTTATAAATAGAGAATGAGAAACGTGAGAAAACACAAGAGGAGATAGAGTGAAACTCCTGAGTGTAGCACACTTGTGTAAATTTCCTAAGTGTTTGTGAGTAAACAAAGGTTGGGTGCGGTGCCTGTAAATCGGTTTTGCCTTGTGTCTACGTTCACTCTATATGTTCGTATTGCTATATAACTATAACCTTGTGTAGCAATCGTAGTAAGTAAAGTGTGGGGAAACACGAGAGAGTTTGAGTGTACAAGCCTCGCTGCTTACAAAGAGAAGGCTGGTTTCGTGGAGTTGCGAGACGCCGGGCAAGGACGCGGAAAAATTCTAGAAAGGTTTCGGACCTTGTTTCACCTACCATGTTTATTATTCCCAATGCGGTATATTTGAATCGTAAATTAACTAAGTCTTATATCACCCATTTTGTGAAGTTCATAGCAAATGTTAAGAAGCACAGGTAAAACTTGAAAATGAAGTATGCTCTGCCAGCATTTATAAAAATTCAAAAGTTGATTTCTTTAATTTGGGTCGTTAAATCATGTAACAATACCACAATTCCTAGTGCATAAAATTGAAAGTAACTGAGGAGGAGGAGGAGGCAATGCAGGCAGTACCTGTAATCGATTACCTTTCCTTTGCGTTGACCTGTTGAGTCCAACCGGTGTCTCATATCCAAATGATTTCGGGGTTTTTCCTGCAAATTAAAGCTGACGAATCAAAATCCGCTAAACCCATAATCCTAAATCAATGAGTAGAACTTCGGAAATGAAAATCCTACGTTGGAAAGTCCCAACTCGAGCTCCTCCTGCAAGCCCATATGATACACCCGATCAAATTCTATTCCAAAAGGAAAGAGCTTTTCATTTCCACTCAATCGAATTCCACACGACGCCTTTGTAGGTGCTTCCGAGCAGAACGCCGACGACTCGCTTGCGGGAGTCCTTGCCGACGCGATTGTAGTTGTCGACGATGCTGAGGAGGACGAGCGGGTGCACGATCTCCTTCTCGATGAGCCTCGCGGATATTTGATGCGTCTTGATGACGTCCATGGCGATATTCCGATCGGAGCTCCGATGGTGTTTGGAGTTTTCTCCGACTAAAACCCCCTGAAAAATAAGAGAGTAGAATCCAGAGAGTAGAGATGGTTGCTGCAGGAGTTTCAGGGGCAATACGGCGGTAAATATCGTCGATGTGTTCACCAAAATAAGGCCCACCGAAGCCGAGAAGGAGACGGAGTCAGTGGAGAAGGAGACGGAGTGAATGGAGATGTAGAGAATCACAATATTGAAGTTCGTGCGTCTTTTTGTTTCTTCACCGTTGAGATGAAGATCAACGGCTCACGGAGGGCGCTGTCAATAGGCCCGTTCTATAAGCCCGCTCTCTAGTCGCCTCGATGATAGTGAGCCCAAAAGGAGAGGAGACCGTGGGTGGGGCCTGTACATCTGAACTGCTGCCAGCTGGACGGGTGAATCGTTGAAAATTGAAAACAAGAACAAACAAGCCAAGCAAGGACAGAGAGGCCAGGTGGCTTTGTGGTGAAGAATGAAGGTGGCCCCACCCCCCCTCTCTCCCGCAATGAATGCCATTGTTTCCGTTCCGACATCATCACCCTCGTCTTTTCTCATTTTTCGTACGAAACCACCTAATCTTTCTTGCAATCAATCAACAAATGAAAACCAAAAATCATCAAATGCATCTTTAGGTCTTTGAGCAAATGCATCTAATTCGCATTCGTCGGTTGTGACTGACCACTGATTATTGACTGCGGTGTGATTAATGGGTGAAGTGAAAGAAACCCGAAAGTGAGGAAAAAGCACATGCGCAGCAGTCCCCATCGTCACTAAAAATTAAATAGCGAGTGAGTACGACGACCCCACCGAGGAGAGTCGTCCTGGATTTTTTTTCCAGTTTCACTTGTCAAGTTCAATTCACTGCTTTTAAGTAAGTACTTGTTCTTCTGGAGAATCAATCAAAGCCCTCAACCGTCTCCCCCTCCTTTTTGTCGTTGCCCGCTCCTCGCTTTCCCATTCATTGCAGTTACAGCAGTTGCACCAGTTACAGTTGCTCGAATTCTGAATTCGCACAATTCCGGGCGAGATTGAACAAGCACCACCCAACCGAATGGCGGCGGAGGAGGCAGATGTTGCGGCGGAGGCGAGCGAAGTTGCTGCTCCGATTCGCCGCGTCCTTCTCATCTCCGCTGGTGCCAGTCACTCTGTTGCTCTTCTCTGTAAGCTCCTCGTTTTTGTTCTTTTCAGAATTCATTTGTTTGGCTGCTGGGAAAATAGTCCAAATATCGGAAGAGTCAATGTGTTTCATGAATCCTTGCCACCAATGCCTTAGCTCCAAGCGTGTCTTCTTGTTCTTTTTGGTTAAATTTTGACGACAAACAAGTGTGCATTATCAAGGCAGTTGACAAGAAACATGACCCCTTGTTCGTCTTCGATTGCGATTGTATAACTTTGTTGTATGTATGTATGTATGTATGTGCATTATGATGTACTTGACAAGACGAATGGTGGCTACATTTCGACAAGATGAATGGTCGGTAGTATAATGATTTTGTTGGTAATATGCACAGCGGACAATGTCTTTTGCTCCTGGGGACGGGGAGAGGACGGACAGTTAGGGCATGGCGATGCCGAAGATCGACTTTCACCGACCCATCTGAGTGCATTGGATGGCCATTCAATTGTATCCATCACTTGCGGAGCTGATCATACAATTGCTTACTCAGACTCACGTCTCCAAGCCTACAGTTGGGGATGGTTTGCTCTCTCTCTCTCTCTCTCTTCTACGTCTATTTTTTTGAATGCTTTCTTTTTTATATGTTTACCCTTTTCTTATTTGTTCCTTGAATCTTCGCTTGAGGGTTTTATTCGTTATCAATCTAAAGTATGAGGGAATCATTTGCGTGTGGTCTTTAGGTCCATCAGATCTCATTGAGCAGTGAAAAATGTTAGGTGTAAGCATAATAAAATTGATATTTGTGTTGACTGTATCTGTTTTATTTTATAATGAGGGAGCTGTCCAGTTAACAGAATCCGCGGAATTTTCTTGTTTCTTGTAGCTTCATAAGTATCTTGTGTTTTTTCTAATATTTCAGGGGTGACTTTGGGAGATTGGGCCATGGTAATTCCAGTGACTTGTTCACACCTCAGCCAATAAAAGCATTATATGGTGTGAGGATTAAGCAAATTGCTTGTGGTGACAGCCATTGTTTGGCAGTGACCATGGAAGGTGAGGTGCAAAGGTTAGTTGTCTTTTATAAACTCTTTCCTTCTCTTGTCTATCTTTTCAATCGCAGCTTGAATTTTAAGGTTCGATGTCACTTAATTATTGACTCAACTCCAAGTGGTCCCTTCATATTTTGATATCAAGGCATCTACTTCAGAAAATTTTCTTGGTCCCTGCTGCCCTTGTCTTTCCAATTTCTTTGGGCCCGAAAAAAGTCATCCGAGGATTATACACGCATTAATCTAATGGATTGTTTTGTTGTATGTTTTATTGAAGTTGGGGGCGGAATCAAAATGGTCAACTTGGTCTTGGCACCACAGAAGACTCTCTTGTGCCACAGAAGATTCAAGCGTTTCAGGTATTGTTGGTTACACTGTTTTCATATCTATTTATGTCTTTTGAGACATTGATGATCCCCTGCCTTTTCCTACATTTGCGTTTTATTAATTAAAGCTTGATTGCTTCTGTAGAGTGACTACGTCATGCAGTCACTAGAAGTAGTTTTACAATTCAGATGTGGGTGGGGGGCCTTGAATGTTACATCATGCAGATGTCAGTTCAATAGGGAAGCTTGTGAAAGCTTCAGAAGCTCGAGAGAATACTAAATGAGACCCTTTTATAATCAGAGTCCTGAATATCCAAACTTACTGGCAGTGTACCATACTCTATCCCTCCAAAGAAAATTATGAAGCACAAAGAGCAATAAATGAGCATAATCAGCTAGAAAAGAAAAGATTAGTTGCTCTCTTGAGTTCATTTGGTATATTATAAAAACATTTGGGCGTGTTAGTGCTAGGAAGTTTGACAAGAAATGCCATTTATCTTGAGTGTGAAAATTATCAGTTGCCTTTAAACTATTGCAAAGCCTATTTAGAAGAGCAAAGAACTGGAACGAAAGCCAAATTGTGTATTCGTCAACAGAAACCGAAACGTACTTCAATTAGGTTTTATTGTGCTTACGGCACTATATCCCATGCTAGTTTGATGAGACAGAGAAATTTGGCCTTGCAATTGGTGGTTAGAAACTCTTGAGAAAGGATTATTGCGTCCTAAGGTAGGGCATGGAGTCATGAGGTTGGCTATTGTCCCATGAGTTAATTGGGAATTCCTTTCGGGGTAACTGTATTCTGAGAAATTTGTGGGAATCAGAGGTGGAAAAAGTGACAAAAGATTAGATGGGTGAACGAGAGGGTGCCTTTCTTGAGGTGGTGGGAGACTTTGGTTCAATGGATTTTCAGTAATGTTTCTATCTATTTCTTTGAATTTCAAGTAATATTCCTAGAATCATGGACAGTTGATGAGATTTTTCAATGAAAAAGGAATCATGATGGGTGCAGATGGCAACTAATTATGATCTTGTGCAGAAAAAAAATGAGAAAACACTTGTTCAGTATTGACTAGCATTTGAATGTTAACCATTCCCACTTAAGCTGCTCGGCTATATAAATTTCTCTTGAAAGGCCACTTTGTAAAGGCTTGAGTTATCATTAAATTCCCTTTTCTGCAGAAAGGCCATGACGCTCTAGCCAATGGGGCTGGAAATATTTACAGATACTCAGTTGGTTGATAGTGTCTGTGTTTGCAGCCAGACTAGGATCTTTTCTGTCAATTTCTCAAATTTCCTAGTCTAGCTGCAAACACGCTATCAACCTATTGAATTGTTGTACTCATTCATCCTTGATATGGTTGATGAATTGAATTTCTTGTGTCTTGTTTCAGGGAGTATCTGTCAAAATGGTTGCTGCTGGTGCTGAACATACTGCAGCTGTCACAGAAGATGGGGCTCTCTACGGATGGGGCTGGGGCCGATATGGAAACTTGGGCTTAGGTGACAGAAATGATCGATTGGTTCCTGAGAAGGTTTCTGTTGTTAATGTATGTCCAAGATCTGGTATTGTTTTACTTCTTTCTAGTTTAAGAAATCATTTATAGTATTGAGAAGAGACAATGAGAAATAAGTATCACATATCAGCAGAAAATAGGTCAAGAAATTCTCATTGAAAAGAAAAGAGTGCAAATATGAGGGTCACGGAGTCCATTTTTGGAAACTGAACAAGAGTTTTGCATGAACTCTGTCTTATGGAAAAGAACTTTGCTGGCTTTTATGTTTCGCGGACGACATGATTACTGAAGTTGTTTATTCTATGCATGCTTAGCTGCATTTTATGTACAGAGGTGTTAGTTAAATCTTGTAGAGAACCACCATTGATGCAAAATAAATTTATTTGGAGGTAAGATTTATATATGATAACAGTTCTCAGAATTATATATTCTATTCTGTGTTCTCTCTTGTAGTTCTGATATCCTTAATACAGACAAATTTAGGAACCATGAACAAAAATCTTACGAATCATGGGCTAACCAGCCTGAGCTCTGTGACTCAGTTATTGATGTCGTGAATTCGTTTTTTACCCTGGCCGATTGTAGTTGGAAGCTTTTGATTGTTCAGTAGACTTCTATCATTTGACCAATAAAATCTTATCTTACATATTCTGCTTTGCTTTGTCGTCTACGTCGAAGGTGACTTTGCCTTTTTTGAAAATGCAGAGTGAGAAGATGGTTATGGTTGCCTGTGGCTGGCGGCACACAATATCGGTGTCCTCGTCTGGCCGATTGTACACATATGGATGGAGCAAGTATGGTCAACTAGGACATGGGGACTTTGAGGATCACCTTGTTCCTCACAAGCTAGAAGCCTTGAGTGACAAGTTTATTTCTGAGGTGATCTCTTGGCTTTTACAATCTAATTTAATGCTTTCTTTATTTGTACAAGCAGCTTTTACTAGTTTTGAGTTACGACTTTCTTGTCTTGCTATTTGCTCACATAATATGCATATGCATTTGCTCATTGCTAGCTCTAATTTATTATGTCCACTCCCCAAGTATTTATTAGTATGCAAACTAGAGGATGGAGCTGCATTCTATAAGTCACTCTCTGTCTGTCTCTGTCTGTTCAGGTTACTGTAAGTGAGGAAGTTTGTTAACTTGCTATATGTTGTTGGTCTCTTCCCTAACTGCTTAAGCATCTGGGCCCACTGGTTGTCTGATAGTCAATCTAACAAATCCTGTAGTAACAAAAACTATCCCATAAAGGACAAGTTGTAGAAAACTATCTTCACAGATAAACTCTGGCTTTGCATCGTCTAATGTGGATTCTTCTTATGCACATTGATTTGGAGAACTGACTAGAATAAGTACACATAATTTTTAGGGATGTCTCCCGCCGATAATCTTCATCTTTTTTATTGAAGAGAAAGAGAAGGTCATCTCTGGCCTTTTAGGGATCTCTCTGTTTTGCAAATTGATTAGTTTATGGAGCTGCTCCTGGATAATTGTTACAGATAAATTCAATATAAGAGGTGTTACTTGATGTTTTATTCTAAGGTTGTATCATTTTGTTGGTGGACCTATGGTTCGCTGAGGTTTGTATTGTGTTGGATTTTGATAACACATCAGTTGTTAATCAACCCTTCAGATATAGATTATTGTTGACTGCTAAACCGCATAATAAAGCTGCACTTGCCTTTTTTTTCTCTAACTATGTTCTCCTCTGGCACCCATTCAAATGTTTTCATCAATGTCAGTATCTTAAAGACAGATGGATAAGTAGGAAACCTATGATGTAACAATCAAATGTAAGAACTAATTATGGGAACTGATTTCTGCACACCATTTTTCTCCTGATGCACACACCCATCTTTGTTTCTCCCCTTTGAATTCATTTATCAAAGGAGATTCAACAAACAGGAATAAATAGGGGTGTTCAGAAGGAGAAAGAAAGTGCATGGCACCTGATTACTCCACCGCGGTGATGCATGCAACTATCTCTCCTCGAACATCTACAGGGATTGAAGGTCGGAATGTAATGGTTCTGCAACCATTCGCCACCGATTGTTGTTTCTCCTTTCTACCTAAAGGAAAAATGAAGGCAAAAAGAGTAGACTTTGTCTGACAATTTTATGCCACATGATTATGAAAATGAATTAATTCATTCAACTCATGTCAGGAAGCATCTTTTTTCATCTGCTAAATTATGTAGTGGATCATAGATTCAATAAAAAGTATTTCTTACGACTGTTTCTCTTAGTCCTTTCTGTTAAAGCTTTCTTGGTTTAATCTTACCAGACTGCCGGTGGCTGGAGGCATACTATGGCACTCACATCTGATGGAGAACTTTATGGCTGGGGTTGGAATAAGGTTGCTGGTTTCTGTACCCTTGATTTTTACATTTGAAAAGTTTTTCCTGGTACATTAATAATTTTTCTTAGATAAATATGGGCCCTTCAATATGTCCTATTTGCCTTTTGTCCTTTTTCGAGACATGAACTCAAAACTCCTACTACTTAGTGCCTGTCTCTTATTTATTTTCTTAATATGATGGTCACTGGAAAAACTTTACCAACCCTCTCTTTCCCTTTCACGGTTTTACTTTTTTCCCTTCCTCTCACTGGAAAGTTTTGTTTGCCATTTCTTTTGTGGTTAGTTAGTTACTTTTTGTCTATTTCATCTACAGTTTGGACAGGTTGGAGTTGGCGACAATATCGATCACTGTTCTCCCGTGCAAGTTAAATTTCCTCATGATCAGGTACATTCTTAGATAATGCAGCTCCCCAAATTGGTAAAACAGTCCATTACATGGATACTCAGCTCAGTGGATATTTAGTCTTTTATCTGACAATATTTTTCATGTCATAATGATAAGTATCTTGAATTCGCAGAAAGTAGTTCGAATATCCTGCGGATGGAGACATACACTCGCTGTTACGGAAAGACAAAATGTGTTCTCTTGGGGGAGAGGTACAAATGGACAGCTTGGGCATGGTGAATCTGTTGACCGGTAATTTACATCTGGATATTTGAATGTTTCTGAATCAAGTATTCAGTTAGAAATAAAGTATTTGGTTGTCCAGATCATAGTAGTTTAAGCTTCAGGAAAAGCAATTAAGCAACCAAATTTACGAGTATGTTTAAGACTGCTAATTTCTTTGGTGAATGTATAAGATGTGCAGGTCTCTGAGTTTTATAGATGGGTAACTTATAGGTTCCTGAATCACCAGATGTAAACCATTAGTTCCATAATCATGATATAGCGATACTTGATAAATATTGTTGACCAACTTCAGCTGCTGTTGTCAAGGATGAGAAGCCTAGCTTTTGTGGAAATATGGCTAATCTGAGAATCAACCGATAACCTAGTTTTTTTCAGTCAGGACTCGTAATATTAAGAATGAACTTGATAGAGTTTTCGGGGATAGGATAGGGATTCACAAAATATAGAGCAAAATTATAGTAAGGCTTGCTTGATAAAGGTTGGTTGATAGGCTCTTAGCTTAAATGAAGACTTTATTTTCTCAAAGGTTGAGCCATAGGGCTGACTGCTACCGGAACTTATATTTTGGAATTCTAATACAAAGATTCTCCTCTTCTCATCTACGCCTATGCTTAGCGAACATCAATTTTTGTGTATGACTGAAGGAGTTAATGGATACAACGTACAAATGCAGAAGTTTGTAGTCAACTCATGATTATTGAAACAAAAGCCTGGATGAGACAGCGTTCTTGTATGTTCAATAGACATTAGTTATCAACATGATGAAGATTAATTTTCGCTGTGGAGTATAGCATTGACGTTAAATTAGGTTGTGATCAGAAATAGAAGTTAGTTCAACCGTTGACAGATTATACAATTAGAACTTAACTTTCTTCTTATTTGATTAGTACCATCATTAGTAGATGTTAATATATTAAGTCTGAACGGGCAGGAAGTAGCTTGTCAACTTCAAGCTGGAGTTGACCAAGAAACTAGAATTAGTTTTCGTTCAGGAGACACTTTAATCTTGGTCACTTTAAAATATATATTGAACCGATTGGAATAGAGATGATGCATGAAATTTCTTTTCGCAACTATACAATTATCAAAGAGGAGGAAAAGAACTACCTAGGACAACTGTTCCTAATCGGACAAGATGTCTAGTTCTAACAGCAGAACAATTATCCTTTCCTTTAGCCCTATTATAACCATTGCTGGTCAAGAATTTTATCCATGTTTGAGTTTTATACATGCACATGGTCGCACACATAGAGATGGAGGAGTAACTTATGAGTACGAAATCAAATATACTTTACGAATCAGAGCTATAGTATTTCTCAAAACTGAAGCCAGATTTGCCTAAAGATTTTTCCATTGATGAAGTCTCAAAACTGTTGTATTTCTTTTTGAACTGAAGGAATGTTCCCAAGATTATAGAGTCTTTGAGTGTTGATGGATCCAGTGGCCAACAGATAGAATCTTCAAAAGTTGATCCATCCTCAGGTACTGTAGTCCTTTCATTGCTTGGCTAAATACTCCCTTGAAAATCTTTTATTTATATATGAGCATGACTTGAAAATTCGTATTAATATTCATTGATCTTTCACTTTATTCTGTATCCCTCGGACAGGGAGAACATGGGTGTCACCATCAGAGAGATATGCAGTAGTTCCTGATGAAACTGTAAGTTTGTATCTGATAAATGTTCATCCTAGTGCATAAGTGATATACACAGTTTTGGCTGTAACTTGGGCAATAAGAAAGAAACATGTTCCCATGCTTACAGTTAGCTTATTTTTCTGTTGAATGACATGTATAACTATGTAATGTGACCTCACCTCTCATCGATAGAGAGGTAAAGATATAGAGGTTCACCTATGCATTGGAACGATTCAAAACTAGTATCTAAAATCAGTATAAACAGTGGAAAAACATGCATATCACAATTCAAGGTTGAAAAAAAAAGGAAATATCAAGATCTGTTTCAGTTTTGATTCAGAAAGTATACAACTATTAAACAACAGGAAACTGCCAAGTGAATATCTTCTGTGAACCTATATTTTCAAACAGTTTTTGAAAATTCCAGCCAAAAGTGCCTGTCAAAAAATATAACATTAGAACTCTGGTGGTGTGTCGAACCAATTTGAACTATTTTGACAAGGAAACTACCAACATCTAATGCAACTTTGGTATTTCAAACTTGTGTTCTCTGCTGGAAAATGGTTTGCTTGGTTCTGGTTTCGTCTATATTCTTTTACTCGGTGCTTCGGAGCCCCAAATCCCTTTTAAAGTTGAAAGCTTCAGAACAGTTAATAACAAAGAGGTGATTGCCTTGGTTGATTGTGCAGGTTGGAGGGCAAGCATCTGTTTCAGTCACTGGTAATGGGAATGATGCAAGTGTTCCTGAAACCGAAGTCAAACGAATCCGAGTTTAACCGTTTACAGGAACGTACATGAAAATGAGTAGCTATGCAGGGAACAAGGACGACCTGTCCCTCGCTTCTTCACTTTCTGAAATGTACTTTCTGAACCAGCTGATGCCATTACTAACATGCGCCCTCCCTTTGGTTGTATCATTCCACTTTCGTAAACACAATGCATGTACTGTTGACCTGTGCTTGCATACCAAACCTTGTTAAGTTAAAAGACTTCTTCTTTGAAGGCACAATTTCAGAAGTTGCTTTTCATATGTAGGATAAACTCTACTGAAGTTCTTTGTGAGAATTTCTAATTTTTCAGGGTTTTAGTCGCAAGGGTGCATGTTTCTTGCTAGGCAAACTAGCTAGCATCTACCCTTTTGGGTATGGACATCAGTCCTAGATCTGACCTTCACCCAAGCCTCCGGCTTGCTCGTTACTTAGTTTCTTGACGGCGTTAGTAATAAGAAGTAGGCTAGTGTGGTTCCTCGTATGCAAGGATTTGAATTTGTATCACAGGTAGCACGAAAGATGAGATACAGGTGAGGTTGTAGCTTTGTTGTTGTTATGGTCTACTCAGGCGTGGTCTGCTTCCCGGGTAAGTGGGGCTTATTTGATTCATTTGCCGTTTCCGAAAAACATTTTGGTTTACTTCCTTTTTAAGGGTTCGTAGACAATACGACATGAGTATGAAAAGACACAATTCGCTGCCAAGTCAAATTACGAAAAATGCCAAGGATAATCAAAGAGTTAAACCCACCCAAGTCAAGTGACATGTACATGACACTTCAAGTAATGGATTTAACTTGATTGTATGTTATTTGTATTCATCATTTGCAACGTAAAACTGTTTTAAAAACATTTTATCAGAAATATACAAAAATTGCCCCTTAATTTCAAAATTATCACTTTTTATAAAACTTTCAATTCTATACAATTTCTTAGAACTATTGACTTGAATACCCTTCATTAAAAGACAGAAAAAAGTACCCCACTATGTGGTAGCTTCCACTCTCTCTAAAACCCACCCAAATTGGCATCTTCTTTAACATTGCTCCCCAAGCTTCAGGCTTCAATTGTTCTTGTGTGGTCGTGGTTGTTCAAATAGGTTTGAGTGGGTTACGTATGCGGTGGTGGTGATGTTGATTGGGTTTGGCTTCGATTTGGCGATGGTGGTGGTGATGTCGATTAGGTTCGGTTTCAATTCGGTGGTGGTAAGAGCATTTCCACCCTTTGCCTCAGGGCAAAAGGCAAAGGGCAAGGAATATACCCAAAAGTCGAGCACTATTCACGGTTGGCCCACCATAATAGTAATTGACTTTCATTTTTTGTTCCACCCGCAAAAGTCAAAGACAAGGGCGATTACTATTCATAAATTCAATTTTTTTTTTAACCAAAAAAGATAGTTTAACCTAGAAATGTTTAATTATGATAGATGACTAAAGATCTCGTTGGATTTTTCGATACATACATGCCATGACATTCACCATAATGAAAGATTAAAATGTTTGCACATTGCTAAATTCGTTTGTGAATAAATTTGTTAGTTGAAAACATTTGATAGTTGAATAATATAACAATTTTTATTTAAAAGTTAAAACCATTACATAAAATTAAAATGACATTCTTGCGGAAATTAAATACAAAATAATAACGGATAATTGATGCAACTTATCCTTCACCCCCCTCATTCCAATTTGTCTGTGGGTAGTATGGGTCTTGTGCACTTTGGCCAATGCTTGACGATCCACCCATGTTAGGATCATCAACGGGAAACAATTCTCTCCCCATGATTTCCCTACGTTTTCCCTTCCAATAGGAAGCCGTTAGGGGAGAAAACTTGGTGGTATCCATTGACATGGTTTAATAATCTTGGGCCTTTTGGTCATGAATGGCAAATTGCTCCGCAGTAATTCGGAATTCTGCCTTTCTTACCTTTTCTCTTGCCCTGTTATCTTCAATATTGATTGCACCTTGTAAAGCAAGTTGCTCAAAGAATTTTGAACTCTCACTAGGAGTTTTCTTCCTTGCCGATCTAGCTTCCTTTGCCGCTTTTCTCCCTTGAGGCCTTGCTACCCGAATTGGGGTGCCATCATCGGATAGATTTTGGGTGGCGGGGTCATCTTCATCGGGAATGTTGGTATTGATATTGAGTGGCACATCGTCTACAATTTTGAATCGATGAATATGCTTCACAATCTCCCAACAAACCTTGTTGACGAAATTCTTGTTGGTTTTTGCTTCTATTTTGTAATATGTTTGTGTGATATCTTCCTACAAAATAGACATGTAAAATAAGTTAAGTGAATACAACACTTATATATTAATGACAAGGATAAACAAAAAAAAAAAAAAAAACTTACCAAGGCTTGCATATTTGTACCACTTGGGGGTATAACTTTCTTTGCTTGTATAAGACCATACCGCCAAGCATTGAACTCCTTGGTCAAATTTTTCCAATGGCTTTTCAAGCTTAAATTGGTGCGACTCGATCCCGGACACCGCTTCATAAATTCCTCTGTGATCGACTTCCACATATTCTCCCTTCTCATATTGTTGCCGGTGAGTGGATCATGGCATGTGACCCACCATGATTCGGACAATTGGGCGATAGGACATTTTCTTCTATTGCCTAATTGTCCTTGGATGACGACATTATGTAAAGAATGCGAAAATGAAACAATAGAAGAGAATGAGAGAATATAAGAGAGTAAGAAAGAATTTGTGATGTATTGATGTGGGAAATGTAAAAATTGGATAGGGAATTTATAGGAAAAATTTTCAATTTTTTGCCGTTGGCGAACAGCAGAAAATTCCCGTTGATGAACAGTAAAACAGTAAAAAGTAAAACAGTAAAAGTAACAGTACCCGGGTAAAAAGAGCCGTTGTGCTGACGTTAGCATCCACTACTGCAGCCGACCGTTGGAGCCGACATCACCCATGCCTTCACGCGCCCAGCGGCGCGTTTCCTGCACGCGCCTGACAGAAAAAAAAAATAAAAAAATTAGTTAGTGCGCTGACGTCCGGCTGACGTCAGCTTGCCCCAAGGCAGCTCCGAGGGCAGAAACATGCCTCTTGATCCGCCCTTTGCCCCTCCAATCTCAGCAGTAAGCAAGGTTCAAAATTTCGGAAAAATTGGGGCACCGAAATTTGAATCGGGGTATATCTCAATATCATCGGAAAAATACCGAAATTTCGGCAATTTCGGTATTTCGGTGAAATTTCGGAAATATGTTGGAAATTTCGGTAAATTTCGGTGAAATTTCGGTACAATTTCTGTGAAAATTTGATGTAGGTTTCGGTGAAGATGTTTTATTTACATAGCTTCTCTCTACCACCTCCACCGTCAATTATCAAGCTAACAAACAAACAATAGGCTTCTTCCATTATGTTTACTTCTCTCTACCTTCATCATCTATCATACAAACAAACACTAGGCTTCTTCTTACTTTATGATTCCCTCCCACCTCCACTCCTCCGTCAATTAACAAGCTCAATGCAGTAGTTATGCTCATATGATTCATATGATTGGGTGAACTCGGCATATCCAATTTTTGGAGACACGGTAGGGAGAGATCAAAATACGTACAATATGCATGTTGAATATTACATTCACTCTGCCTGCTACCAAATGTCATGGGAGCAATATTGTCAGTTCCAAGATAATATATCAAGAAGCAAACATGAGCCTCATCGTAATAGTTTTATGTATTAGAATAATACGTGTGCGTAATTCTGATGTATTATATTCCTTAAAACTCTTATGATATATTGTAATATTAATGTAATGATTATTGTATGTTTCATGAGACTCAGCTTAAGTATTCCACAATAACATTTAAGATATTGTGCTAATTGACAGCTTAGTGGAATGCAAAACACGGATTCTTCTCTCTTATGTATATAAAAGTTAATCCATATGGACAATGTTGCATAGCTTAAGTGTTAAATTGCATTATTTGTTGATTTTAGAGCCTATAGAAGATAGAGATATTAATTTATAGGTGTTCTAGCATGTTTTTCGTCCTCTTTTTTTTTTTTTTACCAAAATTTACACCGAAATCGAAACTTTTTCCGAAATTTCCATAAATTTTGGCGATCAAAATTTCAACCGAAACCGAAATTTTGAACCTTGGCAGTAAGAGGGCAATTTTGCATGGGTAGAAACACCAATTTTCACAAAGGCAACATTTGCCTCTTCCTCTTGCCCATGCCTCTTGCCCTTGAGGCACGGGTGGAAAAGCTCTATGGTGATGTCGGTTAGGGGTGGGATCGGGCCGGGTTGGGCTGGGTTTTTGCTGGGCCCGAATAAAGCCCGATAGAGATCAGGCTCTAGATTTTTGAGACCGTTTGGGCCTCCAATTATGATGGGCCTGGTCAGGTTTTGGGCTAGAAAATTCGGTCCAGGTTCAGGTTTAGCCGGTTAAAGCCCGATCAATTTTCCAAAAGAAAAAGACAACGACGACCAATCTTTCGATGGAGGCGACGATGACGATGAAGAAGAATATCACGAAGACGACGACGACCCGACCAATTCCGCAAACGACTGGAAGATTTGTGGGCGACGATGACGATAGTCTGTGGCGAAGACAACAAAACGATGACGACGACGTTGGACCGACGACGATGCTGGACTACCACGACGACGCTAGAGATGACAACGATGCGATGATCTGGAAGATGACGATGTTGGTTTCGGCGACGGAGGAGGAAGGCGTCAGATCGAAGGAGGAGGAAGGCGGTGACGACTTAGGAGGAGGGAGGAGGCGGATTTGGGCCAGATTTGTCATTGAATATGTATATTCGGGTTTATTTCGGGCTGTGCCGGGTTTGGAAAATTAGGGCCCTTATTTGGCCCAACTTTTTTGGGCCGGGTCAGGCTTTTTCCATTTCAGGTCGGGCTTGTAAATTGAAACCCCCTTTAAGGTTTTTTGAGCCGGGTTCTAGTCGGGCTCTAGGTTTTGGGTCGGGTTTCCCCACCCTCACATTCGATGGTGCGATATATTATATTTGATTTGGTATGAGGTTTGGTGGTGTATCGGATTTGATTTGATATAGATTGGTATGAGGTTTGGTGGTGTATCGGATTTGATTTGGTATCGATTGGCTCCGATGGTGATAATTATGGGGGGCGGTGGTAGTTGGGTCGGCCTGTGCTAGTGGTGGTTCGGTCAGACAATGGTGGTTGGTGGTGGTGTTGATGATGTTTTCTAATTAGAAGTTGTTTTGATTAAACGAAGAGTATTTAAGTCTATAGTAGTGAGAAGTTGTACAAAATTGAAAGTTTTATAAAAAAGTGATAATTTTGAAAGTAAAGGGTAATTTTTGTATATTTTTGATAAATACTCTCCAGGTTGCTTGTATAAAAAAACATATATTGACTACGTACTTTTCATGGCATGAGTAGAAGAAGAACAAATAGAATAGCCAGGATTGAATTGTGAAATTGTGAATGATTAGCCAAAAATAGTAGGAGCCTTCCTTCTGCCTTCTTCTCTACACGATTTCATTTCAACAAATGAGCCTAGAGGAGGAGGGATTCAAAAACAAAAAACCAACAAAAAAAAGTTAGACCAGAAAGATTCAAAAACACAACTAGCGAGTAAAATTTACAACTCAAAAGAAAGAGGGCATGCCAGATTTCCTGTTCTACCCCTCCTCCTTCCCCTGATCCTTTTTCCCCCTTTGTTTCTTCTCAGTATTTTCTCAGATCCCAACAACAAACAAACAGAGGAGAGAGGACAGATCTTTCTTTACCTCTTTGAACTATTCATATATTTCCATATCTATCCTTTCCCTTTGAGATCCTTTCATTCTAACCAATTCATTTTGTACAGCCAAAAGCCCAAAAATAAGGGAGACCCAGGAAAAGAAAAAAAGGGCAGCCATGAACGACTTCGAAGGTCTCTTGGCCTCCGATTTCGGATTCAAACCCTCCGGCAAATCGGCCCCAATGTCTTCAGCTAATTCTTCCTCGAAGCCCCCAAACTTCGATCTCGGATCCACTGGGCCCCCCCGATCAACTCGCACCGCCAATTCCTTTAGTGGCTCTCTCCCCAACGATCGCGATTCGATCTTCGGACCCGATGTCTACGGCGGCTCCGCCAGGTTTCCCGCCAAATCCGAGAACCGCGCCGACGATTCCGCCGCTTTCAACTTCGATTCCATGTTTGGCGGGTCCACGGATTCGGTTCCCAGGCCGCCGCAGTCCAATTCCGGGCCGGTCTACGATAAACCCGTGTACGACGACGACATATTCGACGGCGTTCCGGGGCTGAAGAGCTCGTCGACGAAAGTCAAGTACGAGGACGTTTTCTCGTCGGTGTCGTCGCCGCCGCCGTCGTCCAAGGGAAGCGGTGGCGGGTTTGATGACCTTCTTGGCGGTTTCGGTAGGGCCGAGCCCAAATTGAAAAGCTCCGGTTCGAGAGGGTCCGATAGAGCCGGGTTCGATGAGTTGTTAGCCGGGTTTGGAGGTAGTAACCCACCTGCTGAGAGGTATTGGTAAACAAAACTTGTGATTTCTTGTGGGATCAACAAATGTCAGTCGTTGGATTTATATCAATTCTGTGCATTTTCTTTTTAGCTTGTTTATTTATGCCATCATCTATCTTGCCTTGTGGAAATGATTGTACATTATCGAATTCCGCACTTCCCGAATTCTGATCTACTTGCAGGATGAATTTTAAACTTCTGTTACTGCTAATATCAAGTTGATAGTTATAATGCACAATGGGGAAATGGGCTTTGAAGATCTTTTATGCTCTCATCTCATACTGTGATATTGCTGCTGTACTACTTATCTCGAAATTCGTGTACTTTTTTATCTCATCATATTCTGATATTGCTGATGGTTCATCTCAGCTAAGGTTTGCCTTTTGGTTCTGCAACTTTGTGGTGCGACGCTCCTGAAATATGTAGAAATGCAAACCGTAAGAGGTTATTAGGGCTGCTTCAGAAATCTAAACTAAAATATCCTCTAATTAATTAGTATGTTGCATCAGGAATATATGCACTTACATTGCATTCCCACTTATCTTCGACTTACTGTGTTGGGATGTTTGCTTAAATTGTCAATTTTTATAATGTATTGCTTGTTGTGTTAGTGTCACGGTATGTCCATTATCATTCTGAATCTGTTTTTATATGCCAGGTCAACTTCAGAGGGCAATTGGCCCTCTTCAACAGCCAGTAATGTGTCTAAAGCAACCTCCAAGGTGATGGAAGATCCTTTCGTAGTATCAGGGCATTCTAGTGATCCCTTGGAAGAAATAAGTAGGCTTTCTAAATCTAGAAGTTCGAAGGTTGATGCTCAGTCTGTTGATAATGGGCGAGCATTTAACGATATCGATCCTTTTGATGGCCTTGGGAAGTCAGTCCCAGCATTTTCATCGGAGAGAAGTTACAGGGGAAAGGATAGTAGCAATTTTAGGGCAGATACAAGGACAAATAATAGCAGAGATTCAACTGTTAAAGAATCGACCGAGAAGCCATCTGTGAGAAGTCCAGATAACCAGTCTCAGAAGAAGGTTCCTACTGGCAGTCACTGGGATTCTCATCAAAGCTTGTTCGATATACCTACTTTTTCAACTGATTCTCAGAAATCAGCTGGTCAATCCACGTCTCCACCTTCCTATGTAAATTCTAGTCCCAAGGAAGCAAATGTACACGCAGATAGGTCTCCAGTATCTGAAGAAAACATGGATTCATCTGATTATGTATGGCTTACTGTATCAGAGATCCCTCTAATGACTCAGCCCACTAATGCTCCACCGCCGTCAAGACCACCTCCTCCAAGACCTGTTCAGTCAAAGGCAAGAATGGGTTCTCCTGCTTCCACAAATGCCAGAAAGAAGGCCAGTGAATCCTCTACTCAGTTCTTCCAAGCTCCGAATTCGGCCCCTGCTGCAGGGAAGGACCCAGGTGTCTCTTCAATTGATGAACTTGAGGATTTTGCCATGGGTAAGAGTCAAGATAACTTTGATGAACATGCAAATGGTCTCGCCGGTGAAGAATTAGAGATGAATTCAGTTGCTGCTGCCATGAAGGAGGCTATGGATAGAGCTCAGGCTAAGTTCAAGCATGCTAAGGAAGTGAGAGAGAGAGGAAACACAAAGGCTGGCAGAAGTAAAGAATCACATCTAGAAAAGGATGACAAAGTTCTTCGAGATAGACAGGATAGGTTCGACAGCGAACGGCTGCAGAGGGAAAACGAAGATGAAGAGATAGAACAAAGTAGAATGGAAAAAGAGAAGGAAGCTGAGAGGGTCTGGGAAGAGAAAGAGAGAGAACAAAGGAAACTTGAAAAGGAAAGGGAGAGAACCAGAGAAATGGAGAGGGAAAGAGATAAGGCCAGACAAGCTGTGGAAAGGGCTACTAGGGAAGCACGAGATAGAGCAGCTGCTGAAGCTCGCGCCAGAGCTGAAAGGGCTAAAGCAGAAAAATCTGCTGTAGATAGGGCAAATGCCGAAGCTAGAGAACGCGCTGAAAAGGCTGCAGTTCAGAGAGCTCAAAATGAAGCTCGAGAAAGGGCCGCAGCGGATGCAAAGGAAAGGGCAGAAAAGGCTGCTGCAGAAGCCAGAGAAAGAGCAAATGCAGAAGCAAAAGAGAGGGAATCAAGGGAGAGAGCTGCGGCGGCTAGGGTTGGAGCTGAAGCACGAACAAGAGCTGAACGGGCTGCAGTAGAAAGGGCAGCTGCTGAGGCTCGAGAAAGAGCTGCTGCTGCTGCCAGGGCGAACCAGCAAAGAAGTGAAAATGATCTTGAGAACTTTTTCAGTACGGGTCGAGCTACCAGTGTACCACGACCTAGGGATAACGCGGTAAGGATTAACTGAAATGCTTTTTGGTTATCATTTGGATATCATGTTAATGACTAGGTCGCGGTATATTTTCAGGAACCATTTCAGAACAGGCAAGAGCCTGAAGTGCCAAACACATCGAACTTAAGGAAAGCACGTTCAACTACAAATATTGTTGATGATCTTTCAGCAATTTTTGGAGGTAATTTGGAATTCGAACTTCAGTTTAGTTATTTGATTGCAAATACTATATAGTTTTCGTATATCTAACATCCTGCCTACTGATCTTTCCTAATTTTGGTGAAAAGGTCCTCCATCTGCTGGAGGAGGGTTCCAGGAAGTTGAAGGAGAACCTGAAGAAAGGCGAAGAGCTAGGATGGAACGAGACAAAAGGACCCAGGAACGTACGGTATGTGTTTCCTTCGTTCTATTTGCATATTTTTGTTCCTTTCTATTTGCATATTTTTGTTCCCTTGAATAAAAGTGGAAAAGATACATGTGCATCAGGTTCTGAACTGATTAATAATTCTCGCACATGTTTCTGCTTTGATTAACTTTATTTGGGTTTCTGAGATGTTCTGATGGCTGTGTTTTGTTTTTCAGGCAAAAGCACTGGCTGAAAAGAATGAGAGAGACCTTCAAGCCCAAAGAGATCAAGCCGAGAGACATGTAAACTACTGTTTCCTTATAATTATTGCTATCATCTTAAGTGTTCATGTGCTGCATCTTTTTGTCCACTTGGATGTGTACAGTGGTGTGTATCCAGTATGGGTTTAGACATGTTGTCGTTAGCCTCGATTGATCCGATCTAAGATTCTGCACATCTGTTTCTATCCGTCTTCCAGTTACTTACTAATACTGAGTTGAAAATGTAAAACCGAAAAAATAAAACATTCTACCATGGTGTGAATTTTGAAACAAAGTCAATTGTTCAATTTGTTTTTTAGTCTGTTACGAATGTAATCTTCTTTATCAGTTTAGAAGTAATAAACAGATAATGTATTGATAAAATTTTCTAGGAGGCTAGGGTTGTCACAAATTGACATATTTTATTAGGCTGTCTTCACTTTTTGTGTATTTGAATGTCTACTTTTAGTATTGATGATATATTCCCTGTACGTTTTAGCATATACCGAAGCTCAAATGAAGTTTGTGGAATTATCACTGATTGTATTATTCTTGTACACATCTTCAGAGGATTGCTGAAACACTAGATTTTGAGATCAGGCGATGGGCTGCAGGGAAAGAGGGGAATTTGCGCGCTCTGCTATCGACCATGCAATATGTTGGTTTTTTTTATATGCCATTCTCAAATACTCCTTACTTTGGCTTATTTTCTTTTCACTTGTTAAATGTGTCGAGGTTTAAAATGCATGGGGATTTGGAGTTGTTTTATGTGGTTGATTATGAGGTGGCTTCTAGGTTGACCAATAGGCAGGAATATGAGGTTAAGTCCTAGTAGAGAATGTTGAAGAGGATCTGCAGCTTGTGCTTGCATAGAATAGCATGTTATCACTTAACCCTGTCTTGTTATATCTGCGAAGTTCTTTTCATGTAGAATCTTCGATATAATATTTTATTCGTTTTTGGGTGTCCTCATCTCCATATCACAGTCAGAGTGTAGATGCTCTTCTGCTTCGTTGGCTTGTTGGTTAGGTGGAGATACCAAATCCAATGAAGTTGTTCCCGTTCTTAAATTATTAATTTTCAGCACCGTATGGATGAGTAAATATAACAGAACCTATGTTTTTTATTAGTCATTCGAAAATACTGGACAGTGTTAGATATACTTGAATATTGAAAGGTTCTACACCCTTTATGACAAATTTGAGCTGCTTACACTGACTGAAATCCGGAATGATCATCAGGTGCTCTGGCCTGAATGTGGTTGGCAGCCAGTTTCTTTGACTGATATGATTACAGCTGCCTCAGTTAAGAAAGTATATAGAAAGGCCACTTTGTGCATTCATCCTGATAAGGTACAACAAAAAGGTGCCAATCTTCAACAGAAGTATATAGCCGAGAAGGTGTTTGACCTCCTTAAGGTACATAATCTTTTAACAATCAAATAAATTTAGAAAATGCCTTCGTAATTGTTTACATTACAGTTTGTTTTGTGATATTTTTAGAATTTTAATAATTACATTAGAACATCTGCAATCAGGTTACTTCATTAGTGTTAATAGTATTTTTCATGTCTGGGTATTTGGGCCGAACACTAGCTATGAAGTACGGATATGTGTACGGTGATATCGGAATTTAGGAAATCTAATAAATTCATGGTGGGATACGGCAAGTATTTCAATAAACTAAACTTTCCACTTTCATTCCATCATACCATCTCAAAGATTCGAGCATAAGATATTCAAATCCATAAATTGGTATAAACCTGCTAAATTCAAATGGAGTTTTGAGCTAGTAGCAAAAGCAGCTACCCTCTCAAATGGTGACAGAAATGCACCACTTGAGGTAGTTGCTTTTGTCATTAGCTCAAAACCTCATTTGAATTCAGCAGGTTTATACCAATTTATGGACCACAGGTTCCTAGTTCTTCCTGCTAACATCAGGTATGTGCCACTTGTAAGTAAAGCATTAACCTCCCAGAAAATGAAAAAAGATCACAAAGGGTCCAACATGTGGATGAGCTAAGGCATCAAAGCTTTTCAGTGCTCGGGCATACCAAAGAGTTCAAGTGTCCAAGAGCTACCTGATTAAATCCTTCATTTTTTGGGTTTCGCAAAATAGCCCAGCAGTTTTTAAGAGTTTAGATTAGTACTGAGTTTTGTCATATAAAAAATTTACAAAGGAGCCCTATTGTATTTCAAACATATATCGCTGTGTCCACCCTTCATAGACGCTAAATATAGTATTAGTCTGATTACTTATGTTTGCAGCTGTACCTTTATTGCATCTTCTGATATTTCACTATTGAATGACGGGACCATACAGGAAGCTTGGAACAAGTTCAATTCAGAGGAGCTTTTTTGAAACCCGTAGATGATTCTTCTGTTTTGAGTTACTTCATTTGGCAACCATATCATTCGTCATAAGACAAGAAGGGTCCTTTTCTTTTCTGGAAGAAAGACTTTGCATCGATGATGGTGAATTTTGATTGAATTTGAAGTGTATCGTTAGAGGCTACCCTTGGTCATCAAAATGCCTGGACGGTATTTTCTTATATTGCCCTTTTTTATTCCCCTTTCTGTCCATCTCCTTCTTTCTTGTAATTGTTTGTGTTGGGGAGTTTTATCTAGGGGTTATAAGATTTAAAACGATTGTTTTATGAAAAATGGGAAAGGCTGCTTGATGTAGGATACCTTATTGTGGTATCACACTCAAATTTTATACAACGATTCACGGGGGGAGCAGATTTTTCCCTTTATTTTTGTTTTTGTTTGTGATATAGCACATGCTGTTAAATATATATACCATTATTTGTATTGATATTAAACCATTTATACAGTGTATGATTGATCTCTTGAGTTTTATCAGTTCAATGTGCCTTTTGTACATGATTTAATGGACAATTTGGGAAATTTAAAGTACCTTAACTTGCTTACCTCTTAAATTTGGATCTATGATTTAACGTGAGCTTGTGGTTAATGAAACTCAACATGCATTGCATCATTTTCATGCTTCCTTGACATTGTGACTTAGAGGCTTAATATGTCAGTTATTTTGTCAGATTTGCAATCATATGTTCTGTAGTTTTTGGGGATTCTGGATTCTGGTTTTGCTTTGAGTAATTTACCCGAGGATTGAGGTGTTGCTGCAGACTTTTTGTCTAGTCTTTGGAAGTGGACTTCTTGTGCACTTGTGTTAATACAGGACTAGTAACACCACATTCAGAATACTTTTGTACTGCTATCTTTATATTATTAAAGCATTCTGCTCTTTTTTGAAAAATAAAATATTGGTGTTTAGTGGAAGATAAATCTTCTATAGAGTGAAGTCCTAAAGTACAGGTTCTAGACTGCATTGAAGGTTAATGAGTAGGGTGGGTTGCTATTGTGAATAGGAATGACGCTGTACTGTTTTTCTAGTCTTAGATAAACTATCAATTTTCCTTGCTCACGATTTTAAGATGCACCATAATCAGGGTTGTTTCCTGCAGAACCAATTCTCAAACACGGTGATGACCAGAGAACTAGAGTTGTTCGGCCGAAAAAAGAAAAAGAAAAAAAGAAAGAATTAAAATCAGGGCAAATATTGTGGCCATTTCTCGTTAACATTAATAAGTAACAGTACAAAAGGCATGTTTATTTATTAATAGTTGAGCAAACTTGATAATACAAGAGCTCTAGTTGAGCAAACTGGAGTTTATTTTCTTCCTAAAAATAAACTTGCGTGCCTGAGAGGAGAAACTGCTATCATTTCTGAACTTGCTCCAAGTGATTTTCTACCAGGCCCTTAGCAGTTAATATTTGTACTCAGGTTGACTCAACAGAACTTGACTTCTAACCTGTATTGCTTTCATCAGATGATGAAATCTTGATTAATACATGACCTTCAGATTGAATTTTAGAATTGCAAATGGCTTCGGTAAATAAAGAGATCAGCTAGCAGGTAATGAGGAAAACCACAATGAGAAATTCTACAACTCATAAATATGTGGCACTAGAACTACAAAATAAACTTCAACGATGTATGAGTGAAGGACACACCAGAACCCTCCACGTGATTGAAGAAGGGGTGTACCGTCGACGATGTATTATGGCTAACATCGTAAATTTTCTCTCAACCAGACAAACTCAAAAGGGGTTTAAATTAAATGCGCGTGATCCTGGGACTGTTGCTTGATGATAAGCATTGGTTTAGGCCATCTTGATGCTGCAGAATGCCCTTTCTCAGCATAGGCAAAGATGGAGTGGCAAGATACTTGATACGCTCAATATAGGTGGGTACCATGGCAGCATTAGCAATGTCAAGCAGCCAAAACGGGTTGTAGAAGCCAAATCCGATGAGAATATTTTCGGGGGTTTAAGTCTCCAAATGCTGCATAACCCGTGCACCCACAAAGCATGTAGAAAGTTGTCGATACTTAGCACGTTTGCCATCGTTGCTTCTGACGGTATCCTACTATTGTTAAGCCAACTAGGTTGGGGAAATTTGATTCCTATCAAACCTACCAAAAAGCCTAATCTAAGCATCTCACGAAAATAGTCAAAAGATACACCAAGATAGGTAAACGTACAGAATGGACAATTTGAAAGCGAAACATGAAAAAGTTGAAACCAAATGAAGGAAACAAACCAACCACTGAAAAAGCTCAGATTGCATAACATTGCTGTTCAATTTTTGTATCTTTAGTCACAGCGTAGAGCTGAGATTCCATTGACCCTAAACCAGTGACTGCAGTACTTGTCTTATAATTGTGACCTTGATATCGGGGTTCGCTCATGGATGCCAATTTAATCAACTTCAAAAGTTAGAGGCATAGAGATTGAGTCAATTACTTGGACAGAGATGTGAACAAAGGCATAGACATTGAGTCAATTAATTGGACAGAGATGTGAACAAAGGAAACATATGATGTATAGATCCGAGGAAGGATGTACCCCCATCCACTAGTTAACCACATCAAAGAGAGCTCCTCTGAACAACACTTAAGGCCACGGTACAACACTCTACATCAACAGCAACCAAAGGACCGCTTTCTTGTCACCAATTCAATTTGTGAATTGATTCAAGCGAAATGAGCACGAAATGAAAACCTCATACAGGCGTTTAAGTAATGATGAGAGTACGCTGTTCACCCATAATTATAGGCCAGCTTACTTGAGAAAGGGATGACCTGTATGCTTGTATAATTGCACATGTAATGTAAACTCGTATTATCTGCCAATTTTACTAATCTAGGAAATATCCTCAACATTTCTCATCCTTAACCAAAAAAGTGAAAAAGAAGAAGAGAGAAGTCCTAGCAAAAGAGTGATTATCACCTCACTTATTGAGTCAAAGCAGCTTTATCACCCAATCATCGGCTATCCGGACATTAGGCTTGCGGATTGTTATCGCAGTGGGGGCTTGCCTTGAGTGAAGGAGAAGTGGGCCTAGTTCGACTTCAGCCTTCTGATTTGCTGGTTCAATTATAGCACTTTTCTGCCCAGTCGAGAGTCCTTGCAGAATAATCCTTTCAATAACACATTCAGAAAAAAATTGGGTTTTAGCAGGGGCACTGGGTGCCAGATTAACAGATGTAAGCTTTCCATCTGAGAACACAAAACGGCGATGGATATAGGCTCCTTGCTGAAACTCAAAGCTTCTACCATCATCAACATAGAGTTCGCCTTCAGCTGCTTGTGAGCTATTAAGTGCTATCACCTACAACAGATAAATAAATTACTACCATTCAAGCTGACTTTTCTTCATACTCAAAGAAACTACAACAATGTTTGACTTTACAAATGAATAGTCATGCTCAAAACGTAAACAATTCAATCAACATTAATATAAGCTGGAAACATGTATTTCAATTAGAGCTTTCCTACAATTAGGCATAGGAAGTAAATTCCAAAAGAGATATCTATTCAGCATATCATCATCATCCTCAGGGAATACATTTCCGAAGAAAACTATTAACACCTTCAGAAGTAGCCTCAGCATAATGCGTAATATAATTTCCAGCTTCTATATAGGGTGGAAATATCATCTCCGGGGCTTTATATGTTTAAGTTGTATAATAAAGAAAACCTGTGGGAATATAACCAGAATCTGATAACAGCCAGCCATACAAAAGATGTGGAAGTTCTTGTTCCAACTTCCATATATATATATATATATATATGGACACACACACACACACACACACACACACACACACAGAGACAGAGAAGGACTTAACAATCATAAAATACTTCAAAAATCCAAAATTTAAAAGCATACCAGAGTATATGGATCGTCCACCATCTGAGTGGAACTTCGACGAAACCGGTCTTTCCTTGGTATGATGGTTCCAGCCCTTTGGAAGGCAGGAATACCTTCTTCATTAACAGCCAACTTATGGGCTCTACCTCCCTTGTATGAGGCTCCAGTTTTCATATCGTACCATGATTCTTTCCCAGGCAAATAAACCGAAGCATGTCTTGCACGCTTGTAGAGTGAAACAATGGAATCAAAAGTGGAAAACATAAAAACAGGAAGGAAACACAGGGAGTATATCAGGCTATAGAAATACCTCCGTGTAGATTCCTTGCACCAAAAGACTGCTTCCAATCATGAAAGCCTCATCATTGCTGAAAGTAGCTTCCTCCGAAGGAAATTCCATCCACAATGGACGAACAACTGGAACACCACTTGTATTTGCCTCTCTGAATAATGTGTAGAAATATGGAAGTAACATGTAACGAATGTGTATTGCCTCCCTAATGCGCTCAGTATTTTTATCTCTGTGATCACAGTAAAGACGCTTGATTAAAGCAATGGTATATGGTAACAATAGCATAAAAATACCATAAATTTTCAGAACAAACATGCTTTTCACTTTTCCGCTGAACAAAGTATCTATGGTAATGCACTTTGCTTTTTTGGGCAAACATATTGTTACAGACATCGGCAAAGACCATGGTGACAATCCTCTCTACTACGAATTCAAAACAACTTCATCCATAAAGTTTAAGGGAAAAAAACTTGGGTACTCAAAGTTGAGTGCCCAAGCCTAGTCAATTCCTTTTTTTCTATCTAATGATGTTATACCATAATTGGAACCGTTCATTTTATAACTTATCTAGTAAAGATCAACAATATATTTGGTAATGGTTGGTCATTTAACTGTACCAAACATATAGAAGGCTCGTATTATCAACTTTGTCAGTAAGATAACCAAACAATCCCATATTTGCTTGATTTGTTGAGGATTTGATCCTTGCTAGACACGTTATAAAATGAACAGTTCAGATCATGGTATAACATTGCCAGATGGAAAGAAAATGGAAAGAAAAAAAAAAGAATTTAGTAGGCTTGGGTACTCAGTACCCAAGTTTCTCCCAAAGTTTAATACCCCATTCTAGCACCATCATATTGCATCGTTTCCTATTTGATGTTTCTTTCAAATAAGTAGTTGAAAGGATAATTTTATGTCTTAATGATTCAAAAGAGTAGCAACATTTGTACATAAACTTTTGCAAATCTAGCAGGAGAGAAATGTAACATCACTCTACCAAAGCATACAAAAGTACGCCATTTCCAACATTTCCCAATAGACAAAGACGCTAAATTTTGAAGATGAATGCAAATTATCAGGACCTATTGATGTGATTCTGGTAGCTAATGGGGCCGGTAGGGTGAAGCGAGGAAATGGGAGTTCGGGCTGTGGGAGTTACCTTTATGAGGTAAAATTAGGAAGTTATGTGAAATCCAGTAAGCAAATGCTAAAAATTAGAGAAGGGTTTATTGAGCCCGTTGGGTCCCAAAAGCAAGTCGATGAGTTCCCCTAGTTTCCCTTAACCTAAAAACACACATAAACATAGAAAATTCTTCATGTTTTAGGTAGTTTTCTTTTGGTAAATAATACAAGTAAAGGTCAATTTAATTGGTCGGTCCACTCCCCCTCAATAGTTTCCAATCATCATAAAGTAATTTTGTGATCCAGAAAGAAGAGGAGTTTACACTTTGAAGATGTCAGAACTACAAATTTATAACTCACAATCTGAAATGACAGAGATATCGATCAGCAGAGGAATCCTACCCAAATAACCATGGTTCTCGCCTTTTGGTGTCATGATGTGCATGGCCTCTGAAAAAGGGATAGTAGGCACCTAACTGATACCACCGAACTAATAACTCAGGTTCTGGATTTCCAAAAAACCCACCAACATCAGCACCTGTAGAAATATAACAGCCATGAGTACCAGTTGGCAAAGAAGTATCATTTAGAAAAATTGTTTTTACTAACCTGAAAATGATATCCCAGTCAGACCGAGAGTCAAAACCATAGGAACTGAAACCCTAAGGTGACCCCACTCAGCTGAATTATCTCCTGTCCACACTGCTCCATGCCTTTGACTTCCAGCGAATAATGCTCTCGATAAAACAAATGGTCTATCCCTTCCATCGCCTCGCTTCACCAGCCCATCTGCAGTAGCCATGTGAAAGTAGTACCCATAGGCATTATGCAACTCTCGATGCTCTACCCCTTCTTGATGCAAAGCATCTCTAGGCATGGTAACCTGGTCATGGTCAATAACCATCAGATACTGATATGGCATGCAAGAAATGAAAGTGAGAGAAAAAAATATCCTACGAAACCAAGTTGCCAACACTCAGCCATAAAGTTCCTATGGTCCTCTACCACAACAATGCAGCTGATAAAACAAGAAAAGAGAGTACTTCTCTCCTTTTGTAGATTCATTCTTTTCTTAGTCAGTTTGGCCAAAAGCTAATATTTTGTGTCCTTTGAAATAAAAACAAAGGTAACCATATCAGAACTAAAACTTCCATATTCTGTACTCACTCAGGCAAGATCCTTAAAAATTTAGCTTGCACTGACGTTTTACTAGAAGAAATGGTTCAGCTTATTTCCGCTAACATACGCCATTTAAGCGGGCCCAACATGCAGTTTAGTAGCTTGGCCTGCTATTGAATAGAAGGCTAAATTTGATTTGACGGTACTCGGTTAGGTATCAATTTCGAACCAGTCTGTGCAACCATTACAGACAGCACTGAATAAACTAGTACATTTTGTGGATAAGCAATCTTGAACTTAGTTCATCTAATTTGAGCAGATACTTAAGTAGAAGGTTTACATACAAATGTATAAGAGAGATTACAGTCAGTTGTATGGTTTAGTACTTTCCACCTATTATTGTCTTGCAAGTTCCAAGTAATTGATAACATTGTAACAGAAAAAATTTTAAGTGCAGAAAGAATACATGCATGGGATCAGGCCTAAACAAAACCTGGACTTAGTACGATATGATATTGGGTTGGCTGATCAAAGCATTGGCTACCTGAACCAGATGATAAGAACAAATTCCCGTAGTTTCACATAGGGAGTCCACGTTCTGTACTTTACTTGTCCCATAAAACCAAATTGCAGAGACAAACAATTACATAAGTTTTCATGTCTCTAACTAAGGAGATTAGATGCAAGCAGTCAAATCCCTGGAAAACATTTCATCCATCCCCTTCTGGTGTGAGTCTTGAGACTCTACCATCTGAAGGGAATGAAACCCAATTTTGGGGGTGAGAGGTTGAAAATGGCAGATGAAGTATTTGGGTCGTCATTCAGGAGAAATCCTAGTGCTGCAATCCCTTTGAATCCAGTAATGGAAAAGGTGGAAAAGAGACTTCCAAGTAGGAAAACACAATCTTATCTAAAGGAGGGGCACTTATGCTGACTAAGCGATTCTAAGAAGTATTCCTATTTACATTTCCTCGCCGGGAGGCTAGTAAGCCAGATAACTTCACTTCATGAAAAGATTCTTATTTTCTGTAGAAGAGGGAAAAGGGCCCAGGGTTTGGGCAAACTGACTGGAAAAATAAAGCACCTCCTCGGAGGGGGTAGAAGTATGTGACGGGATGCTAAGCAATGCAGTTAACGGTATAAAGTATTCGTGAAAATAATAGGACACAATAAGAACATTACTGAAATTACTAATCTAAAACGAGAAGCCAGAACAGTAGTGATTATGCAACTTTACCTCGGGACCGTTGAAGACAGAAGGCTCATTCATGTCATTCCAGATGTAGAGTGAAGGAGTAGAACCAACATAATTGTGGACAGAGAACTTCTCTGCCCACCAGGACCTAACCTCTGGCCTCAACATATCCAAATACGATGATGAACCAGGCCAGCACCACCCATCATAATCCTTGCCAGTGGCATCTCTCACATAATACCTCTTTTCTGTGGCCTCCTTATGCACATAGTACGAGTCATCCCGCTTAATATGAGGATCCACAATCGTAACCATGTGCCTACCCTTATCAGCCAGCTTCCTCTGCATCTCCTCCGGGTGCGGGAAAAGCATTCTGTCCCACGTAAAATACCTCTTCCCATCTGTGTGCTCAATGTCAAGCCACAAAACATCGTAGGGGATATCATGCTCATCGAACTTTGAATCAACTTGCTCAACATCCTCCTCGTCCCTGTAATTCCACCTGCATTGGTGATAGGCCACGGCAAAGAGCTGTGGCATTGCAGGTGTTCCAGTCACACTTGTGTACTGGCGGACTACATCCTTAGGCCCCGGACCCACGAAAAAGAAGGCATCCACAACACCTGCCTCGCTCATCCAGAGCGTATCGATCCTAGTCTGCGCTGAAGGTAGAGAAATGCCAGAGTCTGCATCCCAGCCGGCCCCAAGAACATCAATCTGCATCTCAGCAGCATTCAACCAAAAGAAACCCGAAGTTCCGCGGGACTTGCCATGGGCAATCATCAAGGGCACAGAACCATACAGCCCAAATGGGGATTCATCAACATACTCAAACACGTCCAAGTTGAACAGCCTATAAGGCTCAGAGTCCTCAACCCCGGGGCCTCTAGTAGGCTTCAAAGCAAAGCTAGTAGCACGTTCCGGAATCCCATACACATAATCAGCACCATAAAATGAGACATCGAAACTAATCGATTGCGGGCCATAAGGCCTCGTGTCGGTATGCCCTTTAAACCTCTCCTCCCAATCCTCACCATCTTTTTTCACTCTCAACTGCTCAAAATCAAACAGTCCATGAGAATTCAGAGAAATGACGCGATTACCTCCCTTGTCGCGCACGTAGACCTCGAATGGATCATGCCGGATCACCGCCTCGTAGCCGTCCGATAAGTAGACGACCGAGGAGGGGCCTGCATAGTCAGCGGCGGACAGACTCTGCAGCCACAGCTTCCGGTTGGAGAACTCGGGCAGAACCACATCGGGAACCTCGAAGCGCTTCCGGGGCGGGTCGAGATCCGGGTCCTCGTCGATCTTGAGCCTCAAGATCCCATCTTGGTAGACGGAGAGAGTGAGGAGCAAGGGCTTGGCTGGCTGCTGCTCATCTTGTGCATCTTCTTGAGGGTTAGTGGGGGGGATCAGCCTGGCCGTGAGCTCGCCGTCGGAAATGGCTACATCTCGGGCGACGATCGACGACGAGCTTGGCTTCCGGGCTCGGGCTCGTTTGCAGAATGGGGTTTGGTTGCAGTTTCTGAACTCGTCTTTTTTCCAGGAGACGACTGAGCACAGCTGGCAACTCAGAACGAGGGCAACAAACACGACCGTCAAATTTCTCATCGGCCTCTTCATGCTTTGATGCTCATAAGACTCACTCGCTCACTCTTCTCCTCTTCAGGAAATGGAAAAGGAAGAAGAAGAAGAAGACCTTGTTTTCTCACCATCAGCAGTCGTCGCTACTTACTACCCGGACCCATTTGCTGAGCCCGAAAAGCCAAACCCAACTTGAAAAGTAGCACACCACGCACAATTTGGGCGCACTCTTCTTTATTCTTAAAGCCCAATTCGAAATTTGAAGCACAAAATTTAACTTAGGAACCATCTATTTTGCCAATGTTTCTCCAATAATTTTAAGTTACAAAATCAAACTAAAAGAGTTGAAGTTAATTTTAGTTATAAATCCAAGCATAAAAGAGTAAAACTAACAAAGATAAACTTCAACGTAAGACCACTCATGAGATTTAAAAAGCCATCAAAATACAAATTTGATTATGTTGTAAGGGATGCACAACACTTGAGGACAATTTTACTCGTATCCATCATTTATCAATCATTTCATTTTGTTTATGATAAGTGACAAATTCAATGATGAATTCGAAAGTACAAAACGGGCGGTAGGCCCATTGCTTGTACCTACAAAGAACTCAGCGATAAGTTGTCCAAAAAATAGAACTCAGCGATAACGTACTAGTCTGCTAACTTACGAAAAAAAAAAAAAAAAAAAAAAGTCTACTCAATTTCAAGAGGAAGCACTTCCTAACACGCTGTATACTACTATAAATAACTACAACGCTCTAGGCCTGGCCAGCAACAAAACTTAAAGATTAAATATCATAAAAACCAGTAGCAAGCCCACAAATCAGTGTTCTAAAAGGCGGTCCTAGGCGGCAACTAAGCGGCGCCTAGGCGCTAGAAGGCCACCCTCCACCCCGATTACAAGGAAAATCGTCCTAAAATCAAATTGCGTGTTATGCTGGCAAAAAAATCATCCAAAAAAATCATTTCCAACAAAAATTAGGGGAAAAGGGAGAAGACTCCGGCACTAGGCAGGACGGAGAAAGGCACTTTACTAGAATTTACGTCGAAAATGGGGGAAAAAAAAAACCAAATTGATTTTGAATGTCCAGCGCTCACGATTTGCCGAAAATCTCATGGGGAAGAAGAAGGTGCAACGCACCGTTTTGTTGATACCTTCAAATTAAGTTTTAATTAGAATCATACTTTAATATTAGGGTAATTATCATGAATGGTGCCTCAACTTTCATTAACAGGACTTCATGGTGCCTGAACTTTAAAAGTGATCAATTTGGTACCCAAACTTTTAAAAACCGGACTTCATAGTGCCTGAACTTTAAAAGTGATCAATTTGGTACCCAAACTTTAAAAAAGAGTACTATGTGGTACCCAGACTTTCAAAAAAAGGACTATGTGGTATTTTAGTCAATTTTTTTAATCAAATTCCGTTAAAATGAAGGATAAAATGGTCTTTTAACATTAATTTTTATGTAAAATATTTTTTTTACCTCTCAACTTCTATAAATATGTTTTATGGTGTTTCGAAAAAAATGAAAATGTCATATAGCTATTTTAGATAAATAAACAAATTGATTAATGAAAATATAGTTGAATGGTAGATTTTTTCTATCTCTTAATTTCTATTAGAAATAATTTTTAATGTTCGAGTATATTTTTATTTATCAATTTATCTATTACTTTTCAATAGTCATATGCATAAATGTTTTTTGAAACATCGTAAAACATATTTATATAGTGGTTGAGAAGTAAAAAAAAACTATTTTATGGTGTTTTGAAAAAATGAAAAATGTGCATATAGCTATTTTAGAACAATAAATTAATTAATTAACGAAAATATACTTGAACGGTAGACTTTTTCTAGTACTCAATTTCTATTAGAAATCATTTTTAATGTTCGGATATATTTTTATTTATCAATTTATCTATTATTTTGCAATAGCTATATGCATAATTTTTTTTTGAAACATCATAAATCATATTTATATAGAGGTTGAGAGGTATAGTATTTTACATGAAAATTAATATAAAAAAGGGTTTTTAAATATGATTTATGATGTTTCAAAAATACTATACCTCTCAACCTCTATACAAATATGATTTATGATGTTTCAAAAAACATTTATGCATATGACTATTGAAAAGTAATAGATAAATTGATAAATAAAAATATACTCAAACATTAAAAATTATTTCTAATAGAAATTAAGAGATAGAAATAATCTACCGTTCAACTATATTTTCATTAATCAATTTATTGATTGTCCTAAAATAGCTATATGACATTTTCATTTTTTTCAAAACACCATAAAACATATTTATAGAAGTTGAGAGGTAAAAAAAATATTTTACATAAAAATTAATGTTAAAAGACCATTTTATCCTTCATTTTAACGGAATTTGATTAAAAAAATTGACTAAAATACCACATAGTCCTTTTTTTGAAAGTCTGGGTACCACATAGTACTCTTTTTTAAAGTTTGGGTACCAAATTGATCACTTTTAAAGTTCAGGCACTATGAAGTCCGGTTTTTAAAAGTCTGGGTACCAAATTGATCACTTTTAAAGTTCAGGCACCATGAAATCCTGTTAATGAAAGTTCAGGCACCATTCATGATAATAACCCTTAATATTATACTAGGCAGTGGTGTCAGAGTTGTTCGCCTGTGACACTGCAATGTCATTATGTCATAATAAAGAAAACAACTAAATATTTAAATGTTATTAATTTTTTATGTGAACTTTAGGAACATTTACAATGAGAATTTGGTAAGTTTTTTGATCTCTCGCTTATTACAAAGAGAAGAGATCAGCAATTTGTACAAGCGGTTAAGTACACGGACTCCATTAACTTCATAAAGTGACACTACTACCCTTCTCCTCTGTTCATGTACAGAATCACCAAACCCAGACCTAATTTTTTTTCTTATTCTTGGTAGTCGTGCGAGTGCGTCTTGATTGTTGATATATTTATATGACAATTATTTATTTGGGTATTACATAAAATTAGAAATTATATTATTAATATACCTTTTTTTAAAAAAAAAAAGAAAAAGGCAAAACTGCCTAGGCGCTCTGGGCGTTAGAAGGTAGGTGTACGCCCGACTACCACCTAGGGTTTTTTTGAACCTTGCCACAAATGCAATTAGGCCCCCTTAAGCTGCGGCCCAAACCCAAATCATCCCAACAACATGCTGGCCCAAGGCAATCCAAGTCGGCATCCGGTAGACTCTGAGCCAGATTAGAGTAAGTGAGGACTGAAGGATCTGGCAAACGTCTCCCATCCCGAAATGAGCGATGGCGCGATCGAGATGGATGACAGCGAGGCTCGGTGATTGGCATCTGGCTAGAACAAGGTTATCGACATCGAGGTTGATATGAGCAACATCGCATGGTTTGGCCAAACTCCAATCTAGAGCAGAACATGGAAGAAAGCCAGTGAGGGCGGCTTATTAGTGACTGGCGGTTGTAATAATGCAACCAAACAAATCCAAGAACATATCCGGCCCAGACTCTGGGTGATTAGCGACGAAGCGCAGTGATGAGCGTTTGACAACACCTGGACAGATGAAATGGAGAATGGTGACAAACAACTAGTGACCATGGCATAGGACTCGACAAGCGAAGGGAAGGGAGACAATCAGCTGCTACCCTGATCACAATGTGAATGACAACTTTGAACCCAGAGTATACTACAATATTTTCTGTATTTAAGTACAGTTTTATATTTTTACAGCAGGGGGTTATGTATTATGTTTTCAGAAATGTTTTCAAAAGTTTATTTGTTTTCCGTGCACACACCCTTTGGTTTTGCTCCCCCTCAAGGAATAGTAGCCATGTTGACCAGAAACGCGAGGAGAGGCAGCATGAGCGCTCTGCATCCGTCCCGAGAACGTAGGGATATCTTCTGTTCAGTTCAGATGTCAGATGTTTTTCTGTTCTTTATTCCTTCTGTTGTAGCTGCTCTGATACAGTTGTGTGATTGTTATGGGCCCAGTAGTGACTTTTATGATTTTATTTCCTTGGTTTTGTCGTTTATGTGTGCAATTTTAGGCTTCGTCACCCTTTGGGTGATGGTCGTACATCCCGGTCCCCCTTTCTAGGGAGGGGGTGTAACAACGATTGCCTAGCATTTCTATGAGTGGGCGGATTTTGGTTTAAGTGTTGTTTGAGCATGATGGTTTCAAATATGCTTATAAATAGTTTTGCTGGTGGGTTCTTTGATTAGATGTCCGAGTATTGGATTAAATTCCCCTTGTCCTACTCACCGGCATTGGGTTAGATTCCCCTTGTCGGATTAGATCACGACCGTAGATTTATATTATTGAGTTGTGCAGGTTTACTGCATTGTTTACTACTGTACTCGTTGACATGCTCTGATACGACCCATTTAGAAATTTTCCCAAAATTTCGTGAAATGACCAAATTACCCTCATTGGTCAAACGTTGACTTTTGAATAGTGACAGATGTTATTTTTAATATTGTACTCTTTGCGAAGAGCTCTTCGATACAAATGCGTCCGCGGAGACGGAATTGGAATCCGAGTTGTAACGAATAAGTTATGGACGAAAAATGATTATGTGAAGAAGTGGGTTGTGACACGTGGCAGGCCAGGATTGGCCAATGCCACAGTGTCAGCCAATTATTGGCCAGCACTGTGTTGGGTTTTAAAACCCAGAAGAAAACCCATGGGCTTCCATTTCTCCGGAAACCCGAACCCGTACCCATACGCCGCCACCCTCCATCATCGTTGACCCGCCGGCGGCCACGGATCGGAGAAACGGAACTCAGAAACAGCTTCCCCTCGCCGAGATGAAGCCGGAGCACCCCACATCGTCGACGGAAACCCACGGAATCGCCGGCAACAAGACGAACGGAACCCGCGAGCTTTCCGGCGTAATTCCGGCCAGCACAGTGCAAGGTGAGTTCTAAGGGTTGCATATTTGGATTCCTTGGCTTCCGTAGATGAATTTCCATATAAGGATCGTTGAATTTGGTTGAGAAATGAGGAAGATAGAGGGTTTTGAAATCGGGTGAACAGTCGCCCGGAAAATTCCCAGTTTCCGGCGACGGTGCTGACGTCAGCGACACGTGGATGCCACGTCGGTGCCACGTGGTGACACATCAGCGCCACGTTAGCGACACGTGGCTGCCACCCGTCTGCCACGTCAGTGCCGCGTGGATGCCAAGTCATCGCCACGTCAGCACTGTGTCAGTGCCACGTCAGCACGCCGGTGCTGATGTCAGCAGTCGTTGACCACTGTTGACCGACCACTTTTCCGAGTGGAAACGACGTTCCAGATCCAATGGCGAACTCCGTTTTGCCATCCGAGATACGGTTATACCCCGATTGAGCAAAACAAGGAAAAGTAGGGTTTCTCGGTTATTCGTTAAGTTTCGGTTATTAACTTTGGATTATTGGGATTGTTAGGTGATCAGATTTCGAGGAATCAGCATAACCGAATCATGCCTGCAGAGGAGGACGACGACGATCGCCCGGTGTCACTGTGAGTGGACGGTTTTGGTTTTAAATGTGTTTGAGTGTGCTTTGTTTTCGTATATTTATATTCGTATGTTATTATGCTTATAAATTGGTTATACTGCTGGTTGTGACTATTGTTGGTAGTCGTTGCTTGGTTGTGCCTAGGTGGTTTGTTTGCGAATAGTACTATTAAGGGCGCATTGTATGGATCGGGTGGTATGGCCCTCATCCATTAAATCATGGTCTGGGAGGTATGGCCCTCGTCCATGAGAGATATATCTCGGTCGGGTGTTATGGCCCTCGACCACACATTATATCTTGGACGGGTGATATGGCCCTCGTTCATGAGAGGTATATCTCGGTCTGGTGTTATGGCCCTCGACCACATTACGTTGTAGTGTTTGTAATGTTTTGTGTGTATAGGTTGCTCGGATGTTAGTTACTGTACGTATTGGCTGGATTGAGGTATGATATTATTATACTATCTGTTTTGACAGAGGGGGTTATTGGCATATCTGTTAAATGTTTTTCACTGATTTCTTTTTCCGTCCACTCACCCTTGTTTTTGCGCCCCCTCAGGATTTGATTCTGAAGTGCATTCACCGAGACGACTGAGACCTGCCGATAGCTCTACTTCCACCAACGAAGGGTAGGAGATCTTCGTTGTCTTTGTCAGGCAGGTCATGAGTTAAGCTGTACAGCTGTGTATTCCGCCCTTGGGGCAGTTGTAGTGTGTTGTTTCTCTTCCGCTGTAGATGCTCTGATATTAATTTGTATTTTTTTTCTTTCTTCCGTTTTGTCGTTTTTATTTGTTTAAGGCTTCGTCACTCTTTGGGGGTGATGGCCACACTCCCGGGCCCTACTTTTTGGGTCGGGGTGTGTCATGCTCATTACAGTATAGTCGTATACTACTGGTTTTAACTGTGGGGGTTATTATTGATAAATGTTTAAACTGTGTTTTACACTGACATTATTTTCTATGTCCACTCACCTTTGTTTTTGCGCCCCCTCAGGACCTGATACTGTTGAGCACCACAGAGACGAGCGGGATTATTCAGGATAGCTATGTTCCGTGTCACAAAGAGTAGAAGTTTTTTTTCTCATCTGTTTATTGTCAGATTTGTGTACGTTGTGTTTGTATGATTATTCCGCCTTCGGGCAGTACTGTTGTTTAATTTTCCTTCCGCGGTTAGATACTCTATTACAATGTTGTGTTTGTATTTATTGGGGTTCGACCCGACTTGACAGTTGTTTGTCTTTTCTTGGTTTCAGTTGTTGTTTTTGGGTCGGTTAAGGCTTCGTCACTTCGTCCTGGTGATGACCGCATCTCCCAGGCCCCACTTTTGGGGCGGGGTGTGTCATTCGCAATAGGCAAATTGTTACATGGGGATTCAAGTTTTTGAAAAGGATGCTATTGACACCCAATTTGTTAAAGGACAATGACCCTTAAGAGCAAAATAGGCCCTATAATTCTATGATAGACCACCTTTTTTGAATGTTCACCTGCCAGAACAAAATAATAAGGATCACCCTTGACAGCCAAACAAAACCCACACACACAATAAAGGAGACCAACCCTGACAGGCAAACAAAACCCACGCAGGATCCCCTTCTCAAAAATCACACACAGAGAAACCGTTTGTGCCATACAAAACAGTTAATACCAATACATAAATAGTCCATGCCAACATATAAACAGTTCTTGCCAATAAAGAAATGATTTGGGCCAACACAGAAACAGTTCGTGCCAATATATAAACAGTTTGTGCCAAAGCAAAATCAATTTGTGACACAATCTGAAGGTTTTAGAGGAGACCCTATTGAAAAGCTGGATGTCACTGCCAATCAAGGTTTGAAGTTTTGATTTCGGAAAAAATTTTGATTTCAACAGAAATTTCGATAACAAATAAAAAATAAAAAATAAAAAACATTTAAAAAAACCTATAAATTAACATCTCAACTTTCTATAAACTCTAAACCAACTCATAGTGTACCAATCTAACATGTAAAGTATGTAATTTTGTTAACTCATAGATGAAATTTGCATGTAAGGTAAAAGAATTGGTATTTTTCATGTCACTAAGTTTCCAATAATCAATAATTTGTAATAAAATGAAGTAATTTTCAGATTACTTTCACAATAGGGGTTGATTTATAATAAATTTTGGGATTATTAGGTATATTTGGAGCAACTTTGTAAATTTTAAATTTGTTAAAAATGAATTTGGTGAATGACCAATTTTGATCAATGAAGTTGGGGGGGTGGGGGTGGGTGGGATGTGGTGTTGGTGACAGAGGCGAAATTGTTTTTTTGTTCTCATGAACAATGAGAATTTTAGTCCAACACCTTACCTCACCAAACGTGGGATGGGATTCAATCCACCATAATCCAGTCCAAGCCAATACCCCTCAATCCAATGATATAATCCTCTCACTAATGTCCTGTGTGCCAAACGAGTCCCCACTCTCTATATTGTGTTCCAATTAACTAAGAGCATTTCCACCGGACAAGCAAAGGCAAAGGCAAAAGGCAAAAAATGTTGAGAAAACCTGCCTTTGTCAAAAAATGCATTTCCACCGCTGCAAAAGCAGCCTCTTACTGCTGAGTTTGGAAAGGCGAAAGGCGGGGCAAAAGGTAGGTTTTTGTCCGCCTCCTTGCCTTCTGGCATGATGATGTCAGCGCACTCACAACAATGCTTTTTTTTTTATTATTATTATTTTTTATTTTTATTTTTTTTTATAAATTTAGGAGCGTGTACAACACGAGCCATTGGGGGCGCGTAAACCCAGGCCGGGGGAAAAGAAAAAGGCTCTTTTGAGCCACGTGGCATGATCTGAGGCTTCCATTTCCACATCCAACGTACAAGGATTTTTGGCCAAAAAAATTATGAAAAAAATACGAAAAATTATTGAAAAAATTTGGAAATTTTGGTGGACAATTTGGAGATGTGGTGAAAACTTTTAGAATATTTGAGACAATTTATTCAACTACCGAATTTGTTCAAACACATATAAAATCGATATAAATTAGAAATAACAAAGTAAAAATGAACTTTATGAATAGTAATCGGCCTTACCCTTGCCTTTTTCGGTGGAACCAAAAACAAAAGGTGATTACTATTTTCATGGGACATACATGAATAGTACCTATATTTTGGGAATATTCTCTTGCCCTCGCCTCTTGCCCTTGCCTCATGGGTGGAAATGCTCTAAGGCCATCTCCAGCCAGAGTCATGGGGGCTGGCTACACCTATTATAGCCCCAAAAATTGGTTCAAAACCATCTTCAAAGGAAAGGTCTATAATTTGGGCTACAAAATTGAGAGTACTAGAATGCTACAATGGGGGTTGCATTCAACCCCCTTGCATGACCGGTCTACAAACCTCAAAGGGAGCCAAAGGCCCCACCCACATGCACAAACTGATTTAAAATGGGCTAGTGGAAGTCTAGCCAGCGAAATAACAACAAAAAATTAATAAAATATTTAAAGGATTAGAATATAGCCCGCCTCGTTTGAAGATGATAAAATATAGTCTACTGCTATTCCTTTAAAAAATTATATTTTGAAGAGTTACAATAGTTAGGTTAATTTCCTCCGTCCGAGGCTAAAGTAGGATGGATCAAACGACGGGATGTTATTTCACAAAGGGGTCAGCGCTGCCAAATTCCCAAGGGATATAAGTCGTTGAAAAATATCCGAGAGACTATCTGACTCTGCCGCCAAACCAAAAGGAAAAGGAAAGGAAAAGGTTCGATCGAGTCTTTGGCCGGAGAACTCAAAACTCAGGAGGGAAGAAGCATCGAACATGGCATTCTCAGTCTCCTCCACCACTTCGAGTCTGCTTCTGAATGTGAAGCAAGCCCAGTTGTTTCCCTTGTTCACTTTCCACTCCAAGAAGCTCCATTTTCCACTTTCAATCTCGCTCCCTACCCCTTCCTCATGCTCCGCCACCACGAGACTCAATATCTCCGTCCGCGCCGCCTCAAAGTCGCAGACGGGCCCCGTGAAGAAGCGCTCGCCCTCCGCCACCGGCAACAACAAGAAGAAAAAGCGTAAGCATAATTCAGAGGATTCGAGCGTGGTTCAGAGTGAGGTTGAAACGTTGGATAATTTGGCTTTCCATCCTACGCCGCTGCCAAAACCGCCAGCTGGGTTCGTGGTGGATGATTACGGCAAGGTGCTCATGGCTTCTTCCAAGCGAATTGCTTCCATTGTGCGTTTCTTCGTCCCTAACTGTCTGTTTTTTTACTTGTCTGCTTTAGATACAATACATTTAATTTTTACTTTTTACTCAAGGTGTGTAAATAATGCTTCTTTTGTTTCAAGCTTCCTTCCATTTTGGATTACTGGATGATGACTTGTTTCCTCTGCTTACCTAGCTTTAGAGCCTAGTATGTGAAAAAAGAAACAATGATAATGCTCAAGTCATCCTGAATTGTGCAAATATGATTCTACATGCCATGTCTTTTTTTCAATTCTACTACATATTCTGAAGTTTCCTTGGGCAGGTTGATCCTACGAATAATTTCCCCTTAGAGTGCGTTATAAGAAGAGTGTTCAGAAGCTCTCGAGGAGATGAATGCATGCTGCTTTGCCCAGTTGACACGTAAGTAGTGTTGTTTTGTGCTTGAGCAACTGATCTGGAAGCATTGCTAAATGTCTATTAACACTAATGCAGGCCCGTTCAAATATTAAAGAGCACAAACATAGATGGCTGGTCAGCTGTACGTTCTTCTGTTCCATATCTACTTACACTTCAGTCGTAAATTTGTTCAGAATTCAAGGGAAACTTTTGAAACGGCAAAGTTTTCTAAACGCAGATATAATAGTCATTGTGGTTCATGTTGATTTCCATATAACTTTTTTTTTCCCCTTTTGATTTGGTGAGAATTTTAATTTTTAGCATAGTTAAATAGTCCTTGTTAGCTGTGGAAATAAGACCATGCATGGTCGGCTGCAAATGTCCTTTTCTTTTCTCTCAAGCTTCACTTCAGCTCCATGTTACTTCTTCTGTCTATTTGGTGATTGGCTTGGAGAAAGGGGAGGGGCATTATCCCAAGGTTTATTCCTGCAGCCTGTCACAAGCCCAAACAGAGAATGGCTTTATTCAGGGTTCCATTAACCAGATTCACATTTAGGGCAGAGTCAACTTCAACTGTATAATGTTGGAGTTCTTTTGCCCAAGCTATCCTTAGACCACGCCGAAGAGTTTGGAGTTGTGCAGTTAAGAGTCTTATGACCTCTGTAGAACCCAAGTTAGCTGGGAACCATTGGCCCCGTTCAGTCTCTCAGAATATGTTCAGCATCTATGAGTCTTTCGGACCATTTGCTACACCCATCAACATTCAGTTGTACACACCTGCAAAAAGAAATTTCCAAGCCCAGGTGGCTTGCTACCTAGCTTGTTGTGTTCTGGGGTTTTGCTTTATATGTTATATGGCAGCTACAAATAGGCATGAGGCAAAGAGTCTTTTATAGTGTACTTGGTTGGGACTTTATCTGATAAGAATATAGGGTAACTTTGAAGATGGGCATGATGGAAAAGATCATGGGAACTGCCTAGTGAAAGGAAAGTTTATGGCTATGAGTGGTTTGAAGATGGTAAGTTGTAGGTACTCGGAAACAGGTTTACTGATTTTCCTGCTACAAGACTAATGGAGATGAGCTTCAAGTTGGAGTACAATGTTCAATTAATTGAAAGTTGTATAATTTTCTTAGGACGCTGGGGTTTAAGAAGCATCCAAGAGGTAATGGTTTTGTTCATATGTCCAAAGGAATTTGGAAATTGGTGAAGAATGGGAATTTTGTATCTTCAAGCTAATATTGATAACTCCAAAATCTCTCCCTTAACCTGTAAGAGCTAAATGTGTATGTTGATAATTTTTATCTAGTTGCAAATTGAACCCAAGATGTTTTGGAGAGATGGTGTAACCATGAAATTAAATTTTCTCTGGTTTGTGGTGCATTGGAAACTAATTAGCATACTTTTAATATGCTACAAATTCATGCTTACAGTTTACCCCTCAATAGTGTATTTTGTCTTTCGCATAAGTTGGTCACGGAGATGAATCTAAGTAGGGTTATTCCAAGGAGTTGCTTCCATTTCTCCACGACTGCCAAAAAAGGGCGTGGAGGGTTAGAATGAAAGAGTCATGTGGGGTTGTATGGTTTTGGCTTTCTGCTGGATGGTTTGGATGCAGAGAATTTTAAGGGTTTTAAGATTATGTTGGTGTAGGGGCTGTACAGTTAGGGGAAAAGGTTCAGTTTGGTTTAGTATTTCTGGAATCTGTATCTATAGATTCATATTTCTCAAATATATTGCTAGAGTGGCAAGCTGCTATCTATTGATTTTGAGCGTTCTTTCCTTCGAGTCAAGTCTATGTTTTCTTCCTTGTTTTTGTTTTTCTGAAGTGGTCTTCTTGTCCACTTTTTTGTCTGTGACAGTTCTATTGTTTTTTGTGTGCTGTCGAATTGTCTTTTTGTAAAAAATTATGGAAAACGAATTATAGAAGTTTAGTCAGAATGTAACAGGTCGATGCAATTTTGCTTGACCTGGTGTGTTTTTGACATAATTCAAAGTCTTTTCATCAACATGGCAGTTATCTTGGGTAGTGGCTAATGATTGTTTTTGTAGCTTTCTTCATCAATGTAATCCGTGTTGTTTTGTTCCTTAGGTCAGTGATGAAGAAGTAGAAGCTATTCTTCCCTCAGCTGCTTATGCCCTTGCCAAGATACACATGCATCTCGTACACAGTGGGTAGGATGATACAGATCTTTCAGCTTAGAATTTTACAAATCCTTGGTATCTTGGATCTTCTAGATATCTTGATATAAATTTGTTCAAATTTGTGTCTTCATATCAGATTCTGTTATACAGCGCGAGGAGGGTTTTGCTACTCAGACGATGACATATTTGATTTCCGTACAGGCAATTCCTCTAGTTTCTTATCTTTCGTGCTTATAATTGTTGAATTCTATAGGTGGTTATGATCTGTAGTGATATGAGCCTTTCTGTTTCATTTTCTTTTCATAATCAATGTTTGCATTTCTGTTGAATCTAGTTGTGATTAATGCCATATGCTGGCTCTAGCTGCTTTTCTTTTATATACAAATGGAAAAACTCTTTATACAATATTATGTTGACCCAATGGAGCTTACACCATGAGTATATGCGGTCCCTGTTTTGTTGAAGTGCAGGGTACAATTTGGATTATGTAGATAACCTATAGGAGCTTAGGTAAACCCTCCAATTCTGTCTGGCTAATTGCATGTGATTATGTTTTCTTGTGGGCGTATTCACGATTAAGTTAAAGATACTTATCCTCCTTTTAATTATCAATTTGGAGTTATCTTCGTTAAGCACACCCCCTAATAAGAGTATGCTTAAGGCTTTTCTGCATGCTCTATGTTTGCTAAATCCATTTGCCATGCTTTTGTATCAATGATCTTTTCCAACAAGGCTATATAGTTCGTTATTGTTCTTGTCATGCTATCAAAAGATAGTACTGATATATGCATAGAATAGCTTGGTCCCCATTAATGGATGTGTTTTTCATAGCTCATACTATTATGGTGCCTTTAGATGGGCTGTTAACAAAAGCATGAGTACGATACATCCTTAATAGAACTGTGTTCTGGCAAGAACCCAGAGGTCACCTAAATAGACATTAGTTGTCATGGACTTTCGTTATAACGGTACTTTTCACTTTTTGGTGTATTGAATTTTAGTGGACTTTTTGGTGTATTGAATTTTAGTGGACTTTGATTAGTCACTGCAAACCTGCCGAATCATCCTTGTAGATCCCATTGTTTAATATTTGATTATAATTAGATGTGTGGTGCTAACTATTTTGCAGATGATGGTCAAGATGTAGATGGGTTGCCAACTGAGGGCGTTGAAATTACGTGTTTCCATTTGGTAAGTGATAACTGTCTATATACTGTCTTAAGAATGTTATCTTAAACTGGTACTGGTACTATAAGTTGCAGCAGACTGGCTTTTGTTTTTCCTGATGTAGATTTTTCCTTGTAGAATTATTATGTCATATTTTCATGTTACTAGTTTAGTGACATGTACGTTCAACGGGGAGATGAATCATAAAGTTTAATTAGGATACTAAACAGTGCCTCTGTCAACTGAAGTTGTTTTGATGAAGGTTCATACTCAGGGAATAGAGTTAAATTTGTATTCTTGCAAGAGAAAGTGTGTTAAGAGTGTATAGTGCCTTGTGTCATCTAACCAGCTCCTTTCTTCATTTCATTCTGTTACCTGAGCATTTCCTGAAAACAATTCCACTCAAATTAATGTAGGAAGTTGTTCTTATATTAATTTACAGCGCTAATCTTAATGGGTTAAACAAAAGCTAGGGAAATTTATAAGTTTATTTCAGCCTTAGAGTTGGACGGTTTCTATGTACTTTCAATAACATGGTTTCAATTAATAGCGGGAATTTCATATCTTGTGTGAATGAACCTTCAAGTCATTACCTATGTCGTAGAATATTTTGGCTTAATATTTCCTTTAGCTCCTTGAGGCAGATCACTCTGCAGTTGCAATTGACCTTCATTGCATATGTTTAAGCCCGCATGATTTTTACAATGGTTTTTTTTTTCTTTTTTTTTCATTCAACCTTATCAACCTTTTTTTTTTTGCTGCAGGATGGCGGACATTACATGATTTATACACCATCTGATCCACTTCTCTTTGTTGTTGTTAAGGTGAGATTTAGATTTAATATGCTCTTCTGCACCTCCATTTAATTTAATACATCTCTTTTTCTTTACTCATATCTATGAAGTAGTTGCTTAAAGTACCTTCCAAAATACTATTCATGGTTGTAGTATTACTAAGAAGATTTGTTGCATTTGTCTAAAAACCATAAATGGTTCTATGATATGGAATCCTATGTTGCATGGATACGGGTGCGGGTACGGGGATACGATACGGTAAAATACGGGGATACGGCAAATCTCAAAAAAATAGGATACGATACGGCTAGGATACGGCAATTAATAATTATATTAAAATAATATTAATAATAATATAATTAATTAAAAATTCCAAATTATAATTTAATATCAATAATTTAATATGGAGAAGGCCCAACGACACCAGAACAATGCTGCTGACACCCCACCATATAAAAATATCAATGTTTATTAATTGAAAACTTTACACCTATATACTTTGCTGCTCATCCACGCAAATATTAATACTTAAATCAACATAAAAAATATCTCTCTACCAAATGGCTCACGGGTGAAAAAAGAATGATTGGAGGGGCTATATTGTCTAAGGCCACATAAACATACAGAGGCTACTGGGAGAGAGGACGACCCGGAGCGGCGCCGCAAATGGAAGTCTCAAAGACGATGTGAGCAAGGATGGAAGACGATGCGAGCAAGAATGGAAGATATGAGCAATACCCACCCTCACAAGATATCTAAAGTATCCCAATCTCCTAATTTTTTGGCTGCAAATCTATTTTGATTTCTTCACGATTCTTTGATTTCCTCCATCAGTAATCTTCTGCAATTTGGGATTAATCCCATCTGATTCTATCCAAAATCGTATCCTAATCGTATCCAAAACAAATTGCAATCGTATGTGATCCGTATCCCAGTCGTATCCAAATATTTATGGATTATCTAGTCAACGGATACGCCGGGATACGCGTATCCGAGCGTATCCGGCCGTATCTCATCGTATCCCCGTGTCGGATACGGGATTCGGCAGTTTTCCGCCGTATCCATGCAACATAGATGGAATCTGATTTAATATTGGATTTTGGTTGTGCAGGATAATGATGGTCGATTGCAAATTGCTGACGATGTAAGCAATCTGACTGCTTTCATATTATAATTCCATGTTCAAATTTTCTTACTATATATGCTTCCTGAAGGTTGTCCAAATTTAACCATGACCGCTTGCATTGTGGTTAGTGCCTTAATAATCTTTATTTTAGTGTGTTGCTTCTGATAACATCTTGCTGGCCCCCTGTGTTTGGTCAGTGGCATCTTGAAGTTCCACCCTATTCTTTTAGCGTTCTATTCTAGATTTTTTGGCCTGCAGTAAAAAAATAAATTGAGATTATATGGAAATATTGGCATATTTGCAATTTTCTTATGCGCACTTTCACATCGTCAAAGCTGACTTTTAATAAGCATAATACAGCAAAGTGTCAGTTATTTATTTAAGAGATAATAAATGGATGATAGCTACTGAGTATAAAACATGGCTCTAATCTTGGAAACAGGATCTGCTGGAGGATCCTGCTATCATTAGTGCCATAGATGAAGAGACCGAGTTTAACGCTTTGGTGGTACGTGACTGTACTTGTCTCATACCATAGATATCTTATTCAAATTCAGTGCGCTTTTCTCATACATGAATATGCTATTGTTAAAGTGTTGCAAGTGATTGCTTAGGCGTTATCTCTTTGTTTTCGGTTATGTTTGTAGGAGGAAGAAGCAGCTCTACTTGATTCATTGCTTGGAAAAGAATAGCGTGGTGCTGCCTGAGCTGAGGCATTTTTATATATCAAAGCCTTTTCTTTTCCGTCCTTTTAGTAAAAAGGCAATCGGCCGGCCTAGAAACAGTAACATTTGTTTTCTTACCCATTTTCCTTTGTATATAATTTGGCTTCCTGGTAATGCATGTATAAAAATCTGCGTATCTCTGATTAGAATGCCGCTTTTCATTTGGAATATGAGCACATAAAGCGTAGGTCAATATAGGGAGTAGAAGGAACATGCCCCACTTTAATATTTGATGCTTGAGAGGGAGCAATGTTATTGCCTGCAAATGGTGTGTGTGAATTACACCTAACCAAAAAATGTACTTGTTTCGTCGTTGCCATGTTGACTTAATATGGATGCAGCCTGTTTAAAGAATGCCTGTTTTAAGTGGTTAGTGTTACATGGATAATTTTTCACACTCAAACAACCCGCGTATTGGCACTTATACTGCACTAAGCTTGCAGCCAATCCTCGCAACACACACACAATCGAATGCACAAGTGTTTATAGGGAAAAACCCCCAACCTTTCCTTTATTCACAAAGACAAGGAAACTCACTCACAAGAACTTAGTAGCACAGCACAACTTGCTGCCTTACTTGTTTGATCTCTCTCACATACAAGTAAAACTGAATGCTAAGGCTACTACACTTAAGGCAAGGGCAATCCGACATGTCGCCCCTCCTTTGCCAAAAAACGCGTTCCACCGTAGAGGGTTGGGGTGGGTACTGTTGATGAGGGGTGGGGCGGAGAGGCGGGGTAGATGGGCGAGTTTTCACCCCTATACTGTGGAGGGCGGGGCATAAAGGTGGGGCGAAGCCCGCGCGTGGAGGGAGGGGAAAGAGTTAGTGCGGGCCACGTGTCACATTTTGGGCCATCGATCTTCACATCCAACGGTCCAGTTTTTTTAGAAAACAAATTATAAAACAATTCGAAATAAATTTTAAAAATGTAAGAAAAAAGTCAAAAAATTATGAAAAATAATAAAACATTTATGATAAAAATTCATCAAAAATTTTGTAATGTTTTGCTTGAGCTTTTATATAAAATTTGTGGGTGAAAAACATACCCAAAAAATGTGAAAAAAATAAGAAAAAATGTGAAAAATTTGTACATCTTCTTTTTTATATAAATATTCAATTAGACCGATACGTACCACAAATAACATCTGTTTAAAATCACATCGGTGGAAATTTTGTTGATATTTATTCGAAAAATAGTGATTAATTGCCCCCTGCCCCTGCCCTTGATGGGGTGGAACGAAAAATGAAAGGCAGGGGCAATTCGAGTGGGCCCACATGAATAGTACCCGCCCTTGGGGCAAAAAACTTGCCCCTTGCACCCGCACTTATGGGTGGAAATGCTCTTACATAGAACGTTGCAGTGGGCGTCCCCAACTGCTCCGCAGCACAACGTTGGACATGCAGCCCATACTTCCATGTCGGCTACAGCAAGCAGATCCACGTAACCCTACTTGCTTCGCTTCGCAGCTGCCCATTGAATTATTAAGGGCTGCATCAACATTCTCTTTGTTGTTGACACACTTGGGCTGCATGATTGGGCCTGCGTGATCACACCCATTTGGGCCTGCAAAGACGTTTGATGCCACCATCATGAAGTCTTGCATCATCTGCTACAGTGTGCAGCGTGCGGACAAGCTGTTGCTGCCTTCCACTGCGACTGCTGCAGATGTTTTGGTTATGCCTCCTTCATCACTGTCGCGCACGCTGGTTCCCCTCCACGTTGCGCAATGCCTCCGCGTCACTTGACATAGTGTTCGACACACACTATGCCTTAGATGCAGCAAGAGTCTTATAAACCACCCCCACTAGAAGAGGTCGATGCCCTCATCGACGCCTTCTCCAAGTACTCCCGAACTTGTTTCTCAAACTGCCATAGTGTCACATCCCGCTCCCAACTCGTATTAGCTTCGCTACAACCCTTCCATTGTACCAGGTAATCTGTTCGCCGATTTTTCTTACTTTGCCCCTGCGTCCAGTGATCCAATATCTTCTCGACCTCCTTGTCAAACTATTTTCGGATCATCGGAGGCGCTCTCTTGGCAGAGCCTCTCGACGGGTCAACTTGATCCTCAAAGTAGGGCTTCAGAAAACTAACATGGAATGTGGGATGAACCTTCAACCTATCCAGCAGCTTCAATCGGTAAGCAACATTTCCGACCCGTTTCATTACTTCAAAGGGACCATCGTACTTCGGAATCAAACCCCGATGCACTGTTTTACTGCTTATCTTTTTCCAAATATGTAGAGTTAGCTTCAACAACACTCTATCTCCGACTTGGAACTCCAATGGGCTTCTTCCCTTGTTTTCATACTTTTTCATTCTTCGATGCGCTTTCAATAAGCTATCATGGGCCTCCTCCAGTAGCTCCTGCTTCGAACGCGCAAACCGGTATGCAATAGGGCATTGCCACCGGTGCCCTGCACTGGAACTTCTTGAGGAGTTCTCGGTTGCTGCCCCATGGCCAACTCACTTGGGCCCAAACCTGTTGCAGAAGACTTATGAAAATTATAATAGAATTGAGCCGGATCTAGGAACTCCACCCAATTACTTTGACTTTCTGTCACATAATGCCGCAAGTATTCCTCCAACAACTGATTCATTCTCTCAGTCTGACCATTCATCTCAGGATGATTCGCTGTGGAAAACTTCAACTCGGACCCCATCATGTTCAACAAAGCAGTCCAAAACCTTCCAGTGAACCTAGCATCACGATCACTGATGATATCATTGGGCAAGCCAAAGTACTTCGCCACGTACTTAAAGAATAACTCCACTGCCACTTCCACATGACAAGCATGCATTGCAGCAATGAATATTACATACTCCGAGAACCGATCAACCACCACTAGGATTGATCGCATGCCAGCAACCTTTGGAAGATTGGTGATGAAATCCATGGATACTGACTTCCATGGTCTGTCCGGTATCGGCAACGGTTGCAGCAACCCTGCATCCTTCTTCTGCTCAAACTTATCTTGTTGGCAAACTAAGCAAGTTCGCACATAAGCTTCAATGTCCTCCTCCATCTTAGGCCAATAGTAAGATCTCGAAACTAAGGCCAACATTCAGTCCAGTCCGGGATGTCCAGCCCACTGCGGAGCATGCATCTCCTGCATCAATTCCTTCCGCAAGCCACCCCCACTAGGACCATAAATTCTGCCTCCTTTGGCATACAACAGATAATCTTCAAGCCAATACCTTCGCACAAGTCCCTCTCTAACTTGCTGCTGAAGTTTGGTGTAGGCAGAGTCTTCTTTGGACAACTTCCGAATTCGATCCAACATACCGGTTTCCACTAGGGTTAAGGCAGCCACATACTCTTGGACCTCTTTGTGACTTTACGCATTCGCCACCTGATTTTGCTTCCAGGCTTGTGCAGCCACACAAAATCTAACTCGGACAAGAACTCTTGCCACCGAGCCTGTTTCGGAGTCAGTTTCTTTTGGGTTTTGAAGTAGGTATTTACCACATTGTTTGTCACCATGGTGAAGTGAGTACCCAGAAGATAATGCCGCCATACTTCCAAGTAGTGCACCACTGCATCCATCTCTTTTTTCATGTGTCGTTTACCATTGCTCACAATCATTTAGCTTCCGGGTTTCAAAAGCAATGGGATGACCCTCCTGCACGAGCACTCCCCCAATTGATCTGTCCGAGGCATCGTTGTGGACTTAGAAGGGTAGATCAAAGTCTGGCAGTTTCAACACAGGCTCTGACGCCACCGCCTTCTTAATCCCTTCAAATGCTTCGCAGCATGCTTCTGTCCAGCACCACTTCCTGTCCTTCCACAACAGATCAGTTAGTGCATTCACCCTCTTATAGTAGCCTTCAATGACCTTGCGGTAATAGTTTGCTAATCCAAGGAAAGGCCGCAGCTCCGCTACTTTGGGTGGTGCAGGCCAGTCAAGGATGGCCTTAACTTTCTTCTCATTCATCCGAATCTTGCCCTTGCTCACCACATGACCCAAGAACATGATTTCCTGGCAACAAAACTCACACTTCTCTTTTTTTCACATAAATTTGGTATTCTCTAAGCCGTGAGAAAACCAACCTTAAGTGAACCTTAAGTGTGTTAAGTGGCTCATCAACAAACTGCTATAAATAACAATATCATCCAAATACACTACAACAAACGAATCCAAATACTCATAAATTACATCATTCATTAAGTTGCAGAAAGTAGCTGGCCCATTAGTCAAGCCAAACGACATCACAAGAAATTCGTATGATCCATACCGAGTTACACAAGCTGTCTTCGACTCATCACCTTCAGCTATGCGCACATGCCAGTAACTTGAGCGCAAATCCAGCTTTGTCAAGTACGAGGCTTTAGACAAATGATCAAACAAGTCACCAACATTAGGCATCGGATACTTATTCTTCACTGTTACTTTGTTTAATGCGCGGTAGTCCCACACACATCCTCATAGCACCATCAGACTTCTTCTGGAATAACATCGGGGCACCATACAGATCTTTTGATGGCTGTATGAGTCTAGCATCTAGCAACTCATCTAGCTGCCTCCGAAGTTCAGCCAACTCCAAGGGCGCCATTCGGTACAGGGCTTGAACTAGGGGTCTCAACCTTGGAATCAGCTCGATCTTGTGATCAATGGCTCACCGAGGAGGGAGCTGCTTCGGAAGCTCCGCAGGCATTGCGTTTGCGAACTCATCCAACACTTTCGCCACTGCACCCGGCTTTTGACTATCTTGTCTGGCTTGATCTCTACCAACGCAGCAAGATAAGTCTCCTCATTCTTCTTTAACCCCGCCTTTAGCTGTAGTGCAGAAATAAGCTCAACTTCTACTTTGGAACTCCCGCATCCTGTTTTACAGTCATGTCTATAGCTTTGACAAAACAAGGACATCTTTCATCCGCAATCATCACACCATTCAAGTGAGGGACTGCCGCAGCCTTAGCCTTCTACATAAAATCCAAACCAAGAATGATATTGAAGTCATCTAGAGGTGTAGCAACAAAATTCATCTTGCCTTCCCACTCACCAACATTCAAAGACACCATAGCCATGCCAATGCTCGCAAAAGGACCGGAGTTGACTGCCTACAACCGACATGAAGCCTGCGTCAACTCTAGGCCATACTTTTGCTCCTTTTGCTTCGAAATGAAGTTATTGGTAGCACTAGAATCCACCATGGCATAGGTTAAACCATTAAGCATCACAGCCTCATACATCAATCCATCATGAACCTTCGAGCTGTGCTTCTGTTTCTCCTCCATTGTGATTGCATTGAGCAATTGCAGGGGATTCAACCGAGGCATAGAGCTATCCCATTGGCCCTCTTGGCGCTTCTCGACAACCAGAGCACTTAGCTTCTCACGCTTCGGGCAGTCTTTGACACAGTGAGGGCCTATGCAAAGAAAGCAGCCACCAAACTTGGAACTAGTCGCCTTGCCATCGTTCCAATTCTTTGCAGCAGGTTTCTCCTCCTTCTTTTTCCCTTCCTTTTTGTCTTAGTTATACGACTTTTTATCCTTCTTGCTCTCCTTCCACTTCTTCTTATCTTCCCTCGAAGAAGAAGTGTTAGCATTAGGCACCCTGAAATCAATCAAACCCTCCGCTATAGCAATAGCTCTAGGAAGGTCATGCACTCCCTGCCTCCGCAACTCTGCTTGCGCCCATGACTGCAGCCCATACATAAAGTTGAAGAGCTTATCTTCTTCAGACATGTTCTTTACATCCAACAATAAAGAACTAAACTACTTCACATAATCGTGCATTGTGCCGGTGTGCTTTAGCATCTTCGATGACTCCCTCGCCACCCATGCTGTGTTATTAGGGAGAAATTGATCTCTCAACTCCTTTACCAAGGAGCCCCATGTCTCCATCTTTGGTCGCCCGGCACTAGCATCATCTGACACCCGAGTCCGCCACCAGAGCTTGGCATCACTGGTCAAGAACATGCTCGTAACCATCACCTTCTCTTCATCTGCGACACGAGCAGCATTGAAGTACTGCTCCATGTCCCAAATGAAATTCTGCAGCTCCTTTGCATTCTGACTACCATCAAACTGCTTCGGGTCTGGGATCTTGACTTTGGAAAGGGCATCCCGCTTCGGCTCCTGGACAGCGGCCTTCTTCTTAAGCAGCGCAACATCCTGCTCCACCACCAGGAGGTTGGACTTGCATGCGTCCACCAAGGACTCCAAGTCTAACACAAGAGTGGCTAACTTGGCATCTGTAGACTCAATGTGTTTGTCAAACATTTCCTTCAAAGCACCCAGTTCCTCACTTGTCTTCCGACATTGCACCGCCAAGCTAGACAAATCATCCGTTTGTGGTACTCCCACAAAGTCTTCGAGACGAGTGACACGCTCTACCAAACGGTCACCCGAGATGTTGCTGCCTGTCATCTTAACTCCCATAGCAGCAATAGAGGCTTCTCAATGAAGCTCGGATATCAACTGTTACACGAATAATTTTTCACACTCAAACAACTCGCGTAATGGCACTTAGTACCGCACTAAGCTCGCAGCCAATCGCCGCAACACACACACAACCGAATGCACAAGTGTTTACAAGGAAAAACCCCCAACCTTTCTTTTATTCAGAAAGACAAGGAAACTCACACACAAGCACTCAATAGCACAGCACAACTCGCTGCCTTACTTGTTTGATCTCTCACACATACAAGTAAACTGAATGCTAAGGCTACTACACTTAGCAGCTTACATAGAAGGTTGCAATGGAAGCCCCCAACTGCTCCGCACCCCCATCATGCAGTTTTGTCCGCAGCACAACGCTGGACATGCATCCCATACTTCCCTGTCAGCTGCAACAAGCAGATCCACACAACCCTACCTGCTCCGCAGCTACCCACTGAATTATTAAGGGCTGCATCCAACATTCTATTTGCTGTTGACACACACTTGGGCTGCTTTATTGGGCCTGCGTGATCACACCCATTTGGGCCTGCAAAGACGTTCGCTGCCACCATCACGAAGTCTTGCATCATCTGCTATAGTACGCAGCGTGTCACGTGCTGCCTTCCACTGCGGCTGCTGCAGATGTTTTGCTCATGCCTCCTTCATGACCGTTGTGCACACTGGTTCCCGTCCATGCTGTGCAATGCCTCCGCGTCAGTTGACATAGTGTTCGGCACGCACTATGCCTTAGACGCAACAAGGGTCTTACAGTTAGCTATAGTTTCCTGTATAGCAGTATTTTGTGAACATGTATGGAGAAGTGAACAAATAGTGTTGTGGAGTTGTGGCGTGGCTGCCATTATTCGAAAGGCGGATTCGGAACACATTTTTCTTTCTAGGGTAAATTACAATTACGTACCATGTGGTTTGTGTCAAATTTTAGTATGATACTTATATTTTTTTTCTTGCATTTTAGTATCTTGTACTTTCAAATCATTGCAATTGTGTTCCACCATTTGTAGAATCGTCAATTTTTGGTTGTTCAATGATGAGGTGGACTTTGTGAATTTGATTAGTTGGTGTTTGAGTAAATGAGTTGTGCATCTAAAGTAAAAGTAACGAGCCGAAACTACCAAATGTCATATTCTCCAATGGCTCAGAGCTACTCGATGTATTTGCCCCACTTATTGTAGACTATAGACGACAAGGAAGATTACATGTATGGGCTCCATAGAGTCCACACCATCATTGAATAGCCGAAAGTTGATGATTCTACAAATGCTGGAACACAATTGCAATGATTTGAAAGTATAAGGTATTGAAATGCAAGGAAAAAAAATACAAGTATCATACTGAAATTTGACCCAAATCACATGATACGTAATAGTAATTTGCCCTTTTTTCTATCAATGGAGAATAGATTTGTGAAGCCAATTTTGTCATGTGGAAGAAAGATAGGCATGGTAGAGAGGACTAACATAATTTTTTTTTTTTAATCAAAGAGAATATACTGATAGATAACAAGGTACAAAGACATCAGGCTCTCGGTAAAATGAGTGCCTCATACTCCACGGGAACATACATCATTGCACCAAGGCAGATGAAAGCAATCCTATCAAAAAAGAACCAAACCCACTCAAACGAATGAGCGAAATTCAAATTTTGACAAGAATCTCCGACCGACTAGCTGTAGATAACAACTCTACCGACAAGAATTAGGTTCCATAGAACCAACAGAAAAACATCACACTACATTGCAACCAATTCCAAGGAAAGCCTGATAAAACAACTAGAAAAACACCCAACACACAAACCGGCCAAGCATGGCGAAATTGAAACTCGAAGCCCATCAGGCGATCTAAAAATGAAAAACTGTACTAGCCGCCACTAGCTCAGATTAAGCAAACAAACCAGCCAAGCATGGCAGAACCGAAACCCGAAGCCCATTAAGCGAGCGGAATCGGAAAACTGCACTAGTCGCCACTAGATCGGGTGAGATCTGAACCCGTTGAACTCAAAACCTAAAAAACACGGGCCAAGTAAGGCAGAATCGAGACCCGAAGCCCATCAAGCAATCGGATACAGAAAGCACCAGTCGCCACTAATGTTAAGGGATTGGACTATATATTAAGGGATTGAAATTTCACCAACCAAATAAAGTACAGCATAACTTGAGACGATCCTCATCAACTTCAACAGCCCACGACATAGGGGGGTGTGCCAAAGCCAAGGAAAAATCCCCAGAAACACCACTTCCAAAACCCCAAACGGAACCAAATTTGGATGAATCAAGATCCAAAAAAGGGGGGAGGGTTGGTGGCCGGCGGCATAAGCAAACAGATCAGCGCTTGGATTGGAAGCCTCACCACAAAGCAAAGGGATCAAAGCGACGAAGCACCCCGGAGAAGGACGGCAACAACGGCGTCAGCTTTATTGAACAAAATTGCACGAACTAGACGGCAAAAGACCAGCAAAATAAGGGCAAAGATGGCAGGCCGACCCCAAGCCAAAGCACCGGGGTGGCGGCGGCTGGGAAATATTTTGGGGTTTTTTGGCGAGAGCGTAGATAGGGTTTTCGGCTATTGAATTATAATAGTGACTGATCTTGGTTCTTTCTTTGCTTGAGAAGACTAACATAATGTTAAATGAGAGTATTTATAAAATGAAAAATTTTATTCACTCAACATTGAATTTGTCCGCTCAATTCCTAACGTGCCCGAAATCTGTAATAATATTTTTTCTATAACCACATTTAATTAGGAGAGAAAAACCTCAAACACGATGGTTGACTCCTGTTAGATATTTAGCCGTTGGTTGTTGATTTGCTTCTTGTTAATAATCCCTATTTCTCAGGGAACATGGTTAGTGTTTGATCAAAACTTTAGGAGAATCCCATTAGTCTAGGACTGTTAGACGTGGGATATTTGTTGCTTGTTTTTCTAAGTATTTTGTTTCTTTTACGGCTATTTAAGCCAAACCTGAGTATCAATGAATAAGATGAACATTCTCTCAGCTATCTATATTCGTGTTCAAAGCTTTCCATCTTAACATTTGGTATCTAGAGCCTCATTTGGGGCCTAGAGGAAAAGAAGCAGCAGCTTCGTCACTTGCAGCAGCAAAGATTTGATGGCATCTGAGAACTCCCATTTTGTGCAATCTGCAATTCCGCGCTTTGATGGTCACTACGACCACTGGAGTATGTTGATGGAGAACTTCCTTTGATCCAAAGAGTATTGGGGTCTAGTGGAAACTAGAATTGTCGAACCTGAGAGAGGAGCTCTCTTGACAGAAGCCCAAAGGAAGGCATTGGAAGACCAGAAGTTAAAGGATCTAAAGGCGAAAAATTATCTGTTTCAGGCAATTGATCGCGCAATTCTGGAGACCATTCTTCAGAAAGACACTTACAAACAGATTTGGGATTCCATGAAGAAGAAGTATCAAGGCACGACAAGGGTGAAAAGTGCACAACTTCAAGCTCTTCGCAAAGAGTTTGAGACTCTTCACATGAAGGGATGGGAGTCAGTTAATGATTATTTTGCAAGAACACTGACAATTGCAAACAAAATGCACATTCATGGCGAGAAAATGGAAGATGTTGCAGTCATTGAGAAAATTCTTCGCTCAATGACTCCCAAATTTGATTATTTGGTGTGTTCCATTGAAGAATCGAACGACATTGACAGTCTTTCGATTGATGAGTTGCAGAGTGTTGGCGTGACTCCTTGTCCATATAGGAAGTTAAGTTAATTGTATTAGTTCCCTATTCGGTTTAAGGATGTATAATGTATATATTTGGCCTCTCTTACGGAGAGAAGAATAACAAAGTCTTTTACCCAATTCTTTCTAACTTGGCACCAGAGCTGGGTTCCTTGAGAGAAAAACAAAAACCCTAAAACTTACCGCTGCTTCTTGTTGCCGTGCCCAATTGCCGGCAACCGCTGCTACTTCTTACTGCCGTGCCCAATTGCCGGCAATACTAAACCTGCCACCGTCGTGCCTTACTACCGTCAGTCGCCTTATCTAATACTATTGTGCCCGTGTTGTTGTCGACCGGATTGAAGATGGGAGGATCCAGTGGGGATGATGGAAGGCTTGACAAGAAACCTATGGTTAACTCCTTGGAGACCACTACTGTGTACTCTGAGAACTCTTCAAGTTCAATTGGTGTGAAATTGAATGGGATAAATTACCGATTGTGGTCTAAAGTTTTGGAGATGTTTGTGGCATCGCGAAGCAAGATGGATTTCCTTGTTGGTGATAGCGAGCAACCGAATGTTACCGATCTAGGCTATGTCGAGTTGATGACTGATAATGCTACTGTTAAAGGTTGGTTAATTAACTCCATGGAAACAAAATTGATGGAGATTTATATGTTGTGTGATACGGCAAGAGAAATTTGGAGAGAGTTGGTTGTGACTTATTATGATGGAGAAGATCCATCCACCATATATGATTTAACATGCAAGGCTGCACGTATGAAGCAAGGGGGTCGACCTATGAATGAATATTATATAGAACTTAAAGGACTATGGAAGGAGTTGGATCAAAGGCGTCCAAATCCTATGAAAAATTTGGACGATGCAAAACTTCCGAACACGAGGATTGATCAAGACTGTGTTTATTTTTTCTTGGCTGGATTAGATGATGTGTATGATAAGGTTCGAAGTGACGTACTTCGGTTGTCACCTTTCCCTAGTTCTGAGGCTGCATTTGCTTATTGTCGAAGAGAAGAAGTGCGTAGAGAGGAGATGATGCCGTCCGGAGAAGCTGTACCTGCTGCCGCCATGGTGAATAATAGAGGGGCGGTGGCGGCAAATGGCCCTAGAAGATTTCGAGAACCTGGTTTGGATAAGAGATCCTTGAAGTGTACCCATTGTAATGATACAGGACATACAGAAGATACCTGCTTTGATAAACATGGAGTTCCAGATTGGTATATTGCCTTGAAGAAGGAAAGAGAGAAGGAAGGGCCTAAAAGAAATCAGTATTCAAAGTCTCGAACTGGCCGTACTGCAGTGTCAGTGGGTGAGGAAACGGTTGGAACTGGTGCTGCCTCTGGAAAAGAAGTGACGTAGCAGGTGGGTCCTCCTCCTCAGAACCGGTTCTTTCCTTGGTGTCACAAGCTCACTTGTCTGCAGGTTCTGGAAGTAAAGGTAACCCCGGATGTGCTCTCTTGACTTCCAATTTGGAGCGTAATACTGGTTGGATTATTGATTCGGGTGCCACCAATCATATGACTTATGATTCTCATTTTTTCCAATCTTATACTACTCCTCGTATATATAGTGTGACTAATGCGAATGGAGAACAATCTCCTGTAAAGGGAGCCGGTACAGTTAGACTTACACCATTATTGACCTTGGAGCATACCTTCTTGTTCCATCTCTGTCAAATAATTTGTTGTCTGTTGGACAAGTTACTGAACAATTAGACTGCATTGTATTAATCTATCCACTGTTTTGCTTACTTCAGGATATTCAGACTCGGAAGATTATAGGACGTGGTACTAAGAGAGGGGGACTATACTATGTGGATGATGTAGTGCATGGTCAAGTCAATCAAGTGTCTGGAGCTGAGGATGCAAAAATAAAGAAGATTTGGTTGTGGCATCGTCGGTTTGGTCATGTGTCATTTAGCTATTTGCGTCGGTTATTCCCTTTGCTGTTTGAAGGAGTTAGTCAGTTAGAGTTTAAGTGTGAAGCCTGTGTTTTGGCTAAAAGTCATCGTGTTTCATACTCTGTGAGTTTCAATAAAAGAACTATTCCATTTGAATGAATTCATTCTGATGTTTGGGGTCCTGCCCCTGTGACTCCCCTTTCCGGCTATCGATGGTTTGTGACCTTTGTTGATGATTGCACTCGGATGACCTGGCTTTATATGATGAAGAATAAGTCTGATGTAGGCTCTGTGTTTAAGGTATTTCATCAGATGGTAAAAAATCAGTTTGCTCTTCCTTTGAGGGTCCTACGTTCAGACAATGGAGGAGAATATGTGAATGTAGAGTTAGCACACTATTTGCAGGAACATGGCATTACCCATGAAACAACTTGTCCTTAGACACCTCAACAGAATGGTGTGGCTGAAAGAAAGAACAGACATATCCTTGAAACAGCTCGAGCTCATATGTTTGGAGCAAATGTACCTAAGAGCTATTGGGTAGATGCAGTTACCTCGGCTGTATATTTGATGAACAGGATGCCATCTAGAGCTCTTGAGTTCAGAACCCCACTAGAGGTAATGGCTGATCATGTACATATTCCATCTACTTTGATGCTTACTCCCAAAGTTTTTGGTTCTGTAGTCTACGTTCACCTCTACAAAAACCAACGGAGCAAGCTTGATCCTTGTGCAATTAGATGTGTGTTCTTGGGATATGGACCAAATCAAAAGGGTTACCATTGTTATCATCCTCCTTCTAAGCGCTCTTATGTTACAATGGATGTGGACTTTCTTGAATCAGAAATGTACTTTGGGTCTCAAGAATGCCATACCGATCTTCAAGGGAAGAGTGTAAGTGAAGATCTGAATTGGATGTATTTGTCGCTAGGGGAAGATGATATAGAAAACCATGATGTTGCAAGGGTTTCAAAACCTATAGAAACTGAATCAACCCTAGCGATTGAATCAGAGGAACCACCACCAAATGACACAAACCATAGCGACACAAGCTTCCCAGAACCTATAGAAAATGAAGCTGATGAAGATACACAAGATCAGCCCCTCTCTAACACTGTAGTACCACTCCAATATTCCGTAGATGATATCCCTGAGGTAAGTAATAATGAGATTAGTAATTTGCTTGATTCTTATAAGTTGCCTGACAGGAAGAATAGAGGAGTTCCTGCTGACAGGTATTCTCCAGTAGATTGCAGGAAGGGAAAAAAAGTGGTTCAATACCCAATTGCAAATTATGTGTCAACATGTCGCTTGGCACAATCTCAAATAGCTCTTGTGAATCATATGGATTCTATAGTTATACCCAAAGGAGTAGAAGAGGCACTTGCTGACCCCAAGTGGACAGCAGTAATGAAAGCAGAGATGGAGGCACTACAAGAAATGGGAACATGGGAGGTTGTGCCGTTACCCAAAGGAAAAAAACCAGTGGGCTGCAAATGGGTGTTTGCAGTAAAATACAAAGCAGACGGCACCGTTGAACGTTAAAAGCGAGACTAGTGGCCAAAGGCTTTACACAAACTTATGGTGTGGATTATCAAGAAACATTTGCGCCAGTCGCAAAGATGGATACAGTACGAGTTTTGTTGTCTTTAGCTGCAAATATGGATTGGCCTTTATTGCAGTTTGATGTGAAAAATGCATTCTTACATGGGGATATTGATGAGGAGGTCTATATGAGTTTGCCTCCTGGGTATGATGTTGGAGTGAAATCAAATTATGAGTGCAGGTTGAAGAAAGCATTATATGGCCTAAAACAATCTCCTCGAGCGTGGTTTGGGAGGTTTACCCAAGCTATGAAGAAATATGGTTATCGCCAGTGTAATTCAGATCACACACTATTTGTGAGACGAAGTGGAGAGAAGGTGACTGTGTTGATTATATATGTGGATGATATGATGATTACAGGTAATGATGGGGAAGAAATCCGTAAACTGAAGGAAAATTTGGCATCTGAATTCAAGATGAAGATCTTGGCGAGTTAAAGTATTTTTTGGGGATTGAAGTTGCTCGTTCTAAACAAGGGATTTTCTTGTCTCAACGAAAATATGTGTTGGATCTACTATCTGAAACTGGAATGTTGGGTTGTAGACCTGCAGAGACGCTTATTGTTGAAAATCATGGACTAGCTATTTATCCAGATCAAGTTCTAACTAACAAGGAGAGGTATCAAAGGCTTGTTGGAAGATTGATTTACTTATCTAAGACTCGGCCTGATATTGCATATGCTGTGGGAGTAGTTAGTCAGTTTATGCACTCGCCTAGTAAGGAACATATGGAGGCGGTGATGACTATTTTGAGTTACCTGAAATCTGCTCCTGGAAAAGGTATATTCTTTCTTAAAAATGGTTATCTTGAAATTGATGGTTATACTGATGTTGATTGGGCTGGTGATAAAACAAATAGGAGATCTTCGTCAGGGTACTTTACTTTTGTAGGAGGTAAGCTAGTGACATGGAGGAGTAAGAAACAAAATGTTGTTTTTCGTTCAGTTGTTGAGGCTGAATATAGAGGAATGGCGAATGGTAGAAGCGAAATGTTATGGCTACGTATGTTGTTGGTTGAAATTGGCTATGAGCCAACTCGTGCCATGAATCTATATTGTGATAATCAGGCAGCTAGGGAGATTGCAAACAATCATGTTCAACATGATCGGACTAAGCATGTAGAAGTTGACAGGCACTTTATAAAAGAGAAGTTGGATGAGAACTTGGTGGCAATGCCGTTTGTGAATTTCGAAGAGCAACTTGCTGATATGTTAACTAAAGCGGTCTCGATTACTACTTTTCATGAGTCACTTGACAAGTTGGGTATGGGAGATATCTACGTCCCAACTTGAGGGGAAGTGTTGGCTTGACTCCTTGTCCATATAGGAAGTTAAGTTAATTGTATTAGTTCCCTATTCGGTTTAGGGATGTATAATGTATATATTTGGCCTCTCTTACGGAGAGAAGAAATAACAAAGTCTTTTACCCAATTCTTCCTAACTCAAAGTTCATTGCTGGTACATGAGCAGAGGATGACCAGTCATGTTGTGGAGGAGCAAGCCTTGAAAGCCACCATTCATGGAGAACCATCAGCAGAAAGAGGCAGAGGACGTGGTGGATTTCAAGGAAGAGGAAGAGGCAGAGGCTGCCAGAACTCATTTGACAAGGCTAGTGTGGTGGAATGCTATCACTGTCACAAGCTTGGCCACTACCAATATGAATGCCCCGACAGAGAGAATGAAACAAAGGTGAACATTGCTAAGACAGAAGAAGAGATGCTTTTGATGGCTTACATCGATAAAAAGGAGACTCAATCAGGTGATACTTGGTACCTAGATTCTGGATGCAGCAATCACATGAGTGGTAACGAGTTCTTATTCTCTGAACTAGATGAAACTTTTACATGTGAAGCTTGGAAATGACTCTAGAATCTTTGTCATGGGTAAAGGTAACATTAAAATTCAGATGAATTGTGGCATACAGACTACTGTTGGTGTGTTTTATGTAGGGGTGGGAAAAAATCCCGAATCCCGCATCCCGATCCCGATCCCGAAAATCCCGATCCCGACTAGTCGGGATTTTATCCCGATCCCGACTGAGTCGGGACGGGATCGGGATTTTTTTTAAAAAAAGTCGGGATCCCGACATCCCGACACTATATATTATTTAATTATTTTTTATTAATGTTTTGATTCTTACCCTAACTGAAGCAGCTACAGTGATCTGATTAATCTAATTTTTTGATATGTTATAGGAATCGAGCTAATGAACAACTTTCAAGAAGAAATTTTTTTGATTTGAACAATGTAAAGTGGTCTTCTCGGGCTCTGAACATCCCGACACTATATATTATTTAATTATTTTTTATTAATGTTCTAATTCTTACCCTAACTGAAGCAGCTACAATGATCCGATTAATCTGATTTTTTGGTATGTTATAGGAATCGAGCTAATGAACAACTTTCAAGAAGAAAACTTTTTGATTTGAGCAATGTAAAGTGGTCTTCTCTGACTCTGAACAGTTCAACCATTTTCTTCCAAGTTCTACGTATTCTCTACTTTTTATTTCTTTTTTCTGTTTTCTCCCCCTCTCCCCACGCCAACACACACCTTCATGGCCACATGGCCTTCATGATAATAGAAGAAGCCACACACACACCCTCAAGTTATTGTATTACTATGTTAATATGTTTTATTTTCATTATGTATAAGTTGTATTTATTAGTTTATATTATAAACAAAAAAGTTTAAAATTTCATATTATACTTGAGATTCAATTGTCGGGATTTTATTGTCGGGATCCCGACTCAATCGGGACGGGATTCGGGATCATTTTTAGTCTCTAATCGGGATCGGGACGGGATCGGGATTTTCGTAATCGAGATCGGGATCATCCCGATCCCACCCCTAGTTTTATGTTCCTGAATTAAAGAGTAATTTGATTAGTCTTGGTCAGTTACAAGAAAAGGGCTTTGCTATTCTAATTCAACAAGACAGCTGTCAAATTCATCATCCAAGCAAGGGGTTGATTGCACAAGTCAAAATGACAGGAAATCGAATGTTTCCTCTGTACACTCAGACTCAACATGGTGCTCAGACATGCTTCACTTCAACTATACAAGATACAACATGGTTGTGGCACTATCGATATGGGCACTTGAATTTTAATGGACGGAAAACTTTGCAGTAGAAGAGAATGGTAAGGGGACTTCCTCAAATTCAGTCTCCCTCAAAAGTATGTGAAGATTGCATAATTGGAAAGCAGCATTGTGATTCATTTCCTAAAGAAAGCACATGGAGAGCCACACAAACACTTGAGCTAGTCCATTCAGACATATGTGGACCAATTAACCCAACATCAAATAGCAACAAAAGGTACTTCATTACCTTTACTGATGATTATAGTCGGAAGGCATGGGTTTATTTTCTGGTAGAAAAGTCTGAGGCCATTATTGCATTCAAAAGATTTCGAGCTCATGTTGAAAAGGACACTGGCAGGTCCATAAAGGTTTTGCGCATTGATCGTGGCGGTGAATTCACCTCACATGAGTTTACCAACTTGTGTGAGATGAATGGTATTCGCAGACAACTTACTGCAGCTTACACACTACAACAGAATGGAGTGGCAGAGAGGAAAAATCGTACTATTATGAATATGGTGCGAAGCATGCTGACAAGGAAAAACATTCCTAAGACTTTTTGGCCAGAAGCTGTAAATTGGAGTGTTCATGTGTTGAATAGAAGCCCTACACTTGCTGTAAAAAACATGACACCTGAGGAAGCGTGGAGTGGACACACACCATCAGTTGGTCATTTCAGAATATTTGGATGCTTGGCCTATGCACATGTACCTGATGAAAAGAGAAGCAAACTTGATGACAAAGGTGTGAAATGCGTGTTGCTCGGTGTTAGTGAAGAATCGAAGGCATATAGGCTGTACAATTCAGTCACTCAGAAAATAAGTCGTGATGTTGTGTTTGATGAAGACAGCAGCTGGGACTGGAGCAATGCAGAAGATAAATCAATCCTGGTTGATTTAGATGCCAATGATGAAGGCGGGATTGAAGAAGAGGTGCAGTTTCCTACAGAAACCTTGTTAAATGAACCAAATGAGGATCAACCATCAAGCTCAGTTGCTCAACGGCCATGGAAAAGACTGGTTTGGATGACATATTATGTAAGTGGGGATGAATTATCTGATGATGATACCATTGCTCATCTTGCTTTGTTTGCAGATAGTGATCCTATAATCTTTAGTGATGCTGTAAAAAATATAGAGTGGAGGAAGGCCATGGACATGGAAATAGAAGCGATTGAGAGAAACAACACTTGGGAGTTGACAGATCTTCCAGCAGGAGAAAAAACCATTGGAGTTAAGTGGATCTACAAAACAAAGCCGAATGAGAAGGGAGAGGTTGATAAGTGTAAAGCTCGGCTGGTGGCTAAAGGATACACACAAGAATATGGAGTTGATTATTCTGAGGTTTTTGCACCTGTTGCAAGGCATGACACCATTCGTTTGGTGATATCACTAGCAGCACAGAACTCTTGGCCTATTTATCAACTTGATGTGAAGTCAGCTTTTTTGCATGGCAAGTCTTCATTGATCAGCCTCTAGGATATGTGCAGAAGGGAAATGAGCAGAAGGTTTATAGGCTGAAAAAGGCTCTATATGGACTGAAACAAGCGCCTCGGGCTTGGTACAGTCGTATAGATGCTTACTTCTCAAAGTCAGGATTCCGAAAGTGTCCCTATGAGCATACATTATTCGTCAAATCTGGAAAGGAAGGTAAACCATTGATTGTTTGTCTATATGTAGATGATTTGCTTTTCACGGGAAATGATAAAGCCATGTTTGTTGAGTTTATAACATCTATGATGGATGAATTTGATATGACTGATCTAGGCAAGATGCGTTACTTTCTGGGTATTGAGGTAGTGCAATCATCTTCTGGAATTTTTATTGGTCAAAAGAAATATGCTCAAGAGATTCTAGAAAGGTTTAGAATGAATGAATGCAATCCAGTTCAGAATCCATTTGTCCCAGGTGCTAAACTTACAAGAGATGCTGAAGGAGTAAGAATTGATAGCAGTTATTACAAGCAAATGGTTGGTAGCCTAGTGTATCTATCAGCCACTCGACCAGACATGATTTATGTTGTTAGTCTCATAAGCAGATTCATGGAGGCTCCAACATAACTTCATCATCAGGCTGCAAGAAGAGTGCTTCGCTATTTGAAAGGTACTGCTGATTATGGGTTGTTTTACAAGAAGGGTGAAAGTAAGAAGTTAGTTGGATTCAGTGATAGTGATTATGCTGGGGATTTGGAGGATAGAAAGAGTACATCAGGCCATGTTTTTATGTTTAGCTCAGGAGCTGTTTCATGGTCTTCAAAAAAGCAGCAGGTTGTCACTTTGTCAACAACTGAAGCTGAGTTCATAGCAGCAGCATCTTGTGCTTGCCAAGCTGTTTGGTTAAGAAGGATACTTGAAGAGTTATGCTGCATTCAGCAAGGTTCTACAGTGATTTACTGTGATAACAGTTCAGCAATCAAACTTTCAAAGAATCCAGTGCTGCATGGAAGAAGCAAGCACATCGTCGATGTCAGGTTTCATTTTCTTCGTGATCTTACAAAAGAAGGAGTTGTTGAACTAGTTCATTGTCAGAGTCAAGATCAGGTTGCAGATATATTAACCAAGCCATTGAAGCTAGAATAGAAGCCTTTGTGAAGCTGCGTGGTTTACTTGGAGTTTGCTCAGGTTCTACTATAAACTGATTGCTTGAATATCATTCAGTTTAAGGGAGGGTGTTAGATATTTAGCCGTTGGTTGTTGATTTGCTTCTTGTTAATAATCCCTATTTCTCACGGAACATGGTTAGTGTTTGATCAAATCTTTAGGAGAATCCCATTAGTCTAGGACTGTTAGACGTGGGATATTTGTTGCTTGTTTTCTGAGTATTTTGTTTCTTGTACGGCTATTTAAGCCAAACTTGAGTATCAATGAATAAGATGAACATTCTCTCAGCTATCTATATTCGTGTTCAAAGCTTTCCATCTTAAAAACTCCGACCATCCTTCCAAATCGAGCCACCGACCCTCCTATTTTTGCTCTTCGTTTTCCTCACCATGTCATGTCACACCTTGACATTCTCACCTCCACCACTTCTTTCCTATGTTCAAACGATGCTATCTCAAGATGATCTCCTATGGGAAATTGGAAACGTTCTACGGATTGTGAGAATGGCTATATAGGAAGATGAAAAGAAGCCCTATGAAAGCCATCAGATAATAGGGAGCTATACGGATTGGCTAGATTCCCCAAACTCTAAACATTTTCAAGGCCGCCCGAGGAATTCTGGCAATGTGTGCCTTGGATGTTTCAATTTATTGGGTTTAGATTTTAGAGAGAATTGAGGGGAGAAAGCTGGAATTTAATTCTTACTAAACACATTTAGGGTGTAAAAAGAGACTTGATGATATTAAGAGAGAAAAATGTTTGAAGAAAGCATTTAGAAACCACATTGTAGAAAAGTCACCCGACAGCTGCATCTTCCAACATATCCATGTGGTAAAATGAGGTTAGTTGGGATTCGCCGTGCTCTTCATAAGAGTCATCATCACAACCATCTTGAACATATCCAGATCGCTTCATCTGTTGGACCAGAAACTTCACAAGAAAATATATTTCTTTCCTTTGAGGATGTCTTTTGTCTTTGACCAGGAATACATGCACATGACCGTGTATCTCAACCCAACTGCAACCGGGCTGCTTGATAACTCCCCGTTGCCTCATCAGCTTCCTTACTCTTACAACATCGCCCCATCTCCCGAGCTCTGCATACATGTTTGAGAGAAGAACATAAGGCCCAGAGTTCCTAGGTTCAATATCTAAGAGCTTCTCTGCTACATACTTCCCTAAGGTAATGTTACGATGAACTTTACAAGCACCAAGCAAAGACCCCCATATAACAGCATCAGGTTGCATTGGCATGACCTCTATTAAATTTTTCGCTTCCTCAAGGCAACCAGCTCGACCAAGCAGATCTACCATACATGTATAATGGTCCTTCAATGGTATCAAACCATACTCTTTACTCATAGAGTTAAAATATCTTTTTCCTTCATTAACCAAGCCGGCGTGGCTACAAGCGCATAGAACACCGATCATAGTGACATGGTCTGGTTGCTCTCCTAATAGCAGCATTTTTGTAAAGAACTCAAGTGCTTCAGTCCCATAACCATTTTGTGCATACCCCACAATCATGGCATTCCAGGAGACATGGTCCCTGTCCAACATATTTCTAAACACCCGACAACCATCTTCAATGGATCCGCATTTCATGTACATATCTATTAGAGAATTTCCGACAAAAATATCAGGCTCTTCCCCTATCTGGAACTGAAATCCGTGCTTCAATACGTGTACATGAGCCTGCCTGCCAAGCTGCAAATCAACAAGACTTGCACAAGCATTGAGTAGATTCCCAAATGTATAGTGTGTTGGAAAAACAGACTCCCTCTTCAGGAGGAGAAAGAGTCCAAGGGCCTCTTCATTTTCCCCATTCTGCGTGTATCCTGCAATAAGTGCGTTCCAAGAGACAATATTTCTTTCTATCATCTTTGTAAACATCAACCTTGCAGCTTTTACACTCGCTGCTTTTGCGTACCCACTAACCATGGAAGTTTCTGAGACAACATTTCTAACTGGCATGCCATCAAAAATCCATCTGGCTTCGTTTACTCTTTTACATTTTGCATACATATCCACTAACGCATTTCCTAAAACAAGATCATCCCTGTATTTATCAAATTTTATAACACGAGCATGTATTTGCCGACCTGCCTTTATGGCCGCCAAGCTCGCGCATGCGCTGACAACACTGGCTAAAGTTAACTCATCTGGTTTGAACCCGGAATCCATCATCCTCACAAAAACTTCTAGGGCTTCACTAGCGGGACCATTCTGCTCATAACAAGTAATCAAACTGTTCCAAGAGACGGTATTTCGGTCATTCATCCCATCAAAAGCTCTTCGTGCACAAGCAACCCTCCCACATTTAGAGTACATATCAATGAGCGCAGACCCCATAAAAACATCCGACGAGTAAAAAGACTTTGCAACCAAACCATGAATCTGGACACCCATTCTCAACTCTCTTAAACCTGCACAAGCACTAAGGACGCTTCCAAAGGAGTAATCATTAAGCAAAAAATCCTCCCCATGCATTTTCACAAAATAGTCCAAAGCTTGCTCGAACCGGTCATGCTGGGCAAACCCCGACACCATCGAATTCCACGAGCATTGGTCAGGCTCCGGCATCGACCCAAAAATCTGCTCAGCTTCATCAATGAAACCCAACTTGGTCAATGCGCTGATAACGGAGTTCCAAGTGAAAGTGTTTCTCACAGGCATTTTATCAAACAGTTTGCGTGCATCATCCAAACAACCACACTTGCCATAAGCATCAATGAGCCTATTCTGGATAAAAATCTCCGAAGCAAACTGGGTTTTGATGAGGCGGGCATGGACGCGACGTGCACCACGCGCCGACTTGGTTCGAATGCAGGAATCCAAGAGCTTTGCAAAGGGTGTGGAGTCGGGGAACGAGAGGTCGCCCACAAGTTGTTTGAACAATCCATTTCTAACTCCCATGCCATTATCTAAGCAACAATGCACTGATATGAAAAATCACAAGTGTGGGAAATTAATCAGAACTACAAGCAATTAGCAAAACCCCGAAGAAGAAAATGTGATGGCTTCGGCGGGTAAAGCGACGGCGGCGGATTGGTGCCCATGTTGGCCAGCGAGTCGATGAGCTTCGGAACGACGACGGCGGCGGCTGTGGGTTTTCGAAGCTGGGTTTCCGGAGGGCGGAGGAGGAGGACGTGGTGGTGTTGGTGGTTAGTGGAAGCAGTGAGAGCTGAGGAGGGGTTGACAGAGTTGGAGGGTACTCTAGTCTATTTGCACAAGATTTAGTGCTAGTTTGGTAGCACTTAAGTTAAAAAAAAAAAAAAAAAAAAACACTTAAAAATTAATTTTTGGATAGTTTTGGTGTTTGGTGAAACCACAAAAGCCGCTTCTTTTAAAATCCAGCTTCTAAAGAAGCTGAATTGTGAAGAAAACAAGAAGCCGCTAAAAACACGCTTCTTTAGCTTCTGCTTATTTTTGAAGCTCGTTCACGCGTGTTTGAACAGTTAAATGAAGGGGGTAATCCTTCTCTCTCTTCCGTTTCTATTCTCGCTATTTTCTTCCTCTGCATTTGGTGATTTGGGCATCTGAACACGCTTCAAGAAATTTCAAACCCAGGTACTCAGCCTTACCAAACTAAGCCTTAGACTAGGGTGATAAATTTTTTAAAAATGGGCTTACAGTCATTAGGTTGTCATGAAAGAGGCAGCGTCGATTGCGCTTATTCACACAGCGATACCACCGCTCTCTCCACTGTCGCCGCCAGTGGATCAACTACACCACCATTTTTATGGCAATTGGTGATGCAGTTGATCCACTATGGCGGCGACAGTAGAGCAGTGGTGTTGATGTGCTAATAAGCGCAATCGACGACAAGGGTGGTGGCTGTCTATATTGAATGCAGGAGGACTTCAGTTAATAATATTGCAAGAAAATACAAGGTTACCCTTACATGTGACTAGTACGTGTTGAATTTTGACGAAAAAACAGACGGAATTGGAGATTTGGTAGGAAGCCTAGGAAAAAAAAAACTGAAACAGCAAGCTCCTCCCAGCTCTACAAACAAGAAGACATCAAAAGTTCTTCGAACACAATGCCTCATTCAATATAATTTGACAAAACATTTATGCTTCCTGCAACATTCTTCGATAACAAGAGGAGACGACTGCAGTCTGTAAATGTAAAATTATAATCCCTCCCTGAGAATAAGAAGATCCCTTTCTCGCCTTTTCAGTAAATTAAGCAGGCGCTGTATATATTGAAACTGCACTTCACTAAAAAAATTGAAGATTTCAGTTGCACACTACTTCAACTGCAAGCTTCTTAGGTTCACCGGGGCACAAACCCTTCTTAAATTTCTCTTCTGTTAACTCTATGACACATTGGTTTTGATTCAAGCATACCTGCAACAAGTAGAAAAGGTATTAGGAAATCAAAAACGTAATGTGGAAACGAAGATTTACAAGAATCGTAGTGTATGTATTAATGTGTGTAACTAGTTCAAGCTGGAAATTTATGCAACTGGAAACAAACATGGCCCCAAAATTACAGCTAATGGCCATGACATTTCTTCGAGAAATTCCACATTTTAAGTTTATATCTTAACATTCCACCTTCTCATTAAACTTGGTCTTTGAAATTTAACAACTAAGAGCAAATCAAAGCTTAAATTTCAGGGTCCAAGGTGATTGTTGAGATCCATGTGTGAAGTACTGAGGAAAGTGTATAATCCATATAAACGGCTTAAGACTGAAACTTTGAATTCAAGTGGCGTTCAACAAGGTCTCGGGAATAGCAGATCCTCTTCAGCAATGCCAATAGTAAAAACTCAATTCGATGCATCTATAAATCCAGTTTGATTCTCATATGGGGGGAGTTGGAGGAGCTTACCCTTTCAACTTCAGAAATTGAATTAGGATCGTGGCAGTTTCCATGGGCATAGGATCCACATGAGCCTGTAGGATTCCCCAAGCTGGCAAATTTTACTGTAGAAATGTATGTATCCGCAGGGCACGTCAAATTTACAGTTGCAATGGTTTTTTGATTTCCATTTCCATGGTGCCAAGATTCAAGGTCCACAGAGGGGTAATTCTCTGCAACAAGAGCACATACACCAGTGGTCTTCCGTCTCGAAAATTCAATTTTCAGTGGATCTCCACCCATTTCCTCAAATATCACAAGTACATTTCCAGTTTGCTTGAACCAAGACCGTGGAACGTGGTACCTGCTCCACAAAGAAATGGGTGAACAACAAACAAAAAGATAACTTTTTCTTTTCACTGTTGCCTCAAGAATCTAGAAGAAAAGAAACTGACAGCTCTTTAAATATGGAAGTCTATTGTTGTAGGGAAACATTCAGGAATTTGATACCAAAAAAATGTACAAATATCAATACCAGGAAAATAGGTACTCAGGGGGAGGGCTTAAAAGGATGTTACTCGTATTGTGTGTGGAAAAAGAGCATGTTACTCATAATGTTTGGGATGTATCTACAAACGGCAGTCTGGTATGCTAAAACAACACTATTGTTCTGACTTTTTAGATAGATGCATGGCATTCAAACTTTGGAGATGGCTTCAAAGACAAATATTCTGATACAAACACATTCGATACATACATGTGTGTTTCTAGAAGGAGTCCGTGCATGTCTTCATATGTGTATGTCTGCCTGTGCTGGATTGTTATAACGATATTTACGGGCCAATAATTATTTGAACATTACACAAACGTGGGGCTGACCTCATGGTTAGTGCATCCACATAACAGTGTGAAAACTTTTACGTACATTTTAGTCCAAATACAGAACTCACTTGAACCTACGTTTTTCTTCGTTCAATTTAAGATTTCAATAACTGGCTCTTGGAACTTTATTAATTGCTTTTTCGTCCAAAAGATATTTTGAAGCAATTATCAGGAAAAATAAAAGGTAATTGGCTTCTAATTTTATTTCAGAAATAATGAGTGAACTGACATGCTTTTCCCTTGTATTACCATCTTTGTGTTGGTTCTCCACATCCTGTATTGCATTTGTCTGGATCGAATTTCCCTCTGTAATTGCATTCTTGAACACATCCATGAGTAGGGCTCTTCCTAGGCCAGTATCTTCCAATTTCTTCTCCATTTAACCAAGCTAAACCTTTCCCCATGTGAATCATATCAAGCCCAATAGGTTCATCACCTGGTGGAGCGTCTACAATAACCTACAACATTCGAAGTGAATTTTCTATTACCGCCAGTAGAAGATGTACTTATATAAATTAATGGCTTATTTTCAGGCACATGAGAAATCATATCACCCAAGCGTTCACCTTATACCACGTCAAAGGCTGTTTTCTTGGTGGCTCAGAGGTTGGCACCCAATCTGCATTACCTAAACCATCTTCTTTGTGTAGTTCTAGGTGCTCTCCTTGCAACCCAATCTGGAAAATTGAGGAAAGAAATTGAGGGTAAGTTAAAAACAATGAAAATTGCCATAAATATAGAATGAAGATTCTCAACAAGCAGGATGCATTCTCCAGTAAAAGGTTACCCCTCAAAGTTAATCACATCCGTGTATGATCAATGGTAGCAGTTGGCATTGTGTTCTGTATTTATTTTTTCTTTAGCTAAAGAACAAAAAGGACAGGATATGAAAGGCAGGAAAGTACCTGATAGGTCCAGTTATACAAGGACATATCTATTGTCCCATTGTTGAACCCTGTAATGTTGACACTAGTTGGCCCTGCCCCTACCCATTCGTAAAATGATCCTGCATTCTAAGAGCATAAAGAAACGATTAATTGAGAAAATTATTAAGTGAAAGGAAACAATATACCTATATGATTGGAAAAGAGGCAGTTGCATTCAAAATATTCTACTATACAAATAATATGCACAATCAATGTGTAGGCCATCCCATCAATGTGGTATACTGTATGAACTGTCTTTTCCCCTTAGGTTTTCCAGTAATATCATTGCAAAAGAATCAGCTTAATGAAAAATCATTTTATTGCCATCATCACCAAAATCATTTTTGTGATTATTGGAAACAGCCTGTTGAGTAAACAATTTCCAATTGCCTAGGCATGATCCTTGAAGGAAAGCAGAAAAAGTGGACCTGTGGGGTTGGCTCCATGTAATATAATCCTGGAAACTTTAAAAGAGGCTCCTCTTTTCAAGAAAATAAAGACAACATTGTTTGGCCCACCCTGATGTGGCCCAGTAATCCAAATTGCACATTCATCAAATACTCTTCAAGAATCAACCTCGCGATATATTAGTAAGAGTGGAAATTGTTTTACCACTTACCGATATCACTAGAAAGTTTGACGAACATGATATGTCCCTTTACTCATTCTATCACAAGTAAGTAATTACGTGATTCATTAACTCCAATACATAGATGGTGGGATGATTCTTAAAGGGGGCCTGAAAAATGGGCACTTCAGACTATTGACTAACGCTGCAGGATGGGCTCCAAAAAGTGGATTCCCTCTTCAGAAACTCCTGGATATAGAACTACGCGCATCTTTACTTTCAAGGTATTGGAATGAGAGGAAAATGAAATGTTCTGATTCCTTTCTTCCCCTACATTTACTATCTGCTAAGTAAAAAAAAATTAAAAAAATAGTGGGTCCCACCACAATTTGGGAATCAATTCCCCTACAAATTAAGGAAGTTACCCAAGGGGAAGGTGTTTATCTAGTTCCCTTCGATAACTTCATATTAGGAATCCTTCCCCAATTCATATCTATTCCCATTACGTGTAAGTAAACATGTCATACATTACTATCTTTTTAAAAAGTTCTACAAACATATAGCAGATAATACACTTCAGAATTAGGAAAGAAAACACATGGATTATATCAACAATTTCTTACATTTTAACAATAAACATAAACAGAGAGGAGAGAAATGAAAGCTCCAAGAATGTCGTATTATTAGGAACTATCCCTTAGTAGTGGAATGGGTAAGGCTGCAACTAAATTACCAATACATGACAATAGATTTGAACGGCTGGATAATAGAAATATATATTAAAAAAATAATAATACCAATTGAGAACCAATATTTTCAAAATTTTTGAATTAGCGTGGTAGACAAGTCTGACTCATATGCAGACTCAGTTACTTTTTCCTTGTACACTAGATTAAGTAGTTTTCACTACACTGCCAACTGACAGTTAACAGTATATAGATGGTGGAAATATGTAATACAAAGTGGAACATACCTGTAGACCAACTGTCATGCTTAGCAGGGCAATTTCATTCTTTCCTGCTTTGAGAGGGATAGGAGTTTTTAACTTGAACGATGGGTGAGTGCCATTTCCAGATGCACTAGCTGAAGATCAAGCATATATGGCAATTAGAGTTGATAGAAAAAAAATATATATATCTGATAATAAAGTTTTTGGATTGCCACGATTTCCAAAATCTTAACCCATTTGAATCTTGGAGACGTACACTAATGTCAGTTTATATTTTTATACTTCCCCTTACATGCAGGGCTCAACATATATTCGGAGGATGCAAGTGCAGAGATTTGAATTCAGGGTTCCTGCTCCCATACCATGTTCAAGTTAGTATCCAATCCAACACCAATTGGCTATGGGTGGATTGTCTCAGCTCTGAAACAAATTGATTTCAGACAGCCCAAGGTGGGGTTTAATGCTCCCAACGATTAACAATACGATATAGAACATTCACTAATTCCCAGGGCAACTAAAAGAATGGACATTAGGAGATGATGCTCAAGTCAGTAAAGGTGGCTAAATCAATGAGAAAAATCAACAATAATTAATTAAACCAGGCTTCACACATGGATAAATTTCAGTCGGTAACATGCAGAGGGTGAAGCAAGGAGGTGGGCTAGGCTGAAAAAAAATTTCTGAAAAGGGTTAAAACTACAAATTAGCTTAATTGACACTGACACGTGGATGAACTGCATGCTTAATTCCATATAGGATTGGAGCATCCAACCTAGAACCAACTCGCAATGGATGGAGAGGCCCAACACTTAGAATTCCCTATCTGAGATTTAAATAAACTGTTATCATTTGAGCAATATATGTCTCTATCTAGTAGGAAAGCAAAATAAACAAACTTTAATCAGAAAATTAGCCTCAAGTAATTTTTATACACAAGTTTATCATCAAAGTACCTAGCCCTACACATCAAGTGTCACATCCCGGGACCGCTCTGCCGTAGCACAATATTGTCCGCTTTGGGCATTCTCCTCTCTAGCCCTCACGGTTTTGTTTCTGGGAACTCACGAGCAACTTCCCAATAGATCACCCATCATGGGATTGCCCTAATCTCAACTAGCTTAACTTCGGAGTTCCCATCCCCTCCGAAGCCAGTGAGCCCCCAAAAGGCCTCGTGCTAGATGGAGGTGGGCATGTACATATAAGGCACATCACCCACTCTCCGTTGGTCGATGTGGGAATTGTCACATCCCGGGACCGCTCTGCCGTAGCACGATATTGTCCGCTTTGGGCACCCTTCTCTCTGGCCCTCACGGTTTTGTTTCTGGGAGCTCACAAGCAACTTCCTAGTAGGTCACCCATCATGGGATTGCTCTAGCCTCAACTCGCTTAGCTTCGGAGTTCCCATCCCCTCCAAAGCCAGTGAGCCCCCAAAAGGCCTAGTGCTAAATGGAGGTGGACATGTACATATAAGGCACATCACCCCCTCTCCGTTGGCCGACGTGGGATCTTACATCAAGAATAATACAAACAGACAAAAGAAGTCCATCTATGTTTGCATTTGAACACCATAATCTTTTAGATCAGAAAACTAACCTTGGAGTTCATGATTAACGAAAGCATGGAGTGCATGACCCTTTGACTCAATTAGAAGAACTGGGGAGCTCCCTTTCTTTAAAAACTCTTCCGTTTCACCTACAAATATGCTGCGATTAAAGAGTCCTATGAGTCATACAGATTACTTGATTCAGCTCTCCAATGCACTTTTTTCTGTATACATATCCATTACATTATGTGCAGTAACAAGTAGAACTATTCAAACACAAGAAATTCTTAATGATAGTACTAAAACAAAAGCATATGATTCCCATGAAAACTTCTACATCAAGGATCCAATCAAATTCGAATAAGAAAAGCTATAACTTGAAGTCATGACCAGTAAAAACGAACCTTGTTGTATACCATAAATAGTCCGTGGTAAATTTTGTGGTGTTGATGTGATCCACCAAGCCAGTTTTAACGAAGTCAGCTTCACCCCAAATCCCAGCTTTCTCCACAAACACATTCCATTGAAGAGATTTGAAGCTTTTATCAGTTGATCCCACTGACGATTGCAAACTTTCGGGCAGCATTTCAACTACAGAGCTTTGGGATCCAACCTGTTGCAAAAATCAATTGAACTGTTAAGCTAAATTGCACAAAGATACAACAAAATTCAGGATCAGAAGGGGCATATGACATCACCATTTTGCATATCACTTGTAAAGATACACAGTCGGATCATTGACCTAGAATAAAAAGCCAGTACCACTAAGATGCCCAATTCTGCAGCAAATAAGAATCCTCTAATGGAAGCTCCACGCACGCATATATTAAATATGCAGACACACAACATACATATTACTATATAGGATTTTCCTTTCATATAGCATTACCAAATGTGAGATCCTGTTCTATTCAAACAATGCATTACCTTGAGTCAAACTCAGGGAATCTAACCCAAGAGCTAAACTGATGTCCAACGACCTGACTCTACATCCTAAAGTAACCCTATTGTAACAGGAGAAATGGCTGTACAAAGATAAGGACGAACTGCCTAACTTTCTAATTGAATGGATCAGATGGTTCAGAGTTGATCCAACACCTGAAGCTTTTCGTGTTTCAAAATGATAAATACTAAGCTCCAATTGGGAAAATGAAAGAACTTTTAGCCTGAACTCAACCACCTGAATTGTAGTTTGAATGCAGTCAGAATGCATCTATACAGACATACATATGTGTATGCAATATATGCATATATTCAGCATAAAAGTTGAGCTTTTTACGATTGCAAGCAAGATATCTCGTGGGGAATGATAGTGTTTCTTAATGGTTAATGAGACGCAGGCATCAGAAACTGAATTGTTACCTTTGCTGTATTAAATACTACATTCTTGCAGTCAGGAAGTATACTAACTGACCATGCTGGCAGATGATATGACACATTTCGAAATTTCACTGTCTTGTCATCTTTATCATCCATGTTAGCTATAAAGGCAGCACATGCTCCAGAAGAATCAGTGTAGACATCAGCCTACAATGCAGGGAACTCTTCAGTAATGGTTCCCCAGTTGCGAACAGTTTTTTTTTCTTGGTAACAGTTCAAAGTTTATTGGCAGAACTTAAATTAAATCATAACATAAATTAAACACTATAAGCAGCAGAGACTATGATAGTGCAGAGCACACCAACAAGAACCGTACAGAAATTCTTGTATAAGTCATTACTAGCATATCAAATTAATTTGACATATTCAAGGATCTTGATGATGAAGTCAGCTGTATACAAGCTGCTTGCTCTTAAAGTTGGAAGTCAGAAAGCTGACTTACGTATGCTGAGCTTTAAACTAGTGTAATTTGATAACTATATCTTCTAACAATGATATAGCCAGAATAGTATCAGAAACCTTACTTCTTGGGAAGGACCCAGCGACACATTAGTTCGCTCACTATTGAGCATAATATGTTCACATAACTTAATGGCTCTGTGAAGTTGCTTAAGGTGACCCCATTTTGGAAGCCTAGGTAAACCTATAAGCCAGATGAACAGAACAAATAAATCAAGGTTAAGTATAACCATTGTTTGACATACTCATAATTGCTTTTTAAGTAAATGGGGAATCAGTTTACCATATTCATCAATCGGTGCCTCATAGTCGTAACTTGTGGTAATGAATGGTCCACCTGAAGTGCGACCGAAATTTGTTCCTCCATGATACTATACCACAAAAAGGTAAAAAAAAAAAAACATTAATGCTGAAACTTCGCAATAAAGTTGATAATTTTGTCAACAAGAGTAATGCCGAAGACAAAACAGATATTAAGAATAACAAAATGGGAATTTGTATCCACACCTATCATTTCTCTTTTCCCACCCACCACTACATTTTTGTCCCTAAAACTTCCAAAATTACCCACAAATTACAGAGAATATTCCATAAGAACCTGATAGGTTTCTTTTCAAACCCAACATTGGTTTTGTGAACTAAAAAAATAAAATTGAAAAACAAACAACCTTTTCACAGACGGAAAGTCCTCTCCACTCTCCATGTATCTTTCTTGGTTTCAATGAACAAAATAATGATAAAGAATTCTTGGGTGTGAAAAGAAAAACTTTACTAGGTTCTTATGAAATATTATCTTTCATTTGAGAGCGATTTGGGAAGTGCTTATAACAAAATGCATTGTTGGGTAGAGGACCATAAATTAGGGGTGTGGATATAATCTCCCTAGCAAAACTGACCCATGTGGAATAAAGTATCTAGCATATGGAACCGACAAAATGTTATATATGAATTACATAATAATACATAAAAATTTGTCAAAAAAATAATGAAATACCATGTAGTAATTTTGAACACTCCCGCCTTTTCCGAAAAAGCGGGCTACAGAGAAAGCAATATCTTCAGCCGGCCTGTGAGGATTTCTGGCCCCAAATGTTTTAAACCTGAAAGCAATAGGAGATTCATCCAACCGCATAAGTTCAGATAAAGAAGATTATTAGAACATCAATTGCCTTTTGCATGTAGGAAATGAAGATTAAACATAGAGAAGAACAACATATACTGTTCCAAGATAAGAATGAAAAGCTACAGAAGTATTGAATTATGAGGCACTTTATCTTGTACTCATTTTGCCCCTGTCGATCAGAGCACTGACACTTGAAGGAATCTCAAACAACAGCTTACAGAACTATTCATTGACATTTCAAACTAAGTGAACAAGAAGTGGACAGCAAGGAACCTTGTCAACAACTCCATCCTAAGGAAATTAAATCATGACAACCACGTCATTTCCAGAAAACTTCATAACAGCCTCTTTCCAATCTACTACACTAACATAGATAGATAGCTCTTAAACTCTGAAGCTACAGATGCCCACTAAAAAAATAAACACAATAACATGCCTTGTGCAATAAAAACCACATTGAACCCAAGAATCAAATTAAAGGTGCTTTATTTTGAGAATATAAGTCGGAAACATAACATTCACAGCTGCCAACCTAAGCCTGGCTACACAAATTAATTCTACACTCATTGCCAACCAGTGTTCGGTTAGATGCCTCAGTTTGAACATACATAATTCTCCCCCTTTCCACATTGGTCAAAGAATAAATACCGACACTTCAAGACAAAAAACTCATGTCCATAAATTGAAATTTCACCTTTTCCACTTCATTATCAGATTTGTTTAATTCCAAACCATACCTCAAACCATAATATCATGAAATTGAAAAATCGTGATGGCATCAGAAGACAAAGATAAATACAATAGTGCAATACAAAAAAGAAACGAGAACAGAGAGACCAACACAAAATACAACATTACCAGCCAGGCCAGTTCTCTGTCCAGATTTTCGGTTTGTTCGGATAGATAGGAGTAAACTGGTCGCAGTAGAAGGAGTTACAAGTATTTATCTGCAAAAGAAAAATGAGATTGGGGATATGATACTTCAGGCAGAACGTTAAATTTTCAAACATTGAGATTATCATAGCCACTATTTAATAAGTTGTCACATGAAAGAATCTGGTATACATACACCACTACCATGATTACCATATCAATTTAGATAAGAAATAATGGAACACATACAAAGATGTCATTTCAGAAACACGCATGCCCAGAGGATTAAGGCACCCCTGAGTAAAGTAAAAATGATAAAGACCAGTTAAGCTCAGAGAAAGAAAATACACCAATCAAGAAATCAGTAACTATTTAATCAGCCTATGAGAAACTCCAACCTTGTTTTGCTATAGAAAGATACAAAAAAACCCGAAACGAAATGTGACCACAAAATATTCCATAAGTAATAACAAACGCACATTTTAAACTTTTTTAATTATTCCAACTTTAAAGTCAAAGTCTAAAATTGTTGTCCCACTGAATGCTTTTTGTTTTAGTTTTTTCATATTGTTTGACTCATACACCACAGAATCTGGATCTGTTAATTACAACTGATACATGTAAATACAGTACTTCTCTGAGCTTGGATCCAAAACCTTTCAAGCGAAGACCCTCACCACAGACTCTGGAGCATCAAATTGTTGGCACATGATCCAAGGGACACCTATATTCTGAGATACAGCCATGCTAGCAGCCCACATGGCATATTGTTTACCACCCTCTCCGTAATCCTTTTCATAGTACCCATATTCATTTTCTATCTGCAGCGAAAGAGATATGTTGAATAAAGCTTGATACATGTTTCAAATATGTATATAATTGAAATCCAATGAAAAGAATCTGGAAAGCTCTTATATTCCATAACAAGCGATATCCCAAAACTAAACCTAGAGCAAATTCCCAAACTGTTCAATTGCTATAGCTAAAATAAAAGGAAACCAAAAGAACAGAAAACCAGAATGTGTGGCTCTCTGGAATCAGAACCAATGGGGATTTCTCATATCAAGTTAGTGCATCCTAATAGTGATAATAAGAAGTGAACTATATACGGGAATCTCCGAGAGATATGGGCCTCAAGAAATTTACTTCCAGATAATGCTACCCTTTTAGCCTAGCGTAACTTGTACCAAGATCCTTTACATATAACTACTACCACGAAATGCATACACAATACTAACTAGAACTTGAACCTTTTCGGGATAGTACATACTAGTACGAAAACCAAAAATCTAGACACGTGAAATTCATCAACTCTTTTGCAAATGGATGAACATCTCTGTTGGTTTCATGTACCTCATCCTTTATATTATTTGAAGAGGATAAATGGATAGATAGATATAACATGTTAACTTGTAAGAAAACTCCATTTATCTGAAATATGTAAGCCTAGCATGATGCTGTCTTTTTTTTTTTTTTTTTCCTTTTGGTCATATACCATGATGTTGCCTAATTGGAAAAATCAAGACCCTTTGATTGACTATCACTAAATTATCAAACAAGAAAACATATTTAGGGATATTCGCAATCTCGTGTAACTACTTCCGAGTTAAAGATACTTGCCTGGGCTAAGATAATGGGACCTCCTTGTGATGCAAAAAACTTCTCCTGTTTCATTAGCTTAACTATGAATGCTGTGAACTTCTGCATGTGATACTGAAAAAAGAAGTAGGCAAAATCATTTAGAGATGGGGGAAAATAATTAATTCCATATCACATATGACTGATATAGGATGATGGCCAATAGCACAATGAGAGCACCTAAATTTGACTTGTGTACCTTAAAGGGCTCATTTTCAGTCCGGAATACAGTGCCATTCACATAATGCAACCAAACAGGTATCCCTCTGCACTTAACAAACATGTCTCAGGATTTCTCAAACACTGATTAAAGAACTCAATTACAATCTGGAATAGACTAGCATACCCAAAGTACCATTCTGCAGCAACAAATGGGCCGATTCGAAGAATCAAATGCATCCCAGCTTGCTCCACAATCTTCACAAACTTGACGAGATCATACCGTCCCCCAAAATAATACTGCAAATCCCAATTACGAAAATAAAAACATACAAAACAGTCAGTGATTCTATTATTTGCCAGATAAGTTGGTTGCTGTCTGCAAACTTGACTCACTTGTCCTGGAGACGGCTCATGACCATTCCAAAACACATAGGTCTCGATCACATCCACACCTCCTTGTTTTGCCGTTTGAACTAGATCCGGCCACATCTACACAAACATACGCATTCAAGGAAACAGCTAGGCTGCATCACTAAAATTTGCAACTGAAAATGCTCATACATTTCCACAATTTGGCACGAAAGGAAAGAGTAATTTAAACAGAGGATATTCGATAGAGAGTGTTATTACCGCAGGGACACTGCGAGGGTAATGAATGGCGGCGGAGATGAGGAGCTTCCGCTGCCCGTTGATGATCAAAGAGCGGCTGTCGTAGCTCACATTGCCCGCCGCCGCCCCCGCAGTTTCCATTTCCAAACACAAAGCCGAGCACAATAACAACGGAAGCAGTACAACAACTGGTGTGCTGCTCGGCGGCTTCATCTTCTTCTTCTGCGTCGTCGTCGTCGTCGTCGTCGTCGTCGTCGTGCTCAAGAAAGCAGCGGCTATGGGCTCAGAGGAAAGTACATTGACATTGTGGGTTGGGTTGGGTGATTTCAAGCTTACAAGCAAAGAAGAGGAGACAAGAACAATAACAGAGCATGTGAAATTGGGGTTGTCTATTTATGGCGGATTGCCGAGCTCAGCAGCAGGAGGGACACTCACTGTCCAATCCTTTCGTTTCTGATTTTCATATTATAAACATTTTTTAAGACGAGAGGGTTTTTTGGGGTTTTAGATTTAGATTTAGTTTTAGTTTTAGACGCGTTTTACGGAAGAAGAGGGTCGGTGGTGGATCTGTCCTCCATACAAGATTTTTGTCTGCTGATTTCATGCGATGCCAGTGTCATGTTATCTCTTTAATATAAAAGTTTTTATAAAAAAACCTCCAGAATTTTTAATAAAAAAAAAATAAAAAATAAAAATAAAAAAAAAAAAACAATTTTTTACACTATCTCAAAAAAAAAAAAAACACCTCCCTCCCCCACCTTTCTACACCCCCCCCCTCTTAAAAAAAAAAAAAAAAAAAAATATAAAAAAAAATAAAAAAAAAAAAAATTTTTAATTACATAAAACACAAAAAAAAAAAATATTTTATTTTTTTTTTAAAAAAAAAAAAAAAAAAAAAAAAAAAAAAAAAAAAAAAAACAACAACAAAAAAAAAAAAATCTAGGGGAATGTAATTAAATATACTAATTGTATAAGTGTTCTAAAAATTTGACCCCTAACAACAAAACACTACAAATCTATACTTTTTGCCACCAGAAAAGTCCGAATTGCCCTCAATTGTTGTCTGGACATGAAAATGGAGTGATAAGTGGGTGATAAGTGGGTGATAACTGGCGTAGTGCACTCAACAGAACGGGTTGGCCTGCTCAATATACCAAACTATCCTCAAATTTTTTGTGAGTGTTTTGGATTGAGTTTGAAGAAGCCATTCTCCCCACCTTACTCCCAATCTTGTCTCTCGTCTCTCCCGATTTTCTGAAACCTTCGCACTCGTCTCCTCCGTCAGCAGCATGACCACGACCACCACTCCCAACCTTCATTCATTGGGCGGATCCATGTGGGAGTGGAGGTACGCGGCCGCCCCTCTGGTCGCCGGAAAATGTCTGGAGTGGGCGCGGCTCCGCTCCCCTGGTCCGCGCCGGAAACCTTGAGACCTCCATTGAAGCGGCGCGGAAGAAGGACGGCTCCGCTCCCCTCTTCCGTCAACACCTCCGTTCTCTTCCGTTATCAACATGTAAGTAAGCCCTTCGTTCTCTTCCGTTATCTGAATTGGGTTATGACCTAACATTCAATTGATTTTCAGCTTGAGTTGTTAATCACAGTTATAGAGAAGGGGCAGAAAATTCTTCGTAGGTGGTAACTGGAAATGCGTACGTCTCTTGTTTTATGATTCATACTATGCTTTTGTTGATTTGATTTCATGGGTTTTGCTCGATTTAGCGTTTGTGGAGATTGTTTTCATCTATGTTTGATCAATGATCACAAATCACCCCATAGTTTTTTATTTTTATGGTTTTTTGTACATAATATTATATTTAAAAGACAACCCAAGTACTGGATTTGTGTGAATTGTCATACAAACAGACATTGTATTGGATTTGATTTGTTGAAGTATCAGGAAAGTTCTTATTTTTTGCAGAATGGGACAACTAAAGAGGTGAAGAAGATTGTCACCACATTGAATGAAACTGAAGCTGAAGTTGTTCCTCACTAAATTGTCACCACTTTGTATTCTTCCAGAAAAAGTATCCAGCTGGGAGAACATTGTTTTGGCCTATGAGCCAGTTTGGGCAATTGGAACTAGGAAGGTTGCAAGCCCTGTTCAAGCTCAGGAGGTAAGTGTGGCATGGATGAAACACTATTATATCTTACCTGTTTTCATTGAAAGTTATCATTGCAAGTATGCTGCAGCGTGGGTCTTGTCAGTATTTCTTTTATCTTCATATGGATGAGTTACAAATATTAGGGAGTTGAATTTGAACTTGGAACCCTTTCTTTGAGAAAACGTACCCTTATGTTCGATATTATAATGTAGTGAGGAACATTCTTGGTGATTCTTACAGTTGGTCTTTGGCATTGTGATGTATAACTCAATTTTTATATGCTTCTCTGTTCTTGTCAATATTTTTCTACTCGGGAACCAATGATTATGAGTTATACTCATGTACTAACTTTTACAACCTTATTCAGCTTTCCTCAGCTCTGTGACAAAGTTATGTTTCATTGCATCTGTCCATCTTTTGATTAAGTTTTTGTGTAAACAGTTTGGAAATGAGTTAGTTTTATGTTGTTTTGATTGAGGTTTGATGAAATGTTGGTTCACTTTTTCTTTATTATTCTGGAAGTGATTAAATTTGTGCTGTGGATTTTAGTTTCTGTTTGTTGGTTTGAGTTTCCATGAAGTTGAATGGTTGGATTGTACTTTATTAGTCTAAAGAGATGAAGAAACTATATATTGTATTGTTACTTGTTAAGGTGGTGTGGGATTAAGTGAAAAGACTGGTATCTGCGTATCGAATTCGGGCTTATATCCTGAAAGATGGGATGCTAAAAATGCTAACAAGGAGCTTCGAACGTAATGCGAGTGTTACATTCTGAATTTTTTCTGTCATTGTTGTTGTATTGAATAGACAAGTGTTCATCTGGTGCAATTGAACACGGCCAATGTGATGAAATTTTAAGTGTAACTAATGCATTTGCATGTAATTGAAAGTCTTTTAGAGGGACTCTAAGTTTGGCTCATGCTGCTGAAGCAGCTGTTCTTGATGCAAAGCATTTATCGGGATTGATGGATATACGAGGAGTTTTTAAGTTGTTATTCTGTACTAAATAGGGTGTTGGAATGCTAAAGGCTAAATTATAGTGTAGAAAAACAACATCATTGGTTTTTTCTATCCTTGGTAAGTATCAGCGGTCTTGTGTAGGAACAGTAAACATAGTCTGTTATTAGTTTAACCTATGAATATTGAATATACATTGGTAGTGTATCATAAAGAAGATGAACTAAACTTGATCATTATAATCTGAGATGTTATCAATCTCTAAAATATCATCTTGTAGGTGGGGCTTACCATTAGTTACCCCTCAGTTATCTAGACGTCAACTATGATGGGATTAACCTTGGTTCCAACATATTTACGTCAGTTCTTTAGGCTTTAAGGATGCTCTTTATTTTCTACACACAAAAAATATAATAAAGGGATGTGCTGCTGAACAGACTTGCTGTCAAACAATGCGAATGGCCTGGTAGGTAGATCAGGCTAAGTGAAGGTAAGCATTCTGTGCACTTTTACCAACTTCTCGGACTCAAAAAAGTTTTTATCTAATACCAACTTTTACCAACTTCTGTGCCTTCAACACTGTTTTCAAGTTCAACTCATTCCATTAAACCTTCAGATTTCCAGAGCCATTGGTACTTATTGAACCTCTTGACCACTTAGATACTCTGGAGCTGATGGATTTATGGATTTCAGTGTTCCTATGAATTTTGTCCTATTTCTGTTATGCAATTTAAGGCTAAAATAGGGATTCAATTGGTAACGGTTCGTTCTGGTTGTCATAGTCAATTTGTGTTGGATTTGTTTTACCAGATGCTTTGGATCAACAAACATATGTAAAGATCTCAGGAGGAATGAAAGATGGAAAATAAGCACAAACATGGGATGAACAGAGATGAAGAACAAGCATGGGAAGAGCAGATATAATATTTTAGTGTTTTAGTTTAGTTAGGTCTATATTTTCCTATTTTTGTCAAAGGAACAATATTGTTAGAATTAGGTCTACTATCATCTTTGAATTGCACGTATGATGTAAATGCAGTGTATATGTACACAATAATATATTGAATTCATGATTACTTCAAGAATTTATTGGACAGCAAACCATAATTAAATGTACATGTGTGAATCGCTGCTTTGGGTGTATGTGAGAACACTGAAGCAACTACACAGATTTGCATGGGAACTACTAGGGAACTAGGCGGAACTGCGTGGGAACTAGCAGGGAACTAGGCGAAACTACGTGGGAACTATCAGGGAACTAGGCGGAACTGCGTGGGAACTAAAAGGGAACTAGCAGGAACTAACCAGGAACTACCAGTGACCCAACTAGGGACTAAGAGGGTACTGCTAAGGAACTACATAGCACCAAGGGGGAACTAATACAATAATAGAGTAATTCAACTGGCTTGTAATTGGAAGCAATAAATAGAGGAGTCAATTGGATACTCGCCATATCACAATACTCTCATTTAAGGCACCACCCCATAATCTCATCAAATTGCCTTTGTCTACTCTTACATTAATTATAACTGTCATAATTCTGCTTTGGGTGTACGTGGGAACACTGAAGCAACTACACAGATCTGCATGGGAACTAGCAGGGAACTAGGCGAAACTACGTGGGAACTATCAGGGAACTAGGCGGAACTGCGTGGGAACTAAAAGGAGGAACTAAGTAAAAGGGAACTAGCAGGAACTAACCAGGAACTACCAGTGACCCAACTAGGGACTAAGAGGGTACTGCTAAGGAACTACGCAGCACCAACGGGGAACTATAATAGAGTAATTCAAACTGGCTAGTAATTGCAAGCAATAAATAGAGGAGTCAATTGGATGCTCGTCATATCACAATACCCTCATTTAAGACACCACCCCATAATCCCATCAAATTGCCTTTGTCTACTCTTACATTAACTATAACTGCCATAATTAAATGTACATGTGTAAATCACTACTTTGGGTGTATGTGGGAACAATGAAACAACTACATAGATGCATGGTAACTAACAAGAAATTAGGAGGAACTGCGTGGGAACTAATTGGGGACTAAGACGATACTGTCAGAGGGAACTAGAAGAGAGGCATAAAATGTGCATCACAATGTATAAAATGTGTAAATTGATTAATTGCATCACAATGTACACAATGTGCATAGTTCGACATAGTTTCCCTTTTGTTCCTCGTGTAAATTGATTAATCGCATGTGTATAAAGCTTTGGGTGTATGTGGGAACAATGAAGGAACTACGCAGAACTACGTGGGAACTAACAGGAAATAACGCAGAACTGCGTCGGAACTATATGGAACTATTGGGGAACTGAGTGGGAGATATCAGGGAGCTATGGGGGAACTATGTGCTATTTCACACAAATTGGCTATTGTAACTTACTTTTGACATACCTTATGTTTTGATTTCTTTTTAGTTTGTGTCTTTGTTAGGTTTGTTCTCAAATTGCAGGTTATGCTTATTATTATGGATATTTTACTTTTGACATATCTTATAGTTCCCACATAGTTGCCCAGTAGTTCTCCAATAGCTCCCCTAAAGTTCCCTTGAGTTCTCATTGGTATATTTATTAATACTACCAGTGTTGGTATCAACCAGCAAAAGTATTTAATACTACCTCCTTATGAACATCACTTCCTTTCTATCTCGCAGTGAACTTAGTCCCCCTAGTTCCCGTTTAGTTCCCACCCAGTTCCCATTTGTTCCCTTTAGTTCCCACTTAATTCCTGGTTAGTTCCCACCTAGTTCCCATTTAGACATTATATAGATCTATTTAGTCCCCCTTTAGTACCACTTAGTCCCCATTTAGTTCTGGCTTATTCACACAGAGTTCCCATTAGTTCCCTTTATTTCCTATGTAGTTCCACTTAGTTCCCCGTTAGTTCCCACCTAGTTCCCATTTAGATCCACATAGTTCCCCTGCTAGTTCCCATATAGTTCTACATAGTTCCCCTATAATTCCCACTTAGTTCCCCGTTAGATCCACATGATGTAACAGCAGTGTATATACACAACAATATACTAGTATTGTTACATCCACATGATGTAACAATATATTAATATATCACAATACCCTCATTTAAGGGGGCCCATTTAAGGAACCATCTCATAATCCTATCAAATTGCCTTTGTCTACTCTTACATTAACTACAACTGTTATAATTAAATGTACATGTGTGAATCACTGCTTTGGGTGTATGTGGGAACAATGAAGTAACTACGTAGATCTGCATGGGAACTACCAGGTAACTTGGGGGAACTGCATGGGAACTAACAGGGTAACTAGGAGGAACTACACATGAACTACCAGGGAACCGATACAATAATTTAGTAATTCAAACTAGCTAGTAATTGCAAGCAATAAATACAGGAGTCAATTGGATGCGGATGCTCTTTATATCACAACACCCTCATTAAGGCACCACCCCACAATCCTATCAAATTGCCTTTGTCTACTCTTACATTAATTACAAATGCCATAATTAAATGTACATGTGTGAACCACTGCTGCACAGATTTGCATGTGAACTACCAGGAAACTAGGCGGAACTGCATGGGAACTAGCAGAGAACTAGGCGAAATTGCGAATAAACTACTAGAGAACTAATTAGGGACTAACAGGGTACTGTCAGGGAACTAGGCAGCACCACGGGAGAACTAATACAATAATAAAGTAATTTGAACTAGCTAGTAATTGCAAGTAATAAATAGAGGAGTTAATTAGATGATGGCCATATCACAACACCCTCATTTAAGGCGCTACCTCATAATCCTATCAAATTGCCTTTGTCTACTCTTATACTAACTACAACTATCATAACTAAATGTACATGTGTGAATCACTGCTTTGGGTGTATGCGGAAACATTGAAGCAACTACACATATCTGCATCAGAACTACCAGGGAACTAGGAGGAACTGCGTGGGAACTATCAGTGAACTATGCGGAATTACGTGGGAACTAAAAGGGAACTATGAGGAATTATGGGGGAACTACCAGGGGGAACTACGTAACACCACGGGAGAACTAATACAATAATAAAGTAATTAGGTAGTAATTGCAAGCAATAAATAGAGGAGTAAATTGAATGCTCGTCATGTCATAGTACCCTCGTTTAAGGCACCACCCCATACTCTCATCAAATTACCTTTGTCTAGTCTTACATTAGCTACACTGGCATAATCAAATGTACATGTGTGAATCACTACTTTGGGTGTATGTGGGAACAATGAAATAACTACATATATCTGCATGGGAACTAACAATTACGCGGAACTGTGTGGGAACTATAGGGAACTAATTGGGGACTAAGAGTGTACTGTCAGGGAACTACGTAGCACCACGAGGGCACTACGCAGCACCACGAGGGAACTAGAAGAGAGGTATAAAGTGTGCATCACGATGTATAAAATGTGTAAATTGATTAATTGCATCACAATGTATACAATGTGCATAGTTCGATATAGTTTCCCTCTTGTTCCCCGTGTAAATTGATTAATCGCATGTGTATAATGCTTTGGGTGTATGTGGGAACAATGAAGGAACTACGCAAAACTACATGAGAACTAACAGGAAATTCAGCAGAACTGCATGGAGAACTATATGGGAACTATTGGGGAACTATGTTGGAACTACATAGTTTCCCTTTAGTTCCCACATAGTTCCCCTATAGTTCCCACACAATTCCCATTAGTTCCCACCTAGTTCCCATCAAGATATCATATAGATCCACATAGTTCCCACCTAGTTCCCATTCAGATATCATATAGATCCACATAGTTCCCCTATTAATTCCCATACAGTTCTACATAATTCCCCAGCAATTCCCACTTAGTTCCCTGTAAGATCAACATGATGTAACAACATATTAATATATCAGAGTACCCTTTTTTAAGGAACCACCCAATAATCCTATCAAATTGTCTTTGTCTACTCTTACATTAATTACAACTATTATAATTAAATGTACATGTGTGAATCACTGCTTCGGGCGTATGTGGGAACAATGAAGCAACTACGCAGCAACTACACATATCTACATGAGAACAATTAGGAAACTAGGCGGAACTGCGTGGGAACTACTAGAAAACTGCATGGTAACTACAAGGGAACCAACTGGCAACTAAGAGGATACTGCTAGGCAACTACGCAGCACCATGGGGGAACTAATACAATAATAGAGTAACTAGCTAGTAATTGCAAGCAATAAATAGAGGAGTCAATTGGATGCTCGTTATATCACAGTACCCTCATAGTTATCTAATAGTTCCCGAATAGTTATCTAATAGTTCCCCGATAGTTCCCCTGAGTTCTCATTGGTGTATATTGATTAATTGCATGGCAAAGTATAAAATGTGCACATAGTTCCCTTAGTTCCCCTAGGGTTCCCTGGTAGTTCCCATATAGTTCCCCCCGTAGTTCCCTATTAAACTGATTAAGCACATGGGCAGAGGAAACTGCATGAAAATGGACAGAGTTTTGTTTGTTTTTAGACAAAAACTAGATGTCCAACCTATACGATTTCATCCAAAATATAGGTAGAAACAAACTTCGTAAATATGCAACACAACCCATGACATGAGTTTAGTATAGTAGCATTAAAACAAGAGATGATCACGTACCAACAATTTGAAATCCAAAAAGTGACCATGTTTATAATTAGCAGTTGGGTCGAGGTGAGGTTTGATCTATACAAAATTCCTCCACCCTACCATATAAGGTCTTACATGCCCAAAATAACAGTGAATAAGATAACATCAAAATAGCATGAAGCAAACTAAAAGACATGTTTTTTCCATACTGCCGGTTCAACATAGCCGCACCTACATTTGACGTTCCTGAAAAATAATAGCATGGGAAAATGGTTAGCATCACAGCCCCAATATGTACGGCACATCCACACTACAGAGGACATAAGAATTTAGCAAACAAGCACATAGATTTGCAGGAAACAGACACCAAACAAAGATCCATCACAAGGCTGCAAATTACAAACAAATGGTGATTGTAAACACTACCCGAACCACCTTTCATTTCAGACATATTAAACAAAGATAGGTTCGAAAATACAGTATAATCATCGCTGGGAATATATGTTTATTGAGTTTGGAAAATTGACAAACATAGTTAGAAATCTATTGAATTCACAATATATTAAATCACAACAATATGCATTTCCACATCTAGCATCAACAAAATGGAACTAAAATCAAACACAATCATACAAGTCTGATGTTCATGTCAAAAAACGGGGACAAGTTTTAAAAGAACTTCTTGTTCAGAGAATGTAACAAGAGATTGAGGTTCCAACCAACTCACATATACCGAATATTTTAAATGGAATTCAACACAAGTCATTACCAACCTGTTTGTTATGTATAAGCTTGACGAAGAGGAGCATTCTCACATGTAGCACGGTTATGGCCTGTGTGACCGCAACGACTGCACTTTGTTTGTCCCGCTCTATCCGCGTTGGATCGAATTCTTCTTTTCTTCCGTCTCCCACTTCTTGGTTTGGATGTTGGTGGCAGCAAGATGCGCGAACGGACATCATCTGACACCGTCCATATATGTTCTGGTCCAAGAGGGTTGATAGATTCGAGGTAACCACCTAACCAGGTTGATCTATGATAGTACCAATGACACAACTGATATGGACTCTGAGCGCGATGGCGAGCTGCAGCGAATGCATGCTTGCATGGCAGGCCTTCTAACTGAAATTGTCTACAAGGTCGACATGGCCATTGTGCTTGCCATCAACCACCTCAAACTCATCTGCATTTATAGGCAGCACGGTTAGGTTCGCAGCATCTCGGCTAGTATGTAAAAGCCGTACTTCCCCATGATCAAGAGTGAGAAAACTGTCTTCCCTCTGCGCTTTCATACGACGATCATGGAACCATACCTGCATCTTTTGCCTGATGAACTCAATCAACCTAACTACAGGTGTCTCCCTTGGTTTCACAAGCATGCTATTCAACGATTCAACAATGTTAGTAGTCATGATGCTGTACCTTGATCGTGGACAGTGCACACGTGCCCACCTTTCAAACCCAACATCCACTCTCAAGTAAGTCTGAATGTCTCGTCGAAGCAGTGAGAATTTCCACTCAAAATTATACAAATCATATGCATTTGCTGCCTGCATAAAAACTTGCAGGTTCAAATCACTCTCTCCTAATTTAAATCTACTCTGAATATTGTCGCGAAGGTGATTGATGCAATTTCCATACGAAGCATTAGGGAAGACAGTAAGGCATGCATTCTGAATGCTGTCATGTCGATCAGACACAATCACAAGATCTTGGACATTTCCAATGGCACTGTGGAGTTTCTGAAAGAACCACAACCACGATGCATTGTTTTCAGAGTCACATATACCCCAAGCAAGCGGATAGCATTGACTGTTTCCATCAAGGCATGTGGCGACCAGAAGATTTCCGCGATACTTTCCTATGAGGAATGTGGCATCTACCGCAATGACAGGACGGATGTAGGAGAGAAACCCTCGAATGCACTGTCCCAGAGCCATGAAGAAATACAAGAACCGATCGTTCCCCGGCTCCGTTTCAATGGCAGTTATTGTACCAGGATTCTTCTCTTCCAAAACGTAGGAGTAACTAGGCAGCATTGAATATCCTGCTTCATGAGTCCCAAGAACCTCATCGAGAGCTGCATTTTTTGCTAACCAAGCCATTTGGTAAGATAAATTTATGCCATATTCTCTTCGGACATCATTCATTATATCGGCAGGCCTGTAAACACATTTAGGATCAGCGTATTTATGCTTTATGATGCTCGCAACCACAGATGCACTAGCATTCCGATGGTCTTTCCCCATATTTATCACGTCCTTGCATGAGTGCTGATCTATGTAGCGCCTGATCACGAATGAGGTGTTGCCGGCAGGTACTATAGCACGAACACGCCAATTGCAACGACTGGTAGCACAAATCGCCAAAAACAATGAAGGCGTGGACTTTTTCACTCGAAACTCCCACTTCTCGCGCATAGCTTTTAGCTGCAGACACCCCTGTAAACTTTTCTTGTCCTTGAAAATGCCCCCCAACTCCACCACAGCTTCCTCACCTAAACATGTATTTTCCACAAATTGTGTGCATTTGCTTGATGACATACCACCCTGGGCATCACGTGCAACACGGGCGTCACAGGCAACATGCTTCGCAGCTTGGTCAACTGGTGTATCGGGGCTGAAGATAGGGACTTCACATTCCATATTCACCTCTTCTTCCAGAGGAGGCTCAGAGACATGCTCCACTTGCACATTTTCTTTTGCAACGCCATGAAAAGATGGTTCCACAACATCACCATTACGCCCACAACTTGTTGGAGATATGGAAACAAAGATTGGTACCATTGATGGCCCATGATTCAATAAACAATCCACAGTGTCATCGTTGAGAACCCTTAGGTATTTAACTGAACCAATGGATGTTGTAGCAGCATATTTAATCTCTACAGAACTAGGTTCTGTATCTTCATTCAATAATTGCAAAGCTCTATCTCGAACATGCTGGAAAGAGCTATTTCGTGGGATCCGTATTGCCAATTCATCCCCTCCTACATATGCTGGTCCGCTATCCCTTGTGATCCATGCACCACCATAGCAAAAGACAACAGCAACCTTCTCATCTGGTTTCACAATTCCAAAACAACATTAAGAATCTACATTTATATTACGATGAAACACTAACATCTAAAGTCCCTCACTTGATTCTACTATCAAGCTTGTCTACAATTCATGTCCATACCATGAGTTTCGCAAATGTACCTGAAGTTGACATGTTACACAAGCTTCGACTTGCTAGTCGTTCGGTGCACTTGAGATCAATATATTTGCTCACCGTCAATCGGAAACTTTGGTGCTCATAATCAAAACATTCTGCAAATTGACTATTACATTTTAAATGATGAATACAATGAGGAAAATGATACAGTGGGACACTCTTTCTCTAATATTAGTATACAAAAAATAAAGCAAAAATGGCAGCTGTAGAACCCCTTCATTGGTTCTTTTCTTAAAAAGGACCTATTGTTCAATGTTTTTATCTATTGGACACTTTACACCAGTTCCCTGCTAGTTCCCATGTAGTTCCCCTGTGATATTGATAGTTACCTAGCAGTACCCTCCTAGCCCCCAATCAGTTCCCTGCTAGTTCCCATGTAGTTCCCCTGTGGTATTGATAGTTACCTAGCAGTACCCTCCTAGCCCCCAATCAGTTCCCTGCTAGTTCCCATGCAGTTTCGCCTAGTTCCTTGATAGTTCCCACAGTTCCCTGATAGTTCCTTATCCCTGGTAAGAAGCAGATTCATCAACGTATCGAACAAACTCAAGAACTCGTCCTCGTCGGAGTTTCGACCCCTCTACACACAAAAAATGCACTCAATTACTAGCATAACAACAACATGACTTGGCGAAATCGAAAATGCGGAAGGCAAAACGAATTTGTACCTTGGCGAATGAAAGGAACATCAAAGGGCTAAAGGATCTCGTGGCGATTGTGCCAGATTTGCAAAATCGAAGGCGAGGGCGCTTGATTCGAGAAATCGGAGGCGAGCTGGGTGAGAACTATCAGGGAACTAAGCGGAACTGCATGGGAACTACCAGGGAACCGGTGTAAAGTATCCTATAGATGAAAAAATGAACCTTTGGGTGCTTAAAAGGAAAATAACCGGCAAGCCGGTCTACAACTACTAAAAGCCCAAAAATCAATCATTAGAGGAGCTAAACCATACATAAAACGACATGTGCAATAAAGGGAATACAAGGAATACTGCCCAAGTTATAAATATTTACCGTCTTATGGATTATTGTCGACCTTCAAACACACAAGGTTAGGTTGTCACCTTAATATTGCAGCTGGCAACTCTGCATTATTGTTGTTGGATAAAATTAGAGTATGCATGTTTGAACAATATAAAGATTACTTAATATACCCAAGATACACGCATATTTAAAAAATTAATATATCGACTAACTCGACAGCATATACCCTATCAACTTGGCCACTAGATACAACTGACAGATATTGATACTTGTATTATTGCTATTTCATTACAAGAATACATTCATATTTGTATATCATAAACCACTTGGGGTTCCAAAAATAACAAGAAATTAAACTACGGCATTACTGCACACTAACTCATTTGTATAATTCCAAAAGTCGTAGGTCTCTTCTTCTTACTTAGACTTCACTAAACACCCTATCTATCATTTCGATGGAATTATTTCCATCCTGGACCAGGAGCTCCAAAATTGATTTCCTCATCCATACACACTAAAATTAAAGCTAAGAATGGTGATATCCATACATTATGAACACAAATGCAAAATTGACCCTTAATTCAACTTAATAATGCAAAGCTCCATGCATTACAATTCAATCGTCTGACCTCAATACTAAATGTGAATTCGTTTCTGGGTGTCAAGAATGAACCAAACTTTCATGAATTACTCAAAATTCTAGTACAAAACTTCATCTAAATAAAAACCAATAGAAGCACAAGAAAAAGATATAACTGAAAATATGAATAGCATTGGTTTTACCAGTAGGAGTGAGAGGAGCTTCTCAACTCACTGTAAAAGAAGGAAACCTGAGGCATCTACCATGCTCCTGGAACATTTAATCTTGATCCAACAAGTACCTGCAACCAAAAATTCGTCAATTTCGGTTTCTTTCCTAAAAATGCAAACAATAACCCAAAAACCAGACCCCAACCAGAATATATATGCAAATAATCAAACATATAAGAAATCAGGCCAATATAGCAATCCAACAATGAAGGAACAGATTTGTGCAAGGAAATAACATATCGAAGATAAACAATCAAGTAAAGGTCTCCCATAGAACCCCCTACCTCGAAAGCGATTTAGTGTGCTCCAATGTATCTTCCAAGACCTCACACAACTCTGGAATCTGACCCAAAGAGCAAATAATCAAGTGAAAACCAAACACCAAACCAAAACAACAACTAAACTTATCCCACCCGGTTACTGTTCACAAAGCTGCAGAATTTCCAGATTTCTGCAACTACAACCAACCGATTCGAAACATCTTTATAACCTATCAAACCTTAACCAAAATCTACGAAATCAAGTGCGCTGTGATCACTAATATGTAAACTTCGATTCTAACTAGAAAACAACGCATACGGAGCCTTAGATTAAGAGAAAACAGGGCTCAAAACAGGGGTCAGAAACCTGCGAAAATGACAAGAACTCGCACCTTCAACTCCAACTTTTGCTCTAATGGATTTTAGCCAACCAAAACGATTTCTAAATATTAAACCAACATTTAAACAGCCTTTAAACTCATCTAAACTCAATACTTTCACTTAGAACATAATTTGGACATCAAACCTTTAAATCCCAATTTCTTCAAGATTATTAACTTCAATTCAATTCTAAGTTAATTAGACAACCTTAAAGAGTAAAGAAAACAATCTCAAACCCAGAACCAAGAACAAATGAAAATTCAAAGGATTGTGAAAGAAAGAAATGAAGTTCACTTACAAATGGGTTAAACTCTTCAATTCACCAATTTCAGGAGGAATGTCATCTTGTAGTTTATTCCATCTCAAGTTACTGTGAGAAGCACCCAGAATGAGTAACAAATCAAAATCAAGACTTTATTGAAAACAAGCTCAATATGCTAAACCCTCCTCTGAACAAATAAATCCATATTGTGGCATAAACAAATGCAATGAGAATGACTTGAACAAAAATCAAACTAAATCTTAAATAGAAGGAGCATCGAGGCATTACAGCACTCTAAGACGCTTCAATCGTCCGATTTGCGGAGGAATGGGCCCTGTCAACTTGTTGTTAAGGAGATCCCTGTGGAAGGAACACAATCACATACAGATACATCAAATTCTTCAAACCAAAGATGAAGTTTGAGCATTTCAAATTTCCTCAACAAGTGAAAGCAAAATATGAAAATTTGTAGGTGTTGATTAACTAGATTTGATAATCAAAGAGAGGGGGCGCAAACAAAAATAGGACAGGTGACCATTAAATATTAAAGTGATCCCAAATGATAGAGAGCGACGTGGCCCGAAATAAAATCAAGCAATTTACACTTGTGCTATATATATGCAATTGATCCTGCATGTTCCGTATTCAAGGACAGCGAGCAGAGCAAAAACCCACCATTTCTCTGACTCTCACACCTCACGCTCCTCCCCAACAAAACCCTAACCACCGCCAAACTCCCCCAAAATCCCTGTGGAGATCCCTGTGGAATGAACACGCCGGTCCCGTCGAACGCCTTCCCCAATCGCCGCCCTTTCAGAAAGGAGGGAAACCAATGAAATTTCCCTCCAAAACAAATTGGAATGAGCAAATGAGGAGCCAGCCCTCCCATTTCAGCCGATTTTGAGCTCATTTTGGACGGGCTTTTTGGTCTTTCATTCTATTGGTTCCTTTGTAATTTTGTTAACTTCAAAAGGACTGATTAGTATTCTCAAGTGCCAAAAGGAATTTTATTTGAATGTTTTGCTATTTGGGGTCAGATTTTTAGAACCCCTATACAAATAGTATTTTTATTTAAATTGCCCAATAATCTATAGCTTTTTAAATCCCCACTATTTTGTAATTGTTTTATAAGTCCCTATGTTTTATTTTTAAACTATTTTTAATTCTATAAAACCTATTATTAATCCAACCCTCTCAAAACAAAACACGGAGCCGCTCGCTCATCCCATCGTCGCACATCGTTGCCTTCGATCCCCCATCGCCGCCGCCCCCCCCCCCTCGTTCCCCCCCCCCCCCCCCCCCCCCCCCCCCCCCCCCCCCCCCCCCCCCCCCCCCCCCCCCCCCCCCCCCCCCCCCCCCCCCCCCCCCCCCCCCCCCCCCCCCCCCCCCCCCCCCCCCCCCCCCCCCCCCCCCTTTTCCTCCCCCGGGAGGGGCCCCCCCCCCCCCCCCCCCCCCCCCCCCCCCCCCCCCCCCCCCCCCCCCCCCCCCCCCCCCCGCCCTCCGCTCGCCATCACCGTCGCTTCTCATCCCTTGCCTTTGCCGATTGAATTGCAATTGTTGTTAATTCTTCAAACCAATGTACTGCAGCTGTTGTTTTTTTTCTTCTTCTCCTTTTGATTTCAGAAAATTTCTTCTTGACAATTGCAAATTGCTGCATTTTTTCTCTATTGGAATATCCCCACCAAATGGTTGTAATTGGCATGGTTAAGTTTTTGGATTTGCAAATTGTAGTTGTTATTTTCATCGGATTTGAATTTGCAAATGCTTTGATTGCTACAATTGCCCACTTTTGGCACTGCAGTTTTCAATTAAGAAGACTTGTTGTGGGTTATTAGACAATTCCAGAGTGCTGTAATTGTCTTCTTTTTTGCCGAAGCCTATAAGGCTATTGTACCATTACAGTATTGTGTAATTATTGTTTAGAAGGGAAAATAAGTCTGTTTAAAAGGATAAGATATATAAATATTTGATTGGTTATAAAGGAATCTAGGGACTTAAAACTATATTCATTTTAAGTTGGGATTTATTAAACTTCACAATTAGTAGTTAGGGACCTAAAAATTAATGCCCCATAAAATAACAATAGATAAATTAATGAGCAAAAATATATTTTTACCAACGTGATTGTCGTATCATTTGTCAATTACTCAATTTATATTAGAAATTTTTGTCAACGTTCAAGTATATTTTCGTTCTTATTTTGTTTATTATTATGTCCTTTGCATATTTTATTATAAAATATCGAAAAACAATTTATATGAAGGTTGAGAGGTCAAAAAATAGTATTTTGTAGAAAAATTAATATCAAAAGACCATTTTATCCCTCATTATAACGGAAGATTGATGGAAAACTAATGGAGGTACCATATTGTCCTGTTTTTTAAAGTCTGGGCATCAAATTGATCACTTTTAAAGTTCAGACACTATGAAGTCCAGTCATTAAAAGTTCAAGCATCATTCATAATAAATACCCTTAATATAATGTGACAATTTTGGTGTAAGAGCCTAATAATAATAATATACTCAAAGGATAAAAATTATCTTTGCAAAAAAATTAGTTAAATTTGAGATCATTTGAGTTGCTGAATCGCACTAAATATATAAGCAACTTATTTGATGTTTAATTATTTCATGCATCTACTAGATTTATCATGTAGAGATAGCAAATGCATGAACCGTTAAAGTAGTTTATAACTTTTAGAGCTTTCCCAATCTAAACGTTTATAGTCAAACCTAAACCCTCCAAAATCTAGACTAGTCCTATATATTGCGTCTCCAACTCTATTGTTTTTTCAAGGTCTAGAGGAATGCCAATTACAAAAGGTTGCATTTGCAGATAAGTTCTTGTTTAGTATGTGAATGATATGATATCTGAAAGGGTGGCATTCCTCTTTGCATGTTTGGCCGTTGAATGGGACTATTGAAGGAAAATCAATGATTCTGAGCAAAAATGTGTAGAATAAGAAAAAGTACGTGCCAAAATCACTTCTTATTTGAAAAGAATAATAAGTTTGATGTTTGATATGATTTGATGTGTATTACAAATATGCCTCACAACCTAGGGATATGCTGTGGGTTACAAGACTAATCTAGGAAGAAGTCATCAATAATTCAAATCCTACATGGATTGGTTATTAAGAAAAGTAAATTAAATCTAGTAAGCAATCTAGGAAATCAATACTTTCTAACGGTTAGGAATAAGAAATGTGTTTATACAGTTTAGTAGAAAGTGAAGCAGTATTTAAGGAAATGTGAAGAGGGTTTCCACCATATTCTTCAAACAAAACCAAAAGGTTTTCAGAACTTTTTAGGAATGATCGAGGAACATGATACCTGAAACAGGTAAAATTATTATCAGATTTAACAATAACTAGTTATTTCGGTGTAGATATTTTGTATATTAACATAACAAACAGAATGAATGATAGCCATTGATCGTTCTGTTAGCTAGAGTTTAAAAAGAGGATTAGGGAGTAGTACTACTATTACTTACATTGTTTGAGAAGATTTCCCTTTAGAAGTAAGAAAAGAAACCCAGTAACGACCAATACTTTGTCCATTAATCCAAGTTTCACCTTTCCCCATTGAACTAAGGTTTAAGGCGACCGGATCATTTCCTGCCGGCACATCGAAAACGGTCTGCAAAACATCACATGAATTTAATTTATACGAAACAAGTACATATTCTATATATGTATATAGAAATTGACTCTCAATTTTCTACAACGTACGTATATACCTACCTTGTACCAAGTAAGTGGTTGGTTTAAAGTGCCTCCAATTTTACTCCATTCAACATTGCCTCTATTTTCTTCACTGTATATTTCCAAACTTTCTCCAAGTAGTCCAACCTATTTACATATATTTAATAGGTACACAATAACCATATCTTAATACTTTTTACTTTTTAACAGGTCTCTATGTATTCTAATACCGAGAATTGAAAATGGCAGGACAACGTATTAATTGCACCTGATACCCCCAAGCATAGTTGGTGAAATTGTAAACTTCAGTTTGGCTAGCGCTACATTGGATTTCCACTCTTGTTAAGCCAGCAAATCTTCTTTCAAGAAAAGCTCCTGAATCCTTTGAGTACCACACAAGAAACAATTGATTTATCAACCTTGTTTTTCAAGAGAACCGCTATTCATGAAATACTAGGATGACCATATTTTTTCCAACCACTGCTTAAATTACCTTACGTAAGTGATATCTCATTAAATATTGAATGTTTGAATTAAATGACACATCAAAAAACTTTAAGGTTATATTTAAAATAAAGTGAGCATCCTAGTAATAATATATTTGAATGATATGATGAGAAAATAGAAGTGGAGCAATTAATGGATTGTACCGGTAGTCCAGCCATAACACTTAACAAAGAGATATTGTTGATTCCAGTAGTACTGTTTAACACAAGTGGTTTCGCCATAATGAATTTCTTGGTATTGTGACTACCATGTGCATTTCCTGATGATCACGTAGAAGGATATCAACTACACGTATAATTAGGTATATATAATCATCTACACAATTATTAGTTTCAACAGAAATCTTTATGCATGCATATATATATGCTATACGTACCTATGTATGTGTTATTGAGGAAAGCGTGTGTTACATGTCCGAGAGAGTCTACACGAATCATTGCCTCAGTGCAAGAAATGTTGAGTTGAAACGGCCTGTTCCACCACAAATCAACCACTAGTACTGCATTAATTAATGAGAAATAATATTGGCACTTCAAAAGTTTCTTCCCACACTTCATTTATGAGTAAAAATAAAAATGAAATGGAGTGTGTGAAGAAGCTTTTAGAATGCCGATAACAGCACCCTAATCAATTATTTAGTCAAACAAATTAATATGTAGTTATTTATATGGGGATACATATGTAATTCATGCATCATATATAGTTTATCATTGTATATACCTGAGAATATACCAAAGATAATCTGATGCATCTTTGGTCACGTTCATGTGCTCGAGTAATGTATTTGATTGTGGTGAAGTATTTTCAAAGTATGGGATTACATCTGTGAACGCTTCCCATCTGTCTGCTGAATCGAAAGTTTCAGTTGATCTAATGATTCTTCTGCTGGGCTCTGTATGTACCTTAGCAACACCCGCCGACAGCTTAATATAAGAATTGTTGGAGAATATATAGGATTTCCACATCGAAAATTTATAACCAATTAACATGCGGGTAATATGTCAAGCCGTTTACCCCTAAATATAACTTAGTCCTTTTAAGATTTAAAACCCACCCTGCAGCAATAGGTACGATTAGGTTGGAAATAATATTGGTTATGCTAGTGATGGACCATGTAAGTAACAACTCATATTGTTATTCTTTTTTTCAATTCCTACTAGCTACTTCTTTAGTCTATCTTGTTGAATGGAAAAGAAGAAAGAGACCCCAAAAAACTTACTGTTGCAGTGTTGAAAATTACGTTTATACAATCCGGGAGAATGCTGATTGACTTAGGCATTAGCTCGTGCGATGCATTTTGAAATTGAACCGTAGCAGTCCTGTTATCGTTGTTTATAAGAAATGCAACGCATTTTCCTGCATTATTGTCTTCGCGAAAGACATAGGCCTATAATATATGTAATACATGACGGACAATTAGTAATTAACGAATATATAGAAAAAATAAAAGTTGTAATATTAGTTATCTCACCTCTTGAAGTTGGCCTAAAGAGAAATTAGTTGGCACCCCCTGCAGTAAAGTTGTAGAACAGTTTTTCATTGCAGCATGCAACTCTTTAAGATGACCCCACTTTGGTTGCCTTAACAAACCTAATTCAAATCACAAATTCCCTTAATTAGTAATTAACCCGATAGGATAGCCAGATGAATATTAATGACTAAAATGAATCTCTCAACTCACCGTATTCGTCGAGAGGAGCTTGATCGTAGTAACTTGTTATGACATATGCAGAGCTTGTTCTTCCAAAATTAGTTCCACCATGGTACTACAAAATGTATACGATAACTTAGTTTTGGATTAAACGTACGGCAAGCAATAATAAATATATAGTAAAGTAATAACGATACATACCATGTAATAGTTGACATAGCTTCCATTTCTAGCTATAAAAAGTGCAACGTGAAATGCGATGTCTTCAGCAGACCTTATGTACGGTTCTCCACCATAAACTTGATAGCTTGAAATTACCCAAAATGGACGAAGACATATATTATCTTGTTGAAAAAGATTTTGAGTAAATGGAAATAAAAATTTACGCGTCCAACATCAATAATACGATACTGATCTCGACTTAATCATATATGTTTGTTCGGACACGTACGTGCAAAACGAAAAGAAATACAGAGACAAAAAGAATGAGGTTTAAAGAAAGAAGGTAGAAAACGTTACAATGAGGTCCAATTCTCTGTCCAAAGAGAGGGCTTATTGGGTGAATTGGGTCCTCCGAAAGTTTGCCCACATCTCATTCCATTGCATGTATTTATCTGTACGTAGGCAATTAATACACTAGCCTCTGGTATAATAGCACGAATAGGAAAATGAGAAAGATAGAGCGCTCTACACTGACCACGGGATCAGGAGCATCGGTTTGCTTGCACATGATCCATGGTACACCAGTTTGGAGCCCAACTGCCATTGCTGCAGCCCAACGAACGTAGGGAGGCCCTTTTTCATGAAATGCTGCTTCTATGTTTTGGTATTCATTCTCTATCTATTTCAACATACGCACATCAATGAGTTCAAACGAATTGCACCTAGGCTACGTATTATGTATTACAATCAATTAACTCAAATTGATCGTTACTCTAGTGTAGCTACTAATTGTTAGTGTAGTTTCGCCATACCTGTGATAATATGATTGGGCCTCCTTGTGAAGCATATAAACCCTCGGACTTCATCAAGTTAACTATTTTTCTCGTGAAATTTTGCATGTAAAACTGTACATGTGGCAAGAAATACTCTTTATTACTTCTCTTTTATATTATATACAAAGCTAAATTGACTCGAGTGTGAGTGATATAGGAAGGGAGTAGAGCATGCCTTGAATGGTTCGTTATCTGATCGATATACTATGCCCGGGATATCATGCAGCCAAAATGGAAGTCCCCTGCAATTATATAAATTATTTGAAAGTCAATTCACGATTAACTAATATTTCCGAATATTTTTCTATCGAATATTGAAAAAAAAAAGAGTCACTCCCTGAGTCCCAATAGTGTTTGTGTAAAATCAAGGAGCAAGCAAAATAAACATTAATTACCCATAAGTCCATTCACTCTCAATGAAGGGTCCGATCCTAAGGCAAGCATAAAGCCCTTGTGCTTGGATTTCCTTTATGAACTTTACCAAATCATATCTTCCACTGAAATTGTACTGCAAGTATATAAGTATCGACAGTTAATAATCAACATTACCTATGGTTTATTTGATATTTCTTTTTCATCAATGTACGTAATTCTGTGCATTTCAATTTTTAAGGTAAAGTTCATTTCGAGTTAGGTTTTGTCAAATGAAAGATTGTAAGAAAAAAAAAAAAACTATGGGTTAGATTAATGCAAAAAATAACAAAATTACATGGAATCATAATAAAAAGACTACCGGGGACGGTTGTGTAATTACAAAGAAACTAAGATGCAGTGCTGCTATAAATTACTAACCTGTCCCGGTTGAGGCTCGTGAAGGTTCCAAAATACATACGTTTGAATCACATCAATTCCTCCTTCCTTGGCTTTGCCAATCAATGATTCCCACATCTATAACATATGTAAATTTCGTTAAAAAATAAACCATATTGTGTTTCTTTTCTACATTAAAATCCAAATCTTCTTATTCTGTAAAAAAAAAAAAAAAGAAATTAAAAATCATATCCTCTTATTCATGTTTAAAGTCATTTACTTTTCCTGTGGGGAGTTCACATTCACTACAGTTTCTAAAAACGTACCTTCTGCTGCCCGTGACATGCATGTGTACTATTTATGTGCAGTGGATTAAGTACATATCAGGTTGATCATATATTACCTCAGGCGTACTCCGAGGATAGTGAATAGAACCCGAAAATAGAATCCTTCTCTCGCCGTTGATGATGAGAGATCTGCCGTCGTAGGTGACATCTCCTCCGCGAACACCTTCTTGTGTTGTAACAATAACCATCACCAACACAAATAACAGTGGCCGCCTCCTCCGTTGCCACCACCACTCCATATCTCCTAATTGATCTGCAATATGAATGTAACCAGCCAGATAACAGAAGCTTAGTGATGATGACAAGGGGGGCTTGCATTGCATATAGAATGTATGACAAGGAGGGAGGGGAGTTGGGTTTAAAACATACAGGGCATGTGAAGGTCTCCGAGAAGACTGCGCCCGTCCATCTCTATGTATGTTTACGTCAAAGTGCAGCGTTGGTGGGATGCCATTGCTTGCCAAAACAGGTTGATTAGGCGTGAATAAAAGACGAAAGAGCTTTCTCAACCAACCACCACCACCACGCCCTGCTTGTGTTGTGTTGTGTTGTGTGTGCCAAGAAATGCATTATCTCTTTAAGTAGCGTTTTGTTTGTTTCTTCCATATTCTCTGAACTGAAAGGGCTTATGTAATTTTTAAGGCACCAAATTAAGCAACCGAAGCCTCCCACGAAAAGTACTGCTGCTGCCGTTTGTTCATATTCTTCTGTTGTTTCGACGTGCTTCATTTTGTACCAGCCCACGTAGCATTCATGTAAACTGGACTTATGATCTCACAAAGCGGGCGGCCCATGAAGTTTCAATTCTCATACAATTGCTATCCTAAAGGGAAGCCCACATATAAAGTGGAAGCTGAAGGGAAGATCATGCCATGAGTCATGTCGGAAAAGCAAGAACAGAAGAGTTCAAGAACAGAAGAGTTTTCATAAAATGAATTGATTGCAGAAACGAGGATTCATTGCATTTATATCATGTACAAGCACAACACACTCACTGGCACATTCTCACTCATAACAGAAACATTTGCTTCCAACTCTGCAAATTCAATCCAGCTCCCAACAGTACCTGGCTAACCCGACCAGCCAATCCAAAAAGGACCCAAAACACTTCCAAAAAACAAAAATAGTCAAAATAAGCATCAATCAAGCACGTAGATCCGAGAGGCAATGTCTTGGACCAACCAGTCAAATCCCTCAAGCAATCCCTCACCGGTGAATGCGCTGCACCCAACAATTTCCCAATGCCGAGTTTTATCCATAACCTCCAAGTTCAAAACCTAGAGAACCATAACACCAAACTATTTCAGAAACACACAATTTTAAAGACAATTGTTATCTCTACATATAAATAGTTTTGACAGCGCAATCAACAGCCCTTCTTCAAAAGATTTCACTAAGCATTCTTCCATACGAATTCCAAAGGCCTAATGATCGAGAACACAGCAATAGAACAATCTGAGGAAATATAACAAGAAAATGAACAAATCTATCTCTGTGCCATCGGTTAATTACCGAAGCATACCAAATCTAATATACATTCCAGTACGGACTGCATCCAAAAATTAAGAACATAAAGCATATATAGGTTTCCCCAGAGCCTTACTTTTGCAATTTCTTCAGGAGTAAGGGCTCCTTTTATGTCCTGCTTATTTGCTAGTATCAATAAAGACGCCCCAGATAGCCTCTGTCATATAGCAAAACAGGTCAGCACCATCTTTAGAACATTGGACAAGATAGTGGTTCCAACTCACAACCACAAGAAAAGCTCGCAAAATGTTTCCTAGGCCACAAGAACATTATTTTTATACAAAATTAATCACAAGAACATCGAAATGCCCTATATACCTCTTCCTTCAATAGATTATGGAGCTCCATCTTGCAGTCATCTAACCTTCTTAGATCAGAGCTGTCAACAACCCACACCAGACCATCAGTTTGCTCGAAATAGTTTCTCCAGTAGGATCTTATTGTCTTTTGGCCCCCAACATCCCATATATTAAGGGTATACCTGCGAAAATGAAATTGATTAAACATGAGTTTTCCATATCACAGTAAATAAAGAAAGTCTGAAACTTCTAAAAGAAGTTCCTCACGAAAGCAGCGTACAATTTATGCGTAGGAAAAAGAAAAACAGTTGCTTATTAGTTTGGAAAGGTACCAAGTTTGTAAGTAACAATTGTAACTACGATTTGTAGAAAAACAACCACCACCTTCAGAATAACTAATGCAAGACAAGACACATCAGATTAACCCACAAGACAATGTGTGTGGTGGCAAACACCTTTGCTACGTACGAATCACCAAAGTGGAATTTTCATCATTTGGGACGGCAACAAAATAAACCCAGAATCATAACTTACTTTTGGTAAATGATTGTCTTGATGTTGAAGCCGAGCGTGGGACTGACGACGCTGGTGTCTTCTCCATTAATCTTGAGCACAATGGTAGTCTTGCCGGAATTGTCAAGCCCACTGCGCCGCCAACAAAACCCAAAATTTGGAAAATTAAAAATTCTCAAATGAAAGCAAGAGAGGAAAGAGGGAAAAGTTGCACTTACACCATGAGTATCCGTATTTCTTTCTCCTTCCTTTTAATTTTGCGAATAATGCTGAGAAGCCCCATTGATCCCCGCAGCAGCAGAGAGAGAGAGAGAGAGAATTCAGATTGAGCTTCGCAACAGGATTTGGTGAGGTGATTGAAACTGGTCTATTTTTGTAAATCTGAGCACTTTTTTGTTTTGACTAGTGTTTTGTGTTGAGAGATATTTTGCACTGCAACTTTATTTGTATCTCATCTTTCATTTATTCTTTGCAATTCATTTTTTGGGAATTTTTTCCCTATTTTCCGTTCAGTTAACTATTTCAGTTAACTTTCACATCAGCAAAAAATAATGTTTTTGTTTTTTAATTTTTTAAAAATTAATTTTTAAATTTTTAACAATTAATTTTTTAAATTAGATACAAAAAATTTACTTGTATTCAAAATCTGTGCATCAGTACAATTCATGTGGAAAACTTTACTGTAGGGATGGCAAAAATCTCCATGGGTATGGGTATCCGTGGGTATTCGCCCCTAATGGAGCGGGTATGTAGGAGCTAAATGGGTATGGAGGCGGGTATGGAGATTTTTAAAATCCCCATGACGGGTATGTGGCGGGTATGGTATTACAAGTCTCCAACCCGAACCTGACCCGATTATATATATACAATCTATATATAATTAATTAATATGTATAATAATTATATAAACTTTTAGAAATCACCCCAACTTAAATGAAGCTATAACCCTAACAATTTATAAACAATTATTAATAGATTATAATTATTTATAGATTTTTATTATTAATATTGTCCTTATTTTTTTCTATACGGGGTGGGTATGGAGGTGGGTATGGAGATACTAATCTCCATGGAGGCAGGTATGGGGATACCAGATTAAAAATTAATGGGTATGGAGGCGGGTATGGAGATTAAAATCATAAATGGGTATGGGTATGGAGATAGTACTACCCTGACCCGACCCGACCCATTGCCATCCCTACTGTACTGGTGCATAGATTTGGTACAAATGAATTTTTGGGTATCGTGCGTGGAAACAATAATTTTTTTTTTGTTTTTTTTAAAAATTTCTCACATATAAACAATTCGCTTGTGTACCAAATTCATGCACCAGTACAGCTTTCCGCATGAATTGTATTAGTGCACAGATTTGGAAAAATTAAAAATTTTTTTTTTTGCTGACATGGACATGCCGCATCAGCAAAGTTAACATAACAGAAAAGGGGGCAAAAATTCTAAAAAATGAGTTACGTATGGGCAGATGGGATACAAATATAGTTGCAGGGGGCAAAATGTCTCTCAAAGTGAGTTATAGGAGGCAAAAAGGGTAATAAGTGTTTTTTTTATCAAAGTGTTTTGTTTTGTAAGCAGCCGTGTGTGGGGCTAACTTTTCAAAGACGAAAAAAAGGGCTGTTATGTCCACCCCGTCTTATTTTCCCACCCACATTTCAGTAAAAAATTTAATTACAGTATTAACTTTTTAGTGAAAAGACATTTAGGGACTTAGATAAACAAAAATATAAAAAAAATAGAAGAAAAATTAAAAACCTAAATCTTCACCTTTGCACGCATATGTCTCTTTGTATACCCGCTTAAAAACTCATGCCTCTCCTCATGCAATACATCATCTGTACTCATGCAATACATCATCATATACGTGCATTGCAAGATGGACGCTGCTTGGCAGCCAAAGGCTTTGGCTGTTGAGCCTTCAGCAGCCAAGCAGCATCCTTGCAAGATAGCTTAATCTTTCCTCTGTACTCATCTACATATTAAGATAACTAACTCCATAGATAAACACACTACTCTACCGAGTTCTCTACATGCATTTCATATATTCCGATTTTCGTATTTGTGATAACAATAAAAACCCAATTCCTATGTTCCCTATCTTGGATAGTTATTTCCAAGAAGACACCCAAATTGGGTTTAGCTAACAAAAAACCTAGAAAACCCACTTCTCAAATTCTAATTAATCTAATCAGTAGGGCAACAAATGTCAAAGATCAAACTCGACCTTTCAACAATCTAAAACCACTTGTCCCCCAAAAACCACCTAATACCTGAATTCCGCACAACTCCTCCTGAATCATCAGAAATACCATCGGAAATACTGAAAAATTCAAATACTTTATAAAAAAATCTGAGAGAGAAGAGAGAGAACAAATACCTGGTTATAGCATTGATCTGAGAAACGATGAGGACGATGGCGCAATTTGAACGACAAAGGAAAAATGGGTTTTCGATTTCAAGAACCAAATAAGGGCAATTTAAGAATAATAATGGGTGGAAAGAGAGGTTTACAATTTAGTGGGGGGTGGCAAATTAAGGTGGGTGGGAAAATAAAACAAGGGGGTTGTTGATGCAAAAAATGGGATCAACGTCAAGGGTCCAGGTCGGACAGTAGTGTGTCGGGGAGCTAGGAGGCTAGCTCCGGATGATGGCTTCCGGGAGGGCCCTGAAGGTGGCCTCAGGATGTGCCAGAAGATGGCTCCGGGATGTGCCCGGAGGGTGGCCTCAGGATGTGCCCGGAAGATGGCTCCGGGATGTGCCCGGAAGGTGGCTCCGGGATGTGCCCGGAAGGTGGCCCCGGGGTGTGCCCGGAAGGTGGTCCCGAGGTGTGCCCGGAGGGTGGCCTTCCGGGTAGGAAAATCAATGGGAATGTGCCCTCGATTGATCTGAATACCCGGTCGCCGGAGGGTCCGGAGGGTACCTTCCGGGTAGGAAAGTCACTGAGGATGTCGCTCGATTGATTTGAATACCCGGTCGCCGGAGGGTCCGGGGGGTGGCCTCCGGGTAGTAAGACTTGGTTGAGTCGGACTCTTGGTCGAGTCGGGTCAGTCTCCGGAAGGGGAGCTTGTCGCTCGGCCCTTCGCCGCGAAGAATGGGAGGGACCATTCTCCGGAAGGGGAGCACCCTTCGCTGCGGAGAACCGGGAGTACAATTCTCCGGAAGGGGAGCACGTCGCTCAGGCCCTTCGCCACGGAGAATGGGGGAGGGACGGTTCTCCGGAAGGGGAGCGTGTAACTCTGGCCCTTCGCCGCGGAGAATGGGAGGGACCGTTCTCCGGAAGGGGAGCGCCCTTCGCCGCGGAGAACGGGAAGTACAATTCTCCGGAAGGGGAGCATGTCGCTCAGGCCCTTCGCCACGGAGAATGGGGGAGGGACAGTTCTCCGGAAGGGGAGCGTGTAGCTCTGGCCCTTCGCCGCGGAGAATGACAGTTCTCCGGAAGGGGAGCTGGTTGCTTGGGCCCTTCGCCGCGGAGAATGGGAGGGACCGTTCTCCGGAAGGGGAGCATCCTTCGCCACGGAGAACGGGAAGTACAATTCTCCGGAAGGGGAGCATGTCGCTCAGGCCCTTCGCCACGGAGAATGACAGTTCTCCGGAAGGGGAGCTGGTTGCTCGAGCCCTTCTCCGGGGAGAACAGGAGGGACGATCCGGAAGGACGGTTCTCGGAGAAGGGAGCGTGGTGGCTCGGGTCCTTCTCCGGAGAGAACGGGAGGGACGGTCCGGAAGGACGGTTCTCCGAGAAGGGAGCGTGGTGGCTCGGGTCCTTCTCCGGAGAGAATGGGGGATGAACTTGGAGCCGTGGGGCTTGCTCGTCTGTTGGATAATGGGCCTTGACTCTGAAGGCGAGAGCTAAGGGGGGAGTCCTCGGAAGAATGCGTAGAGCTGGGGCGAGGGTCATCAGGACCATGCGCAGGTAAGTGGCGGGAGTCCCCGGATGAATGCGGAGGGGATGTAGATGTTGCCGAGGGGCATGATGATGGAGGAGATGGTCTCGCTCAGTGATAAAACACGAGGGAATTTGCTCGATTCCCACAGACGGCGCCAAACTGTTGATGCAAAAAATGGGATCAACGTCAAGGGTCCGGGTCGGACGGGAGTGTGTCAGGGAGCTAGGAGGCTAGCTCCGGATGCGGGCTTCCGGGGCGGCCCGGAAGGTGGTTGCCTGGAAGGGTGCTTGCCCGGAAGGTGGTCCCGGAAGGTGGTCCAGGAAGGTGATCCGGATGGGGAAGGATGTGTGCTGTCCCGCTCCAGTCCGGAAAGGGAAGATGACTTCAGGAGGCCGCTTCGGGGAACCTGCACAGAGGAAAGGGTAAGCTCTAAAGGGCACCGGTGTGGTACCGGCCTAGACCCTCCGATGCTTAAGTCAGCCGGGAAGGGAGATCCCTAGAGAGGATTTGAGAGAGAAGTGAGTTGAGAGCATTCAATACCAATGTTGGGATCCTTGTGTTGTTGAGGTGGCCTTGTATTTATAGAGGAGGGTGATGGCACCCTTGTAATTAGTGGCAATGTGGAGGCTTGGTGTCATCAAGGCATTGGATGCCTAGATGGGCCTTGTCTCCCTAGTTGGGCTTTCTAGGAGCTTTGATGGGCCTCAGGGGGCCTTGTTGGTGCAGTCTGGGCCTGAGCCGGCCTGGAGGTAGACTTCCGGGGAAGGGACTTCCCGGAAGTCCCTTCCCCGGAAGCCCCTTCCTGGAAGTCCCTTCCCCGGAAGCCCCTGACACACTCCCGTCCGACCCGGACCCTTAACGTTGATCCCATTTTTTGCATCAACAGGGGTGGAAATAACAGCCCCCATATTTTAGTGATAATCACTCAAGTACTACAAAAAATTAAGAATTTTATTTTCAACTAGCCTCACCGACACAGGTAAATTTTTTGCATCACGGACGCTTCACGCCACATCACAGTTCTTGGTGTCATATTATAATGTTGCTGACTTTTGTCTCGAGTAGTGCAAAGAATTCATGCAAAACTGATCAACAGATACACTTGCACTGCTCAAGAAAAAAATTAGCAACGCTGAAATATAGCACGAAGAACCGTGATGTGGTGCAAAGTGCCCGTTATGCGTATGCAGTGAGGCTAGTAGTTGAAATGGGAGATGATTTAGAAGTTAATATAATCTACATAGATAAAAGAGTGTGTTGAATGGAACTGTGGATACCTATTTGGAATCACTTCATTAGTTAGAATGAAGTAAAACTCCTTTGAATACCACATTTCATGTGAATACGCCTTCTTGACGCACTATTGAGCCTTTTTTCACCAAGACTTTTGTTGTTTCTTTTGATACCCCTCTAGATAAAGCCATATATAATTGCCCATGGCTGAAAACATGATTTGGAAGGTAAATCCCAACACTTGGTATTGTTTGACCTTGAGATTTGTTAATAGTGAGTGAAAAGCTCAATTTCACAGGAAATTGCTTCCTGGTGGTAGGGATGGGAATGGGTTGAAACCCGACCTGTATTGCCAATTAACCGACCCAACCCATATTAATAGTAACCCAACTCGACCCATAATTAATGAACCCAACTATATATGGGTTGGGTATAGCACCCGACCCAACTATTATGGGTTGAAACCCGACCCGACCCATCCAACCCATCTTTTTCCGACTTTTTTTTTAAATCATGCATTTAGTCGTTTGACCACTTTTTGGATACAATTGAGTTGTTCATACCAGTAAAATATCAAATATTTCAAAATGTATCATACCAAATTTCAAGTTCAAAAATACTTCAAAATGCAACATACCAAATTTCAAGTTCAATTCAAATACAAAACACCAAATTACAAACTAAACAAATTACAAATTGTTGCAATAGTTAAAAGAAGTCTCTTAGAGCACACCAAAAAAAGAAGCCTCTTAAAGGAGGTAACTTGCTCATGCATTAGTGGAACCTTGGAAGGAAGAGGTGGTCCTTTGCCTCACATCAAAGTGATCACCACTTGTTGAATTCCGGGGAAACATTGATGTTGATGGAACTTGAGGATTAATTTGCATTGCTATCATCTCTACAAATCCAAATGAATAACAAATCAAGAAATGTTAAATAAGGTAACATTATACATTCACATAATAAAAATACAATAAAATGTGAAAGACTTACCACTCTCAATGTCCTCCAATGTAGAATAAAGATCCAATTCCTCTTTGGCTGGCTCCTTGAAAAAGCTAAATCCATCCGCTTTTAGCCAATCATTCGTGCATATTAAAGCCTCTATCATCTTAGGAGTCAAGCAACTCTGAAAAAGATCTACAACCCTTGATCCCGAACTAAATGCACATTCGGAAGCCACACTTGAAACCGGCATTGCAAATATGTCCTTTGCAATCCTACTAAAAAATGGAAATCTTAATGACTCCATTTGCTAAAATTGCAAAAGCTTAAACTGGGAATAGTATGAAGTTTCAATTTTGGGAATAAGATCCACATTTTTTGTTTTCAAATCCATTATTTCCTATATAAAATAGTAATTTTAATGAATAATTATCAAAATACCCTTAAAAGATGGGTAAGATGGGTTTGACCCATGTACAGTTACAACCATCCCGCACCCGACCCATTAATAAATTCACCCGACCCACACCCGACCAATCAACTATGGGTTGGTTATGGCTTGAACCCATCTAGAAAAAAATGGGTTGGTTATGGGTTAACTATGGGTTGACCCAACCCATGTCCCAGCCCTACCTGGTGGTATGATGAGATTGATCACTCAAGTGCTATTGTTGCCTATGCCTTTTATTAATCCGCAAATTTAGATAGAGTAATCTCTTGACAAGTGATTAGTATGAAAATAATCGTATTATATAAACTTGATTTCTACAAACGCCGAATTTTTTCTCACTTATGTAGTGCAAAGAATCTAATACAAACTGAACAGTGAAAGAGGACTTAAAAAATTTAAACTCAGATCACCCAAGAAGAAGACTTTATCACAGGCAAAGTCAGTTTTCTACTCATAAACACCTTTCTCATCTTTAGCATATGATGTAGGAGTTCTTGGGAAGAAATGTAAACAGTAATCAGAAAAAAAAATAGGTTAGAACCTTTATAAATCACAATTATTGACATGGTTAAGAAAATGCATATTTCCTTCAAGAGTGCAAGTGGAAATAAACCTAAGATGACATATACGCATAACACATTCACAAAATCAATTCAGTAACAAAAGCTGGCCACTCACAAATAACTCTGTCATTAGAAGAGCACACAATCCTATCTCTCTGCATTACCTTTTATAAACAACTTTGTATCATCTCCGCTGTGCTCACAAAGGATCTTTTCAAAAAAAATGGCCATATACGGTGAGTAAAAGCCTAAGAATCGAAAGCCAATGCCATTTCATAACACAAATGGAAAACAGTAATATGTGTTATCTACTAGGAAATACATACTCAACTGAAGCTTAAATAATCCGAAAAACTAAATTATATTTATAGACAATACCTTAGTTCCTTCTTTATGGGCGTATGGCCAATTCCATTTTGTCAACTGGACCTTTCCTTGTTTGCTTGTCAAAAGCACAAATTGAATCTATAGCACAAACCATTCCATCAACAAGCAAACTAAAAACCCATGTAAAATCCAATGAAGTGAAACCCAGAAATGTTGCAAAATCATAACTTTCTTAATGAATTGAAATACCCAGATAATGTTCATTTTACAATTCAATTCTCTCATTAATATCTTGCACATTGATCGACAAAGTAGTGCTTCCGTTTTTATCTTGCACATTAAAATCTTGCACATCTGAAAAGGCAAAGAAAACACAGAATCCCACTTCTTCTTTCTGATACCAGTACCATAGAAAAATCAAATGCTCCCAGAATCAAAAGCAGAGAGATACTTAACCAACAAACTGACAGTTCAGGGTTGGGAATTGTCGAGAACAAGCTGAAAAACTAAGGCCAGACCAATATCTCATCACTTTACTGATCACCAACCTGGACCTCTTCTTCTCCTTATGGACAAACTAGTCTAGAACCCGAACAACCAACATGACCACCACCACTCAACATAGCAGGCTTATTCCTTACAATTAAGCAACTTGAATAATTCTTCTTCACCAACACCCCAGAAGGCCCAACAAATCTCACACTATTGTCCATATCCAACAACCCCTAAATCCCGAACAACGTCTCCTTGAAACCCAACTTTTCCCCCAATTCAAAATCCAACAGATAGAAAGCACATAAAGCAACCAAACAGAAATTACTTTGATTAATTTCCTAAACTGGGTTTTAAGCATCATGATTTGATAAAAAAGAAAGAAGAAGATATCTAACCGGCATAGACATGTCGTTCTTCGAGTTGAACCAGATCGGAATCCCGTCGTATTTGTCGAGAATGTCGGCGGACTTCCAATTGGTTTTTCTCCCAACCACCCAGGCCGAACTTGAAGTGGCAATTCTTTTGGACCAGCTTCTCACAATCTTGCGACACCGAACGAAACGGTACCCAAAATCTTACCTCGCCTTCGCTGCGATTACCCTGGGACTCAGTCATCGGGGCTCCGCCGATTGGATACGTCTGATCGCCGTCGGAAGTCAGAGACAAAATTGGGCAGAGAAAATTGAGAGAAGCCGGAAGGGGACGAGATCGACAGATATATGAAACATTTTGATGAGTTATATTAACTGGTTTACCCCTAATTCTCCAAAATTGTCTTTTCCAATGGTCATGGCTATGAAGCGCAATTTCGAATTTCCATTAAATTTCACTATTTCAACTATTTTTTGGGTTTTCCCTTTATATATGTATAGATGTTTTAAATCTCATTGTTAGTTTTATATAAAACTATGATGTTTTGGGAACTTTATTAGTAATATGAGTTCACTTTTTGTTTTTTAACATTGTAAAAGTACCCTCCAAAAAATAATTCATGCCTACATCATTGCACACAAATACACAATTGCAAAAAGAAATGAACAAATGAGACGCAAAGAAACCCACCACCGTTGTCGTCCTACATGCTACACATTATTGATGGTTAGTGCCGGTGGTCAGTTAACTAAGAGCCCGGTTGTTCAAAAATTTGTGCCGCACATTCTTTTGCAATTGCTCAATCTATTAAATAAAGTCCTAGAATAACATGGGTTGGGTGAATAATATTATTTTATTAGGATCCCACGATGTACACCATTCATTATGGGAATTGTCAATATTGTTGAAGGCGTCAATGAATAAGATGCTGAAGTTTGAGTCTATGGAGTGTGAGGTTAAGAAGCCTTTGAATTTAGTTGTTTGAGGAGGCTTCGGACGGTACACCTCGAGGAAGTCTTTGGCAGCCAGGCCTCAAGAAAGGCTTCAGAAGTGAGCCTCAAGAAAACCTCTTGAAGGATTTCGGCAAGTGAGCCTCGGGAAGTAAGTCTTTTGGTTTAATCTGAAATAGAAAAGGGAAGTAAGGCTCGAAGCAAGCACTAGTGTGGAAATGACCTAAGGTGCTTCAATGCTTAAGTTAGCAGTAGTGGATGAAGGCTAAGTGTTTGGGTAAATATCAACTGAAAGTATAGGATGTAGTTCTCAAGTATGTTGAATTTGTCTTCTTCCCTTGTTGGTGAAGTCCCTCGACATTGGTGAGGTAATAAGTAATTTATTGCCTTACTCGCTACCTAGTTTGCCGTACCTTCAAGGCATCATGTGGGAGTCATCACTCTTCATATAATGCAAGTTAACAGCTCTACGTGAAGGTTGCGAGGAGCTGACTTCGTAAATCTTGTTTACTTGGTCATGTCATGGTCTCATGGTTCTAAAAAACGCTAGGCGGACACTAGGCGGCAAGGAGGGGACTAGCGCCTAGAGGATTAATCGGGAGACTACTTAAAACAAAATTACACTTATATAATTATATTGGTAAATATAAATATGCAAAATTAAAAGATATAAATAAATATAAATATGCAAAATTAAAAGATATAAATAACAAAGTATATAAATATTACAAAGTACCATATTAGTGGGTGTTGGCCAAGTCTATACTACAACTATAGGCATGACCACACACAATTGTCGTTGCCAATAAACTATATACCCATTCCAAAATAAATAGATCAGATCTTGCAATACTCATGTCTGTCGTCATCTCTCCACCAGAGCATCTCTTTTCTTTTCCTCTTGTTTCCTTCACCGAAAACCCCCAAAATCTCTCGCCCATGGATCCTATCACCCTAACCCCATTTCCTTCATTTCCTTCTTCTCTCGCCAACTCCTAACCCCATCTCGAAACCCCCAACAAACTCATATTTGGATCAAACAAGTTCGAAGTCGTCCGAGCCCAATTTGAGAAAGAAGGTGGTTGTTACCGATTAGAGAGAGAGAGAGAGAGAGGTAACGCTACCAAAGAGAGAGAATCAAACCTTGAAAAAATTTTGTTCCAACTCTGTCCGCCCAGCCCGATTAAACCCGCCTTATCCTCCTAGTCGCTGCCTAGGCGGCCGACTAAGCGCGCCACCGTTTTTTGGCCGACTACACCAAAAATTCCGAGGTCCTCTCCCGCCTACCGCCTAGGCGGAGCTAGGCGCCGTTTTTTAGAACACTGCATGGTCTAGGCGATGACCACGAACCTCATAATGCATGTTGAGGGAGCAGTGAAAGTGTCTATGTGGCACTCTCCTTAGCTGCTAGTATTCATGTGGCATTGTTCTTGGCTGCCATGTGTTCTCGAGAGCATGTCCTTGTTCGGGACATGTTAAATGAAACACCTAGGCCCGACACATGTCATGTTGAGTGGCCATGTGTTTTAACTTGAGTGGTATGTGAGGTAATAGTCCCCCAAATCCCCGAATAAAATGCATAAAAGCTTCCGGAAAGCTGTGGGATTGTGAAGGCTATGGGAGCCATGGGGATCTTGAGACTAATGCCTATACGTTCAAGGGGAAGCAACAAGAGAGGTCAACTGATTGCGAGCTGTAAGCGTGCCGAGGATCGAGGCTTCATGGATTGTGGGCTGTAGGATTTCTGAAAAGAAAAAAGTATGTAAAAAGAAAAAGAAAAAAGATTTGGACTCGTGGGTGTAGAGTTGGGCTGGTTGGAAAAATAAATATGAAGTACATGCGGTGGCGGATGCTTGAGCACGAGGAAAGAAGGGCTATGATTGTGCCACATGACAAAGTAGGATGTTTAAAGTTACCATTTTGCTCAGTATTAAAGGGGGATGTTGAGTTCTTTCTAAATATTTGAAAATTTTCTTTCTTAAGAGGAAAAGTTGAGAAGGGATTTCAGAGAGAGTCTGAGGTGGAGGCGATTTACGGGGGTGGTTTGCTCAAAGGTGGTTTTCACTGCAGAGGAGGATTTCGACATAGTAAAAAAGAGAAATTTCAAATAAGTTTCTCTCTTTTTGGATCAAATGCATAATTTTTGACTTGGATAAGATTGTATGTTGGAGGGGGTTTGATTCTTCGGGATCGATGTATAGAAAATGGGTGAGAGTTGAAGCTTAAATTTGAGGCGACAATTACATTTATTTGTAGCTGAATTCAAACAAAAGTCAGAACAAAAGTGCTCATGATAATAACCAATGGTCTAGTTCTGCATCATATTCACCTCCATTACTAAATCCGAGCCCTTTGTCCCATATGGAAGCAGCAAGCTCTGAAAACAAGAGGCATGTGAAGAGGAGGAGGGGATACTCTTTGAACACTCTAATGAGCTGGAGGAACCCTATGGAGGCATGTTGCATTCATCTGAACGAGTGGTGCCGCGAAGCCAAAAGCAAAGTAGTCTGGAGGTAAGATGAGGATGAAGCGAGTGAGGGTGAGGAGGAGGTGAAGAATAGGGTCGTGAGTGAAGGGGAAGAGGAGGAGGAGGAGGAGGAGGAGGAGGAAGAAGTGAATGAAGAGGGACAAGAGGAACTAGTAGAGGTGGTTAATGAAGAAGGTCAGGTAGGATCGAAGCCAACTGTGTGGTGGTTGTTCCAAAAAAAAAAAAAAACTGTCACGCCCCAATTCGAGAACTATAGAAAAGTACCAAATTAGGGTATGAATCACATTTCACTTAAAGAATAAGAGAAATTTCCATAGCTGAAATGTGACAAAGAGAAGGTTAAGGGTAAAGTATCATGAGTTACATACTTGAAACAACATAAAAGAAACAAACTCTAGTGTTAGAACTTTCAATTCTTAATTTACAAGGTGCTAATCACCAATGTTTGGAACTTTGATTTCTCAAACAAAATTCACCTATTACAAGCCAACTAGACAATACTTTAAAGTACTACAAGACTTGCAAGCCATTCTACAAGAGACTAAGCCCGAAGGGACAAACTAGCTACAAGGGTTTTACCAGATTCTTCTTTACATAATTTCTCTTTAATTTTCTTATCGCGAGAAAGTGAAAAAGATAAAATCTCTTTGTTAATTCGTACTTGTTTTCTGTTTCAGTAACATGTTACTCCAGCCTCAATCATATACCCCCACTTTGCAAGTCAGCCCTCACCAGCCCGCATTAACCCTCTTATTCTTTCTTCTTCTATTGATGAAAAGTGACCGAATAAGTAAACCTGACCCTATCCAATCTCAGACCCTAGATTTACTTATCTTTTTAATTTCTTTTGTTAGGAGGAAATCCAAAGTTCATTTTGTTTGTTAATCTGAATTCTTCTTGAATAAGATGCGTAAAACTGGAACTCTATTTATGGTAAGATTTGTATCCCAGTTTCCCTCATCCAAATGGCTAACCAAAACTCAATCAAATTCAATGAAACCCATTACAAGAACAAATCTCAAAGTAATTCAAGGAAGTTAGAAACAACTACCTCGAACGAATTTCGATTTCTTCTTCCTTCCCCAAATCTGATTTCCCACTCTTTCTCCCTCTTTCTCTAAAGCTCTGCTGTTTCTTTCTACTAGCTAAGGTTCAGTGTTGTTTCTCTAATCTAATTAAGCTATTGAATTCAACATTAGCTCTAGAGAAAACAGTTGCGATCACCAAGAGCTCTACACAGCCAACTCCTGCTCTGAAACTTTACGCCAGCCTTTTGCCCTTTATGTTTTCTTAGTTATCCCTCCAATTATTTATCAAAACTATACAACTTATTATAAAACACACAAACTAACGTTACTAACAAATAATTAAAAAAACAAGTAAATAGTTAATACAAGAAAATAGCCAGATGACAAAAACCAAGTCCTACAAAAAGCCTTTCGTGGTGCGTTTGCTGACAACCGAACCTTGAAAAATTTGTTGACTAAAAGCAGAACATGCAGAAGAAGAAGCTCAAAATCCCAGGGTCGGTATTGTGTTGAATCCTCAAAGATATCAAGCCACAATCCCACCCAAAGAATAAAAACGAAACTTTGATTTGGGCCGAGGTATTAGAGCTTGGGTTCCAGCTACCACTACACCCATAAAAACAAAAGTTCATTGCAAGCATGGAGTTTTCCATCGGTTAGTTTAGTCACTAAACTTTAGTGTGCTCGACTTCGAATGATTGTTGCTATATTTTGTCGCACAAGAAAAAGTGGGGGAGCCATCCTACAACCAGATGAGGTTGTGTGGAAATGTATGAGGAATAGTCGAAACAAAGACTGGGTCATGTTGCAACTACACATGTCGAAGCCCTCAGATTTAGACAAAGAAGGACTAAAGAAAAAGAAGGATATGACAAGGAATGAAGATGGGAAAGGGAGGAAGAAGCAAAAAAGGATGGCGAGGCCACCATAGTAAATGAAAAGGGGAAAGAAATTGCGAAGGACAACACGATTGCAAATGCAAGGGTAAAGATAACAGGTTCATTATCATGATTGAATTTGGTAATAAAATGTTGAAGAAGAAGCGATTTTATGTGAGTGGAGCATGAGAGGTGATGGAGGGAGTACCAAACCCAGAGGAGCGTATCAACACATGATTCAGACCAGTACCACCTGGTGGGGGTTATAGAATGAAATTGTGTACTTGGGTTGTTATTTGTGTAAGCTTGCTATCTAATACTTTGTTTACTTGGTTGCATGCGATGAGATAAATGAAGGGTTTGCTCTGCTAGGTCGATGCAAGAAGAGAGAGGGCGTCGGCATGGCTATTCTCAGATCAAGGGATATGAATGATTTTGAACTTGGCCAACCTATGGATATGATAGGTGAGTGATGCTAATTATGTAGCCATGGGGCTATTCCGAGCTGTGAAATTTTTGATTATTTGGTTAACCACGAGTTGGGAATCACTGAATATGTGCAAGTTATCAGTGCTGAGAACTTTAGCTAGCCAAAGGCCTGTTAGCAATGCTTCGTACTACACCTCATTGTTAGAGGTTCCGAATGTGAAGCGCAATGAATACACAAATTGATGTCAAGGGACATTGCCTAGATTGTCGATGGTGTGAAAGGCTCTGGCTCTAGCTCGATTGGTGATGGGGCAATGAACATTAGGTTGAAGTTTGCCACAACTTGACTCTTCTCGCTTGCTCGAGGCTTGCAACAATTTCAACTTGCTAAGCTTGACGACCCATTTGACGAGGCTCTCAGAAGTCTCCAGCTTCTACAACACTTGGAGGAGAGAACGATTGGTAAGCACATGTATGGGATGGGCTTGGAAATATGGACCTAGCTTCCAAGCCGTAGAGATGAGAACAAGAGCTAGCTTTTCGATAGCGGGGTATTGACGCTCTGGCTGCGTTTGGCTCCAAGTGATGTTTTTTGTCTGGCTTTCAAGACTTTGAAAAAAGGGGTGTAACTCTTCATTGCATGCATTATGAACCTCGAAAGTGCGATGACTCTACCATTAAGGCTTTGGACATCCTTGTGAGCCTGCGGGGTTTGCACCTCTATAGTTTCCTTAATCTTCATGGGATTAGCCTATATACCCTATTTGCTGACCATGAAGCTAAGGAATTTTCCTCAACTGATTCCAAAGGCGCACTTGGCAAGATTAAGCCCTATGTTGTAGAGTTTGAGTTGGGAGAACATGGCCACATGAGCGTCTGCTGTTATACTTTTAATGAGCATGTCACCTACATAAACCTCTATGGATTAGCCAATGTGCCCAAATAGCGGACTAGTATGCCAAGCCCTCATAGCTTTCGATATCGATCATCACTTGGGAATGATGTCCAAGTTCAATGTCTTCACCCGAAGGACAATGAGACTGTGATGGGGATAGAAATTCCACGCTCTTCTTCTTCATAAAAAGTAATAGAGCCTCATCCAGACTTAGTAGATTTCTTTGGCCAGATATCTAGCGAAAGAACCTTGAGACCGGGGTAACTAGTGTTCATACCATACCAGAACCGGCCACATGTCACTCTAAAGAAGTGTCATCTAGGCAATTCCCCCTTTTTCATAAGCACATTTTGCGAGGCCTGTGGCCCCCACACGGAGAATAGCCTGACCACGCCAATGCATGCTACAAGACCATTTTGTTGCCACCTTCGCATAGAACCGCTAATCCACTCCATACGATGAGTATCGAAGCCCTTGCAACGTCTCAAAGTATTAGCAAAAATAGGCTTAAGCCTCAAAGGTTTTCAAGGGCTTGCAAAGGATCAATGTGGGAGACTTTGTCCCACATTGATCACAAGTAGCTTGGAGGTCCAAACCCTCTTCTATAAATACAAGTCAACCCACATGGGTCAAAAGTAACCAATTCCCTTCACCTACAACTCTTACTTGCCTTTAACGCTTCCCCATCCTCCTCAGCTGACTTAAACAACGAAGGGTCTTACGTCGGTACCACACCGGTGCTCTTTCGGAGCATACTCGTTTTGGATTGTAGGATTGACGAGGAACCCTTCCCGGCCACCGATCTGGGAACCCTTTCCGGACCTGAAATCTGATCCCTACACTTGGGAGCTTGCCTTATAGCTCCCTGAAATATGCAAATCAACCCGATGAAGTTGGCAAATATCTGAAGATGATGATGGTTCGGGAGATTTCTGGAATTAAATGTCGATGGTATATTCTCCTATTATTAGACCCATTGGACCTACAGATAACCTTTCCTATTGTTTTCCTAGTCTTGATTCTAAAGGATTTTAGTTGGCTTATATTTCAGGAGGATGGTTATTAAATTTACCCAAGAAGACATGGACTCTGCAAGGTGATTACAACGCTATTTTGGGGGACAAATGCATTGCTAAACCACCTTTAAGCCTTCTCTGCGCACAGCGAAGATAGTCATTGTCCACAAACATATAGCGAACCCGAAGTAGCTACCACGAACGACATTTAGGGGCTTAGGGTCTGTACAAAAGAGCTAACCATCCAATCTTGGTAGTTTAGTTATGTTTATGTAAGAACCACATAGTATTCACAATTGGTTGTTTTGTTTGTGGATGGAGGTGATGTAATGCAATTACTGTGGTTATATGAATGCAAAATTATTTCCAATTACCTTTATTAAATCCAAGTCACGTAAGAAATTGTTGAAGACAACCATATCAACTTTTTTTTGCTAAGTATTTATTTTGTTTATACAATTTTGTATGATTGGGCTTCAACAAACAGCAAAGTGTTCGTTAATGATTTGGCGAAAAGTCTGTAACGAACACCTATGAGGGAAGTGCCCCGGTAAAAGAGGGAACTGCCCCGGTAAAATGGGTGAAGTGCCCCGGTAAATGGGGGAACTGCTTAGGTAAAATGGGGGAACTGCCCTGGTAAATGGGGCACTGCCCCGGTAAAATGAGTGAACTGACCGGTAAAATGGGTGAACTGCCCCGGCAAATTGCAGAACTGTCTCGATAAATTCGGAATGTGCCCATGCAAAATAGTGAGCTGTCCAAATGAAAGAGGGAACTGTCCCGGTAAGTGCGGGAAGGCGTTGTAAAGTAAGGACTCTCTAGGGCAAACAAAGGTCATATCAAGGTTATATTATGTTCATAAAAGCTGCTTTGGTAGTTCATTAACAGGTCATAAGAAATTTGCATGCGTATCTGTCGCGAATCAAAACCTGGTCATAGGCGGATCATAGCAAAGACATATGTAGGTACCAAATAAGTCATAGATGGGTTATATGCATATTGGTTGCTGACAATATACCAGGTCATAAGTTGGTTATATATAAAACATAAGACGATTACAAATAGGATATAACTGGGTTATATGCATATCGTTCGCAAATTAAAAGAAGGTCATAATTTGGAAAAACGTGAGACATAAGTAGGGTACATTATCACGTTCTGAAATAAGCGATAGAACTTTCGAATTCAAACCTTCTCCAAGCAAGATTGGTCAAACTAACAATTTGAGCAAAGATTAAATATGTGTTCCTTAAATATTCCACAGCTGTTCTTTAAATAATACAACGATGTTCGTTACTGCATAATTAACTGTTCATCATAGATGACATGACCTCCTAAACGAGCACATAGGTGTTTGCTAACGACTACTCGACTACCCTTTAACGACTACACGTAAGTGTTCGTTGAAGACCAATGAGGGGTTGAGTGAACATTCAAGAAGTGGGAGCTTGAGTTCATCTGTTTAATGGGAGTGACAATGTCCAATGCGATTGGATTGAAAGGTTTGAGCCAAAAGGAAAGTTATGGTAACAACAAAAAGGGGCGCGTTCGATTTGAGGTTGATAATCACAACAATTCGTCAAGATACAGATCTTGATGATGAATACACATGGATTTGAGTCAAGTATGGTACTTGGACTTGGAGTTCTGAAAAGTTAGAAGTCTCTACCAAATTTCGGAACAAGATATGGCTAGCTCAATCCTGCATGTAATGTCATCTAGGATTGATCGACATCTAGATTACCTTGAGCCATAACATGTGACGTTCTATATGTGTACAAACGTGGTTGTTGATTATACGATTAATTCAAAGGTTGAATTAATGTCGTTTGTTTAAAAGTTAAATGTTTGAGATATGGGTGATGCAAGTGTTGCCTCACGCCATTACACTTGAGAGTGAAACTCAAAGTGTTTTGTCATGATGAGAGTGTAGGCTTAAAGACTTATGAAGTTCTAAGCGGGGCTATTTAGAGACTCTGAAATTCATTGAGATTGAATTTAAGGTTCTGAACCAATCAAGTAAACCATGGATTCCCTTAGAAATGGCCTTGATGGAGCAATAGCTCAAGCCACCGGAATAGATAGGTTCCACGGATTCTATCTGAACATCCTGCGCATACGTGTTATAAATACGAGCGTAAGCATTCTCAGCGCAACGATCAAAATAAGCGTAGTGGACCCAAAAGCCATTAAGAGCAATTGATGCATATAGCTGGAACGGGATTCGTATGGTACGAATGGACGTGCGTGTCAAGTTGCCTTAGCGTGCAAGTGGGAGATTGTTGGATTGTGCCCATTAAGGAATTGACGTGGCAATACGTGACCGGAGACAGAAATCAACAGCAAGGGCAAATATAGACACCCTCGACGGAGCGTGTGACCTAATAAGTGTATTAGGGAGGCTCGCGGTCGAATGGCAGGGTAAGTCCTAGGAGAATATTAAGTGTAGGGATGGAATCACAAAGAGGTTGTGATTTGAGATATGTTCCCTACTATCATCGACTCCTAAAGAACGTTCCTAGCCATAAGATATCCAGCTAGGGCTGTTGGTTATCCGTTAAAGCCGGTTCATGTCGTATTTAGTAGTCGATCCCAGACTAAACATATAGTGATATGAAATAGGCATGAATGTGCTCGTATATAGGTACGAGTTCACTGAACACTGACCAACCACAGAGCATACGAATGAAGGTTTACCTACTATGTCAATTGTACAACGTTCTGGCTAGTTATGGGTGCAAACTAGTTCTTAGACCTGAGGCTTCACCAGATATCTCGTGTTGGAAGACTTGAACTTTGACCTCAATCTCACGGTTCATCAAGAATGATTTGGGCCAAGTAGGTGAGGATTGGGTGCATGGATTCAAGCATGGAGATTTGTGAATGCGCAAAATGGGATTTGTCACCTTCTAGGTAAACAGTGAATGTTGATATTCCATGAGCCCCTTGAAGATCTATCTCTAAGTCTTCGGCCGAAGCATATAAGTAAAGAGATACATCAGGGCGATCATATCAGCACACTAATGCATTTGGGCTTGACAATGAGTTTCCATGCCCTAAATGATTTGATCGGAATATAGGAGACGAAGGAACCTTATTGCACTGTAACCATAACTAATGGTTATGCTCGATGTGTGATGAAGAAGTTCAAAACACATTCTTGATAATGTGGGTAGCCGAGAGTCATAACTAGATGTTACTACTCGGTTTGTGAATGATTTTCCCTATAAGGTTGAATATTGGTAATTTCCATATTCGGAAAAATAAGATTGTTTACTGCCAGCTTTATCGGAACCAACCGAGGTCAGACACACAAGAACGCATGCCTTCGGGTAAATTGATGAGGGTGTTTAACATAAATTAGTTTATGTTAAATAGTAAATTTATTTAAGTTGGTGATTGGGCTTGAATAAATAAATACAAGTCCTTTGGGCTTGGTATTAATATTAGCCCAATACAATTTGGAATTGAACAATTGAATAGATTAGGATTGATGACTCATTAGTGGGCTAAGCCCACTAAGAGGTGCGGCACCATTAGGGACGGCAACTCTAGGGTTTCTCCCAAAGTTGCCGCACTCTATTCCTTGTGAGACAAGAATTGTTGTTTAATTGTTAAATAAGAGTCCAAGCCTGTTAGAAAAAAGTTCTCTATAAAAAGGCTTGTTGGGTATTGACGTAACAGAAGTTGTGAACTCACATATCAGTAAAGAATCTCATGTGTTGAGAATACATTCTTTACTAAAACATAAAGTCAGAAAAATTGTTTCTCTGAAACCCTTATGTGCCGCAAATCCTCAGCCTTGCCGCAGTTATTGGTGGTGCTCGTCATCGTCCGTCGGAGTTTGGTGCTTCTAGCTGATACATCCTCTCTCTGCCTCATCAACCGAATACCGTTCGTGTCGATACTTGTAGAGGACGGGCACTTGAACGTTTAGGACTTCATCATCATCATCATGGCAAGCAAGGGTTGGTAACTCTAATCTTCTTTTAGATTAGGGGTGATCTTATTGGTATGTTAAGAATCACATGGCACGTCAATTAACCATGCACGCGGATTAATTAATATGATTAATGGAATCCAACGTTCCGCCAACCATGTATGTTTACGATTGAATTATGAATTTTATTATTGCATACGTGTCACACCACGCTTCCGCACACGTGGAAATCTGTTCCACAACCCAACAACTCCTCCAAACCCGACAAAATCACCGTCGACCTCGGCAAACCCAGCTCTGTTCTCCAACCCCGACCCCTAAATTTCCGCCATCGACCTCAACAAACCCAACAAACCCAACAAACCCATCCCTATTCGACAACTCCGACCCCAGATTTCCGCCGTTGACTTCGACAAATCCGACAAACCCATCTCCTCCGTTCGACATCTCTGATGGTTTGCGGGGGCGAAGCTCATCGTCGACGCCCTCCTGCAGCCGTTCCTCCAGCAAGCACGGCGGAGCATTGAGACCGCCCAAGCTTAGGTTCGAATTTCACTGATTCGGATTACAATAATTTTGTGGTGATTTGGTTTTGACTCACCGGGATGATGAATTTGGTTTTGATTAGTTGGGAGTATGATTTTGGCTTCGACTAATTGGGATGATGAATTTGATATTGATTTTTGGGATGATTAGTTGGTTTTGATTAACTTGGTTGACGAATTTGGATGATGATTTTTTGTTTCGGCCCAAGCGTAATTTGAAGCTCAATAATTTCGGATCTGCCCTGCCCAACCCGACCCAAGCCAATCGGGTCGAGCTACCCGACCATCGGGTACCCGACCTCTGTCGGGCTCAGGTGCAAAATGCTCAACCCAATCTCTGTCAGGTCGGGACTCGGGTTGGACCTTTTCAGGTCGGGTCCCAATCCTATTCCACCCTAAGAAAAACTGTATATATATATATATATATTTCATTTGGTTCTGGGTTCGGGTTCCACACCCACTATTTTTCTTCTCGTTCACTCCGCCTCACAAACCCGACTCACAGTGTGACCTCGACAAACCCAGACAAACCCCAAAAATCCATCGCCGCTGATTCGACCTCGACAAACCCGACTCACAGTTCGCCCTCGACCCCAAAAATCCATCGCCGCCGACTCATAGTTCGACCTCGACCTTGACCAAGACTCGTTCGACCTCGACAAACTGACTCGGACTCACAGCCTCTGTTCGACCTCGACAACCCATAAGCCATAAGGCGCTCCAACCTTTGGCTATCAACTCCATGGCCTTCTTGTTCCTGCTATGCATAAAAAATCAGAGAAAAAAACAAAGAAAAAAGGGATCGTGTTCGGGTTAGATCTAATGGGTTTTTGTTGATTTTGATTTGTATGCAATTGGGATTTGGATTTGTTTGCTGTAAACGACTGATGGGTTAGATATGATGGGTTTTATTGATTTTGATTTGTATGCAATTTGCTTTGAATTTCTTGTTCTTGCAGTCGAGATCGACATGTTCTGGCAATTGGTTTGGATTTGTTTGCTGTGAACGATGACAAATTCATCGATCGGCTTGTGCTGGTAATTGGTCCGGATTTCACCCACCCAACCCGAAAATACCCGACGGGGTCGGGGTACCCGATCGTCGGGACCCGACGCCTATCGGGGTTGGGATCGGGGTAGAAAATGCTTGCCCGAGGGGGTGTCGAGTCGGGAGTCGGAGTGGAGGTTTTCGGGTCGGGACCCAACCCAATCCCAGCCCTAGTCGTAGTCCACTATAGTGTGGTCGTAGTCCACATTGTGTAGTCATAGTCCATCATAGTGTGGTCGTGGTCCATTTCAGAAAAAATGAATTAGTATTTACCACACAAATAGTCTCTTATAATATGCACATAGTCTTTTATAGTCTCTCAAAATATTTTTACATTGTCCCCTCTGTAACTCGGCAACTTCACACCATTTTTTCTCCTCCAAACTCCGTCAATGTTGCCGTCGCTGTCTGGGTGAGATCAAACAAGAACAATGGCAGCCACTGCAACTCTGTCCCTTTGTTCTGCCTTCTCCATCATCACCACCGACGCCTTGAAAACTCAACATTTATTCTCTCTCTAAACCCAACAAATCACTAAACCACTAGAAAACCAAAACTTCAAGAACCAAACACCACCCAATTTCTCCATCTCCGTCCAAAATTGATCTCGCCCAGTAAGCGAAAATAAGCATTGTGCAATACCCAGACTCCATTAACGTGTCGGAGACAGAGGAGAGGTTGAGCTTGGTGCTGGGGATGGCGAAGGTCTGGAGATCGAGCGGCGAGCAGTAGGCCAGGTTGGTGAGAGCGAGATCTGCGGCAGGGGTGTTGGTTACAGTCATCGTCATTGGAGAAGTGGACGACGAGAACAGGAACCAGCCGGCCATTTTGATCGGAGATGACGGCGGGGAGATCCGACAAGAAGTTTTTTCTTGTGGTGACTTTGGGTGTAAGAAAGGAATGAAGAAGACGAACGTTCTGTTTTTTTTGTTTTTGATTTGGAAGGAGTTTATGGACGGAGAGAAGGGGTGGCGGTGCTGCTGCAAATAGAGGAATTGTGAAGGAATTGCTTATGCAATTAGGGAACACTTTAGACTTTTAGAATGAATTTGGCTGCCCCCAACATTTTGGAACAAAAATTGGCCATCATTTTGGATAATTTCCCTAGACATTATCACTCTATACCTTGAAATTAATTAATTGGGTTGCAACATGCACCCCAGCAGACAGAAGAGAACCCAATAACAACAACTGTAAAAGTAGGACCTCATGCAGGCTGACCTCAAGCAGGCTGTTTAACTTGTAACTAGATTCAAGTACAATTAAAGATAGAAGATCTTCTTCCCTATAAAACCTCCCCAGCATCTCTAATAAAGGACCACTATTCCACCTCATATACATGACATGGTCAAGATTGACATGCTCCAGCTAGCTACGCTAGCTACTATAAAAAAATCTTTATTTTTTTTCTTCTTTTTGGGTATAAAAAAGGAGCACGAAAAAAAGTTTAAAGAAGAAGGTTCCTAGCAAGCACTGGGCAAGTAAAAATACATATGTTCATTTCACTTGGACCTCTTTTGCTTTACATATATATCCTCTGCATTCATTTGCCAATTATAGTGAGTAGACTGATAGTGACGTTTTCAAGCAACATTCATTAATCAGCTACAAGTTTTACTTAGTGATGGTTAATCCAGTTTTAATTTATAGAAGTCGTCCTCAAACCAAAGCGGCGGCCATTTTAAATTATTAAATAACATTTTCTTCCTGAGCAAGATTGAGAAAAGAAATTTAACTCATTTCTCATATTTGGTAAGTATGGAAGCGTCACTAAAATAATAAAAGAAAGAAAAAGAGCATCATTACTTAAGTGTTAGTATCACACTTGATAACACAAAATGAAGTCACGGAACCTGAGCATGTACACAACGTTATCTTTGAAACAAAATTTTGTAAACACGTCTAACAACTACCCAAACAAACTTTAAATTATGTGCAGACAAGTAGACACATTGGTACTTATTTTAAGTCCTAACTTTGTCAACTCACTTCATAAGCACATAAGTAATTGGAACTCTTACTAATTAAAAGGGAAAATTGCACAAATGCCACTTGAATTTTTTCACTTTTGTGCATTTACCACCCAGACTAAATTTTTTTACAATTCACCACCTGAACTCTTGTGACATTTACAAAACACCACCTCCATCCGTTTGTCATCTAATCTGCTGTTAAACTCGGCATGTGAGAGGCACATGGTCCACTATTTGAGGTTATATTTGTGCAATCGGTGCCCGCAAAAGGTAGAACGGAGGGAGGTTTGTCGGACAGTTTTTGGCAAAAAAACAGATCAAAACGTTTTCGTTCGCCGGCGGCAAACCGCTTGGGATTTGGGGTTGAAACTTCGTGGGAGTGTACTCGGGGATGTTGGGAAGCTAGTACAGGTGGTTCCGAACGGAGAAAGTGGCCGGAAAATTAGCGACGGCGGCGAGAACTCCGGCGGCTCAGTTTTGCGTTTGGTTTCACCAGCGGCTTTTCACGCCGTTTTTTACTCCGAAACTTTGGGGATATATTCTTGAGGTTGAGAGGGAACTTTTTATAGTTGGAGCCGTCGTCAATCGGTGACCGGAAAAGGCAGATTGGATAACAAATCAGACGGATGTGGTGTTTTGTAAATGTCATAAGAGTTCAGGTGGTGAATTGTAAAAAAATTTAATCTGGGTGGTAAATGCACAAAAGTGGAAAAATTCAGGTGGCATTTGTGCAATTTTTCCTATTTAAAAAGTTTGTCGTAAACGATAGCAGTTTGTGCAAAATGAAAATTATGAGAAAGGAGGATGAGGGCCACTGTATACATATACATATACGAATACGATGTCCTTGACCAAATTGTTGAACAAAGTCATGATTCATGACAATCGGAAAAGTAATTTAATCTTATTTGACCAAAAATGCGGGATATTTAAATGGATAGAAAGGAAGGGAAGGGGGCCCCAGAAAGGTTTGGTTGCCAAGGTTTTGCTGTCAGTAGATAAATCTGAAAGCTGAAACTAGGAAAGCTCCAAGCAGCTTCCTGTTTTACGTAACGCCCCACGTCATATTACCTCCGTATAGTTATTAATAATTAGAAATTAACCTGGACACACATTTGTTGTCTTTGGTGCTGTTTTTGTCGATCTACCAGCTTCTCTTTCTTGCTCCCCAAGTTTCACCAGAACCAACTTTATCAATAATAGCATTTTTTTAATATGTCGTGTCCCTTTCAGTTAGCATTAACATATGGAATATCTTATTCACATGCCTCAAAATATCATCTTTTAACCATCTCATTCTCCTGAAGGCTCATAGTGAATATACGATGAAGTATTTGTATTACTCTCTCAGTTTATATTATAAAATTTTAAAAATACTTTTTGATTGCATTATGATTTTTTTTTTTTTAAAAACCCTTAATGAAAATATTGTATACCTATCAGATTCCACAAAAAAACAGATTGACATGAGCATGCATGCTTTATGAGATGCTAGTACGTAAAAAATAAATAATTCAAAACTTTGTACTATCACCCAAAATATCAGAATCATTTTCTTTGTTATTTTTTAAGTTCATTAGTTATAAAAGATTGAATAAACTAGGCGCTCTGGCGTACACGGTTACACTATATATAAAACACAAAGGAACGCCAAAGCAATGGTGAGCATGTCCATTAAGGGCTAGTTTGGTATGGCTGAATTTATTTTTAAAGCTACTTCGAGAATAAGTTATTTATGCTTCAATAATAAACTGCTATGAAAAACAGCTGTGAAGTTTTTGGAAAAATAATTTTGTGAAAGAGCTTTAAGTAGAGAGTGACAAATTGTGTAATAAAACATAAGGACATTCAATGTAAATAATGAAATTGAATAAGGGTGTTTATGTCTACAAAAACCATTTTGTTTAACTGTAGCCGTGTTCTCTTAGTTTTGGAAAGAAGCTTAAATAAAAAGCTTCAAAATGGGGGCTTCTCCACTTCACGTTCATTTGGAGCTTTTAGTAAAAGCTGTTTTTAAAAAAAGCTAGCCTAGAATGACTTACCAAACACTTTTGCACTCTCCAACTTTAAGTTTAAATGCTTTTTATCACCTATAAGCTATACCAAACTAGCTATAACTACCATTAAAACACGTTAGAAAATGAGGAATTAACTACAAAATACTAAGGTTGTTTCTTTGGCACTGTAACAAGTTATTGTGCACTCAACTATACTTTATAGAAGTGATTTTTGAATGTATAATTCAATCTAATGATTAAAATAAAAAAATAATTTATATGAAGTGAAAATGAAAATGTAAAAATTTATTGCTTTATTTTTTTTACTTGGACCATTTATTGCTAGAGAGGCCAATGATGTATACAATGACCATTTCATGGTGTTAATAGCATTACCAAAGATTTGCTTGGACCATTTGGTCGTTGGTGGAGTTTTTCATTTGATCCATTGTTAATCCAGCAGCGCCATGACGTTCATTCCCAGACGTCATACGTGGGGGCGAGGCAAACTCCAAATCCTATCCATTTGACTAGTCCTCTTGGTTTTGTTGTCCGGACCAAATAGTCCTCCATTGCGAACAATACGCTGAACGGCGAGTAATGATTGGCCACGCTAACCAAGTGATATCTGCTTGCGAAGGAGAGGATTGATTCGCAGTCAGACCGACCGTCAACGATCCAGTTGAGGCAGGTTTTAAAAGTCGAGAGAGAGTCCAAAGCAGATGACGAAAGCAATGACACTAGCATCAGCTAAAATGTAGTGGACAGTAACACGTGTCTTCTCGCTGTTGGCCTGTCGACGGGTGTAACGTGATCCGCCTGGCTGCGGTCAGCCTTCCTTTGTCTGCCTTGTGTTTCTACGTATTTCGAGTCCGAATGGTCCTGATCGAATAAAGACAATATACATTGAGGTTCATTCTACACATATTGCGCAAATTCATGTGGGTTTTTCAAAAACTCTTTAAAAAAATGTTCTACATAAGAAAAATGAATAGTTTGGATTATGGATTGATTAGCAATTACATGTATTGAAATACATCGTCTATCATGTTGCTCGATCTTTGATCTAAAATCAAGTGTAACATTTGTTGTTCATACTCAGACTCAATTTTTTCGTACTAAGGCACCTATATGGTTTTGCAAATCAAGCTCTTCAACGATATATATGTGACAATTTCTCAGTTGCTATGAACATGAACAAATAAAATACAGTTATTATATCATAGGTTACGCTCCTTAATAAATGGATATATTAGTTGTCCAAAAAAAAATAAATGGATATATTTTTAATATTATAAATTGATATACCTAATTTTACTTGAATGGTCTGATATAGGGCAAGTCGGCGACACACCTACAGTACAACTGGCAGTCTCTTACCCCACGTGACTAAATTAAAAAAAAAAAATGGAACCATGGTGTGCGTGCGGGTGGGTCTGCGGGTGCCCGTGTGTATATATAGCCCGTGCGGTCGTTGTATCCCCAGTCGTTCAAACACATTTGAGAAGAAGAAGAAGAAGAAGAAGAAAATCAAAGCCCACAGCAAGCAACCAGAAAACCAAAGACCCCCCAAGGAGGAAGAGATCGATCTCTCGATTGAAAGTAAATCAACACAAGAGAAGCGAAGAATGGGAGGAATGAGGAGAAATGATCAAGAGGAGGAGCACGGCGGCGAATTGGAGTTGCCGCCGGGGTTCAGATTTCACCCCACGGATGAGGAGCTCGTGAATCACTACTTGTGCCGGAAATGCGCTTCGCAGCCTCTCGCCGTTCCCATCATCAAAGAAATTGATCTCTACAAATTTGACCCCTGGCAGCTACCTGGTAAAAACCCCAAATCGAAATTCACCATTTTCAAAATCAATTGGGAAGAATTTTCATCCGACTGCGTCCATTTCGGGCAACTGGGGTCGCCTGGATTTCATCCCAATTCGTTTATTTGTAACTTGTAATGTTAAATGATTATAATTTTCTTTTTTCTAATTCTCTGTTTGTTAATTTATGTTGGTTGTGCAGAGATGGCTCTGTATGGAGAGAAAGAATGGTACTTCTTTTCGCCAAGGGACAGAAAATATCCAAACGGTTCAAGGCCGAACCGGGCGGCAGGAACCGGGTACTGGAAGGCGACCGGAGCCGACAAGCACATTGGAAAGCCCAAGGCACTTGGGATTAAGAAGGCCCTCGTCTTCTACGCCGGTAAAGCCCCCAAAGGACTCAAAACCAATTGGATCATGCACGAGTACCGCCTTGCCAATGTCGACAGGTCCGCTGCCAAGAAGAACCACAACTCGAGGGTACTTGCTCTAATTCCCCTCTAGCTGCCCCTTTTTTGGGATTTAGAAATTACTAAGTTGCTAATTAGTTAGAGTTCAAATCTCATAAACGACAGTTTTTAATTAGAAAAGATTAGTAACATTATAGTATATTTTCCAATGGTTCTTCTATTTGGGTAGTTGTTGGCCATGAACCTAACTTTTGACCATGTCATTGCATTTGCCTTAGTGACTAAGGGTCGAAGAATTTTCAAACTTATCTTTTTATAATATCTTATCTGATGCTGATGTTGTCATGTGTTAATTGCAGCTTGATGACTGGGTGCTATGCCGCATATACAACAAGAAGGGCAGCATAGAGAAACATAATGTTACCATGGACAGAACCAAAATCACAAAGTACCCAGAAGTATTGGATGAGCAAAAACCGGCAATGACTGTAATGCCACCACCCCCACCACAAGCATCAACATTGCCACCTATGTTCACACAGAATATGGATATGTCGATGGAGTATTCAGTGCCAATGTTGCAGCAGACGACCGACAACTCCAGCTGCTCGGAGCACGTGCTGTCGCCGGATGTCCAAAGTGAGCTACATTGGAGTAGTGATGAATTAGATAACTCCTTCAATGGCCTTGATAACCAGTTCATCAATTACATGGATGGCTTCTCAGATATCATGGACTCTTTTGGCTCTTCTGATCAGCAGCAGCCTCTTCAGTACCAAATGGAACAGCAGCAGCAGCAGCAGCAGCAGCAGACCTCACCCTTCCAAGACATGTTCACCACCTTCCTAGAAAACCAATTTTAATCTAAAACCAACCTCAAGATAGGTAAAATAGCTAGAGACGTAAAAAGATTGGGGGGGCTACGCCAATTTAATTTCTGTCGTCTGCAAAAATGGACCTATTAGAGAAGCAATAAGCTGCTGGTGGGTTCTGATTAAATTTTCTTTAGATGTTGATAGGTATGTATTGATTCCTGTAGAACATTGTTTGTTACAATTTCTCGGAGTTATGTAGCAGAAATTTTTTCATTTTCTTCAAGTATTGTATGAGATGTAAATAGTGGAATTCCATGTTTGAACTTTGACTTTGAGAGTCGATCAAACGGTGCTTTTATTGTGGTGTCATCTTATTCATTCGGGTTGTTGAGGTCTTTTGACTTTTGGCGGGGTGCAAAGATAGAAAGATAGACAAGTCGCAATAATCACCTAAATTCGCAAGCGAAGCGTAAACATTCAAGCGAATTCCTTTTCACATGGACATTTATAGTTCATTGCATCTGTTATTGATTTCCTGGTTCGATTTGCAAATATCTTATAGTATGGTCGGACATGGTGTGGTTTGGTGCGGTTTTGGGATAAAATAAATAATCACATCGTTTTAAGCGGTTTAGTAAAATCTCAAACTAAAATCAAAATACTCACTAACAACTTCAAGCGGTGCGGTTAATTGCAATTAGTGGATTGGTTTGACTTTTGTGTACATTTTTCAAATACTATAATGTATACATATCACAACTAGTTTAAAATATATCTCAAGATTTTCTTGATTGTTTGGAAAAAAATAAAATCTCAAAATCAAAATTCATCACCAAAGCTTATTACTTTAAACTCATAAGCAATAGGCTCAGAGTTTTTAATCATCACAACCAAGATACAAAATAAAATCTCAATACTAATATACCAGGATATATAAATTAAATTATTTATTAATATTGTGGTGCGGTGTGACAAACCGTGGTTTTCAATTTTTTGGAACCATCAGTCGTACCATTATAAGTGGTGCGGTGCGATTTTGCAAGCCACATGTCCAAAAAGAAAACATTGGTGTGGCAAACCGCGGTTTGATTTGCGGTTTATCGGTTTGGTTGCCCACCCCTAGTCTTAAGTATGTGAGTTGAGAGGCACATTTGACATTTTTTAATTGCAGATATGAACTTTTTTACTCATATCAGGTTTCGCATTAAGTGGCATCCTATGTGTATGTTAATCCTTTTCAAAGCTTTTTGACTTTTATTATGCATGAATGTGTACATACTAGGTGTGGGCATATGAGTCAAACGATACGCTACTTCGGATCGTATTACTCAACTTGCTGCAAAACGAGGCGAGTCATAATATTTTTTTTTCAAAACAATCCGAGTTTGGACTCGACTCGTTTATAAACGAGTACAAACCGAGCCCGAAATTCGTAAACACAAGTACTCAGTTTGGCTCATAAAAAGATGCATAGTACACGTGGCTTTCTACGATTGACTTAAAAGATACATAATACATGTGGAAGCCAAAATAATCTGGACCAGTTAGAACGTGCCACGTGGATTCTAATCTCGAAAGGACGAGCATATCCTTGACGGAGATTACGAAGCGCTACGCCGTCATCTCGGTCAAAGGGAGGTCACGAGATCTCCATGAAGTTCATCTCCTCTCGAGGAGGGCCCTTCGGAGACCACCACATCTCGGGAAGTGATCTCGGAATTCTCATTTAATGCTCATAATAAACCTGCCAAAGAAAGATCTTCCTACAACCACTATAAATAGTGGTCATCATTTGTCATTCAAGGTAATCACAAAATCCTCCACAAACTCCTAAGTTCCACGAATAAATTTCTGACTTAGGCATCGGAGGCCCTTTGGCAAACCCCCCACCGGGGTTAGTCAATTCCTTTGATGTTATTTTCTTTGTTTTGCAGGTTTGTTCGTCATTCAACAAGGTGGACGAAATTTGGACAAACAAATTGGTGCTTTCATTGAGAGCTTGAGTTATGCTCAAGTTTCTCTCCACATCTGAGTATTGAAAGCAATAGTCGATCTACATCTACATTCAAGCAACATCTTTGGATCTACCATTGTTTAAGGTTTGTCCTTGAACAGACATGGTGGACATGTGAAGAATAAGGAGCAAGAAGATGGAGGGCCACACCTCAAGGAACACGATAGTTGCAGTGCCCCAAGCTTGAGACGTGTCATACACTGCAAGCTTGGAGTCATACCTCATCGCCAATCCTCGAGTGGCCCCAATCACGATGCTACCAACAATTCAAGTCTTCGATGACTCGAGACTAGCGGTCTAAACCATTAGCCAGGGAGTAGTGGGGCCTAAGCCTACTCCTCCAAGCAAAGTAGCTGCTCCTATGGGAGGCCATCCTACCCCAGTCGTCTCAACGATTGCGACGATGGGACCAAGCAAAGTAACTGCTCCTATGGGAGGCCATCCTACCCTAGTCATCTCAGCGACTGCGACGATGGGACCAAGGCAAGACAACAACCCTAATGGGAGGCCATCCTACCCTTGTCGTCTCAGCTACTATGACGGTGGGAGCTACTATTGAGAAGCCTAGTCTCGGTGTTCACGGCCCAGACATGGTGTTCGAGGGCTAGTCTCTGAGATCAAAGCCTAGTATCGAAGCTTAAAAACCCAACCTTGGGAAGAGAGGAGACGAGGGCTCAAACGTCCTCGACCCACATCCAGAGGAGAGGAGACGTAAGCGCCCCCCCAAAGCAAGTTAGCTGCTCCTATAGGAGGCCATCTTACCCAAGTAGTCTCAACAACTGCGACGGTGGGACCAAGCTAGATAGTAGCTTTTTACTGTAATCCATCCTACCCTAGTCGTTTCGACGATTGAGATGATGGAACATACCATAGAGAAAGAGTCGAAGGCCTAGTGTTGAGCTGAAAGGCTTAAATCTCAGAGTTCCATGGCTTGGTCTCGAAGCACAAAGGCCTTGTCTCGAGCTTATGGCCTAGCCTCGATGCTTAGGGCATGTTCGTAGAGCTCAGAACTTAGTCTCAGTACTCAAAACCTAGTCTCGAGGGGTGAAGAGATGAAAGCTCCAGCGACCCTAACCCATGTCAGGAATGTGGGAACATAATCTCTAATCTTCCTGATTTGCTGTTATAGGTGGTGAGATGAAGGCTTTAACCTTCAAAACCCACACCAGGAGATGAAGAGACTCATTGGGGAGACCATCAAGCGACACCTTGGCTAGCCCCCTATGGGAGCAGGTTAGACCAGGGCCTAGACTTCTAAAGATCATGGATGCAGTGCGGGATCATCGGGCTATGGTTTCAACCTTAGCTTCCAATCAAGTGGCAACACATGTTGTCCATTCAATTCGATGACTGCTGCCCCGTGGCAGAGCAGACTGAGGCCTCTGTCACATGGTGGCTAAATAGAGCTTCAACCATGGCCAGTGATACAATCCTTCAAGAGCGGCGATCCAAACTACACCACGAGGTGTAGTATGAGATTTGAGCCTAACACTTCAAGAACAGTCGTTGCTCCTCTAGGAGATCATCCTACCTCAGCCGCTTTGGGGGGTTGCGATGGTAGGAGAAAATGTCAAGAGGAGGATCCAATCCTCCCTGAGCCCTGATGAGCGGGTCCCATTGGGATCAAGCTTGGTGGGTCTGTCCGGACCAAAACGTTCATGAAGAACATGCCCGCCAAATTGCGGACCTAACGGCGGCCCTTAACCAACAAATTATGTTGGCTAACCAACAAAGAAGGCTGGTGAACCAATCGCTGACTTGATCGAACGTTATTTGGAATGCAACTGGGGGATCTCTTAACAGGGAGACCAAGAAAGGGCAGTTGTCCTTCTGACAACAAGAAGGGAAGAATCTGGCAATTGATCTCTCAGCAAGGAGAGCAACACAAGCAAGAATGCACTCCCGGCTTGGCCCACGCCTAAGCATAAGGTCCCGATTGGGCCCATCCACGAGTATTCATTCAAGACTTGGTCCTTGGGGGATTCCCAAGGACCTAGTCACCTTCGGAGATCGGGATCACCCCCTCTAGACGACCACTTTGAGGCCAACTCCTCTAATCCCCTCATCCCCAGAGGGGAGGAGAGGAGACCACAACGCCAGCAGCGACTTGCCAAGCTTCAAGTTGCACGTCACTGGAGGCGAAGGATGCCAAGACCTCTACAAGTTGAGGATGTAGAGCAGTTACATGCTCGGCGCCTCAAAGATCTCCGACCACTGGGAGACGAGGAAGATGCCCTCCGAAGACAGTAGCGGTAAACAATGGCCCACCATTCATTGATGAGATCAAGCAAGCAAAACCCCTGAAAAGGTTCTCAGCCCCAAACTTCACTCCCGATCATCCAAGATAGATACTGAGCCCTCAACCAAGCATCCAAAAATTAAGCTCCATATCTCCAGACGAGGCAGGGAGCTAATCAAGGTGGATCAAGCCATGGACAACGATTCATGGGAACCAAATCACTAAGAAGAAAGAATTTATCTCTTTCTTCTTGGTCATGAAGAAGGGGAAGAAGAAATCTAACCCAAAATATCAGCCACAGCAATGGGGTCAAGAAGACAACTCTCATCTCCTCCCCGCTATTGAAGAGGAGATTTGGAGTCCTGAAGAAGATGTGATACTTATCCCCCATGATCCTAGTCGATCAGAGTGGCAAGCTCAAATCAGATCTCGGATTTACCCGAGAGAACGAAATGAGTTCACTATTTTTTTTCGACATAATAGAGACCCTAGAATGCCTACAATGTGAGGAAGTGTTATGTATTGCACATCAAGAAAGATCAATTCGAAATGAAATTATCCTCCTAGAATCGGAGACTCGGCACAAGGCTGCATCCATTGTATCATTTACTCATGCCCAAGAAACATCTATTATGGAGTTGTCAATAAAAATATAAAGTTTTCCCACATGTCTCTCATATTTATGAGAAGTGGTTTTTGATAATTATATGAGACAAAAGGTAGCAGCTTGGAGACGTCCAAGCGCGCCTCCTATCTCCGCTCTTGGCTGGAGACGTCTAAAAACCCGACTAAGGTGACCCATGTTGCTCTCCCTCTTCTACGAGACAGCCCAAGAGGTCTAAAAACTCATTTATGGGTGGCCCATGTTGCATTAATCTCGCATGGATAAGGCAACCCATGAATCATGGCACCTATCCAATGAGGCAACACAAGAGGTCTAAAATCTCGAATAAGGGTGGCCTACGTTGATACGACCCATTCCGGAATTTTTCCCAAAAATTGTAAAATGACCAAAATGCCCTCATGGTCAAACGGTTGACTTTTGATCCTTTAGGAATTTCATACTCAATATTGGACTTCATGCTAAGGTCTCGGTGATGCGATCGCGTCCGCGAAGCCGAATTTTGATTTCGAGTTACAGTGAAGTTGTTACGGACAAAAAATGGGATTAAAGAGTGGGGACAAGTGACATGTGTCGTGCAGGGATTGGTCCATGTGTGGTAATCAAATGTTTGATAGCAATAGGGGTTTTATTAACTATGTTGAACCGGAGTTAACGAGGAAATCAGAGAGAAAACAATGCGCACACATTCGAACTCGTCCAAAAGCGAGTCAACTCACCTCACCGTCGAGTCACCACCGCCGACCACAAATCGGCTCGCCGACCACCTGCACCATGCTCGTCTCGTCCTCGGTGACTCATCCCCGAAGTTGCAGCCTCAGAATCGGCGTGGATAGTCGCCGACAAACACACACAGCAAGTCGACGCAGTGAAGCTTCAACGTCATCGATCTCACGGCGATCATCAATTGGGGAAAGGAAGCCCGGAATCTGCTTCCTTGCGTCGTGGCGAGCTTGGAACACCTTGCGGCGTCTTCAATCGACGTCAAAATCGACCCCGACGAGCCCAATGGAAAACTGGAACTTCCGGCGTGTTTTCCGGCCGATTCCGGCTGAGGTAAGCTTCGAAAGCTATTCTAATAGATTGCTGGAGTTGTGTAGATGGATTTTGGGTTAACATGCATCGAAATTGGTTGAGATTTGAGTAAATTGGAAGTCGCCGGAATCCGCCGCCTTTCGGGGCTTTTTCCGGCCAATTCCGGCGACGGTGAGTTTCAAAAGTGGCAAATTTGGATTCCTGGGATTGTGTAGATAATTTTAGACATAAAATTCATTGAATTTGGTGAAGAATTGATTGAGATTGAGCTATTGGAGTTTCGGCCGGAAAATTTGCAGAAACCGGCGAGTTCACGGCGGCACCGGCGTTGGCGCGGCGGCGCTGACTTCAGCACCGGCGTGCCACGAGGCTGCTGAGTCAGCGCACAATCAACGCCACGTAACCAACACGTGGCTGCCACGTGGAAGCCAGGTCAGCGCCACGTGGATGCCACGCGTCTGCCGAGTCAGCAACACGTCAGCACCGGAGTGTTGACGTCAGTCGACCGTTGACCGCCAGTCAACACCGTTGACCGATGTTGACCAAGTTTGACTGGTGACCATTTTAAAGGTTTTCGACATTCCGGATCCAATGGCGAAGTCCGTTTTGCCATCTGATATACGGTTAAACCCCAATTGAGCAAAACATGGGGAATTGATTGTGGTTATTGATTGTGGTTGTTGGGACATTCAGGCTGAACGAATTCCATGGGAATAGCATAATTGGACCGAGCATGCAGACGAGGATGAAGAGGACCGCCCGGTATCACTGTGAGTGGACGGGTTTGATTTTAAAAGTGTTTTGAGCATGATATGATATATATATATATATATATATATATATTCGCTTATATATATATGATTAAGAATGGTTTCTGCTGGATTTTATGCATATTGTGATTAATGATTAGTACAGATAATGGCACACCTGAGAATCCAGTGGGTTAAATTCCCAGTGGGTTCTAAGCATACGATGTCTGGGCGTTGGTGGTTAAATTCCCCTTGTCCTGACATCCGGGCATGGTGGTTGAATTCCCCTTGTCCTACACACCGTCACTGGTGGTTAAATTCCCCAGGTCGGAATAGATCACGACCGTAGGTTTATATTGTGAAAATGCACAGGTATGCCTATTGTGATACCTTACTGTACTATTGTTGCATGATAGTTATAGTAAAGGCTTTTACTACTTGTCTTCAAACTATGGGGGTTATTATATTGATTTGTAAATGTTTTTCACTGATCTTTATTTTCCATGTCCACTCATCCTTTATTTTGCGCCCCCACAGGTTTTGATACTGTTGGGCACCACCGAGACGAGCGGCAAAGTCCAGAGTAGCTCTATTTCGTGTTACAAAGAGTGAGACTCTCTTTGTCTTTTGTGTTTTTCAGACTTGTGTAAACTATTCATTTCTGCTGTGTAGAAGCTCTGATATTATGTATACAGTTGAGTTGTCGCTTTATCTCCTGTTGTTTTGTCTTTTGTTATTTCTTTTGAGCTTAATGGCTTCGTCACTATTTGGGGGTGACGGCCGCACCTCCCAGGCCCCACTTTCTGGGGCGGGGTGTGTCATACGTTGCTCTCCCTCTTCTGGGAGACAGCCCAAGAGGTCTACCATTTATGGCTGGCCCACGTTGCATTAATCTCGCATGGATAAGGCAACCCATGAATCATGGCACCTATCCAACGAGGCAACCCAAGAGGTCTAAAATCTCAAATAAGGGTGGCCCATGTTACTCTCTCTTTTCTGGGAGACAGCCAAGAGGTCTAAAGCCCTTTTTAACAAGGCAATTCATGAAGATTTCCTTTGCAAAAGTAATTCACCTTAGAGATGAAGGCAAGTGACACTCTCGGCTGATCTCAATCTAGTAAAAGGTCATGTCTTCATTAATTTGGGACAGGAAGGCCAAATTCAAAAGGAAAGGCTACCAGGAATATAAAGTAAAAGAGGCAAGTTGCTTTCATTTCTTCTAGGCCTTCAACCTATTGACTTCGTCTCTAGAAGCCTCCAACTCCGAGAGCACATTCAATGGCTCGGCTTCCTTATCGGCCTTCAACTTTTTGCCCTTCACTTGAAGGGTTACGAGGGTCGAATGAACTCCACACAACTCAGACTCTAGTTTGATTACAAGATCTTCAGATTACGTGAGCTTATGATCCATTTTTCACAAAATTCCTTCTCCTCAACAAGCTTCTCTTCATAAAGAATAAGAGTAGAATTCATGTCCAAATTCTCATCTTCCCATCGCTTCAGTTGATGAGAAGTGGGGGCATGTAAGAGAGATGAATCACTTAAATATTTTTCTTAACTTTCTTGTTTTCAAAGAAGTCAACACAAATCACTATGCCCCCTAAGGTGCTCTCAGGAAGATCATTCAAGTCGACATCAACAAAGAAGTTGCCAATATCATGTCTCATTCATTGCAGCACCAAGATCAAGAGGAATTCCTCAAGCTCTTCCAAATGTTCACTTGACAATTCTCTAGTATACTGCACGAACAAAACCATAACTTCCATGCCATCACTATCAAATGAAGTTGGCAAACGAGGAGCAAGCGGAAGATCCACTGCTGCATCAACATTAAAGCTTCTTGAGACCTCTCTCGAGACCTTCTTGAGACTTTTGATGCAAAAAATGGGATCAACGTCAAGGGTCTGGGTCGGACTGGAGTGTGTCAGGGAGCTAGGAGGCTAGCTCTGGACGTCGGCTTCCGGGTGGGCCCGGAAGGTGGTTCCAGGGACGGAGGTGCCTGCACAGGAAGGAAAATAAAGCTTGGGGCACCGGTGGGGTGCCGGCCTAAGACCCTCCGAAGCTTAAGTCAGCTGAAGGAGGAAAGGAAGGAAAGTCTTAGAGGCAAGTAAGTGTTTGGTGGGAGAGAATGAACTTACTTTCACTTGTGGAAGTGAGGTATTTATAGTGAGGGGAAACCTAGGGTTCCAAGTGGGGGAAGTTGTCCCCTAGGTTACCCCTACCGGGCCTCATGGAGGCCTAGTCAGGCCTCAAGGAGGCTGGTTGGGCCTCTGGGGGCCTTTGTCTGGGCTCGAGTGGGCTTTGCCTGGGGCCAGGTGGCCTTTGTCTGGGCCCGAGTGGGCTTCGTGCTTTGCTGTCTGGGGGAAGTACCATGGTCCTGGACGTGCGCCCCCAGGGGGATAGGCCTCCGGGGGAAGTGATCCCGGAGGGTAGGCTTCCGGGAAGTGTGGTCCCGGAAGGGGGGAGTGGTCCCAGTAGCTCCTTCTTCTGGATGACATGTGGCCGATCCGGGTATGGTATGAACAGAGACCTCTCTCGAAACCTTCTTGAGACCTCTCTCTCGACCTTCCCCGAGACCTCCTTCGAGATCTCAGTCGAGACCTTTCCCGAGATGTACTTCGAGATCTTAGTCGAAATACTCTCCTACTTAAGGACCTCCGCCTCTTTTTTAGCTTTGGGGCTCCCCACTTCCTTCTGGGAGACCTCAAACTCTATGCGGATCTTAGATAACTTCTCTCTCTCAGATTGCAAGTTAGAGAACTCCCTCGAGAAACTTGCCAATGGCTGAGGCGAGATCAGAAGCTACTTATAAGCACCTCTCCTCAGAGCAGACTAGAGCGGACTTCAGAGAAGACACCTCATCCTCTGACCTGTGTAATTGATCAGAAGTGGGGGCAAGCTCCTCCCAAAGATGCATACCCCTTTGAAAAACTGTTTCAAGTCAACAAAATAGAAACTTTTACAAGACGAGTAGTCCAAGGCCATCAATATGGCTTGAAGATCTCGTAGCGTGAAGTTGAGTAACCAACGAGATCTCAAGCCTAGAAATCAAGATCTATCAACTTGAAGACTCGCAGTGTGAAGTATAGTAACCAACGGGATCTCATATTGATATTGATATCAAATTTAGACAAGTCTCGACCTTTGATTTTGAAAGGAATCAGCACGAGACTCACCCTAAGGCTCCCTAGCATCCTTTACACCGCTCTCAAACCTCCAAAAAGATGAAGGTCAGAATCTCAAATCTCCTAGAAGATGAAGATCAGACTCTCATACCTCCAAGAAAGAATATTAGACTCTCAGGCCTTCAAGAAGATGGAGATCAGACTCAAACCTCCAGGAAAAAAAGATACATTGAATTTCATCCATTTAAGTCAGCTCAGTATCAGTAATGAAACTCTCTATTTCAACTCCCCCGTGTTAAGGGAGGCACCATCACATTTCTCCAAATACTCAATGGAAGGCTTACCAATCAGCTTCTCAGTCGACACCTTAGTATCAAGACCTGCATCAATACACAACCCTTCATATACTGGGGGCAATAGAGGAGCAAACCACAAGCCAACAACAACATCACCATTGAAGTCATCTCTCGAGACCTCTCCCGAGACCTCATTCGAAACTTCTCTCGAGACCACTCTTGTCGAGACCTTTATCAAGACCTTTTTTGAGACCTTGTCCGTCTTCCATAAACAACTACCCATCATAACTTTTTATAATTCTCATTGACCAGGTACGTGTAAAATAGTTTTGAGTATTGAACATAGTCCGAGCCTAATTCCCTCTGATGGTTAGGCCATAAGGAGGTCGACTAGGTTCATGTTTCTTCTCCTGATGGCTATGACGTAGGGAGAGGAAGCCGGTTTCGGACTATGTGATATGCTTGATCTACTTTTGTCCAAGTCCTTAAACACTTCAACTTATCATGAAGAAGTGAATTTGGCTTTTTACTTGCTCCGGTGAGAAGATATGCAAACGTCCTTCCCTCGGACAACAAGAAGACAACACCTCGTCTCCAGCAGGGCTCTCGGTCAGCCAATCGTTAGGTCACTATCTCTTCTCCTCAGGAGATGAGAACTGATTCTCCTACGAGGCCCTAAACTCGACGCCAGGTTGGAGAAGAAGCAAAGAAAAGAAAAGGACTGCATCTCCGTTTTGTTTTCTACATCAACTCAGGCAAATGTGGGGGCATTTGTGGAAGCCAAAATAATCCCGACCAGTTAGAACGCGCCATGTGGATTCTAATCTCGAAAGGACAAGCATACCCTTGACGAAGATTACGAAGCGCTACCGCCGTCATCTTGGTCAAAGAGAGGTCACGAGACCTCCATGAAGTTCATCTCCTCTCGAGGAGGGCCCTTCGGAGACCACCACATCTCGGGAAGTGATCTTGGAGATCAGACAATCATTCAAGTGCATTTAATCTCATTTAATGCTCATAATAAACCTGCCAAAGGAAGATCCTCCTACAACCACTATAAATAGTGGTCATCATTTGTCATTCAAGGTAATCACAAAATCCTCCACAAACTCCTAAGTTCCACGAATACATTTCTGACTTAGGCATCGGAGGCCCTTTGGCAAACCCCCCACCGGGGTTAGTCAATTCCTTTGATGTTATTTTCTTTGTTTTGCAGGTTTGTTTGTCATTCAACAAGGTGGACGAAATTTGCAAACAATACATGTAACTTGTAGTACAATAGCAACTCTAAATCCTCTAAAAACTCTAGAGTGATTGTTTATTGGGAGATTATATCTCCACCCAATAATTATCCCACCACACCCAATATACACTACACACCCACTTTATTTTTTTCAAAAGTCAAAATTTCTCACTACACCCAATATTAATTCCTAAAAGACCCTCCTTCACTAACAATCGTGGGATTTGATCATGTGGCTGTGAGAAAAGCTCCAATTTTTTAGTGGGGTCTACTCCTCACCACCACCCACAACTCCCAAACGGAAGACCTCCGCCGCCACTTCACCGACGCCGACAAACACCACACTTATTAGTGAAATATAAATACAAAGTTTCACAGAATTTATGAGAATTGTGAAGGAGTTTTATTTCAGTTTCCTTCATCTATTCCTGTTTCATTTAATTTGTAGATGACGATATACCACACTTTATCATGAACTATTTAAAGATCCTACAACTGCATATACAAATACAAGAAGCCAAGCTGAAGCGCCTGATTATGAAACATTCTCGACGAGTTGTCAGGGGCAAGTCCTCTCTACTGCCGCATTTCATCAAACACATTGTGTGCAAGTTTTGTACTTGGGTCACAAAAGAAGCACACAATGGGCCTTTAGGCATACATCCATGAATGAGGCAGCCAACCATCTCTGCCACCGCTACCGTCCCCTTTCGCCATTCTAATCCCAAAAGAAGCACACAATGGGCCTTTAGGCATACATCCATCCACAATCAATTAACGGATTTGAATATAACAAAACAAACAAATCAAATTGAAAGCTCGACGAAAGAGAAGAAAAAAAAAACATCCCCGCAGCCATGGAGTTGTGGTTGTCGGCGTCGGTGAAACGGTGGCGGAGGTCTGGGGAATTATGTCTGCAGCATCATTTGAGGTGGGCAGGTTTTTTAGTAATTATATATCAGGATAATATAGTAAATTCATAATTAAAGAGTTTGATGGGTGTGGAGAGATAATTATTGGGTGGGATATAAATTCCCTTGTTTATTCTTTAGTGCTTAAAAGAATACACAAAAAATCATTAAAGAGATAGACCAAATGACCATCTCCATAGCCAATGCTTCTCTTCTTCATTGACCATCTCCATAGCCGACAATTTATATAATAACTTGTTATGTATACTTGCAAGTTTCAAATATTTTTATAGTGGCAGAGTCATATGGAATCCTTTTTATCATGTTACATTTTTAGTTTTTATGTAGATACCTAAATAATTTTGATATGAACTCATATAACTTGCAAACTCGACTCATTTTTTAATGATTTCAAACAAGCCGAGTTCACTTTTGAAAATACAAAACTCGAACCGAATCGAACTCGTTTCGGAATCAAACAAGTTGAGTTAGAGAGTCCACCAAAAATATGCACGACCCGACTCGTGCACAGCCCTAGTACATACTGTCTATTTATCGACTTTGTACATTATCGACTTTGTACATGATATTTTTTTAAGAGAAACGGTGGCTCATTAGCAAGAGGCAGACAACTTGGATTAGAAGACCCCATGTACAGACAACTTGGATTAGAAGACCCCATGTACAAACTGTAGTCTTGGAAGAGGACATTCGCAATAAGATCTGGTGGGTCCTCGTACCAAGCAAATGAGAGCTACTAAAGGACATTGATCCAAAAAGAAAATCCCACCCTTGTGAGTGGGCTCGGGATGATCCTGATCGTGAACAGTGGATCCTGATCTTGAACAGTGGAACCTTATTCCGTTCCGATCCCAATTTCACCCTAGAAATGCATTTCGCTCTCGATCCCAAGTATTAGGGATCCTGAATGTCGCAATCCCGAATTCTCGAGAACGAGATTGGAAGTTATCGGTGATCCCGAATTTTGTGATTTGAAGAGAAAAAGAAGAACAAACTCAGCTCAAAATCGGAAATTTCGAACAAAAATTGGAAAAAAAAATTGATTGAACTAAAAATTGGAACAAATTGGGACATATCGATTGATATCCCAGTCCGATCTTTCCTTGACCAAAATCCACATCCCCAAAGGAGCAAAACCTAAATGAAAACAGATAACATTAATCCCAACACATAATCATAAACAACAATTCCAATCCAGAATAAAGCAAATACATGATTATATAGCAAAATATACACAAAACAAGCATTAGCATAACACAAATTCAGAGAGAATCACGGTTTTTTTAAAATCGGTTCCGGTTCAGGTTCTTGTTTTTCGGGATGAGGTCGGGCTGGATCCGGAATTAAAAACTCAGCTCTAATTGGAATGAATATGTGTGTATAAATTTGGCGCTATGGTTCGTTACAAAGTCAACTAAAAGGGGAGGGGAAAACAATCTCTTTTCGGGTTAGTGTACTTGTATGGAACTTTCTGAGAAATTGCGTGTGATGGTGTCACCCAAAGAAGCTTTCGGGGTTTGGCATCTTCTAATTCTGCTACAAAACCCAACGAAGCAAGAAGTGTCATTATGCAAAATCCTTCCAATGTCAAAGGCTCAAAGGAAGAAAAGAATAACGAAGGCTCAAGTAGCAGAGACTACAAAGATTCTTGCTCAACTAAATTGAAGAGAAGAAGAAAGGTAATCAATTAGCAGAAATCGAACGAAACATGCAAATACCCACGAATGCACGTCATTGCGATCACCCAACTCCTTCATTGGAATATATTCCATTCTTTCAGGCATTTTATCGAACGCTTGTGCAGCCCTCCACAGAATAAGACAAACTACCACTTTTCATTCTTTTAGCACTGCAATTTGCTTACTGGGTAAACAAGAGGATTGAGAAATGGAAGCGAAGCCTGGGTGGTTGCTGGTGTTCGTATCGGTGCTGGTGGTGGTAATCGGTTTCTCTGCAACTTTGTCATCAGCTTCTTTTGGTGATCAGTACTACCGGGGGAGAAGGAAATGTACGGGCGAAGCGACGTCGTCCGTGGTGTTCAACCGCCCGGCTTCCTCGGTTGTGTTACCCGTTCATGGAAACGTGTATCCTATTGGGTATATAGTGCTGGGCAAGGCAAAGCTAATAATAATGTGTTTTACTTTTGTGCTCAATTTCAGACTTCCAACTCAAGTCATTGGTGGTTTGTTTTTGCAGGTCCTATAATGTCACCCTCTACATTGGTCAGCCTCCAAAGCCCTACTTTCTTGATCCGGACACCGGTAGTGATCTCACATGGCTCCAATGCGATGCTCCTTGCGTCAGATGCACCGAGGTGATTACATCAGAATGCTGTTTGATTATCTCAAATTATATTAACTTTTTGCTTCTATGAAGTCATAAGTTGCTACTAGTTGTAACTATAGCTAAATACGAGAACAGAAACTGCACCATGGAAAACTTGGCATGCAATACTCAAATGCTATGCTGAAGCAGCCAATACTTGTCCTGCTTGGGCCATCTACATCTATTGCTTCGCCTTCTGACTGATTTTCTCCCCGTGATTAATTGTTCTACGTCATTTACATGATTTGTTTCAGCTCATTTCCTGATTTCTGACAATCTATATCCTGAATGCTAAAGGATCGTTACGGAAAAAGAGTCTTAATGTATATATTCGTCCGTTCTCTATGCAGGCTCCTCATCCATATTACCGGCCCAATAATGATCTAGTGGTCTGTAAAGACCCCCTCTGTGCATCCTTGCACTCACCAGGCTACAAGTGTGAAAATCCAGAGCAATGTGACTATGAGGTTGAGTATGCAGATGGTGGTTCATCTCTCGGTGTACTTGTAAAGGATGCTTTTCCTCTTAACTTTACAAATGGATTCCAGCTACGACCTCACCTCGCTCTCGGGTTGGTAACTTTGTTTGCCTACATGGTGTAAGCTTTATTTAAATGTTTCTTGAAACGGAGTAAGGCCAGAGCATATGTTTATCTTTCCTTTGTGCTTGTTCTTTTATATCCCCTCCACAATCATCTCATCACATCATGCCAATGAAAGAGATTGCCATAGCACTATTTAACTTTATATCCTTACGAAATCAGTTATTTGATATGTGGCCAGCATGCTAAGATTTCTGTCTGTTACGTGCAATGTAGGGCTTTCTTTCCCTTTTTGTTTTTCTTTCTAAGAGATTTTCTAAACTAATATCACTTTACAACTTCCAGTAAATAGCTACAGATAGCTACGTAAAATTGGCATATTACTCAGGTTACAAAAGTTATATTATCTAGATCTGTAGTGAGAAGAATTAATGCAATCAAACTTCTCAGAAAATAGTTGACAATGCAGTGTTGCCAGTTATGATGATCTGGGATGAATATAGAATCTGAGTTCAAACTATGATGTAGAACAGACACAAAGCATTTAGATTACACTTAGTCACCACAAACCAACATTTCTCAAAGTTGCTTACATACTCGCTCGTGGTCATTTAATTGTGTACTGTTCCTTGTCTACAGGTGTGGATATGATCAACTTCCTGGATCATCTTATCATCCCATAGATGGAGTCCTTGGACTTGGCAAGGGAAAATCCAGCATCATTTCACAACTTAGTGGTCAGGGTCTGGTGCGAAATGTCATTGGTCACTGCTTAAGTAGCCGAGGTGGAGGGTTTTTCATCTTTGGGGATGACTTTTATGATTATTCTCGAATAGTTTGGACTCCAATGTCACTTGATTATTCGTAAGGAAGCTTGCTTGAACCCTATGTTTCATCTTGCACACATTTTTGCTTTTGCTTTTTTACATAACACTTAAAAACCTTGAATCATAACCGTCTTCTCCTTCAACAATTCTCCTCCTTGTTGTTTTATGGCAGAAAACATTACTCTCCTGGACTTGCGGAGCTCGTAATTGGGGGAAAATCTACTGGATTTGGAAACCTAATGATGGTTTTTGACAGTGGGAGTTCTTACACTTATCTGAATTCACAGGTGTATAATTTTTTGACATCATGGGTAAGTCCGAAACTTTGTCCGAGTAGCCAGAATTTGCATTAGCAGTACCAGAAATATTTTCGAAGTTTGATAGGTTTATCCCTTTCCCCTTCCAATTACTGAATTCTTTCGAATATCATAAACTTTTCGATCTTCTTCTATACTATAGCTTGTCTCTTCACCGAATCTATTCAATAAAAATTTTAGAACTTTTCTTTCTTTTAATGTTTATACTGTTCGAATAGTCGATGATTCATTCTGTTCTTGTCATATTGTAGTTGAAAAGAGAACTAACTGGAAAGCCTTTGAAAGAAGCTCTAGATGACAGGACTCTCCCACTCTGTTGGAAAGGGCGAAAGCCATTTAAAAACATACGAGATGTCAAGAAATACTTCAAGCCCCTCGCACTAAGATTCTCCAGTGGTAGAAAAGATGTAACTCAATTTGACTTGCCCCCTGAAGCTTATCTAATAATATCGGTAAATTCGACCTTCGATTATTTACCTATTGATTTTGATTTCCATTGCAAATAGAAGAGTACGTTGCGTCTGAAAACTAATGATATGTCTACTGCTAGTCCAAGGGAAATGTTTGCTTGGGAATTCTAAACGGTACTGAAGTTGGGCTGCAAAATTCAAACATCATTGGAGGTAAGAGTTTGCTAACTTATGAACCATGAATTCCGTAAAGGCACAATATTGATTAATCTTTTGCTTTACTTTTGTAGACATTTCAATGCAAGATAAGATGGTGATTTATGACAATGAGAAGCAAATGATTGGATGGGCTCCTGGAAACTGTGATCAACTACCCAAGCTTAGAAGTTTCAGCTTTTGGTGATGCTTCATGAGTTTCAGACTTCCCTGTTTTATATGCTTGTGGTGTCCGAGCAATATCCTTCTGTAAGATACAAATTATATTCTTTGGTGTTGCTCTAAATATAGGAGGAGAATAATTCCACTTCTTCTGTAGATACACATATATTGTACATTCAATGTGGAAAAATAACCCAGTACGCTACACTGCAAATTTGTGGCAACTCTAGTGATCTTCTTTATCTTTCAAACTAAAAGTACTCATCTAACTTCACCATTGGAAAGCCCTTGGTTAACATCCAATAGGCTACTTTTCTGTGATCCTTGAAGAGATATAAATAATCAATTTTGTAGGCTACTTTCTGGAATTTGAAGGAGAAAACAGTATGGGCATTGTAACCAGAAGAGCAATTATAGATACTTATCACAATTTGCTAGTGCAAGACGTCTAATTATGTATAATTTTGACTAATCTAAGTCAATTTGCACCTCCATACCGAAAGAAACAAGGACAAGCGGCGTACTCAAGAAATCTTTCTACACCTGTCTGATTTTATTGTTACCATCCAAGCAAAGCCCTGATTATGCTGAATATGTTGCCGCTGAGGACGGCCTTGAGCAATTTTTGCTTTTCAGGTGTGTAAGGCGGGTACCTCAAAGATGAATCTCCACTAAAACTTCTATAGAGAACTGCCTTATTGTGGCTAAAACCATCAAAGGAAAATTTTCCGTGGTATGAACCCATTCCACTCTCCCCAACTCCTCCGAAAGGTAAACCGCTTATGCTAACCTGCATGTATAGACGATTTTGTAATGCATCCCAAGAAGCAGAAGTTGATCGATGATAATTAAGGTCATCGTCGTTTTGGTTTTCTGAGATGCAGGAATGAAGAGAAGACTCACGTGTAAGACGGTGTCGTTGATTAGCATTCCTCCTGATGATACGTTTTCCACAAAGGCCTTCTTCAACTGCTCGTTTTCTGTAAAGACATATACTGCAAGAGGCTTTGGCTTTGAATTTATCACATCAAAGCTGTCTTCAATCTTCTCAACCTATGACAAACGAGAAAAAGGTGTCGACCGAGCATGAGATGGGAACAGTTTGGCATTGGTCAATTCTCTCAAGTAAGATGCAATATGAGTACTCACCGTGACAATAGGCATCAATGGGCCAAATATCTCTTCCTGCATAATCTGAGAGTCTTCTGGAACATCCAACACGAGGGTTGGAGCTATTTTCCTGCATCGAATAATGATAGTATAAGGAAAATTCTTAGGAGAATATTGATTGTACAATAAATTTTCTCGGATAATTTTGTAGCATCCCATGAAAACCAAGGAGAGTCACTGTCCTACTCACAGTTGGTTCTCATTCCTTTGTCCTCCGAGGACAATCTTATCAGAGACCTTCTCCTCATCCAACAGCTTTTCCAAACGAGTAAACTGGGTTGAGCTCACTATACGGGATATATCCTTTGAGTTCATTGGATCTTTCCCAAAGAATTCCTCAAGTTCATTTTTCAGAGATTCTATCTGTTAAGTAGACATAGTTTCATAAAAAGTAACTTGAAGCATGATGAAGAGGCTAAGTATATTTGTGCTTAAGTTTTCCAAGGAGATTATCTCACATACCAGCTTTGGAGCAAAGTCTTTAGTAGTTATAATGTAATCAACGCCAATGCAGGCTTGTCCATTGTTCAATGCCCATTTGCCTGCTATTATCCTCCTAACAGCAACCTTAGAGGTTTAAACATAAACAGTTAAATTAGCCATGCCAAACAGAGTTTAGAAGAATGTAATAATGACCTAAGAGAACCTATTACTTGCAAGTTAACATCTGAGTCAACGACAGCTGGGGACTTTCCACCTAGTTCTAGAATGACAGGCGTGAGGTGTTTTGCAGCAGCAGCCATCACAATGCGCCCTACTCTTGCACTACCTGCAAAATTTACAAATACTAGCTAGTCACGATATCTCAAATTTGCTAGGTAGCTAGGATGAAATGAAGGGCATGTTTCTATTATGTACTGTTGTATGAAACCAATCCAAAAAGGAACTCGCATAAAATTGAGGAAGATGGCAACTAGGACTTATAACCTGTGTAGAGTATCTTATCCCACTTCTGTTCCAGTAACGCAGTTGTTTCGGGAATAGCCCCCTCAACAACTTTTACAGCTGAGTTGTCTAAATATTTCTCTACTAACTGTGCAAGAAGTGAAGATGTAGCTGGAGCAATTTCTGAAGGTTTTAGCACAACAGCATTGCCCGCTGAAATAGCTCCAATGACTGGATCAAGAGATAACACTGGAAAATAAAATAGCATCTGTTATTCAAAATATCTGTCAATTGATGGCATGGTTTAATAAGGAAAGCTTTGGCAAGGAAAGCCTATCTATACTCATAAGAAAGCTATGCTTAGAAAATAGTTTTACATTCTAAGAGAAACATATTTGACCACAGGACATAAACAATGCAGTTGTAGCCTACAAAATGTTAACTGTTCAAAACAACAAGCACCAGATTCATGTAGCCTACAAGACATAAATGCAGTTGTCTCCAGGTTTACAGAATGCTAAGTATCATCATAAGTAAGGTGTGCTCTTTCATTTGTGGATACTTATACTTCTAATAATCTGAAGGGCTTTGAACTGACTCGACTGAGATGTGTGCATGAATTTGCAGAAACAAATCGTACTAACATACAGAAAGGAAAGTTCCATGTTGAGATGACCAACACAACTCCTAGAGGTTCTGACACAATTTCTGCTGACGACGGATATGTTGTAATTGAAGTGCTGACCTGAAAAGTGCATTGACAAATCTACTTCAGAACATATATGTATTATTGTACATATTCGAAGATAAATTGGTTGACAAAAAGTGTTGATGACCAAAGGATATTTACTCTAATCACCTTTTGTGGAATCATCCAGTGTTTCAATTCTTTCAGTGCCTCATTACATGAGGATTTTGCCGTAACAATCTGCAACCGCCAGGGATCTATTAGTATTATTATTATTATCATTTCCTCTATTAGTGCTATATCCTTGTCCCTCTATCTTATACAACGCATGATATGAACAAGAACTAAAAGCACACCAAGACTATCTATTATATATAAAATAACTAAATGGAGAACAGAAGGTAGCAGAAATTATTCAATCAGAAAGAACCAAAGGAAAAGAATGAGACCTCAGATATAAATGCTTCAAGCTCAGGCTTTGAGAGATCCTTATAAAGTGCTTCAGTAATCTCTTTCTCTTTTTCTTCAAGCATCTTTGCAATGTTCTCCAATTGTGACATTCTCCACTCATAGCTTTTGGTCCTTCCCGAGTTGAAACTCTTTCGCATCTCCTTAACTAGCAAATTAGCTTTGTCTGCATCGAATGTTTGTTTTTCTTCCACCTCCGCGGTTACAGCGGATAGAGTTGCAAAACAAGTTTTAGTGCTAAAAGCAGAACAAAGAAAAATCATATAAGATTATGGAACTTAAGAAAGTATGAATGATATATGTTAACGAACTAGTGTGTTTATAGACGAAAAGAAATCTTACGAGTAGGAAGAGAATGTAAGTTTGGGGGAGGACATATGTGTGCGATAGGTGGTTCGCTGGAACCCGTGAGTAAAAGCTCTGCTGCTTCCAGTAGCCGTCAAACTGCTTCCATTACAATCAAGTTACTCGAGTAAGCAAACTGGCATATTGGTTTAGTTAATAAGTCTTCCACTGATATGATTGCCATGAAATTTAATTAGTGAAATAGATATGGAGCTATCCATTCGAAGATCAAGATATGTGCTAATGATCAGTGGGAGATCAATGTCTGATAGTTACTACTCAATTCTTCCATTCCATTTTTAGTCGTCTCAGGAAAAAACTGCAGGAGGGAGTACTGGGGAAGTGAGTAAAGAGTTTCTGTGGCAAAGTAGAGTGCTTTCACTGCTTCTTGGTATTGGATTGCATGGTTTATTAGTTGTTCGTTGTGTGTTGAATGTGCTGCACTTGGATTAGCTTGTGTTCTTGTAGATGAATATACAAGTTACAACGGATGTTTGATGACCAGCCCCGGTCGTGTTGCCGGAACACGCCAGAAATTGCTTCATCCTAGCTATTTGCCAAAAGAAAGAAAAAGGCACAACAACATATTTTCTGTCTACTTCACATTCTTCATTGTTTATCTGGCTGTTAAGTTAAGCAATACGATATGATTACACCAACACTTACATTAATTTGAATAACAGTAGTGACGAATAACTGAGAGGAGAAAGAAGAGTGTGATTACCTGCAATTCCTGTAAAGATCAATGCAGAGGCCTTTCATGGCTGAGAAGAGAGCAACCCAATACTTCAATTCGTCAGTTCTTCAGTAGAAAGCTGCATGCTAACCCTTTACTAAATACATATTTATTCTGCAATCTACATTATTTATTAAAGTGCCTGAGTATTTGAAAGCTCTGAAAACGTACGTAAGTGCATAATTACAAGTATAGGACCAAGCGTAGGGACCAGCAAGGCAGTAGCCAATAGCAGCATTATGAGAGAGCTTCAATTATAGAAAGAGAAGAAGATAATGCTGAGAGACGGATGGTTGGTGGTTACTAGGCTTGCGAGTACCCTCTAGACATCCATATGTACAAAAGTCCCCATGTGATTTGTTTGTACCATTGTAGTTCGATGTTGACAACACAATCTAAGGAGACCATCAGAGATTCACGAGTCCGTACTAATTTGTAGACTAAAAAATATCTCGATACCATGTTGTACTTACACATGTTTGATTAAACACTGTGAATGAATTTCCCTTTCATGTTTCCGTTCCGTCATCTCCCAAGGAGCAAATTATGCTCAAAAGAGTGATGGCCATGGCCGAGGAGAGGCGATATCTCGGTATCACTGAGATTGTGTTTTTTTTTTCTTTTGCCATCTTATAATCGTACATGTAACTTTTTCAACCAAACATCAAAATATAAAATAAACAGTTATTTTATTTTATTTTATTTTATTTTATTTTTTTGTGCGTATTGGGGAAGGGCTAAAGCCCCCAAAACAAAGGCAAATCAAACCAAACAAATTCTTTCACATGAAAAATATCAATAAGCATCAAATTAACCAGCGTACCTAATACATGAAAGTTCAAAAGTTGGGCTGGACTATTTTTTTATTTTGATAAATTTACATTACAAAATCCGCGATATTAGTATATGAAAAAGAGAAAGTTGGGCTATGCTTAAGCACTACCTAGCCCATACGTCCCTCCGCCTTCGTGTGTAGGGAAGGCCATGTTTCCTTGATGATCCTTATATTCGCATGACTAAACGATACAGATTAGAGGGAACTGGACCGCTGTAAATTAGAAAATTTTGTGGCTTCTAAGAAAGGAAATTTGCTTTGGAGTCCAACTCGGTCGCTAATGCTACTATTTGATGATTGATTTACAGCATATGATTGTACTAATTCCGCTACTTTTGAACTTTTCCATTCATGTTTGGATTTGTTACTCATGTTTGAATTTGATGGCAGGATAATAATTCATTTAAAAAGTGGAGCAAGCAAGGGGTTTCGAACCCCAAACCTTGTACATGATTTAGCTGCGACCTAATCGCCATCAGTTTCCTAACTTGTAGAGAAACCTTGTATTATAAAAAAACAACCCAATACCATCTTCCTCTTCTTCATCTCCAATTGGAAGAGGTAAAACGAAGAAAGATTCCACTTTTGCGATAAATCTCTCTTTAGTATTGCAGCGTCGCGTATTTCAACGCCTACTTATCCGAGCTTACTTCCGAGAAACGGCCAAGTTGTACCGACTCCGCTACTGCTCTCCTCATGGTAAGGAATTGGAGATTATGTTCTTAATTGATATTAGTTGCTTGACTATTAGGAATTCTGGGCTTGATTGGAAGTTTTCTTGCACTTGAGAATGTAATTTGAAAGAAAAATCAGTATCCTTGATCTTGATCTTGGCCAAAGCAGCTGTAGCTAAATCGAATTCACTAGCGAGAAGTTTACTGGCTGCCCATTGTGAGAGATTTCTTTCTCTCTGTTAACGGATCTGCTTACCGAGCTTCTCACATTTCAATTTTACTTTTCTTTTCTTTCACTTTAAGTTGTGCTATTGATTCATTGAATCGAATGAAGTAGATGTCGGTTTTTATGTATATATGAGAAAAGGGAGAGAAGAGAGATGGCATAGCATTTAGCCTTCTCTCATATGAATCCAACAAATTTCATTTCATTTTTGGATTACCTTCCTTGAAAGAGTAAATCAATGACAGTTATGCAGGTTCTGTACACTCTGGAAAGTATTATAAGAACGTAGTGGGGAACGCTGCTCAAATTTCCAGTGAAACTTTCCGTTTGCACTTGGAGAAGATATCGTTTTAAAGCTCCATACATTGCATTTCCAATAAACAAGTTCAAAATTTCGCTTAGTATTTACAGAGAGCTCGACATCCATTGCTACCATATCGTTTACAACCCTCATTCAAAGACCTCCCATACCTTTAGCTTTGTGCCCAATGGCTGTAGAACCAAACATAGAGTTTCAACTAGAGCTTCTCCCACTTGCCAACTCGCAGACCCCTTTGTTCTTCAATTGGCCGAAGCCCTTGAAGACTCTCTACCCTCTTCTTCCTCACCTCCTTTACCTCTCCAAAACCTCATAGACTCTTCCTCTGAGGCCCTCCTCTCAACCCCATGGTCTTCTTGCAAAGACAAGCCTTTTCGCTTCACAGACACCTCCTTCATCAAGAACTCCCAAATCAAACTCATTTCCTCCCCATCAAGCTTTTCAAGCATTTTGGAAGATACCCATCTCCCCAATCTGGTCATAGTGGATGGGTTTGTTGTAAGTTTCTCCAAGTTAAGTGACTTGGCAGATGGGGTATACGTGGGCAACTTTCTAGAGCTCACAGAAGAGACCATTATGAAAAGGGTGTCTGAGTTTGTGTATGTAACTAGTCCTTAGACATGAGGCATCTTGGGATATCTTGTGCTTAGCATCATAAACTTTGACTTTATTTCAAGGTCGCTACATGGTTCAGTGACCCCATAGGTAAAGATTGGGTTTATGGTTATAGGTTCGAAGGTACATGAATGCGCAATATGGAATCTATCATCTTCCAGTAATTAGTTCAATGGAAGGCGATATCCCTCAGAAGCCACTTGACGATCCATTTCAGAAATCTCTGCGCAGAGTGTTTATTAGTCAAGCGTCGGTTTGTAAGAACCGCTTCGTCAGAGATGGATCTTGGTGATTGAGATTCTTTATAGTGATTTGACAAATCTCCATATTACTCACATCTCAATCGGGATATAGATGATAGAAGGACCGTATGACATTGTAACTACAAACCAAGGTTCGAAAGAAAAAGGTGTTGGAAATTGCACTATAGGATCACAAAATTACAAAGATCAATAGAATAAGAAATTGATACAAAGAATGAAGAAATGAGAATTGCTTATCGAGATGGCTGAAGCACAGTAATCCGTTGTCCTTAAAACCGATTTCTCCCCCTCGGGTTATTGAACCGGTGCAGCAGGGTGATAGCGTCCGGTCTCCAGGATTCGATAGCCCACTCGGCGATATGGGTGCACTCCCAATATCGTGTCGAGTCGAACTTTTCTAAGGCACTCAAATCACACCAAACTTGAAGGGGAATTGTTTTGTTAAACTTCTTCAAAACTCTGTATATAATAACACTAACTTGGCATTGCTTATATAGCAATGTCATATGACCAAAAACGTTGCTAAGCTTTAATGGAGATAAATGACAATATAATGGTACTAAATGACACCAACGGCTAATGCCTTAAGTGTCCAATAAAAATGACACACCCCGACCCAAAAAGTAGGGCCCGGGAGTGCGGCCATCACCCCCAAAGAGTGACGAAGCCTTAAACAAATAAAAACGACAAAAACGGAAGAAAAAGAAATACAAATTAATATCAGAGCATCTACAGCGGAAGAGAAATAACACACTACAACTGCCCCAAGGGCGGAATACACAGCTGTACAGCTTAACTCATAACCTGCCTGACAAAGACAACGAAGATCTCCTACCCTTCGTTGATGGAAGTAGAGCTATCGGCAGGTCTCAGTCGTCTCGGTGATGCACTTCAGAATCAAATCCTGAGGGGGCGCAAAAACAAGGGTGAGTGGACGGAAAAAGAAGTCAGTGAAAAACATTTAACAGATATGCCAATAACCCCCTCTGTCAAAACAGATAATATAATAATATCATACCTCAATCCAGCCAATACGTACAGTAACTAACATCCGAGCAACCTATACACACAAAACATACCCAACACTACAACGTAATGTGGTCGAGGGCCATATCACCCGACCGAGATATACCTCTCATGAACGAGGGCCATATCACCCGTCCAAGATATAATATGTGGTCGAGGGCCATAACACCCGACCGAGATATATCTCTCATGAACGAGGGCCATAACACCCGTCCAAATAGCGTTCCCACGTGATCTCATGGACGAGGGCCATACCTCCCAGACCATGATTTAATGGATGAGGGCCATACCACCCGATCCATACAATGCGCCCCTAATAGTACTAATCGCAAACAAACCACCTAGGAAAACCAAGCAACGACTACCAACAATAGTCACAACCAGCAGCATAACCAATTTATAAGCATAAAAACATACAAATATAAATATACGAAAACAAAGCACACTCAAACACATTTAAAACCAAAACCGTCCACTCACAGTGACACCGGGCGGTCGTCGTCGTCCTCCTCTGTAGGCACGATTTGGTTATGCTGTTTCCTCGAAATCTGATCACCTAACAATCCCAATAATCCAAAGTTAATAATCGAAACTTAACGAATAACCGAGAAACCCTACTTTTCCTTGTTTTGCTCAATCGAGGTATTACCGTATCTCGGATGGCAAAACGGAGTTCGCCATTGGATCCGGAACGTCGTTTCCACTCGGATAAGTGGTCGGTCAACAGTGGTCAACGCCGGTCAACGGCTGCTGACGTCAGCACCGGCGTGCTGACGTGGCAATGACCTGGCATCCACGCGGCACTGACGTGGCAGACACGTGGCGCTGATGTGTCACCACGTGGCATCCACGTGTCACTGACGTCAGCACCGTCGCTGACATCATCGCTGTCGCCGTCGCCGGAAACTGGGAATTTTCCGGGCGACTGTTCACCCGATTTCAAAACCCTCTATCTTCCTCATTTCTTAACCAAATTCAACGATTCTTATATGGAAATTCATTTACGGAAGCCAAGGAATCCAAATATGCAACCTTTAGAACTCACCTTGCACTGTGCTGGCCGGAATTACGCCGGAAAGCTCGCGGGTTCCGTTCGTCTTGTTGCCGGCGATTCCGTGGGTTTCCGTCGACGATGTGGGGTGTTTCGGCTTCGTCTCGGCGAGGGAAAGCTGTTTCTGGGTTCCGTTTCTCCGATCTGTGGTCGGACGAAGAAGATCGGCGACGAGGGGCGTTCGGCGGTCGGCGGCTTTCTCTTTTGGGAAAGTCGCGACTGGTTCTGGGCTTGGCCAACCCGGTTCCATCTTTCCCAAAATATCTCCCTATGTGGCCAAACAAATTGTGCCACGTGTCAAGCACACACCCATTGCATGTGTTTTTGTCCGTAAAGCCTTCGTTACAAATCGAAATACAATTCCGTCTTCGAGGACGCATTCGTATCGACGAGCTCTTCGCATAGAGTCCCCTATTGTCTATGTACATTTCCACTGTTCAAAAGTCAACCATTTGACCCAACAAGGGCATTTTGGTCATTTCATACATTTTGGGAAATTTTCGGAACGGGTCGTATCAAAAAATCACATAAAAACATAAATTAATATTGGTTTAAAGACCATAAGATTTGCAACGGAAAAGTCATTAAAATTTGAATCAATCCAACAATCCCCCACTTGATTCAAAATTTGATGTGATACGAGAAACTAAATTGAAGTGCATCACTGTTGATGTCTTTTGGACTTGAATCAACACCTAGTGTAAGTAGATAGGAAATACTGAAGTTGGGTGAAATAAATTTCTTGAACCCAAAATCATTTGTGTATCCCACTAATCATACCACACACACCACAATTTAAACCTTAGCGTAAGTTCTCGGTTTGACGCGTTTAGGCCATGCGTCCAGTCCCAGATTCTCACAAGTGCTCTAGAGAATTAGCCAAATTCTCATAGAAAGCGGCCCCACTTTCACACTTGCATAGGTGGATTCCATCAAGCGTGTATTGCAATTTACACACCACCCAAAATAGGGCTATGGTTCCATTAAGAGTGAAAAACTCAACCTTACACATTGCAACTTAGCACTATTTCAATAACACCATAGGAAGGGACAAATAAATAGTGCTCTTACAACCATTCAAGTGACTTGTTAGTACCCATTGAACTTGATTCCTGGGATCTCCATTCACATAGGTTGGGTTGCCGCCACAGATGGTTAACAAATTGGCTTAAGTCCCATTCCCCTCGATGTCTTCTCCACTAGCTTTCCGTCTAGTCCTTTCGTCAAAGGATCGGCCAAGTTCTCCTTAGACTTCACATAGTGTAAAGAAATCACACCATCCTTAAGCAGTTGCCTTATCAATTTATGCCTAAGCCTTATGTGTCTGCTTTTCCCATTGTAGATCTTGTTGTTTGCTATGGCAATGGCTGATTTGCTGTCACAATGAAGAGCAATTGAAGGACAAGGTTTAGGCCACAAGTGTATGCCTTCTAGAAGACTCCTCAACCAATCAGCTTCACTGCCAGCTGTATCCATTGCTATAAGTTCACTTTGCATGGTGGAACGAGCTTTCAAAGTTTGTTTCACTGATTTCCAAGAAACAGCTCCACCACCTAAAGAAAATACATAACCACTTGTACAATTTAGCTCATTGTTACCACATATCCAATTAGCATCACAATATCCCTCCAAAACTGGAGGATGGCCAGGAAACACAAGAGCAAAGTCAATTGTCCCTCTAAGGTATCTAAATAGCCTACTTACGGCTTCCCAATGCTCTCTACTTGGATTATGAGTGTATCTACTTAACCTATGAACTGCATAAGCAATATCAGGTCTAGTACAATTCATCAAACACTATGCCATTTTTGGTCATAGATGACGGTTAGTCATCTTTGCAAGTGTCATCTATAACAACACTATAGATGACGGTTTAAAAACCGTCATCTATATAAGTTATAGACGACGGTTTTTACAAGAAACCGTCATCTATAAAGACAAAAAAAAACAAAAAAAAATGCTATTATTTAGCAAAACAAGGGGAATGTAAGCATACAATCATGGTCCTGCCAACTTCCAAGACATTCTAAGTAACCTAAATTGCACAAAAGAAGAAGAATATCCAGTAAAAAGAGCAAAAAGAGCAATGAATATCCAACAAACATCAAAACAGTGACAAGAATATCCAGTAAAATTGACCAAAAAGAGCAAACCCATGTCCAGTAACAATTCCTATTATAAAATCTAAAGGGACATTAGATAGCTACATTGATTCATATACACAATATCCAAAACTACATTGACTACACAAACTAAACATGTCATAAGCTAGAATCAATTCTTGAATAAGTTTCCAAAAACAAACAACTGCTAGCCTAGCAAACGTTCAAACCTACTAGCAAGGCAGCGTGAATTGGTATTCATTCTTGAAATCTCAAATGATGAAGTCATTCAAAGACCTATTAGCTTGAAGTCCAGATTCTCTATGGTGCGTTGATGCTATAGGCCTGAATACAGAACAAATGTTGAAGGTCAGTTGCATAGGAATGTAACACGCTAAAAACGACTAAAGAAGGAAACAAATCCCATGTCTACAATGCTTTCTTAATATGTTGACAAACTTGATATTAAGACATGCTTTCATTACACATATTTTATCATAAACTGCTGGGAAATATGTTAAACACTAACCTGCCAAGTTGACCAGCCCTTCATCACCAATCATACATGAATCAAGGTTCAAACTTTCCACATTTGCCAACACCAAGCAGCAAAGTTTCCCAACTCAGTAAGCCAGTTTTAGGTATTTTACTAGTTACAAGCATGCATATAATGGATTAGCAAGTTACTTAATTTCAACAAGCAAGCACCACAGTATTCAAACATTTCCCAGTTGCAAGAGCAAAAAAAACCCGAAACTGCATATACTTTTCAAAGAACTGTTTTAAGGTGTAAGAGTTTTACCTATAAAATAGTAAAATGGTATAGGATGCTTTGAGAAGATACGATCCCAACCATCACTAAACGAATTCCTGAAAGCACCATCTTTGTCCATGATATATGCAAAGCCAACAATTGCAGCAATTACCTAGAAAACAATTAATTAGGCATGGGAAGAGGACTCTATATAGCTTTTCAGAAGAATGTACATTGTAAGAATTCCAACAAAACAAGAAAGTACATAAATGCTAGAATGAGAAAAGAGGTGCTTAAGCAATTAAGGAATGTTACAGAGCGCCAGTGATCAAGACAGGAGCTATGACCAAACTGATTGAGCTGAAGTAATCTTGCCTTGTTCTGATATGTCAACAATGTCCAGCTACATATTTGGGTTTTTGAGAACATTCTTGTGATCAAGATACTTAATTAAGATGGACAATATAAAGTGCATGTTCTGCCCTGCAAGAAGAAATGCACAGGTGATCAAACTATCAATTGAACTGTCGCAACTACATTGAGCAAACGTATCGAAATTGGTACATCCCAGATGAAAAACAAGTGTAAGAAGCTCACTTGAGGGCATCGGAATCACCATCCTCTTAATCTTATCATATGGGGGTGGAATTCCCTCATACACCTTCAAACGAGCAAGGGCTGCAGTACCAAGCTTGGTCTTATGGGGAATCATCCTGCAAAGCAATAAGAAGATACCAACAGTACTACTCATGTGTACATTGGAGTGGAAAACAAAACAGAAACAACATAGTATTCCAATTCCAAACAGGCTACTCATCTAATGGATCTAATTTAAGCCAAAAAACCAATAAAACCAAATAGAGATAAACTAAACTTCTGTTTCTAATCAGTGAATAAATGAAACAAGAAGCAAGAATTCCATGACCATTTTCTTCAAACTTACCACAATCATCCAACAAGTTCAAGACCTTTTCATCTCTATTCTATTCCAACAATCCATTTCAGAATCAATCACAAAATTTAACAATAAATTCACAACACTAAGTAGCACATGCAACATTCATTCAGTTTGGATAACACAAACATGTAACAAAACAAAACACGCCGACAATAACCCAACAGCTCAAACTGAGAAAACACAAACATAAATAATCTACCAATTAGAGAGAAAAGAGACAAAAGAGTGTTTGTGTGTGTGAAACGAAACGACGACGTACCCATGGATGGTGCGCCAGAGGATCTTAGCAGAGGCGCGGAAGTGGATAGGGCCGTGCGAGGGCTTGGTGTTCATGCACTTCCGAAGAAACTGCATGTACTTCATCTTCTGCCTCACGAGCCCGCCGGAGATGCAGATCTCCTCAGCTCAGACCACCGAGACTCTAACGCCGTTGAGCAGCTCCTTGTCGATGTGGTTGGAGAAGCGGAGGTTGGAAACGCCGTCGGCGGGGGGGTTGGGGAGCTCGCGGCCCGGCGCCGGCAGAGGGATAGCGGTCATGGCTGTGGCTGATTTGGAGGGGCAAAGTCGGTGAAGTGAGGCGGCTTCGAGGAACTTGATGTGCTTGGGAGAGTGCTGAGATAGAAACCCTTTAATCTGAACCCTAAATTGAAATTAAACCACCCCAACCTCAGACCCACTATATATTACTTCGAATTTGGGGTTACCCAGAGAGAGTTTGCTGAGATGATGAGAGAGAGGAGTGCTGAGCCGATAGATCTGGAGTTTGGAGTTTGGAGTTTGGAGTTTGGAGAGAGAGGCGAGAGCTTTGAGTTTGACGAAAGAGAAGAAGAGTGCGTGGAAACCTAACCAAAGGAGAAAATGGAGAGAGCGTCTTCCGTGTTTTTTTTTCATTTGCAGACGACGGTTTTGTAAAAACCGCCATCTATTTTTTTCTATAGACGACGGTTTTTGATAAACTATTATCGATTAATGGCTTATAGATGACGGTTTTTGAAAAACCGTCATCTATTTAAGTAGTCTTGCTCATATAGATGACGGTTTTTGAAGAAACCGTATTTAAGTAGTCTTGCTCATATAGATGACGGTTTTTGAAGAAACCGTCATCTATTATTTTTAGATGACGGTTTTTTTTGGGTCCGTCATCTATATGGCGTCATCTATGTGCAAAATTGGCATAGTGAAATATAACAAACTTCCTATAGCTTTAGCATACTCAAATTGAGAAACACTATCACCCTTATTCTTGTCCAAATGTATGCTAGAGTCATAAGGTGTTCTTAAAGGTTCAGCATCATGATGTCCAAATTTCTTTAATACTGCCTCTACGTAATGTGATTGGGACATAGCAATTCCATCATTTAGTCTCATTATTTTAATTCCTAAGATCACATTTGCCTCACCAAGATCCTTCATGTTAAATTTATAAGACAAAAATTGTTTGGTGGACTTCACAACATTCAAATCAGTACCCATAATTAAAATATCATCTACATATAAACATAACATGATATATGCATCACCATAGACTTTGCTATATACACATGAATCACCAGCATTCACAATGAAACCATCTGAAACAAGAGTAGAGTTAAATTTTTCATTCCATTGTTTAGGTGCTTGTTTCAAACCATACAAGGATTTCACTAACTTACACACTTGTTTTTCTTTCCTAGGAATGTCATAACCTTCAGGTATCTCCATGTAAATTTCTTCATCTAATTCCCCATTTAGAAATGCAGTTTTGACATCCATTTGGTGAATTATAAGTTTATATGCAGATGCAATACCTAGCAGCAATCTTATAGTGGTAATTCTAGACACAAGTGCATAAGTATCAAAGTAATCTATGTCTTTCTTTTGTGTAAACCCCTTTGCTACTAGTCTAGCTTTATATTTATCAACGGAGCCATCAGGTTTTATTTTCTTCTTGAATACCCATTTACTTCCTATTGGTTTAGCACCTTGTGGTAAATCAACTATCTCCCAGACCTTACAAGCATTTATAGAATCCAGTTCATCTTTAATAGCTTCTTTCCATAAGTTTGAGTCACTAGACGTAATAGCTTCGTGAAAGGTTTTTGGATCATTGTTTTCAACTAAGAAAGCAGTAATAAAGTCATCACCAAAGGTTTTAGTTTTCCTAGCTCTTTTACTTCGTCTAAGTTCAGATTCTTCATTTTGTTCAATGTCATTATTACTTGTAGAGACTTCAGCTATCTTTTCTCTGCTGTCCAGTTTTGTTTTCATTGGAAAAATGTCCTCAAAAAACTCAGCGTCCCTAGACTCAATTATAGTATTAGAATCATACACTTCAGATTTAATGACTAAAAATCTATAGGCAGCACTATTCATAGCATAACCAATAAACACGCAGTCACTAGTTTTTGATCCAATTCTTTTTCTTTTGATTTCTGGTATCCATACTTTAGCAAGGCACCCCCACACTTTTAAATATTTCAAACTAGGTGTATAACCTTTCCATAGTTCATAGGGTGTTTTATTTGAGTTTTAACTTAGAATTCTGTTAAGTATATGACAAGCACTTAGAATAGCTTCCCCTTACAAGTTCGTTGGTAATCCTGAACTAATCAGTAAAGAGTTCATCATTTCCTTGAGTGTTCTATTTTTCCGTTCAGCAATACCGTTCTGTTCGGGTGTGTAGGGTGCAGTGGTTTCATGTATTATTCCATTATCTTCACAAAACTTTGTAAACATTGTCGGTTCGTACTCCCCGCCTCGATCTGACCTTAGTCTTTTAATCTTTCTATCTAACTGATTCTCTACTTCAATTTTGTATTTTATGAACATCTCAAATGCTTCATCTTTAGATCTTAAAAGATACAGTTTGGTAAATCTTGAAAAGTCATCTACAAAAGTGATGTAGTATTTTTTTCCTCCTCTTGTTACATTATTTCTAAAGTCACCTAAATCAGAGTGAATCAAACTCAACAACACAGATTCTCTTTCTATCCCTTTGAAAGGTTTCTTAATCATTTTTGATTCAACACAAGTTTGGCATTTGTCAAAGTTGGTATTAGAGAAATCTGAAATTAGGCCAACGTTATGCATTCTTTTAATTGTTTGTGAATTCACATGCCCTAATCTATTGTGCCACATACTCAAAGACTCAGTCAGGTAAGCAGAAGTAGTACTAGCATTCTTATTCAAAACCGTGAGTACATTCAATACAAACAAGCCTTTAGTACAGTACCCTTTCCCCACAAATTCCCCACCTTTAGTAAGCACAATTTTGTCAGATTCAATCACTATCTTAAGACCCACCTTATTAAGCAAGGAAGCAGAAACTAAACTCCTCCTAATGTCGGGCACATGATGAACATCATTGAGTTGAAGGGTCTTACCAGAAGTGAGTTTCAACATAATTTTTCCCTTACCAAGCACGGGTGATGTTTGCGAGTTTCCCATGAAGATTTTCTCACCATTGTTCACTAGATCATATGACGAGAAGAGGCTTTTATCTGAGCAAATATGTTTGGTGGCTCCCGTGTCCACCAACCAATCCTCGCCATTCGAAACCAAGTTCACCTCTGAAACAACAGCTGCAATTGCTTCTTCATCTCCATCGGACTCCACCACATTGTGATCCATGGTCCAAGAAATCGGTTTTAAGATTGTTGGAAATTGCACTATAGGATCACAAAATTACAAAGATCAATAGAATAAGAAATTGATACAAAGAATGAAGAAATGAGAATTGCTTATCGAGATGGCTGAAGCACGGTAATCCGTTGTCCTTAAAACCGATTTCGCCCCCTCGGGTTATTGAACCGGTGCAGCAGGGTGATAGTGTCCGGTCTCCAGGATTCGACAGCCCACTCGGCGATATGGGTGCACTCCCAATATCGTGTCGAGTCGAACTTTTCTAAGGCACTCAAATCACACCAAACTCGAAGGGGAATTGTTTTGTTAAACTTCTTCAAAACTCTGTATATAAAAACACTAAATTGGCATTGCTTATATAGCAATGTCATATGACCAAAAACGTTGCTAAGCTTTAATGGAGATAAATGACAATATAATGGTACTAAATGACACCAACGGCTAATGCCTTAAGTGTCCAATAAAAATCACATAAAAACAGAAATTAATATTGGTTTAAAGACCATAAGATTTGCAACGGAAAAGTCATTAAAATTTGAATCAATCCAACAAAAGATAAACATGATTTAGTTACATTCACTTATACTAATCCGGGTAGCCATGACATGCTACTAGGTATCAACCATGGTTTGTGGAATGTATTTTTTCACTGCTGGCTTTAGTTAGAACCTAAGAGGTCACACACCTATGGTAGTGCTGACGACATTAAAGGATGATAGATTATGTAATTAAATGTTAATTACATAGATATATATAATTAATTGTTAGTTATATATATTGGATCAATTAATATTGGGCTTGCATAATTAAATTAGAAAGCATTGGGCTTTATTTAATTATACAGTTGAAAAGTCAACAACCCATAAAGGAGTAAAATTAGGCCGAGGCAGAAGGCCTGTGGCGCCAACCCTAGTAAACCTGCGGCATAGTTTGCATATATAAATATGCAAGTCATGCTATTTTTCTCTAAGTCCAATTATTGTTACAATTTGATTGTACAAGAGTCCCAAAATTCCAAGAGAGAAAAATACCTAGAGTGCCTAAATACATTGTGTGTGCCGCACCCTTCCTTGCCTCTCCAATTGTTGGAGATCGATTGATCATCTTGTGTGAATAATCTTGCTAGCACAATTGAGAGTTCATCCCATTGTCCGTCGTCGGCGTTTCAATATGGATACTTTTAGAGGCTCAAAACTTGAGGAGTTAACTTGATTGAATCAAAGATCATGACAAGCAAGAGGAGCACAATAATGGCATATGCACGTGGAAGAAAGACAGCAAGTATGTTTGCTCAATCTCCTACTTGTTTATTTTTTATTTTGCAATTATCAATACAACAAACCGGATATGTAATTAGGGATTACATGTTTACTTTTCGCTGCACATTATTTATTGATTATCGAATTAATAAAATCTCATTTATATGCCCGGAAACCCAACAAGCGTATATTTCTTTAGTTTTGTCTTCTATATGTACGTTAGTACATATTCCAAAAATATGGTAATAAATTACTCTACTCTCTTGAATAAGATATGTGTGAATGTCTGTTAGATAGAGAGCTTAAGAATAAGAAAAGAGCTAGAAGTTAAGGAATTAAAAGATAAAACTATTATTACTTGTCATCGTTGGTACTTTGATATAATAGTTTATCTTTTTATGTGAACTTGTATTTGCTATATAGTCTAATCCATGTAAACTCTTCCATATTTATTCATGAAATCAAAACATGTTTGTAGGTATGAACGATTACTTGAGCATTTGAAGTTTTTGGCTCCGCTACAATACCTCATCGATCAAGATGAATGGTTTCCCATATTTCCTCCATTATTTAATTCACATCATAGCTCAACTTGTTTAGTAAAGGGGTTTTAGCAGCTATAGACCGGCTTGGCCGGTCATTTTTGTTTTAAGCACACTTTCTTCAATGTATGCGTTTTTAGGACGCATAAATTCTGGTTGCTATTTTCAGTTCCCTGCTAGTTCCCACTTAGTTCCATCTTCAGCAGCTTTGAATTCTCCGATGGAGATTTCGAATCCCCAGTCGTCCTTCTGAGACATCAGGTCCCGCGAGCTCCACAAATCCAAAATCCCTAAGCGGTTGTACACCAACGCCTCTCCTCCAATCTTGATTGAGAAGATCTCCCTATGCTTCTACTGTGCCACACGAGATCGAGAGGATCTCCAATTTCGGCGAGAGGAAGCTACTTCATCGGAGCCTCGCGACATCGAAAAACCACATGGGCATATTGAATTGAAATCTCGCGGTGATGAAGGCACTCGATTGAAGACGATACGCTGGTGTAGCAAGAGACGAGGCAGTAGCAGGCTTCGACTGCTACGGTGGCAGTGGGGGAAGAGGAGGAGAAGCAACGACAGAACTCCATGGGAACCAATTGGGGACTAGGAGAGTACTGCTAGGGGACTACCAGCTCCGCTGGGGAATTGCGCGGGAGCTAGCAGGGAAATAGTGCGGAACTGCGTGGGAACCGATTGGGGACTAGGAGGGTACTGCTAGGGAACTACAACTCCACTAGAGAACTACATGGGAGCTAGCAGGGAGCTGGTGTAAAGTGTCCTATAAAAGAAAACATCAGTGTTTGAGTGCTTATAAGGAAAATGACCGGTGTACCTATTCCATAGCTGACATTTTGCTTTAGTAAATGTATAAGAACAATTTTTGGCTACTCAAGTTTGAGTAGCCAAGGGCTACTCAAATCTTATCTTTCACCCTTTCTGTTGACATGTATCGTGATCGGAACCGTTCATTTTATTTATTATACACATAAGATCATCCCTACAAAAAATCACTCAAATCCGAAATCATTTGGTTATCTAACTATGGGAATAATTTGGACGGCTCGTTTGAGGTCTGATTGTAGCGTTCATATGTTTTTCAATGTTAGATGACCAAACGATCTCGGATTTAAGTGATTTTTTGGAAGGATGATCTTATATATATAATCATTAAAATGAACGGTTCCGATCACAATACATGTCAACCGAAAGGATGAAAGATAAGATTTGAGTAGCCAAAAATTATCCAATGTATAAAGCCTTGCATTTATTTGTTGTAATAGTTTGGATAGTTTGTTATTTAATAGTTCAAATTTTGAAATTTTTAGAATTATTCTAAAATTTTATATTTTTTAATATTCCAATTTCAGAAAGAAAATAAGAATCCTGAAATTTTTTCTAATGGAATCAGAAATTGATTCTTATTCTAAAATTTTTTCAAATGAAAATTAAAATAGATGTTTTTGCTCCGTCACATTTGAAAAACCGGCCCTAAGAGCAATTTCAGTGCAGAGGTATAAAACTGAGAACATAAATGCTAGTTTTACAATTCTGGTAGCATCTTATTAGAATATTTTAAGATGTAAAATTTTGTTTTTTTTTGGTAAGCTGCCAAAATTGGGCCAAAACAAGCCGCTGGTCCAGAAGACGCAGCGCGCCCAGGAGGAACATCGCCGAAATCCCAATCGGGTCTCCTATGTGTCTGACTGACCGGGCCAGACTCGGGTCAGACTAAATAGGTCCATTGACCTAAAATTAATTTGCTCCAGAGGGAAATTGTAAAATATTGAAATGTAAAATTTACATTTTCATCCTGAAATTTACATATTCTCATTGGAGAAGACGGTTCTCAAAATTGACATGCGACTTTATTTAAACTTTTCTTTTAAAAAATTATAGAAAATCCAATTATTATTATATTGCATAAGAAAGTAGTACATAAATTTTTAGCAATTGACAAGAACATTGCCACTTGCTCCTTATCTGATAAGAGCATCTCCAAGAGCACTAGCGAAATATTTTCTATTTAAGCTAGTCTTCAACCCCAAATGTTATTTTAGCTAAGCACAACTTTTAACAACACTAGCTATTATAGTATAAGTTATAATTTTTTTTTTATGATTTTTGCCTTTCCTAAACCTCACCAGCTGTCATCCCTTCTAAAAAATTTCAGCAACCGTCGCACCACACCAGTCTTCTTCCCCATCTCCCATCTAATTTCTTCCTCATCTCTTATTTAATTCTCATATTTTCCTTCAATTCAATTTTGTTTATTCTTTATTTATGGTTTTCCAAATCTCACCGCTACCCAAAGAAAGCTACAATCATATCGGCAAAGACCGTCGTCATCGTCTCCCACCACAAGCGTCCATGGCGGAGGATTCGTCGTCTCCCACCATAAGCATCCACGGCAGAGAAGCTGCTGCTTTTTCTCCTTGTTGCTCAACTGATTAAATTGAAGGAGCTCGGATGGAAATACTATTATTTTATTAAAATTTTTGGTTTACCTTTTCTCTTCATACTTGCCAAATATAGCTAGATACTGTAGCAAATGTGGGAATCGATACCATGATAGCTAGTCTATTGGATGAACAAATTCATGCTTTTTGGGTTAAAATAGCTAATAAAACTCCATATAACTAGGCTGTTAGAGATGCTCTTATACAATGAAAGACATACAATTGACACCACTGTCAATCGCTCCTTATTTAATCATATAGTAAAAACATATAAATATGATAGAAGGTGATTTAATTTGCCACTTGCTCGATCTTGAACCTTCTTTCTCCATAATTAGTAGGTGAGAAAAGAAAATTAAAAAAAAAAAAGTGATGTTTCATATAGAAAAGTACTAGATATATTATATATATATAGTAGACACTCAAAAAACTTTTGAATACATCTGAATTTTCCTAGGATTGCTTGACACTGTTTGATTATATTTGGTTTAAATCTAGACTATTGGATCACTAGCCGTTAATTCAATCTCGACCCTTGAATTGAAATTATAAATCCAGTCATTCAATTTGTGAGTGCCGTTGGAGTGGTGGTGTTCAATAGTCAATAATCTTCTCATAAATCAACACAAATTCATTAAATGAAGTGTGAATTAATTAGAGTGGGGTCCATTTAATAAGGATGTAAAACTATGTACACCCATCTTTCTTCTTCTTTTTTTTTCCAAGAACCCATCTTTCTTCTTTGGACACCCTGAATTTTTTATAACATATAATTACATTTGTATCCTTATAAGTACTTAATTTCTTTGTACACCTTATTTAAAAGTTATGGACACCCATTTAGGTTTTAAAAAAAAAAAAATTGGTCATTTTGCGTCATACTCTATGTTTCTAAACACTAAATATCATGGAATCTCCAGTTTTTTATGAAAGACACAATAAAAGAGGATGAATTCGAAGAAGAAAAGGTAAGAATTTTTATTGATTGTATCAAAGTTCTTTTTTTGTGTGGGAATTGACCTCTTCAATTTGGCTGCACGTTAGGAATTGGTTGTCGGTGTGTATATCAGATTTGAATTTTTGGCGAATTCTAGAGGTCTGATCAGATAGGGAGAGACAAGTTTAGTAAATTCTAATTTTGAGTGTGCAAAGAAAAATTTAAGGGTGTTTAAGAAAATTTGTTCAATAAACAAAATAAAGGGTATAAGTGGAAAATTTTAATCAAATTTGGGTGTTCAAAATAGTTTCAAAAAAATAAGATGGGTGTACAAAGAAACTAGGTGTCCAAAGAAAAAAGATGGGTGTACATAGCAACCCTCTATCTTTTTTATATTTTCTGATTAATTGTACATTTTACGTCTCCAAATTCCAGCCCACTGAAGCAAAATATTAAGTTTTGTTGCAGTTACCTGATTTACGTGTGATTGTATAAACTAGAAGTAGGAAACCTATATGGACTCTATGTATTAGCAAAGCCAATACTATTAGGATTTGGTGGAAACCCTAGATTGGTTCACTATAAATAAAGGCACTATGAAGGAGGATGAAACACATCTTTCCTTGAGTTATTCTCTATTTGACACACCCCTCCCCAAAAAGTGGGGCCCGGGAGTGCGGCCATCACCCCCAAAGAGTGACGAAGCCTTAAACCCCAAAAGAAGACGACAAAACGACAAAAGTAAACCAGCGGGTCGTAACCCGACAACTCAATAGTAACACAATATCAGAGCATATATACAGCAGAAGGAACAAGTTTACACAACAGTAGCCCGAAGGCGGAATAATACACAAATAAAACTACGTACACCAGTCTAACGAACAAAAGACGGATGGCAAAGAGTCTCCCAGTCTTTGTAGACACGACAGAGCTATCCTGAGTTTTGCCGCTCGTCTCGATGGTGCTCAACAGTATCAGGTCCTGAGGGGGGGCAAAACAAGGGTGAGTGGACAGGGGAAATAAATGTCAATGTAAAACAGTTTAAAACATTTATCGATAACATAATATAACCCCCACAGTTAAAAAAGTAATATACACATATACCACAATAAGCATGCAGCAAAAATCTAATTAACCACGTGATTGGGGACGATACACAGTCACACAGATACTCATGCACTTTACATACAAACAAGATCTACGGCCATGATCTAAAAGGTAAGGGACTTCACGCCAACCTCAATGTAAAGGGACAAGGGGACTTCACCCCAATACCAATGTAAAGGGGTAAGGAGATTTCACCTCAATACCACTGTAAAAGGGTAAGGGGACTTCACCCCAAAACCACTTCAAAAAGGTAAGGGCACTTCACCCCAAACCACTGTAAAGCTTCAATTAACAATACCAAGCAATACATATACAACACCCTAACCAGCAACAATGAGTATAACCATTACACAAGCATAAATATACGTATATAGTGTGCTTCAAAACAATACCATAACTAATAACCAACAAATATCTCATAAACGCATCAACATCATTAACACATCAACATATTAAATATATACGTAATCAAGCTCACACAATAGTTTTAAACCAAACCCGTCCACTCACAGAGACATTGGGCGATCGTCGTCACCCTCCTCTATCCGAGTGATTCGATTACACTGCTATCTAGGAACCTGCTCACCTAACAGTCCCAAAGAAGATCGATTAATAAACGAATTGAACGAAAAACCGTAAAACCCTGATTCTCCATGTTTTGCTCAATTGGGGTATAACCGTATCTCGGATGGCAAAGCAGAGCTCACCATTGGATCCAGAACGTCGTTTCCACTCAAAAAAGTGGTCGGTCAACCCTAGTCAACGGCTGCTGACGACAGCACTAGTGTGCTAACGTGGCGCCGACTTAGAGCTGATGTGGATTCCACGTGGTGTTGGTGTGGCACACTTGTGTCGTCCACGTAGTGCTGACGTCATCACTGGTGATGATGTCATCACCGCTGCGCCGGCCGGAATCTGGGGATTCTCCGGCCAATTCCCCCAAGTTTCTAAAACCCTCAAATCTCAACCATTTTCAACGAACTTTATGTCTAAATCCATCTACAGAAACCAAGGAATCCAAAAATCCAACTTTCAAGACTTCACCTCGCACTGTGCTGGCCGGAATCACGTCGGAAAAGTCTCGTTTTCTGTTGACCTCGTCGGGGACGTTCCACGAGGTTTCCGGCGACGATCCTTGGTGCTCCGTGATCGTGAGGACGAGGTGATGCTGATTCTGGTGGTTTGGAGTCTGATCAGTGGCCGGAACTTGAAGATCAGAGGCGAGGGTGCCTCGGCGTTATGCGGCTTTCTCTTTTGGGAAAGTCGCGACTGGTTTCTGGGCTTTTTCCAACCCGGTTCCTGTTTTCCCAAAATATCTCCACCCTCAACCTATCACAACACGCCACGTGTCACTTCCTCCACAACACCACATGTCCATAAAACGTCCATAACTGCCTCGATAACGTTCGGAAACCGATTCCGTCTTCACCAACGGGTTCGTAACGATAAGCTCTTCGCAAGGAGTATAATATCGAACATGAAATTCCTTAATGTTCAAAAGTCAATCGTTTGACCCATAAGGGTATTTTGGTCATTTCACTATTTTTGGGAAGTTTTTCGGAACGGGTCGTATCACTATTTCTCTCTTACTAACGATTCTCTGTCTCTTAAGCCAGTGATTATCTTATTTCTACAACACGTTATCAGCACGACGTTCCACCATTGTGCGCACGAGATTGAAGGATTTCACAGACGTATTTCTTGACGTTTATCCAACCTGGAGTTTGGAAGTCTTTAAACAAGTAACCCTAAACTTAATTTCAATTTGGTTTTGTTTATATGCCATGTTTGCCATAATCAAACCATTGTTGAAAGTGTATGTGATTTGATTGTATGTTCAATCAATGCCATGCATATGTGTTTTCAACTATCGAATTATATATGGTTTAATTGTATGTTGAAAAGTATAGAAGAAAAGGGAAAATATGGTTTCCACGGCAAGCCGCGCCAGAAGTAGTGCTGAGCTGAGCTGAGCCGCGCGCTAGAAGTCTTGTCACTCAGAAGCCGAGCAGAGGGCAAGAAGCCATGTCTGAAGCCGTGTGCCTTAAGCCATGCCTCTAAGCCTTGCCGTACCCTCTTAGTCGAGCCGCACCCCCTGAGCCACTCCAAGCATCCAGAACAACGCTAATTCGTAGCCTGATAATGTGCAGCGCCTGCAGCCGCGATTCGCGATTGTTTCTAATGATCAGGGCACGCCAATGATGACCTGATGTCACAGACCACGTAGCCGGTTATCCCTGAAGGATAAACCCGCAGCCTAGCATAGCTAAAATGGAAAAAAAAAAAAAAAAAAAAAAAAAGGCGCCTACTCCCCAGTGGATTCTGCCGATCGGACATCGGGTTTTCATGCCAAATCCTGTCGACCCGCCGTCCACCCCAGCACCACTACGTCGAGCCCGTCTCTCCAACGCCTTCACGATTTTAAGCGCTGCCGAACCCAACGAATTCGGACCTAAAATCCAATTCAGGCTCGATCTTGTATGGAACCCAAAATCAAATTGGGCCCTGGCTTCAGCTCTTCCCTCTTTTCTTTGTGGGTTGTGGGCTCTCCTCAGCCCACTAGCGAAAACGTGGCCAAAACAAGCCGCTGGTCCAGAAGACGCAGCGCGCCCAGGAGGAACAACGCCGAAATCCCAATCGGGTCTCATGTGTGTCTGGCCAGCAGGGCAGACTCGGGTTAGACTAAATCGGTCCATTGACTGATTGGGCTTTTATTTTTGGACCTGGGCCAGATGCCTCTTCTTTGTTCCATTGCGGGCCTTTAAAGGCTCATGGGCCCAAAAGGCCCATTATTTTTTTATACTCGCGGGCCACAAGCCTATTTATGCATATTGGACTGAATTCCAATGAATACTGCCCAACAAGCTGCATACACATATCAAACTGGACCCCATAGATCCGAGACCATCAAATGTTTATGTTTGCATCAGTATATTTGTACAGGTTTGTATAGGCAGGTTGTATGAACTCGAAGTGCATCAGAAACCTCGAACTCGAAGTTTCAAGTGTTCGATAACATAGAAACCAGGAAACTAATAGTCCAGCAGATCATGTGTCCCGTAGATCTACACATTGTTTGTTTATTGTTTTCTTGCATTTTCTTTCGTATATTTGTATTCGTTTAAATTTGCAGGTACATTTGAACCCGATGTTCATATTAAGTCTCGACCCGAAGTTTCGAGCATATACTATCATAGAACCCGAAGTTTCAAACCTGAAGATCCTAAACATTACCACACAAGTCATAACTTGGTTATGCGCTATAACTTGAAGTTATATGCTATGAGTCTATGACTCAACGTCACATGCTATAAATATGAAGTTTGCATGTTACAATCTAAAACCATGTCATAGAACTTGAAATTCTTAAGTTGTTGACTATAGATGTTGCCTAAAGCTCTACCAACACAAAGTGTCCCCTCCGTACCCGAAGTACGGGCGCTCAAAGCGCATATTGATCACCCGAAGATGATTTACGTACTTGCTTGAAACAAGACATGATTGGCAAAACTTATGCTCTCATGACTTAAAGTCTATGATTGAGTATAGTTCTAAAATTTGTAGAATCATATCTTTCCTTTAGCTTTAAAAGGAAGACTTGACCAAGGATGATCTCCTGCAGAAGATCTAATCGATTTGCAAGCCTCTAATGTGCTCCTGCAGCAGCAATACAGATAGCAGAAATTACCAAGTTCTCAGATCTAATTACTACCATGTTGATTGCTGAAAAGAACAACATACTCGTATCCACTAGCTCGAAATGCTCCCTTTCTCGCATTATGATTTACGAGCCATTAACAAACGATTTCTTTCTCACAAAATTTGCAGATAGTCACTTTGATGAGATAGTCGTCCCGCCGCGGGGGAAGGAAAGAATGTCAACGGTCCTGAAGAACAGCGTGAATTGACATAGACTTACCCACTCTGTCTCGCCTTGATCCCTGAATCGCACAGTATGATACACCCCGTCCCAGAAAAGTGGGCCCTGGATGTACGGCCATCACCCGGAGGGTGACGAAGCCTATACCCGCACACACAGACAACGAACCACAAAAATAAAATCACGAAAAGACGCACCTGGGCCCATAACATTCACACAATAAAATTACAACAACATCAGAGCATCTACGGCAAAAAGAATAAACACAGCAGAACTACTGACAACCTGAAACCAAACCAAGGATGTCCCTACACTCTCGGGACGGATGCAGAGCCATCAAACTGCCTCTCCTCGCGTCTCTGATCAACTCAGCTACAAAACCCTGAGGGGGTGCAAAACCAAAGGGTGAGTGGATGGAAAAACAAATAAGCTTTCGAAAACATTTCTAAAATACTGTAAATAACCCCCTGCTATAAAAACATATAACTATACTGAAATACTGGAAATACTGTAACATACTCTGGTCTGTGCAGGTCAAATGCACGTAGCACATCACACACAGTGCCCTAGAAACGTGCAGGGCACCGCTGGTACAGCTGAATGAATAAACCTCGTGTACTTACCCTCACGTGTCACCCACGCTGCCATGTGCAGGGGTCGGTATATCGCTGCCCTGCTCTAGGATCACACAGGGATCGGTAAATCGCTGCCCTGGGACCGTACAGGGGTCGTGGCACCGGAATAAAGCTAACTAAAGGAGTGGGGTCTTCGGTGCAGGTGACAAGCGTGAAAACTGTGTCCTACGGCCGTAGTCCGAGTACTAAATAATGTACGTGTGATTCTAGGTGCACTAGGAAAATAGGCTACTGAAAAATGATATTTATATCACTATATATATATATATATATCATACTGCTATAAATTGAACTTCAATAAAATCAAAACTTTATGAAAACAAAACCCATCCACTCACAGTGATACTGGCGATCGTCATCGTCATCGTTGAATTGGTCGGCTTGATGTCATAATCCCTGAGTCTGTTCCCCAAACCAATCCAATAACAAACGTTAGAAACTGAATGTTTTATCGGAAAACCCTATTTCTCCTTATTTTACTCAATCGGGTTTAACCGTATCTCGGATAGCGAAACGGAGTTCGCCATTGCATCCGGAACATCGTCTCCACTCGGAAAATTGGCCGGTTGACCTTGGTCAACGGCTGCTGACGTCAGCACACTGGTGCTGACATGGTGCACACGTGGCACTGACTACGCGCTTACGTGACATCCACGTGCCACTAACATGGCACACCGGTGCTGGCGTCAGCACCGCTGCCGGCAACACTATTTAGACCGATTTCCCAAAATCTCAAATTTCTTCATTTCTCAACCAAATTCAATGATTTTTATGTCTAAATCTATCTACGCATCTCAAGGAATACACTGGGACAGAGATCGGGACTTACCATGGCCATAATTGGCCGGAAAATGCTTCTGAAAGATCCGGCTTCGTCAAGCTCTCCCCTGCACCGATTTGGTTCAATTCCAAGGCCGAGAGTTGGTGGGAACTAACCACGACGTCGAGCAAAGTGTGCTGCAGTTGGTCATCAGCCCGATCGGCGGCCGAAACGCGACGTTCGACGGAGAGAAGAAGGCGGCTTGGGGGTATGGGTTTGACTTTGATGGCGGCGTTCCACGCCGTTGTTGGAGCTGAAACTTGGTGAGCATGGTGTCGAGGTTGTGAGGAAGGTGTGGGCGGCGTCGGAAAATGCTATCCGTGGCCGGAGCGCGGCGATAGGCAGTAGAGGGGGCGACGGGTTTTGTTTGCTGGTTCGTGTTTCCACTTTTGGAAACCTGGGCCGGTTTTCTTTTTATAGCCCGGTTCGGGCTTTCCTGAACCGTCCCCAACCTTCCGCCCACTCAGGGCTTGCCACGTGGCAAGCTCCTCACACCAAAGGCCGCGATATAGCTCGGAATTCGATCCCATCTTCGCGGACGCGTTCATATTGTCGAGCTCTTCGTATCCAATATTGGGCATACAATTCCCGACGGTCCAAAAGTCAACGGTTTGACCCTCAAGGGCATTTTGGTCATTTCACAGAAAATCTCAGGACGGGTCGTAACACAGTATGATAAGCAAGTGCGACATATACTAGATCTTTAGAGTGTTGCTCAAACATGTCAGATGCCCTCTATGATCTAAACAAAGTGACGAGATCATACATACCAGCTGAAAACAAGTCTCTAATGATGACGCCCCCGTAGGATGCAAAGTCATCCCCAAAGGATGCAACGACTCCGTATGACGTTTTGTTCCTGACGATTGGAGTACATCGACGGCTAGACAATCCTTTGTCCTCGGCCAGAAGCAAGGAAGACCTAATTTGAAGGATTCACTCCCTTGAAGAAGAGAACTATGGCATAGTCGAACCCTATTGCCATCTCAACCGATCCAAACTCATGAATTGCGTAGGATTATGGAAGTGTCCTAGGAGACGTCCGAGGGTGAATACCCAAATCCAAATTCCCGATAACCAGAAGATCTCGGTCTGGATGAGCTTACGGAATCGAGATGAGATAATCATCGATAATATCTTTGCTTATGCAGTGTGACAATATCGAACTGCGTTCTGTTGATGAAGCACAACGTTGAATTAGATTCCTTAGTAAAGCAAAAAAAGTTTGGATCTGTAGTTCCCACACTACCGAATGTGAACCCTATGGGTTATGTGTGGATTTCGTAAGGAAGCGTAATGAGAAGAATGAAACAATGCAATGTAATGCACGCATCCTGGCGTAAGGCTTCTCTCATTTGCCCTTATATTGATTATGAGGAAACATATTCTCATGCAAAGGACGTTACAACGTTCCACTACCTTGTCAATTGGGTAGTTTCCCAAGAACTGAATATGCAGCTCATGAATGGGGTTACAACATCTCTATTGGGATCTTAATATAGAGATATACATGAAATTTCCTGAAGGACTTAAGATAACTGATTCAAATAGTTCTAGACCACTGAACATCCTCTTTTCATTTGAGGCATTCACTTTATGGATTAACAATCCAAACATAAGTGGTATAACCGCTTAAGTGAATATTTGATCAGTCAAAGATATGTAAATAACGTATCATGCCCTTGCGTATTTATCACATTCCAGATTTGCGTTAGTTTTCCTTGGTACTCCGGAAGAGCTTGAGAAAACTACATCGCACCTGAAGTCGGAATTCGAGATGAAAGATCATGGGAAGACTCGATATTGTCTCGTCCTGAAGCTCAAGCATCTATTTGATAGCATCATCGTGCATCAATTGAATTAAATCCAAATATGTTGCATTGCTTCAATGTGGATAAAGGGAAGCATTCAAGTACACCCGTGGTCATTCGTTCGCTAGATGCCTAATGTGATCCATACCGTCCTAAGGAGGATGATGAGTAGATATTGGAACTCGAAGTTACATATTGAAGTACAGTTGGTGTTTATTGTACTTAGCTCAATGCACTAGGCCATACATCTCATCTATTGTGAATGTGTTGGCTTGGTTTAGCAATGCCTCTACACGCTATCACTGGATTGTTACTAAAGACATCTTTCAGTACCTTAAAGGTACTGCAAATATGGGATCACCTAATGTCCACACGAAGTGATGCTTGCCTTGTTAGTTATGCCGACGCAGGTTACTTATCAAACCCACACAAGGCACGTTCCCAAGTTGGTTATGTCTTTACCATAGTGAATACCGTAATATCTTGGAGATTTACGAAACAGACTCGTGTTGCCACCTCTTCAAACTGCGCCGAGCACATTGGTTTACATGAGCCACGCGTGAGTGTATTTTGCTGCGATCTGTTAGCGAACACATACGACATACTCGTGCTTTGTCTTCTGTTAGTGGAGTCCCCATGATTCTCCATAAAGAAATGCCACTTGTATTGACCATTGAAGAAGGATTTATCAAAGACGTCAATACTAAGCACATTGCCTCAAAATTTTACTTCATACATCAGCAAAAGCATCAGAAGTTTGAAGTCAAGCAGATTTGTTCCCAAAGATAACCTCGCAGATTCCTTTACCCAGTTACTGTCGAAGTCTACCTTCCATAAACTTGTTCGAGGTTTTGGATTGCGTTTACTTTTTGATTTACAACTTTTGTAGTTTTCAAGGGGAGCATTGTCGAAATCAGGGGGTGTCCTGCAGTATACTCACTTGAGCTTAATGTTCTCTTTTTCCCCTTAGCACAGGACAAATTTTTCTCACTGGGTTTTGTTGCCTGGCAAGATTTTCAACGAGGCACCCGCACCGGGTTGGTCATACCTCGGTACGCTCTTAGTGTCGACAAATGCATGCTCACTTTTTCCCCTTCACCTCTGGTTTTTTCCCATTTGGTTTTCCTTTGGCAAGGTTTTAGTGTTAGCATTTTCCTATGGATTCCCCGTTGACTCATGTTTCTTCGAGTGCCTGCCGCGCATCTTCATCAACTGCTTTTGCTATTTGTCCGAAGACTTGACTAACCTACTTCTTGAGTTGTCCACACTCAAGGGGGAGTGTTGCAGTTACCTGATTTATGTGTGATTATGTAAATTAGAAGTAGGAAACCTATATGGTCTCTATGCATTAACAAAGCCCATTCCTATCAGGATTTGATGGAAATCTTAGATTGGTTCACTATGAATAAAGACACTATGAAAGAGGATAAAACACACCTTTACTTAAATTATTCTCTATGTCAATCTTACTAATGATTCTCTGTCTTTTAAGCTAGTGACTATATTATGTCTACAACGAATTTATAATTGTAAAATGAAAATTTCAACAAATTTTTTTTTTTTTTCCAAAAGGTAGAAAATATTCATTAAAGACGGATGGAAACATTCGCATCCGAAGCTAAAACATTGAAGAGCCATGGAGGGCAATCATGCCAAACAAATGATTCTCCATGCTCAACAGCGTAGGCAGCAATAGCATCTGCTGCTTTGTTACAACTCCTTGGAGCAAAAAGAAAGCGAAAGTTGGGTATATTACTACAAAGCTGAGTAATGTCAAAAACAATACTCTCAATTTCAGCCACACCGGGGGAGCAACCTGATAACATATCAACAAGGGCTTTCGAGTCTGTTTCGAACTCCACCCTCGGATAACCCGCATCACGACAATGGGTCACTGCCGCTCGAAGTGCTTCAGCCTCCGCCACTAGACTTGATGAGCAATGGAAGCCTGCAAGTCCGCCTGCTGCCACAATCCACCCATCATATTTCCGAATAATCCAACCATAACCACCTCTCGATGTAGTAGAAGCCCATGCACCATCACAATTAACTTTATAAATACCAAATTCTGGTCGCTGCCACTTTGGCTGAGGTGGAGAATTGTCGTTGCCACTTATAGTAGAATTAGACTTCATTGGGGCAATCTGATTCATGGCATGAGAATGCTCAGTGTACTGCTGCAGCAGAGCATGAACACTCCCCCCCAAATCAACAATCCCTCCATTAAACACCACTTCATTCCTTTGCTTCCAAATCCTCCAAAGACCAAATACAAGCCATTGGACCGCACCACGTTGTGATTTATATCTCTCCATTAACGCCACCCAACTATGCCTGAAGCTTCCATCAGTATACATCTCTGCATCAAGGTGTAGAGGACTGGCAGCCCAGAAAGCTCGAGCAAAATCACACTGGAAAAAGAGGTGCTCCTCTGTCTCGCCTCGTCGCTTACAAAAAGGGCATTCATTAATCACGGCCACGTTACGCCTTTCAAGATTACTACGTACAGCAAGGGAATTCCTACAACACCTCCATATAAAGTGTTTAAACTTGTTTGGCACCTCCAACTTCCATATATTTTTCCACATATCACCATGGGCAAGAAACAATGAATCATCTTCATTCCCACGTCGTCCCAACTCACCATTGTCATCCATTTCTTTTGCAAGTTCATATGCAGTACTAACAGAGAACCTCCCATGACGCGTAAAGTGCCAAATTAGCTTGTCAGGGCACCCAAACTTACTCAAAGGAATTTGGACAATTGCTTGAGCTTCAGGAGGGCTAAACAATTGAGTTACATGTTCATGCTTCCACTGGTGTGTATCAAGGTCAATTAGGTCTGCAACCCAAATAGGCATCTCAGGATGGGTCGACAATGGAACAAAAGGTCTCTGTGTTGGCAGCCACGGATCTGTCCCAATCTGCACATCCTGACCACCACCAATCCTCCAACGCAGCCCTGCCTCAAGCACCTTTCGACCTTGCCAGATGCCCTTCCAACCCCAAGAAGTCCCAGTGCCCGAGCACGCCTGCAAGAAAGATGTATTGGGAAAATACTTCGCCTTTAGCAGACGTGCAAGCAAAGAGCTTGGGTCTTGAAGAACTCGCCATCCAATTTTTGCAAGCATAGCCAAATTAAAACATATCAAGTCTTTAAATCCGAGCCCACCATATTGCTTCTTCCTTGCCATTTTCTTCCATGCAACCCATGGGATCGCTTTCTCCTTCTGATAATTACGCCACCAAAATCGAGCCAACAAACTCTCTATTTCCTTACAAACATCCACAGGAATCTTAAAGCAAGACATAGCATAGATCGGCATCGCAGAAGCGACAGCCTTAATAAGCACCTCCTTACCAGCCTCTGAGAGAAACTGTTCCGCATAACCTTGAACCTTCAGCGCCACTTTATTTCGAATCTCATTGAAAACTGCCTTTTTAGAAGCCCCAAAATCTGATTGGAGGCCCAAATACTTCCCAAAAGCCTCATTGCCCTGAATCCCCAACACATTGGCAATATGTCTTTGGAAGTGGTCTGGACAATTCACACTAAATAACACCGAGCTCTTATCAAAATTAACCTGCTGACCGGACCCAGCTGCGTAGACGGCAAGTAGTTCCCTAACACCACGAGCTTCCTCCTCACTAGCTCTACAAAACAAAACAGAGTCATCTGCGAAAAATAGGTGAGAGATTGTGAACGCATTAGGAGCAACCCGGATGCCATGGAGTATTCCATCAAGCTCTTTACGCCGAATCAATGCTGTTAGTCCCTCAGCACATAGTAGGAACAGATATGGGGACAGCGGATCACCTTGCCTAATGCCACGTGTGGGAAAGATGTGACCATTAGGCTCGCCGTTAAGCATAATACTATATGACACGGAAGTAACACATTCCCTAACCAACCTACAAAACCTGTTCGCAAACCCCATCTTCCGCATCACAGCAAAGAGGAAGTCCCATTCCACCCTATCGTAGGCCTTAGCCATGTCGAGCTTGATTACCATATCATACGGATCAGCTCCAAATCGTTGCTTAATAGAGTGAAGAACCTCATGCACCACAAGAACATTATCTGTGATTTGTCGCTCCGAAACAAAGGCCGATTGCGTGGGACTGATCACTTTAGAGATTACTTTCTTCAATCGGTTAGTCAAGATTTTGGATATGACCTTGTATATCACATTACACAGCGAGATCGGCCTAAATTGTGTCATCTTCCGTGGATTTAACACTTTGGGAATAAGAACAATATGAGAATGGTTCAACTGGCGAAGCATACATCCTGACTGAAAAAAATCCATTACCGCCGCGATCACCTCACCTTTCACCGTAGGCCAAAACCTCTGATAAAAACCGGCAGTAAAGCCATCAGGTCCAGGAGACTTTGTGGGGTGTAATTGGAAGACCGCAGCTCGAATGTCCTTCTCCGTCACGGTTTCTAGAAGGAGCTTATTGTCTTCATAGCTCACCTTCTCTTCCATACAATCAGTAATGGCATCGATCTGAGTTGGGGAGTCTGTAGAAAATATATCAATAAAGTAATCAATAGCAATACGCCTCACACTATCATCATCATCATGCCATGCCCCAGCATCATCCTCCAATCCTTTAAGCCTGTTATATCTTCGTCGCTTAACTGTTTTGGAGTGGAAGAACTTGGTGTTTTTATCTCCCTCATGTAACCACTGAATTCTTGATTTAAGCTTCCAATAGATTTCTTCGTCACGCACCGCTTTACGTAATTCTTGCTCCTTTGCCCGTATCAGAGGTCCATTGAGAACTGGGAGTATGTAAGCAGCCCGCAGCTCATTCTTGAGTTCCTCAATTTTGGCAGCGGAATTAGCCGCTCTCACTTTCCGACGCCATCCCACAAGCCCCTGTCTTACCCTCTTTAGCTTATGCACTAGCTGAAAAGATTTTGAGCCCGTCACATTGAAGGCCCAATCTTGTTTCACAACATCTCGACATGTAGGATCATCAGACCAGCGGGGATCATAGATGAAGCGTTTCTTCCATCGTTTCGGGGGAGGCTCCGTATGGACTGCCAGCATTGCGTGGTCAGACCCTTCCAAGACTACATGTTGTACCACCGCCTCTTGGTACATCTGCACCCAGCCGCTCGTAGCAAGAGCCCTATCGATCCTCTCCCTAATCAGACCATCATCTCTACGATTCCTCCAAGTAAATGGGAATCCGGTGAAGCCAAGATCAAGAACTTGACAGTCAGCGACAAAGCTACGGAACATCCGCATACTACCAGCAGTCCGCACATTACCTCCTTCCTTCTCTGACTGGTGTAGCAAATCATTAAAATCTCCAACTAATAGGACCGGTTCTGCACACATCTGCATTCGCTCCCGGATCACTGTTAACTGTTGAGCCCGAATGTTATCATCAGTACTTGCATAGATGGAAAACATACGCCACCCTACTTGCTTGTCATTATCTTCCACCATAACTTCAATAAAGAAATCAGCATATTTGACCAGGACCACTTGGTTGACATCTCTCCAAAAGATACAAAGTCCTCCTGCTATACCACGCGGCTCTACAGCATGAAAGCCATGCATCCCCAACCTTCGCTTTAGGTACATGTATTTTCGACTCTGGTTTTTTGTTTCCAAAAGCATCACCACATCAGGGGAGTGGATCCTATTTTGCTCCTCAAGGTCATGAACTGTCAGGTCTTGCCGGATACCCTGACAGTTCCAACAGATTAGCCGCATTAGTGACCACAACTGCTGTCAGTCATTTACACAAACACCTTGTGTGCACAACCAACCTCCTGCGCACACACACCCCAAAATGAAGCCTTCTTCCTCCGCATCCTCACCGCCCACATCAAACAACAACAATAAGAGCACCAATTACAATCCGCCTCCAAAATCTTCACCTTGCCACCTCACACTTCACCGTACCTCCGCCCGTCGTAGTACGCTGTGCTCCGGTTAGTTCATTGAGACCATGGGGCTTTTGACGAAAAGACAGGGCTCTCGAATTTCAGCGCGGACTCCAATACATCTTCGATCACCAAGTCTTTGAATTTTTAGGAAAAAAGGAATTAGGGAAGTAAATGTGATGGAGATGTAGATCTGAAAATTGAGACAGGATAATTGATTTTGGGAGTGGTGCAGATAAGGGATTAATAAAGGAAGTGATGGGTTAGGTGGAGGAAGTAAAGATTAGGATTAAATGAAGCAGTAAGGTAGGTGAAGGGGGCAGCCACCATGAAGGTGGAGAGAAAACTCTCACAGAGGAGAGGGCTGCTCTCACGGAGAATTTACTTTCTCTCATTCGATTCGAGGTGATCTAACTAATCTCCCATTGGTAGGGTTTAGGAATAAGGGCCGTGTGTAGTAGTGTCAGTGCTTAGTGCGTAATTAGATGGAAAGGAGACTATGCTCCCCCTGAAGCTGGTCCGCTCTCTCGTCTTTGGAGATACCATTAACAACCACCCTCTCCTCCTCCTCCCCCAAATTCACGACCATCCCCGCGATGATGCCGACGATGACCATCGGGAACAAAGAGGCAAATCTCGAAGCCCATTTCTGCTGTTCCTCCCAACTGGAGAGCTTGTGACCGACACATACAGGCTGGCCACCATTGCCAGAGACATGGGCATGGATTTGCACCCAACCCCATCTCTCTCCCACATCATTCTCTCATACCCGCCGCCGGCACCCTCGCCGTCATCGCCGTCGTCTCGGTCGTCCTCCACCACATTCCCATCCTCATGGTCCTCATCTTCGCTTTCATCGTCAGCATCTCTACCCGACGACGCCGTTCCGCTGCCCTTCCCTTGTCTGTCAGCAGCCCCGATTTCCCATCTCCGCGCCTTCGCCAAGCTCTCCAAAGGCCTCTTCAAGCTGGTCTTTGCGCCCAAGGCGGCGATTACCGATGGTGTTGGCGGCACCGAAAGCAATTGGAATTGCTCCTCGATGTCGCTGTTTTCGCGGCTCTCCGGCGACCGAATCGACACGATGGAAGGGTTCTCTCGGGCTTTGGCCGGCCTGGGCTGGACCCTTTTCAAGACTATGGACAAGAAGCCAGCAATGGGCCCGTCGGTGGTTTCCTATCTCTTCAGGAAGGTGGATAGGAGGAGGGTTAGGGCATGCAGCGGTGGGCCTGGAGGAGAGTGTAGGATTCGGGAATTGAGGTTGCCCGCATTGGATTTCAGGAATGCTCCTTTGAGGATCTTGCACTACATTCTTCTGATGACTGATGATATCTTCTACCTCGCTTAAAATCATCAAAAGGGTATCTTCTTTTCATTCACTTCACTTATCGCCGGTGCTTTGTGTATAGTTTCTGCTACTGCATCATATATATATATATTGCCTTGAATGCGATTTTTCTGGTGTTTGTGAATGCACCCCTTGTTTTGAGATTAAATGTGGTTTGTGTTTGGTTTTATTCGTTTGGGGATGGATGCGATTCGTTAATTTCATCTTAGGATTGCTTGTATCGCGTACCACTGATGTAGTACTTCATTTTCTGATTAAAATCCTAATTCAGTCTAGCAAATGTTGTAACTTGGTGTGCTTCAAAGTACGTGCCAACAAAGAAGCTTTAGCAGAAAACTTAGAAGGAAATTTTGACCCAAATATCTTCAATGCCAACTCCAGGACAGCTATGGTATAGAGAGCTGTTCTTTTGTCGGTCTTACAACTCAAGTCTTTTAAATTGACTGACTGTGGATTTGAATTATGATGATGTAGATTCATTCTTGAATGTGTTGTCCACATTCATATTCCGTCAAATGTAAACAACCTTTTTAGTATATATCGAATGGACATTAGGCCTCGGTCAATGTGCGCTACGCATGTGTAGGTTATGTTTGGGTTTGCACTTTTGTTACTGCAATTACAGTTCTACCCCACCTAGATGCTCGCCTAGCCTGCCAAGGCGCCCTCCTAGCCGATTTTCAGCCTATTTTGGCCAAAATCAGGGCGGAAGGGCAACGCCTAGCGCCTAGGCGACGATTGTTAGAACACTGGTAATATCTAATATGAGGTTCTTGATTCATTCGATATGGAAAAGAGCTGAAGGACTGAAGAGAGGAAACTCTTTATTTCTTTCCGAGTAATTTGCACTTTTCCTCAACTTTAGCTTATTTGTCAATTTAGTCCCTAAGTTGAAAATTTCACCTATATCACTCTTTAACTATGAACTAGTGTCAGACATGAACCCTTCTTTTACTATTTTTTTCTGTTACTAATTTAACCAATTTATCTTTTTCTCTCTTTCCAGGGGCGTTGATCGAAGCTTTACTCTTCCTCTCCTTGAAGACTTTTAAAATGGTTGACCATTTGTTCTTTCAAGTGTTTAATTTCTCTGCAAAGGTATTTCTTTATTTTTCTAGAATTATTTACAAATGAATTACTGGGTTGATGATTCTCCTCACCATTGGTGAATGTAAGTTGTGAATGGCTGAGGGTTCAGTTAATAGAATATTTTCCCTCTTCCTTTTTTTACAATTCATCACTTGTAAATAGAAGTTGTTGTGAACGGGTTGAAGTTCAGTAAATTGAATAGAGATTGATCTTCTGGTAATCTTCACCAGTTATAAGTTATGGTATAATGTGGGTCATAAATATTCTCTTTTCCATGAATACGGGTGCAATAGCATGGCCCTATGATATTTGATGTGTTTCATAGGAAATAGGACTGGGGTTAAGTCATCCTTCTAGTTTAATTTTAGAACTTGCAAATTTTGCCTTGGAAATATGGAAAGAGGAAAATATGGGAGCTGAGTTGAGGAGCTGGGGTGGAACTGTAAGAGGGGGTGTGAACATACAAAACTAGTGTAAATAAGTAGGAAGGATAAAGAGGATAAGAGTGGAAGGGTAATTTAGAGGGGACTGACAGGAAGAGGTAAATGAGGCCAGCCAATAGATTGGCATTCAACTCTGTGCTTCAGTGATTCTAGAGCATTGGTGCGAGAAACATCATGTGGCTATTTCCAGGATATATCTTATTGCTTATTAATCTATGATTCCAGCATGTTTACTGACGCAATTTGCTGTGTGGATAGGATCGCGTTGTTCACTTCATTTCTTATGCAGTGATCTTATATGAGTTGAGATAGTTTTGTGGCCATTGTTCAAGTGTGATTGAAAGGATTAAACGGAATGATGTCTTGGGAGTTCCATGTGTAGGGTTTCTAACCTTCGTTTTCTTTTTCGGAACTAACAAGTTCGATATTGGAACTGTCTAAGGAGAAAAATGGGGGAAAAGTCGCAAAGGAGTAAAGTTGGGAGGGTGGCTATCCAAAAAATAGCTTGGATAAGTAGGAAGGAGCGAGAAGATAAGAAAGGTTGGAAATGCTATCAAGTCTTGTGTTGACCACTTTTACTATATAGTTCACAGAAGTTAGAATTTGCTTAGAAAGTATATAGAAGATGACCCTGGATTTACATTTAAGAGATGAAACCGATTCATTTTACTTTTCCAGGATAAAAAAGAATAGTGGCCGGTCTTTCAGACATTGATTTTGTTTATAAAGGATAACACAACCCACGTATAGTTGGAAGAAATTTTGAAGCATAAAAAAATAAACTGATACATGCCAAAGTAATTGGGATTATTAGACTCTAAAGTACAAGAAGCTAATGTCCAGGTCTTCTGCAATGTTGCGCTGAGGAGGAAACTTGGGCAAGTGACTTGCAATCTGCATAGCGGTTCCTAAATATACGGTAAACTTAGTAAGTAACCAATGCTTCTCTTCACTGATGCTGTCTTTAGTTTTAACATTGTCCTGCGGTAAGATATTGAATTTGAAACTGGTTTTGCCAAGTAAGTCCTGAAGTGCCGTCTTCTTGAGACTCCAACTTCCTTTTGTCAAATTGAAGTCATACAAAGGAAGGAATCGTTGTCCAAAAATAGCTATAAACTCCAAGGCAGCTAAAATAAACTCAAATTCGTCATCTGACATGTAGTAGGGAAAACTGATTCTAGTCCACCCTGGTTTTGTTCCAAGATAACCCTATGCATAAAAATAAAAAACCTTAGAAACCATAGTGATATTAATATGTTTGTTGACCATTGAACATCTAAAATTGACTGTTCTCAAAATGCAGGGGTCTGAAAAATTGAAGATATATGTTTTGTTGCCAGGATGTATGTCAGATTGTGAATTTAGGTTGCTGATTAGGTTGCTTTTGGTAGGATTCTGGTCTAGATTCAGTCTATCAACATGAATCTGGCAAAAGATCATCATGCACGAATATAGCAATTTTTCTTCAGTTCAGAACTGGTTTAAAACCAGACCAAATTGCAAGGAAAAAAAATAATAACTGTAGCGGAGAGTACTGTATCAAAGTTACTGTAGCATGACAAAAAATTTGGTGGATTCTAAACCTATTCTGAACTGAAGAAAGACTGCGAATATAGGGTGTGAGAGTTCGAACCTTTTGAATGGCAGATCTATAAGCATGTGATAGAGTGTCATCAATTTGGAGGAGCTTGTGACCATAGGGTCCGGCACAATCGCAGCCACCTCTAGCCTGGATACCAAACAGATCATTAAGCAGAGCTGCAACAAAGGCCCCATGCAGGGGCTTGCCTCTGCTGTTCCCTGTCTCCCCCCACATGTACAGCCCTTTCTCTCTACCAACTCTTTTCGGGTCAACTGCCGAGGGACAGTTGGTTGTTGAATAAATGAGGAAAGACAAGATGGCTTGTCTCTTGGCACGTGTATTTCCCAAAATCCATATATTTTCGTTTGGGAGAAGCCTTTCTAGTGCCCTTTTCACATAGAAATGCTCTCTTTTTTCTATCACTTGATAACCAATGTACTCCTTCACCCAAAAAGCCAATGCTGCTCGTATGGTTTGGATGATTTGAGGTGTGCCACCATTCTCCCTCTCTTCTATGTCCTCAAAATATATAGTGTCCTGCAGTAATCGTATACATTTATGTAGATGAAAATAGCATAAATTATTCTACTCATGAATCAGGACATTCAGCAAACCAGAAAACGGACGACGCTTGTTTTCTTGAAAATGCTGCTTTTATGTGTTCCCAGCTATGAAAGAGATTTGCTCCTCATGCGTGTACAAATGTAAATGTCACCTTATCGCTAAATTTTGTTTGGATGAATGAATAAATGCATATTTGTTTAGTTTGTGAAGTGTCAATTCCACTATTAGGTTGGTCGGTCATGACGGAAATGATGATTATATTGATGCGGGACTGTTCTTAATGAACATCTGTCTGTTCAAGAAGTTGGGAAGCGCTCCCCCTATGTAGGCATCTATCTATCTATCCTATCATTTTCTTGCTACTTGTTTTAGATAGCTCCACCCTATATGTGAGGCATCTATTTATGATTTGATTTTCTTCCTACTTGTTTAGGAGTTTTAGATAGATCCAACTCGAAAGTGAATTGATTGTCTATTGTTGCAAAAGCAAGGCATACCTTGTCGTCGAAAGCATTGACATAACTAACAGTTCCACCTCCACAAGTTGATGGGGGTAAAGATCCCAGCCGATACAAAGCCTTGCTCATCACAAGAATCCCTGGACTGCCGGGCCCACCAAGAAACTTGTGTGGACTCAGGAAAATCCCATCATAACCATCCATTTCTCCGCACCGCATGTCGATGTCCACGTAAGGTCCACTGTTTCATAAAATCAATTTAATTGAATGGTAGCTACATAACAAGAAGGTAATCAAACAATAGCATACGTAAGGTCCACTGTGTACTAGTACTTTCGTTTGGTTTCAGCTTTATCTAGTCTGTGAACTAAGTAGTGGTTCCATCCAATTGTTTCTTGTTAAAAAGAGACAAGGCAGTTGATGGATTATACCAAACTGAAGCAAAAACGAAACTGTAAAATGAAAGGGTGAATAAAAATAGGGTTTACTAGTGTCGTGTGGTACCTTGCTGCAAAATCAAAGCACGCGAAGCCTCCGTATTGATGTATAAGTCGAGCAATTGCTCTTGTATCCGAGTAAATTCCAGTGACATTGCTACAAGCTGAAAAGGAGCCCAAAATAGGCCTGTTGGCATATTTGTACGTCTCAAGTTGTTGCCTAAGAGCCTCCATGTCCAACAAGCCATCTTCATCGACACCGATCTCAACCACTTGAGCTAAGCTTTGCCTCCACGAGAGGAGGTTCGAGTGGTGCTCGTACGGCCCAATGAAAACCAACCACCTTTCCTCACTTCGTATTACACCACTCTTGAGAATCCTGTCCCTCAAAATGGATGGTACGGTGATGCCCATCACCTCTTGCAGCCTCTTGATTGCGGAAGTAGTGCCTTGGCCACAGAACAAGAGGGCATCTTCTGCTCCACACCCTAAGCATTTCTTGATGTACTTCGTTGCTTCCTCCACCATTTTCGTCGTCCGGTTTCCCACATAACTGTCACTTGTATGAGTGTTCCCTTTAGTATACACATGCATTCACAGAAAATTAGTTCAGATTCTAATGGAGATCATGCTATACCAGTAACATCTCATTTCGAAACAAAATACAAAGAATGAAGAAAGCATGCAACAATAGTATAGTGGACTAGTACTAGTATATATATCTTATGTAGACTAAGTTGACCCTGACAAGGTCGATTCAAACTACCTCACAGGTCTATCGTGATGTTCATCAGGTCACCAATATGTTTGAAATTGAACTAAGAATAGAGAAAGGGAAAGGGAAAGAGAGGGGAAAAAAAGAAAAAGGAGGAAGAAATTTCGTTTAACGAGCAAATAGCTTTGACCATGACTATTTGGTCTAATAATATCCCTGTATGTCTGTCACCCTTTGTTAGAAAAGATACTGAGTTGAAAACGATAGTTGATCAAACGAGAAATGCATGTCGAATTATGGAAAGAAAGCATACGTTACATACCATAAAAGGGAAGGACATTGTTGATGATGAAATTTTCAATGTATTGAAGAGAGCGGCCAGAGGCAGTGTGATCGGCATATGTGATTCTTCGTTTCCCTCCGAATGGGGAATCGAATTCTGCTGCAGCACCGATGACCTGAGAACGCAGCCAAGACAGTCTCTGCTCCTCCGACTCGCTCTTTGGCACCTCCAGCGACATTGTCCTGAATGATAGCACTTCACAACCACTGCAGGAATCATCATCGGATGATTGAGGATCAGCTGTTTTCGGTCTCCTAATTTCGCTCATTCTTGGAACCTTGCTGATCTCTCTCCCGCTGGGTTGGTTCAAACATTCAGAGGCCATGTCTTGTGCAGCTCAAGACCAAATTAATGAGAAGAAGAAGAAGAAGAACCTGGAAGGAAAGGCAGTGATCAATGTGGATATATATAGTAATCAAAAAAAGGATTGGTGGGTTCCGGTGGCTTTAATACTCCAATAAATACAAGGTCCCACTGGCTGTTGTATTAAACCAATCAATGGGACCTAAACATATACAATACATACGTTGCGCCGTCCGAAACGAAACAATCCTGGTAGCAGCGAGACCCTAGTATTTGCACTCTTTTGTCCTTTGGATTATAATAGAGATATCGTAAGAATGCCACCACGACTATTTCATTGCACTCTTTTTTTCCATCGGATTATAAAACAAAAGCAAAAATGACATAAATGTCACAAAAATTATTCTACTTTTATGTATTTATTACTCAAATTAAAAAAAAATTCACAATTAACCATCTATACTTATTATCTTTTTGACAGCATACCACATAAACTAATTTTCATCAATAAATTTGATCACATAATATGTTCGAACTAATTTTTTTAAGGTAAAATAAACTTCAGAAAGATAAAAAATCAAGAACTCTAAAGTATTAAAGAACCTCATAATCACTCATATTCAGATTTAATATTCTAAAGGAATATGTTTTGTGGAGCATGAATTAAAAGATAAGATCTCAAAAAGTGATCTTATGGTCAAAATATACAAAGTCTAAGTGATTAACTGTAAAATTTTAGAATTTGGATATCAAATGCATAAAAGTCCAAAAGTCTAAGAAGGAAGGAGTGAAATCCTTTGATCTTTTTTTGAAAAAGAAAACAAAATGATCGAACGAGAAAGTTGGGTAGGTTGATGACCAATTAATGCATCCCAGTAAACTTTTGGCTTTGTTGTGAAGACCGCAGCCATTTTTCTTCAGTTCAGAACTGGTTTAAAACCAGACCAAATTGTAAGGCAAAAAAAAGTACTGTAGTAAAAAGTTACTGTAACAAGGTAAAAAAGTTGGTGGATTCTAAAACTGTTCTGAACTGAAGAAAGACTGAGACCGCAGGGGTTACTTCTATTTGAAAAATGAGAACAAAAGCATACGTTGTTTGGCTATTAAATGATATCCACCTGAATGTATTGCCAACCTCACTAAACAATCTACCTTACCTCCCAAGTTGGACCAAATTGCTTTGATTCCCTCAACCCTTAATTCAGCAGATTTGGCCAACCAAAGACAATTTTTCCTTGCCGTTTCATTTGACTTGATATATACGGCGGGAAGGGCTTCTTGTATTTCTGACACGTGTCACCTCCGGGGACATAATACCTCATTTTAGGATCCAAAACAAGTTGTCCTTGTTAGGCAGTGACGAATCAAGCAGTCAAAACCTCTCAACACAGATGACCACTAGTCCATGTACAATTGTTTTTGACTTCTTCCTATCGCGTACATCATTTCATTTTAGTGTTCAATATTTGTGAGAGAGGACATGAACAAAATGTGGGATGAAGAAGGGTGGTAGGAAGGAGGACAAATCAAAACCAAAACCAACTCGGCTTAATTTTTAATTTTTGTTTGCGTGCCTATTGTAAATAATATCCCTTCCACCTTTCTTCCTCTACTGTCCATTATCATTTCAACCCATGTGTTTTCTCTCTGTCCATTAGTATGAAAATTAAGAGAAGTATAGCCTGAAAACGGAATCCGAAGACTTCTACATAAAGACGAAGTCATGCGTATAATAGGAGCACTTGTCGACACACTTTTATTTTTTTATTTTTTTTATTTTTTTTAACTCACTCAACAGAGGGGTTACAGCAGCCACCTACGTTGTCAGAACCAACACACTTCTTATACATCAAAATAGGTACATTAATTAAGGCAAACAAGCTAAATTCAGTTTACGGGATTGATTAACTGGATAGAGTATGCTTCATTAATTAGTCGCATCGCACTAAACTTATCCAATGCCACAGAATCTTAAGACTCTTCTACATAAAGACGAAGTCATGGTAATGTTTGAAAAGTCGTTTGCAACACGAAATTCTCTCTTGCACTTTTTATCAATCAGTTGAACGCGTCTTCTAAACTGGTGCAACACTCCATCATGGAAAAGCCATCAATATCCTCTTCGAACATCTAATGAAGCTTTTAAAAGAACGCATTTCAATTGTGAGAAATGAGACACAAATTGACCGGACTACCTAAAAATATTCATGTAAACCACGGAAGGAAACCCCCTGCGTTTTCAGTTAAGCAGCAATCCAATTTCCTTGTATTCATTTTTGCTAATACCTAGGTTACCATTGTTTGTTTGGACCCCTGCATGACATGCGTGTAAGAGTAAGCTTACATACTTTGTTAGCCAAATAACACATAAGATCACAATCATAAATACAATTACATAATATTACCTTGGATAGACAATAACATACCAAGCTGAATAGCAATATAGAAGAACAAGATGAATGATCAACGAAGACATTGAAGAGGGCCAGGCAGGCCCCCGCGGTTTTGCAGTCCGTTATCAACTTGATCCGTTGTCGGATCTCCTCCTTGCACCTCTCTCCTTCGGCTGCCAACTCTCATGTGGCTTCTATGTGGAATGTGCTGATGTAACTTTTTGTTGCTTTGTTAGTTCCCTCTTGTAGGATGTTTTCCTATGTGGCTTGTTCTTCTTGGCCTTGCTTTGTAAGCTGGTTGGGTTTGTGCCCTCTTCAATATAACTAGCAACAATGCCCGGGCAGTAATGCCGCGGGGTTGACGGCATGAGTAAAAATTGTGTATTCAAACATAAGAAGTTCTATATATTATAATGTTAGTAAGTTTTTTATCAAGTGAATGTTAGTAACTTAGTATGACCCCATAGCAGAGGTTTCTGCAGTTTTCAGGTTTCACTTTCCAGAAACTGTATGAGCACAATAAATAAAGACTTAGAAACCAAAATGAAAGACCAAGAGTTACTTCACATAGGTGTCTACTATACAACAAAGTTAACATAGTTACACACCAGATTAGAATGTTAATACAATCTACAAACACTATATAGTACATCTTTCTATATCACAAAGAACCAAAAAGATTGAATTCAATAAATTATTGGTTTCAGAGCATCAAAATCCACACGAAAAAGACCAACTGCAATGCAATGCTATCATCACAAAACATCATATATAAAGCAATGAGTACACCAAAAAAACAGAACACATTGTATTCAATAAATAAAAGGAAAGGCAAAGAAAAGTACATAAAATCTAACAGATGGTCGTAATACATAAAGAGTTTAGTCTATACATAGTTGATCTAGATTAGTTTGCATCCATAGGATTTTAACTTACAAACATCTGGATAAAACATAGACAAATAATATATTGTTTCTTATGCACAGATAACTTCAGTAGCAAAAGACACATGATTTCTTATAGACATACTCTATGAGATTCACAGGAAAGTTTTTAGCAAAAAGTTGCAGCATTGCCACACTGTAGATTCTTTGTACAGCCTCTGCTGTAGATGGGCTGGTTTTTCCTTTTCAGCATCACTGTTAGATAGTTATAGCAAATGTAAGATTGTATAACCTTATAAAGGAATAGCAGCCAAGGTTTAAAATTGGTGAAGTACATGTGTATCACATAGACTTTAAGATCAAATTATACAATATAACCTTACAAAGGAGCATAAAATTCTTTGTCAAAATTGCATGAACCATATATAAAAGCAATAAAAAATTTGTTAAAAAACAATGAATGCATGTTTCAATGTAATACACAGTTATCAAATACACAAACTGACTACCAGAACTGATATCAAACCACAATTACCAAATGAAATGCAAATGAAAGCTAGTGAAGATAATAGTAATCAATTCATATTTTCATATGTGTTACTTAAAGAAGGAAAAGAAGAAAAAGATACATACTCTGTCCTAAAGTTTCGTTTAACATTACTGGAGCCAGTTGTCTGTATCAAGGAGCTCAGAACAACATTGTCATCTTCATCAGTGCTTTGCAGTGGTGGAGTGGTTTGCAGTGGTGGATCTTCACTGGTAGCAGAAGTGCTTACACTTTGTGTAGCAGAATCACTTGGCAAATAGAATAAGAGGTATGTGTTAGACAACTGAAGAAAAATAAATGATTGGCTATATTAATTAACTTGATAGCAAGAGTGGAAAAAAATATACCTCTTCATTAGCTTGATTGGCTGTTCAGGAGCAAAGATTAAGGCTCGTTTTGAAGTGCTTGTGGATTTGGTGGCTGAGCATAATGTGGTATCTGGGGAAGAGGTCATTTGAACTGATGAATGTGGTGTCAGCTGAGGTGGTGGAGTGTGAAGACCACTTTCAGTGCTTGTTGATGTACTTGTAAATCCAGAAGTCAATAAGGGTGAATCCCTGTGCAGCACAGCATGTATGAGGAAGTCTTTTTGTCGAGAATCACGTTTTTGGGATCCTGGTCTGATTTGGAAAGCAACCAAAGAACAACCCTGCAAAACCAAGATAACTCATCATCATCATCACACAAAACACATAGAATCAAAATAAGCCAAAGCATAAGAAATAGTTATCAAAAAATACATATGTAGCCACAAAGAAAAAAGTAGTCTCTATATGATGTGATCATTCTCAGAAGGCCACACAGCAAAAGGAATCCATTATAATGAGCATGGATCATTATAATGAGACCAGCTTCAAGACATGAACAAAACTTGAAAATGAATCATCATAATATATAAGAAGTCAATCAATAATTATTTGGCCTCTCTCAAGGCTTGCTAACACAGAAAACATACAATGACAATAAGTTGAATTCATTATGTAATAAATCTATAAATCTAATACAATCCCATATTAATAACATATACCAAAAAATGCCGATGAATCTATATCCTGAAAACATAGCCGATTGACTTTAATTGACTCCAAATGGAAGCAAGTAGACCATCATTTAAAAGCAAAGTTTAACTGATAAATTGGTCTTCATTTATCAACAAATAAAAACCACTGGTTCCAAACAGAGGAAAAAAAAAAAGCCAGGGAAAACAAATGCCAAATAGGCAAACCCATGTACTTTAACTTAGCTTGTATGAATATGCTAAATAAACTTGATTGAAGGGTTGCATAAGTTAATGGATTTCTGTACAACTGTTTTCATAAGCTACCAAATAAAACAATGAAACAGGAAATATACATTTAATGAAATCATAAACGAAACATTATAATGCAATGCACAAAACAGGATCAAACAAAAAATATAATGTGCATCTACAAAATGCCCCTGATGAACTTCGAAGAAGCTAATGACACAAAGATGAATGCTTCAGTAATAACATGTAACTTCTTCTAACACAGAAATGAAGAACACATTTGAACTTAAACTTGGACTCACCTTGTGGTGAAGGAAAGCAGACTACCAAGTAAAAAGTACCTGTTGAAAACACCCAACAGCAGCTACAAAAGATCACAGAAAGATTGATTAAACATTCATGGAATAAAAATTTCAACAATTGATTCACAACAGAAAGAATAAATACAATCGATGCTAACCTGCATGTTAATAGAGGGCTGATCAGCAACAAAAAACTGAATGGTGGCAAACACTGAAACAACAGTTGGAAAACCTGAAAGAAAGCTATTTCTATTACAACAATGCTTTTATCATGAACTATTGGATAGGAAATCGATATATGGCTCATTTTAACAACTAATGAACACTAAGAACCATATAACACAAAGATGCATAAATGGCAATGCAACTTCTGCTCAGATATATGTTACACTTCGTAAAGAAACAGAGACTGAAATACACTTCAACACACTGATTTAACAACATAAAACATATATCAAACTATATGGTAACCAAAACCTCCAATTGCACAGATGGTCAACTGGCAAAACAATTAATGAGGAACAGAGTATTGTTGATGCATTACTGACAAAATAAAAAACACTAAATTTCTGGAGAAGAACCTACTCAGTAGCAGAAGAGCGAAAACAGCAGTGCTACAGTTGCAGTGGATGAAAACCACAGAAGCCACAACGATCTACAAAACACCAACAAAAATACCTGATTAACAATGGCAAGCGGATAATGAATACTACTGTAAAAGCTTGAAGAACCCACCCGGTAGATTGAAAGAGCGAAACAGAGAGCTAAAAAGAGCAGAGAGCAAATACGAAAAAGTGAGAAGAGAGAAAGGAACTTATCTGATACAAATCAAAAAGATGTTTCTGATGCCGGAGGAGCAGTTGAAGAGGTAAGGCGAAAACGGCGACAGCACAACAGGAAATAGTGCGGGTTGTCTCGCCCAAAATATCTCTCAAATTGGCCGCAAGAGCTGGAACCAAATACACATCCCCCAATTTGAAGCTCTTCTCACACAGCCTAACCAATTCACTACACTAAAAGATATGCCACAAACCCCTCTCTCACACACCCCAACCAATTCCCTACAGGAGAAGATATGGTTGCGGGCTACAGTCGCAGTAGAAGACAATATACGGTATGGCCACTCCATTTTTCCCGAACCAGATCTCTCACAAACCCCCAACCACTCTCTGAAGCCACTGGTTTGAGCGAAGAAATGTCAACGGTTAAAAAAATCAAGCGCACAAAAAATTGGAGGGCATCAGGGTCCACTGACTGTGGAAGAAGAAGAAAGATGAACGCTCGGGCCAACAAAATCGTAACTTCCCAATATTTAGGAGACAAAAGAGTCATAATGCTGTACAAACACTGTGCACGAAGAAGAAATCAGCCCAAGAGAAGGGCAGAACAGGAATTAGACTTGGAACAGTATCTACAGTAACAGCAGGTTCACCTTTCATAGTTTTGAATTTGAATTTTATTTACCAAAAAAAAAAATGTCTTCTACTCTATATTAGAACGACGTGCTTAACTCTGGTAGTTCTCTCCATTTCCTCTTTGTTTTCCTCTTCGGTTATTTGTATTTGGGCCTTATTGGGCTTCACTCTGTCTTTTGAAACCAGATTTGGGTCTTCTTGGGCTCCTCTCTCTAGCCATAATTACAAGTTAAAGAGTCACGTGGTGGAAGAAGAAGAAGAGTTTTGTCGTTCTCGTGAACCAGCCAGCCAGCCAGCCAGCCAGGGGTTGGGAAGTCGGCGAGAAAAAAAGCAAGCCTTCATTTCTCATCTCCGATCCGACGGCAGCATTCTGAGGTTGAGGCGACTCTGAATTCATTCAAACTATTTTCTCTCTTCAGGACTTGGTTTGTTAATAATTTATATCTCATGCTTCTTCACTCTACTGTGGCGGCAGCAGTGATCACAAAAAGCCTTTCAATCTCGTCGCTCTTATGGTGATGTAAGTTGATCATACTCTGCTTTTCAATTTTGTGTATGGGCGGTTTCGGATCGTACGGCTTTGATTTTCAGATGGATTGTGCGACGAATTCGTTTGGATTTATCAGAGTGTAAGATTTGGGATTGTGACGAAATTGTGGTCTTTTTGAAAAAGTTATGCTATTGTGACGATACATATTTTTATCGTGTAGAATGCTCTGTCATCACTGCCCGTTTCCTTCACTATAATAGTCGCATCTGAATGTCCTTTAGAAATGATGTACAGCTTACTTCCTTCCTTTACCAAATGCTAGTGAAGATGGGACACTAATGTCTGCATATCTACAAGCACATGTAAAATTATGCCATTGCTCCGTAAATCATATGGTTCCTTCTCTCTTTATAGATTTTAGCGTTGGTCTGTCTATGCCCGTCTTTGTTGTTAAGTTGATGCTCCGCTGAGTAGGTTTTGTGAATGGAAACAAGAAGTTAGGTTGGTTCCTTCTCTCTTCATAGAGTATCTTATGTTGTTAATTTAATTTCGTCTTCCGCAAGCCACTGTGACATAATTCTCACGGTGCTGCTGCTTTGTAATGCCAGGTGATCTGACAAGGTGTAGACTGACTTTGCAATCGAGCAATTACTAGTTCTCATTAGAAGCTACAACAAGATACGAAGTTGGAGGTTGTGTCCTCTGCATTGTCTTTACTAGTCACTCCTCTTACCCTAAGGCCTTACATTATGCTTAGAGGGTTACCTTCCTCTTACCGCTTAAAGAAGAAGGTTCTGTTGCCTGCTAGTTTTCTATTGGGATGGTAGTCCTTGTCTTATGTGTCTTATAGTTTCACCGTGGATGGGAGGACCTCATTAGCTACGATGCCGTGACTATAGCAAAAATAAAGTGGGAAAGCACAGCACATTTGAAAGTGAAAGAAAAGCCTCAACTGACTTGATGGGTAAAGAAAACTTATCAGGAGCTAACATTGGAGCCACTGAAGAAGGTCGCTCACCTGGACAGAGTGATTGTTTAGGTACCCACTCACGCCAAAGTCTTGATAATGAGTTCGCTTTGCCAACTTGTCGTGTGTGCCAATGCTCTGAATCTGACAAAAGGGGAGATGCTGCATTAGGGTTTCTAGGCATTGATCCTCCTTTACAAACCCACAGGGAGTTGAAGCCTGACAGCAAGGTTGCCATTGAAGATGCTGACGGTGATACTTCTGTCGAGAAAAATGTTGGAAGTGAATCTGGCTTTTTGGAGTTTATAAGTCCTGATGGAGAGGTTTTTATTTGCAGTGCTGATTTAGAGAAGGGTGCATGTCATTATGAAGACACGTTAGTTGAGCTTGGTTGCTCTTGTAAAAATGACCTTGCTTTGGTACACTACTCGTGTGCACTCAAATGGTTTGTCAACCATGGATCCACTGTTTGTGAAATCTGCGGACTGGTTGCCGAAAATATCAGAACTTCAGACTTCAAAAAGGTTGTGATTTCCTTGAAGGAATATGAAACATTGAGGGAAAGAACTGCTAGGGGAGAACCTGATGCCACACAGGTGAAGACAAATACAGGTATAGATCCTGATGCAGTAGCTGCGATTAGAAGGCAACGACTGAGTGAAATTTCAATGTGGTTTGCTCCCTACAGCAATAGTAATAGTAATATAAATACAAATAGCAATTCTGTTGCAATTTCCGAAGAAGTATCAGAACAACCTATTCATCCTGTTGTTGCCCCTACCGAAAATACTGCAACCAAGTGGGCTGTGGAAGGTACTGGGATCCTGCTTGCTACAGGACTGCTTACTGTTACTCTTGCATGGCTTATAGCTCCCCGTGTTGGGAAGGTATGTGGGATTTGGTCTTATTCAATTTGTTAAGACTTGCGCAATACTGTTTCTTTAGAATCCTGTTAGCTTTGTGCGGAAACATAGTTTATTAGACTGCTTGCTTCTCTTTGTGTGCTGGTCAAATTATAATGAAGCAAAATAATTATTGATTGAGCAGTAAAAATTGGACACGGAAGTTTCTTCTAATTGATTTGTACGTTTGCTAAGGTTAAGCAGAATTTTAGGGACCATAATTTTAGAATATATGACCTCTAAGGTGTTCTGAGTTATTTTTATTTTTATTGGAGGTTAGAATTTCAGCTCTATAGTAGGACAGAGGGATTTTGCACAAGCAATTTGTTGGAACTTTTTAAATTTTTTGATTTTACCACCTCTCTTCTGCAACATGCATGATTTTTTCTACCAATGGGTTTTTGCAAGGATTGCCGTGCGGCATCTTTTTTGTACTTTGTCTCCTTAAATGACTCAACATCTGGAGTAGGAAGTTCATCGACCTTGTTCTCATATTGAACTCCACTTGCTCCATTTTTTTTTAAAGTCATGGACTTATCTCATATTTACCAATGAAATCTACGTTGATTTGCAGAAAACTGCCAGAAGCGGCCTTCATATTCTTCTGGGAGGAATGTGTGCTTTAACAGTGGTGGTTTTCTTTCGATTTGTAAGTAGTTATATATTCCACCTTTTCTTCTTATTCTTAATATATCGCTCTTTTTTGTATCCAGTTTGATTGATCTTCATTGATTCATCTATGGCTACATGTGAATTTGATATGTTGCTGTCTGAGATTTTTTTGGAAAGTTATCATGTTTGTTAAACCTTTCTAAACTGCGTTGAAGTCTTTAATATTGATGGCTTTCCTACTAGGAAGTCCTGAAAAATTAGTTCAATGTGAGATGCACAGTTTCATCTTTTGAGTCTTATGGAATTAACTCATATGAATCTTCAAGTTGAAAGAATTTCCCAACTTCAACTCAAGAAGGATCAATAGTTTGACTTGTCTTTTATTTTTGCTTGAGACTAATTCTTTAGTATACTTTTTGTAAAGCTCATTATGAGAAATGCTCATAGGGTCTCTCCATGGTGGCCATTTCTCATAAGAAGGAGAGTCTTAAACTGTCTGACTTATAAGAAATAGGACTTAGGGATTTCCTAGGGAAAGTGCTCGCCACATATAGTGAACTCTAACTTAACTTTTCTCCTAAGTTGAGCTACACCTTAACAGTTTCTGCCGCGGGAAGGTTTAGCCTAAACCACATGCCTCAAAGTGAGCTTTCATATGCTTCCAAACCAACCATCATCGTACCTAATGCATGCTTTGGAAGCTTTTGAAGGGAGAGAAATAAAGTACTTGTTTCCCCCTTTGGTACGCAGTTTTCCCTTCATGCATGCTTTGGCAGCCACAAGCATGCAATCTAAATTTTGTAGACCATCCAAACCAAATTGATTCCTTCTTCAAGGGAAAACGCAAATTGCTGTTAGTGGACCGTTAAAAAAAGACTACCTTCGTGGAAAGAATCTCAGTTTTGCGTAAACACTTAAGTTTAATCTTCTGAAAGCCGCAAACCTGCTTACTGATGCAATATTCACAACCTTCAAAGTAGACAAACCTCTCTAAAGTAGGATATGCATGCATACTTGAGCTGCATTGTGAGCTCTGGACTGTCTCACCAAAGTTGAAGAGCATGATGATATCTTTGTTGGGTGGGTCGGGTGTCAGTTTCTTTTCTTTCCTACCCACCCTTTATTATTTTTCCTGTTCTTTTTCTCAAAGGATTGCTGTGTGTTAATTCATTAGCTTGAATCAAGCCAGCAGTTTCTAGGGAATAAAATTAACCTTCAATTGATGTAATAGCATTTTCTGGGAAATAGAATTGCTTATGGCCTTGAATTGACTTAAGAGGTTTAGTTGTATGTTTGAAGTTTGGTTACTCTAATCTATTAGTTCAAGGAAAATTTTGCAGTTTGAGGGAATTTGTACTATGCACTCCAACTACTAGTTCAATTCAAAAGCAATCAACTGACCAAAATCATGAATCTAATTAGGTGTATAACTCACTTTAATCATATTCTAATCTATTGTTTCTGAATGCCGCAGTTTGTGCTCACCAGAATCAAGTACGGACCTGCACGCTACTGGGCAATACTATTTGTCTTTTGGTTTCTTGTCTTTGGTATTTGGGCTTCACGAACGCATGGTTCTCATACAACATAACTGTTGTTATATGGCTCTGGTTCTTATCTTTCCATTTTGCCCCCATCTTGCAATGAGACTGTATAGAACATCACTTTAAATATTGGGAGTTTTTATGGTTGCCTGTCGTTGATGCAAATATGTAAGTGAGCTATGCAAATCTACTGTAAGATGTGCAGTAACATGATGTAGCCAACCTTCCAAAAAAAAGTTCTGGTGTAATTGGCTGCATTTAAATGCTTCTTTACCCTTTTCTCTTCCTCTTTTTCCCCTTTTTTTTGCTTTTTGGGTTACAACATTTAAAAGAGGATGGGGAAAACGTGGCTTAGGCACGAGTTTCAGGCTTGGTAGCACCGGCTGGGCATGCTGCTGAAAACACACCCCTTTAAATATCCTTTGACCCAAATTCATTTCCCTCATAGTACACAGTAGTCTGCTGATGTCCCTTGCAATTTTCGGAAACTTTACATAACAAAGTTGTTTTATGATGTCTTTACTGCGATCCAAGTAACTTGTTGAAATTAGAGAAGAAAACTGGTTTGCCATGGAATTAGATTGGACATACGAGCCTCTTACTTTATCTATGAATCTCCAACAATTGCAAATGGCCTGATTGGATAAAGAAGTCCAGATCATAATCATAATTACGACATAATTGGATTGATGCAAATTTACAACACAAACATTACATTGGATTAAGTTTGTCCAACCTAAACAGTTTTCGATTGTTACTTAACCCTCAAATCTAACTAAGCTCTCCTCAGTTTTCCCCTCTCTCCTTGACTTTCTGTAAAATCCAGCTATTTGACCTACTTTCTCTTAAATCATATCGCTCTCTTCTCTGTCCTTCAAATTTCCTCATTGGCCTGCATAAACTGTAATCAGGTATTGAAGTAAACAACATTGTGGAGCACTACCCTGGATGCAATAGCCAACATCGGGACACAAGCGCTGAAACTGCCATACCACCAATTAAACCACCTATTAAAACCCCTTGTCCAAGGGTTTGACTATTGCATCTGGATGCCATAGCCAGTCCACTGTCTTTAAGATGCTATAGTCAGCCTGCCCATATATATACGCCTCTCTGTTTCTAACTTGCCTTCATTGGAAGCGAGCCTCTCCTCCACATTTTTCCGAATTGCTTCCTCAAGTCTCCTTGCAGTCTCTTCTTCTAATTGTTTTAGTTCCGCCTGCAGTTGACGCCTGATCCATGAAAGCACATTCAAAATGAGCAACGAATAATAGTGAATGCAAATTGAGGTGGGTGGCAGTTGAAGAGATAAACAATTGCCTGAGTCTTTCTTCCTCCTCTTTCTTGAGTTTATCAGCAGCACTCGTGCGTTCAGTTGACGTCAGCTAGGGAGGAGGGGGAGGAGGACTAGGTGACTTTGCCAAAGACGGAGACAAAGAGCTGCTCTGACTTCGACTCCTACTCCTACTCCTGTTGTGTCATGTTGAAGTAAATAACAAATAACAAAAACAATGTTACCGAAACCAATAGCAAGTGAATCTTGGGATGAGTCGCGGACAATGTCGCTCTCTTTAAGACGTTTCGCGGCTCTGCCCAAGTTGTGCAAGCAGCTTCAAAAATGTCACGCCATCCCCAGGATAAAACAGCCCCAGAATCACCTTTGTAGAGTACTCCCTTGCACGTAGGAAGAACTCAGTACCACACCACTCAATGTTGCTCAGAACTCAACTTTTGAAGTATAGAAAGCTTTTTTTTTTTTTTGTGTACTTTTCAACTAACAAAGATTAAGCATTTATAGGCTTAGAGTCCTAACCACCTAAGGCATCAAAAGAATAACGTTGACAGATTTGAGGGCTAAAATCAAGGAGATATAGGCCAAGTTGTTGAGACATCTTTTCAAGTAGTGCCAAAGACCAAGTCTTCACTTATCCAAAACACAACCGAAAACCTTATCAAAATCTTAAAGTTTATTTCAAAATAACACACATGTTCCAACAATCCCCCACTTGTTATTTTTAAATATGAGTTCTTTGAGCAACATACATAAAACTGTGCATAAGTAATGGTGATTTACAACTTGAACCATTACATAGTGATAGTGCTCCAGATTTTTCAAGAGTAACTCGTAGTTTTGAACTCTTTCTCTGACAACACAACACACACACAACTCTATTATGGTGTAGTTCTAAAGCCAGCACATTACGGCTATGCGCTTATATCCCAGTATAGTGAATGTTATAGAAATTTGCCCAAGATTTCATAGAAGCGGCCACACTTCAACATCCACATAGGTGAGTCTATCAAGGATATTTATGTAGCTAGATATCCCACTCAATACAGAGTATAGAACTCATTAAGAGTATAAAACTCATCCTAATTCGCTTCAGGACTTCATGCTTCTAAGGTATGGACATGGAGATTTAACCCCGTATAAGAAACTAGCATGAATATTTTCTTATCACTTCATGACTTGTTATTACCCATTGAACTTATTTCTTGGGATCTCCAGTCTATAAGTTGGGTTACCATCACAAGTGACTATCTAAAGGCTTTAGTCTCATACCTTTTGAGGTTTTCCAAACCTTTTCTCTAACTAATCCTTTCGTCAAAGGATCAGCTAAGTTATCATCAAAACGTACATAATCCACTCTTATAGCTCCATTAGAAAGAAATTCTCTAACAGTACTATGCTTGCGACTGATTTGTCGCTTCTTACCATTATAAAAATGGTTCTGAACTTTTGCAATAGCCGCGGTACTATTGCAATGGATTAATACTGCTGGTAGCAGTCTCTCCCATAAAGGGGTATCTGACAGTAGGTTTCTCAACCATCCTGCTTCTTCACTAGCTGTAGCTAGAGCTATCATTTCAGACTCTGTTGAAGATTGAGCTAAAATAGTCTGTTTTTTAGACTTTCAAGAAACAGCACCACCAGCAATATTAAATATATATGCACTAGTGGCTTTGGAGTCGTCAGATAGAGTATTCCAACTGGCATCGCTATATCCTTCTAGGACAACGGGAAACTTTGCATAGTGTAATCCAAGGTTCATAGTCCTTTTTCCGGTAACTTATGACCCTCTCAATAGCATGCCAATGCTCCATACTAAGTCTACTAGTAAACCTGCATAGCATTCCGATAGCATAAGCTATGCCTGGTCTAGTGCAATCAGTAGCATAACGAAGGCTACCAATGATGCTCGCATACTTAGTTTGTCTAACACTGTCACTAGTGTTCTTGAACAAGTTTGCACTAGGATCGAAAGGAGTACATGCAGGTGTACAATTAAAGTAATTGTACTTCTTCAGAACTTTCTCAATATAATGAGATTGATCCAAAGAAAAACCATTTGCAGACCTAGATACTTTAATACCAAGTATTACACTAGCTTCACCAAAATCTTTCATATCAAAATTAGCAGAAAGTAAAGACTTTACACTATTCACACCATGCATATTAAAACCAAATATCAAGAGGTCATCAACATATAAGCATACAATAGTGCAGATGTTACCTTCATATTTATAGTAAATGCATTTATCACTTTCATTCACTCTAAATCCATTTGAAATAACTAAGTTGTCAAATTTAGGTGCCTGTTTCAAACCGTATAAACATTTATCTAACTTACAAACTTTATTTTCTTGTCCATGAACAATAAATCCTTCTGGCTGATCCATATAAATTTCTTCTTCTAAATCACCATTCAAAAATGTAGTTTTAACATCCATTTGGTGCACAACAAGATCATGAATAGCAGCCAAAGCAAACAGAACACGAATAGATGTTATTCTAGTAACAGGCGAATAAGTATCAAAGAAATCAACATTTTCTCGTTGTCTATATCCTTTGGCAACAAGACGTGCCTTATACTTTTCTACAGAACCATCAGGTTTTAATTTCTTCTTAAGAATCCATTTACAACCTATAGTTTTACAACCAGGAGGGAGATCAACTAAGTGCCAAGTTTTATTAGACTCCAAAGAGTCCATTTCGTCATTTATTGCTTCTTGCCATAAATCTGCATCCAAAGAAGATAAAGCTTCTCGAATTGAAGTAGGGTCTTCTTCTAATGTGTAGGCATGGAAATCTGAGCCAAAGCTCTTTGTAGTTCTTTGTCTCTTACTTTTCCTTATTTCTTCTTCAGATTCTTTAGTTCCTTTAGTCACTTTAGGCTCTACAGTCCTAGATTCATTATTGATCACTAAAGGCAGATTACTAGATGTCAAACCCCCACTATTTCTCAATTTGAAAGGAAACTTCTCTTCAAAGAAATCAGCATCATTAGATTCAATCACAACATGGTTCTTCAAATCATAAAATCTATATGCTTTGCTATTAACAGAATAACCAATAAAAACACATTCATATGCTCTACTAGCCAATTTTGATCTTTTAGGATCTGGGATTTGTACAAAAGCCAAACAACCTCAAGTTCTAAAGTACAAAACATTTGGTTTCTTATTTTTCCGAATTTCACAAGGAGAAACTTTAGTTTTGGAGTTAGGAACTCTATTAAGAACGAAACATACAGTCAACAAAACTTCTCCCCACCAATAAGATGTAGCTCCATAACTAAGTAAAGTAGCAACAATCAATTCACACAAAGTCCTATTTTTTTCTTTCCGCTTTACCATTCATTTCAGGGGAATAAGGAGCAGTTCTCTCATGAATAATACCAAGTGATTTATACAGATTAACAAAGTCACCAAATTCATACTCAGTTCCTCTATCACTACGAAATCTCTTTATCTTCCGATTAAATTGATTCTCTACTTCACTTAAGAAAACTTTGAACATGTCAATTGCTTCATTTTATCTTTCATGAGATAAACAAAAAAAAAGTTTGAGCTGTCATCTATAAAGGTGATAAAGTATCTTTTCCCACTTCTAGTCAACACTCCGTCAAATTCACATATGTCAAAATGAATTAAGTCAAGTGGTTCCAATTCTCTCGTGACTGATTTGAGTGGTGTTTTAGTGATTTTAGCTTGACTGCAGCGTTCACACTTTTCAAAGTCATTAAGTGACAACTCTGGAATGAATCCTAGGCTACTCATGGTTTTGACAAGTCGTTTGTTAATATGACAAAGTCTAGCGTGCCAAGTATTAAAAGAATATACCAAGTAAGCAGAAGGAACTATTTTATTAGCATCAACATTCAACTTAAACATCCCATCAGTAGCATAACCCTTACCAACAAATATACCATTTTTAGTTAGGGTGAACATGTCAACTCCAATGGTTTGAGTAAATCCAGCCATGTTGAGAAGATAGCCAGAAACCAAATTCTTCCGTATCTCTGGAGTGTGCACAACTTCCTTGAGAGTGATGGTCTTGCCAGAGGTAAACTTCAACTCCACATTACCAGTGCCAGCAACAATTATTGAGTGAGAATCACCCAACAAAATCCTCTTGTCCTCAGCCACAGAATAGGTCTTGAAAAGAGAACGATCATAGCAAACATGGCGAGAAGCGCCGGTGTCCACCCACCACCCCTCGGATCCATCAACCAAGTTGATTTCAGAAATCATAGCAATAAGTTGCTCTTCAGTAAGGTGTGCCTGAGGATCAGCATAACGCTTGTTTCTACAGTTCCGGGCAAGATGCCCTGGCTTGCGACAGTTATAGCAAATAAACTGTCCCGAATCATCATCACGTGAGGGGGTTGATTCCTATTCTGATTCTGCTGAGGACGACTCTGATTCGCATGTGAACTTCGAGTCTGATTCTTGTTGTTGTGGTTCTTGCCCTGATTCTTCATGTTTTTGCCATTTGGCTTCAGAGCAACAACATGGTTCTTGTGTGTGTTGTTGTTACCTTTGGAGACGAACATCACCTCATCCTTGATGTCTTGTTTCCTGGCTTCTTCCTCGATTTGAAGGCGAGTGATCAAGCTTTCCAAAGAGAACTCCTTGGTTTTGTGATGCAGGGAATTCTTGAAGTCCTTCCAGTTTGGTGGCAGCTTGTCAATGATCACAGCAACCTGAAATTGTTCATCTAGAGCCATACCCTCAGTAATAATTTCATGTGCAATTCTCTGAAGTTCATGTGATTGTGCTTCTACCGACTTATCATCAACCATTTGAAACTTTAAGTACCACCTTACAGCAAATTTCTTAGCACCAGCTTCTTCAGTATCATATTTCTTTTGAAGTGCATCCCATAATTTTTTAGCAGATTCATAAGTAAAGTATTAATCATAAAGATCATCAGCCTAGCCATTCAGAATATAATTCTTGTAGAGAAAATCATTTTCAGTCCAAGTTTCTAAAGCTCTAGTTTGTTCAGCAGTGGCTTCTTCAGGAACAGTAGGTTTGGTGGTGGTGGTGCACATGGTGGCAAGTTTTTTTGTGGTGAGGAAAAAGAACATCTTTTGTCTCCAATGTTTGAAGTGAAGGCCCTCAAACTTGGATGGCTTGTTAAGGTCATGGGTGTTGGTGTTGGTGTTGTGTTCAGCATCCATGGCAGAAGGAAACGTCTTAAAATTGTTGAAGTAAAAAACAAATAACAAAAACAATGTTACCAAAACCAATAGCAAGTGAATCTTTGGATGAAGTAGCTTCAAAAATGCCACACCGTCCCCATGATAAAACAGCCGCAGAATCACCTTTGTAGAGTACTCCCTTGTACGTAGGAAGAACTCAGTACCACACCACTCAAAATTGCTCAGAACTCAACTTTTGAAGTATAGAAAGCTTTTTGTTTTTTCTGTTTACTTTTCAACTAACAAAGACTAGGCTTTTATAGGCTCAAAATCCTAACCACCTAAGGCATCAAAAGAAGAACGTTGACAGATTTGAGGGCTAAAATCAAGGAGATATAGGCCAAGTTGTTGAGATATCTTTTCAAGTAGTGCCAAAGACCAAGTCTTCACTTATCCAAAACACAACCGAAAACCTTATCAAAATATTAAAGTTTATTTCAAAATAACACACATGTTCCAACATGTCGTCTCCATCGTTTGGAACGTCGGAGGAGAGCGGCTCTTCCGCTGCCTGTGGCTTGGCAATTGGCTTCTATTCCGCCGTTGTGACCCACTTGAACAATTTCTTCTGTTGAAATAAAAAGTTTCGTCATCAACCACAGAAATCGAATCATAATTCGATTAATTTAACCCTCAATGCTCACCGAAATAGGCAAATTCTCAAGAATTGGAAACTTGTCATTCATTTCTTTTAACAAAATAATAAATGAGAGGACAGAGAGAGTTGATCAGAAAAGCGACCTAGAGGAGGAGGAGTAGTGGGGCGAGCAGCTTCGATCTCTTCGACTTCTGCCCACTCTATTGCGTAAGACGGCGGTGACTTTGATATGCTCCCTCCCATCTTTTCACTTTTCTTTTCTTGACCGATTGGATTCCGATGGTTGACGATCCTTTTGTTTTCTAATAAACCCAGTGTTGCAAAACCTAAACCCACAGAGTGCTCATTGATATTTAAACAATACGATCATCGACAGTATCTTATTTGGTCGGGGCCTGTCTTCCATGCGGATTGTATCCAATAGTGCCTCACTTTTGATTCTGCGGCTGTGATTGATTGTCCTCTTTTTGCTGTATATTTTCAAAGGAAATTGATTTTGACGTACTTTTTTCTTTGTCAAGATTATCCTTATTAATTTTTCCATTTTTACTACAAATGATATTTTTAAGTTATACATATTTACCGAAAGAGTAATCAAGTTACAGATGCTTTGGCAAATAGAGGGGCCAGTTTCTTGACTTGACTTTTGTTTCTCCTTGGTTTTCTTTCAAGACACGCGGTTTGTAGGGGTGGTTCTATGTTTATCTATTGTTTTCTCTTCGGAGTTTGGGTCTAGTCCATCCATTTGGTTTGTACTTTTCTATTTTTTATTGAACATATTTTGGGTGAGGAGTGTGGGTTTTCCTTAGTCATGCTTCCTCTCGTTGGCCTTATGTCACGCCCCAGACCCGAGGCTGGAAGAAACAGCAGGTCCGAGACTCGATTAGTTAAAATTTTAGTAAATAAATCTGAAAATTGGATCGAAAACCAATAACAACTTTATTTACTGAAAATAGATCGAAACGTTTACAAAATTACACGGAAATAATGGAAATTTCCTATCTTCTCCTCTACTCCATCTCTATTCCCAAACCCGCGGCACAAAGTTGTAGGGGTGAGCCTGACGAAGCTCATTAGGGGAAAAACAGTCAACAGAGATAAATAGATAATTAACACCAATACAACACATACAACAATTAGGGCACGATGATGATGCATGAATGCGATGCTAACCTTCCTCGATTATCACCGTCCATATAACATGACAAGTCCTCCTAGCATGTCCCATATCATGCTCGGACAACCGAAGAGCTGTGTTATATGAACCAAAACTCATAAAGTAAACCCCCCGTCTTTTGCTAGTTCTCTTATTTAACTTTTTGTCGCCAATCCGGAAACCCAGAGTGCATTTTGGACATACCTTCGATCCTGGTACCTTCTAAAAGTTAAATTCAAACTCAACAAAAGATCATTCGGCTAATCTAACACATCTTCCCCTTTCACCACTCACTCAAATCCCATGATTAACATGATGTATGAAATGCCAATGGTATCATGTTAACATGAGAGATTACATCACATGAATCAATAATTACTAACTCATAACAATTATAAACCCATATACACATAACCAAATAATATCAAAACAACCACTCAAGCAACAAAATAATTATATCATGCGTGGACCATGCGCACTAGCTTTTTAGTATATATAATTTGCATATCGGCACCAATCAGCGTATATTTATTTGTAAACTTCATAGCAAATAGCATTCTAGACTATAAACAACCTTGTGCAAAACCTAAGAATCTCAGCCTAGATATAGCACATATATAAAGAACTTTTAATCAACATATATGAACAACAACAATTAGCCATCCACCAATTAAACCAACGCAGCCCACAAAATATAGACACTGAGGACTGCAACCACACCACCGAGATTATCTAAGCAAGACAACCATATAAGCAACAAACAACCCAACAAAGCACTAAAAACAAGGAAGCAAAACCAAAACAACAAGACACCGAATGAAACCTTAGGGGCCGTCCGGTAATGTTTTCGCAGGGCATTTTCGCAGTTTGCACCCAGGAAAGGAAAATGAGAATAGTGAATCTAGCATTTCCGGGATTTAAATATGCACTTGGTAGAATAACAATAAAACAAGTTGGGAAAACAAATACAGTGAAAACGTGTTTGGTAAAAGTTTATTAAAAACATTTTCTCTTTCTTCTCTTCCACTTCGTCTTCTCCTCTCAACTCTTCTTCTCAACACTTCTTTATCAGCTGCGGCACCACCACAACGACCCACTTCTTCTTCCCCCACTTCCTCTTCCACCCACTCTTCTTCTCACCACTTCTTCATCAGCTGCGGCACCACCACAACGGCCCACTTTCTCTTCCCTCTCAATCCTCGGCGAGCTTCGGATCGAACAAAATCAAATCCGAGCGGTGCCTCCTGGATGGCTCGGGTGTTTGCCTTGCCTTTCAACCCCGATTAGTTGGACGGCGGAGTCGTGGCCAGTGGTTCGCCACATCGCCTTTGGATATGCCCGCAACGTCTTTCTCGCGAATTTGGATCAGACAGCATCGCCTTCGATTCGGTGAAAAATTGTAATTGATGCACGTCGTTGGGTTGTGTGGGTTCTTAGGAATTGTTTAGATGCTGGGATTGTTTGGAAATTTGTTTGCTACAATAAATGTTAATTGTAAGTTGAAAAGTGGAGAAAGAAACCATTCATCTTCTCTCTAAATCTACGATTTTCATAATGACTAGTAAGAAGGCTCGCGACAGTGATGTCACGGGGTTGACGGCATGAGTATAAAACGTGTGATCAAATTGCTGATGTGTAGTAAATAAAATCTAAAAGATACTTATAATATGTACATAGCTAGTGTATACACAATTGATCCAAATTAGTTTAGATCTAGAGGACATTTAAGACATGTACAAACATAGGAGATTTTACTAGTTATTTACATGGATAGAACATAGCCAAAAAATATATGCTTTGTGTTGCACATATTTGGTGTTCTTGTACGAGACGAGGGTGCAGATAGATTAACTTGGTGTAGTTTGTAGAAGTTTTGGTTTTGAGGATTTCTGGGCTGTAGATAGAGTAGGAAAAGGAGGTGGTCTTTGTTTTATTTGGAAGGAAGATTAGGAGATTAATGTGTTGTCTTATTCCAAAGGCCACATTGATATTCGAGTGTGTGGTCCAGATAATTCGTATACGGGACCGGTGACTAGCTTTTATAGGCATCCAAAAACCCATATGTGATATCAATCATGGGATTTGCTGGAAAGAATATCAACGACTCTTTGCAATGAGGCGTGGATTGTTGTAGGTGATTTCAACGAAATTCTTGAGGATGCAGAACAAGAGGGTCCAAATAATAGACCACTACACCAAATGCAAAACTTCTCTAAGACCTTGGATGCTTGTGAACTTCAAGGGATCAAGACTACGGGGTATACTTTTACGTGGAATCAAACGAGGAGAAGGACCTGCAAATGTCAGAGCACGTTTGGATAGAGCAGTTGTTAACAATGATTTGAGAATGCAGTATCCACATACGAGAGCTCATGATATGCTCTGGTAGGAGTCTGATCACTTACCGGTTTTGGTTTATACCGATAGACCTACTTTTGATCGTGGAAAACAAGGATGTGCTATTGCCCATTTCCCGTTTGAAGAAGTATGGGTTCAAAAGGAGAAATGTGCAGTTATAGTGTGAGATACGTGGCAACAACAAATGGGGCACATTAGTGAAAATATTGCAGCTTGTACTGAAAGGTTATCGAAGTGGAATCAAGATGTGATTGAAAATATACCAAGGCAGGTGTGTGCTCTACAAAATAAGCTTGAAGCAGTTTTGATGGAAAAAGAAACTTTGGAGAATCAGAATTTGAGGTTCTTCAAGAAGAAGTTTTGTGGAGGCAAAGATCACGAGCAGAGTGGCTGAAAGCAGGACACTGTAACACCAATTTTTTCCACAGAACAGCGAAAGATATGGGGTAACAAAAAAGAATGGAAGGTGTTCAAGATGCAGATGGGCAGTGGCGTAACTCAACATGGAAGATTGGAGAAGTGTTTTGTTCATATTTTGAAGGGCTATTTTCTTCTGAAGGTGATAATTACTCTGAAGAAGTAAGTGAAGCAGTTGACAGAAAGGTAATAGAAGACCAGAATGTGTTGATGCTCAAAAATGGCTTGAGTCAACGGTCAATGAATATGAGGGATCCTTGGTCGGATCGATGTGTATGTTTCGGGGGTCTAGCAGGCTAGCTCCGGATGTTGGCTTCCGGGAGGTCCCGGAAGGTCGTCCCGGAAGGTGCTTGCCCGGAAGGTGGTCTCGGAAGGTGATCCGGATGGGGAAGAATGTGTGTTGTCCCGCTTAGGTCCGGAAAAGGAAGATGACTTCGGGAAGCCACTTCGGGGAACCTGCACAGAGGAAAGGGTAAGCTCAAAAGGGCACCGGTGTGGTACCGGCCTAGACCCTCTGATGCTTAAGTCAGCCCGGGAAGAAGGAGATCTCTAGCTTGAGAGAGAATCTGAGAGAGAGGTGAATACCAATAGTTGGGGCTTGGACCCTGGACCCCTTGTGTTGTGGAGGTGGCCTTGTATTTATAGAGGAGGGCAATGGCGCTCTTGTAATTAGTGGCAATGTGGAGGCTTGGTCTCATCAAGGCATTGGATGCTTAGATGGGCCTTGTCTCCCTTGCTGGGCTTCTAGGAGCTTTGATGGGCCTCCGGGGGCCTTGTTGGTGCAGTCTGGGCCTGAGCCGGCCTAGAGGTAGACTTCCGAGGAAAGGGCTTCCGGGGAAAGGACTTCCAGGGAAGGGACTTCCAGGGGTGTGCTCCCAGAAGGTAGGAGTTGTCCGAATAGCTTCCTTTCCCGAGTGACATGTGACCGGTTCGGGTATGGTATCAACAGGAGTCCCCCAAGTCGTCGGTCAAGAGTGCTTTCTTAGGCGGGCACTTGCGCTATCGCCCAAATCGGTTGCATGTCACTCAGTAAACCGATGTGGGGTAGGTACGAGTCCCCCAAGTCCCCAGGTAAGGAAGCAGGAGTGCGATGTGCTCAATTTTGGAACTGTCAGGAGGGTCTAGTTATCCGGGCGTGTGCCGGGTAGGTCTGGGCGCCGGAAAGTGTCTGGCAGAGCCATGGCGCCGGAAGGTGTCAGGATGTGCCAGGAAGTGCCGAGTGGAACCGGGAGCCGGGCGCCGGAAAGTGCTGGGTGGTGCCGGGCGCCGGAAAGTGCTGGGTGGTGCCGGGAGCTAGAAAGTGCCTGGAGGTGCCGGGAAGTGTCGGGCGGAGCCGGGCTCCGGGAGGTGCCCGGCGCAGGATGGTGGCTTCAGGATGTGCTGGAAGATGGCTCCAGGATGTGCCCGGAAGATGGCTCCAGGATGTGCCCGGAAGATTTGCCCGGATGGTTCTGGAGGTGACCCGGAGGGTGTCTTCCGGGTGAAGATCAATGGGAATGTGCGCTCGATTGATTTTCATAATCGGGTGCTCGGGTGATCCGGAAACAGTTATGCGACACAAAAATACAGAAACAGTTCATGCCAGAAACACAAAAACAGTTTTGCCAACTGGCAACACATAAACAGTTTCTGTCAAACACATAAATAGTTCATGCCAGAAAAACAGAAACAGTTCATGCAAACACAGAAACAGTTCACAAAACACAGAAACAGTTCGTACAAAACACAGAAACATTTCGTACAAAACACAGAAATAGTAGTTCATATAAACATAGAAACAGTTCATACAAAACACAGAAACAGTTCATACAACATGTTGATACCATACCCGAACCGGTCACATGTCACTCGGGAAAGGAGGCTATTCGGACAACTCCTCTCTTCCGGGAGTGCATCCCCCGGATCCCCGGAAGTCCTTCCCGGAAGCCCTTCCCGGAAGCCCTTCCCCGGAAGTCCCTTCCCGGAAGTTCTTCCCGGAAGTCCACCTCCACGCCGACTCAGGCCCAAACCGCACCAACAAGGCCCCCAGAGGCCCATCAAAGCTCCTAGAAGCCCACCAAGGCAACCAATGCCTTGGTGACACATGCCCTCCACAAGCCTCCAAGAAGGGGGGCAATGTGGGGAATTCACCCTACATTGCCACTAATTACAAGGGTGCCATCACCCTCCTCTATAAATACCCTTCACCCTCCAAAGGGTAAAGGGTCCCAAGAAACCACAAGGTCATCCCTCACTCTCTCTAAAATCCTCTCTCCTGAGAGACCCCTTCTTCCCGGCTGACTTAAGCATCGGAGGATCTAGGCCGGTACCACACCGGTGCCCTTCCGTGCTTACCTCTCTTTGTGTGCAGGTCCCCCGGAGTACCTTTCCGGAGTCATCTTTCCGTCCCAGGTCGGGCCAAGGTAGAAGACATCACCCCTCATCCGGACACACCTTCCGGACAGACACCTTCCGGGCCCTCCCGGAAGCCACCATCCGGAGCTAGCCTCTCAGCTCCCGGAAGCTTACACTCCAATCCGAACAAGGATCCACACACTTTCATTGACCGTTGACCCGAGCCACTTTTGGGCATCAACAGTTTGGCGCCGTCTGTGGGAATCCAACAAATTCCTACGTGTTTTACCGCTGGCAAGAACAGCAATGTCTTCTCAACACCCCGATAACGAGTCGGACCCCCAGCACCATCGGGCGGAAAGCAGTGCGCCCCCGGAAGTACAACCCCCACCGGCTGCGAGGCAGCAGCGGGGCAGGCGGACCGGCCGGGACGAACTCGCCAGGCGATTGAGCGAGATGGAGGAGCGAGCCAAAGCCCTCGAAGTCGAGAACAACCGACTCAAAACCTTGGAGGACGACAACCGCAGGCTCCAATCCCGGACCGCAGTCCTCAGTGAGCACTACCAGAACATGACCCAGAAGTTGCTGGAAGCTAATGTCAACATCGGCCACCTCCGGGAGCAATGTGCCCGGGAACAGCCGCAGGTCTCCTCGTCCCAGCTCCGCACTCCGGACGAGCCGATCGTGGCTTCCCTGCCTTTACCTCCAGCTAAGGATAAGCAACCGGCGACCTCCCGGGTTCCAGTCAAGACCCGCACGATCCTGTCCGGAAACTCCGGTCCCTCTCGCCCCGCCAATTCCCGTGTGATCATTGGCCGGAGCAAGGGAGTGGCTAAGGCCTACAGCGACATTCGGGACTTCCTCAACGACAACCGGGATGGAAGAGCAACCGAGGTAGTGACCCGCAACATCAACCCAGCAGGACTGGGGCCTCCCCCACGACCGACTCCGGTTCAGCGAGCACCTGCCACCGCGCAACCCGTGGAGCAGACGGCGGAGTCCAGCCACCGGGCGCAGCCCGTCCCGGCGACAGTGCCCATTTCCGGAGCTGCACCTCTACCCGGACGGAAGCCTGCGGCCACTCGGGCACGGACTGGACCACAACTCCCAGCCACTGCGATCAAAGCATAGTCCAGCAACTCTTGGACCAGGTCATGGAGCTCGTCAACGACCGGGCGAAGGAGCGCCGAGACAAGGCCAACCGCCCTGGAGCCGCCCCTACCCGGGAGAGTCCCTTCACGAGCCGAGTCCTAGCATGCACCGACGAGCTCCAGGATGTCGAATCCAAGTCACTGCGCATCGCGCTCTACGGCGGCGGTCCCGGGAGAATGCCCTAACGCCCACATGAACAGCTTCCGGTCCAACATGTACTTCAAAAGGATCTCAGACCAGGCGCAGTGCCTTTACTTCCCGAGCACCCTTTCGGGCGCGGCTCTCAATTGGTTCTTCCGGTTGCCCCCGGGGAAGCATCGACAGCTTGACCGACATGGAGATCGCCTTCATCGAACAACATCAAAGTCAGAGCTCGACTTTCTACTCCTGTGAGGATCTCTACGCTATCACCCAGGGACCCGACGAGGGCTTGCACAAGTACGTCGCGCGGTTCAGCCATGAATACGCCAAATGCCCGAGGACGGATGATAGCACGGCTGTCAGCGCCTTAAAGGCCGGACTTCGGTCAAGCCGCTTCTTGTACCAGCTCAACTTGGAAAATGATCTGACTTACTCCGAGATGATGAAGAAGGCCAACCTGCATGCCCGGGCAGAACGCCTCACCGAGCTCAATCAACGGCATGCCCAGGCGGCTACTTCTGACCCGCTCCATCCAACAACTCAGTACCATCCGGCTCCTGCCGCGCCCCGGGTGACCTACACCCAACCGGCACCGAAGGGGAACACTTCCTACACCTCAAACAAGAGGAAGGAAGGAGGGCATCCCGTCTTTGGTAATCGTGATAAGCGAAACCGGGGGAACGGGCAGCAGGTCTACCAGGCTTACCGGGCACCGAACCCTCTTCCTCCGGCACCTTCGGCGCCCCGGCACGACCCCCGGAACCGAAACCAGAAGAAGGAGTACACCGCCCGGTATGAGCAGTACACTCCGCTCAACACCTCCTTCGAGGCAGCTCTCATGGCCGTTGCCGACCTCATTCCGGCACCCAAATTTCAAAATCCTGCGAGCGCCGCCCGGAACACCGGCACCTTCTGCCAATATCACCAGGCCAACACCCATGGCACGGAGGAGTGCAAGGTGCTGAAAGACCACATCGAGACTCTCGCCCGAGACGGGAAGATCCCCGAGCTCCTTCAGGGGTATGCCCCTCCTCAGCAGCAACTACGGCAAATCAACACCATCAGCGGCGGTTCGACGCTAGCCGGAGACTCCAACCGAGCAAGGAAGGAGTATGCCCGTGCCTGCTACCCCGGGCGGGAGGTGCTGGCACTCAACTACCGGGCCGAAAAGATCCCCAAGACCGGCTGGGGATCCATCACCTTCTACGAGGATGAGGAGGAAGGAATCATGTACCCCCACGACGATCCCATCGTCATCCGGGCGGAAATTGCCCACTACGACGTCGGGCGGACGATGATCGACACCGGCAGTTCTGTCAACATCATCTTCATGGAGGCCTTCCGAACCCTCAATGTCGCGGATAACCTCCTCGACCGGACGCAAACTCCTCTCGTGAGTTTCTCCGGGGACCTGCATCCAACCGGTCGGGAGTGTGTACCTGCCCATCACTCTTGGCGAGGCCCCGCTGCGAACCCGCGTCGTCGTAACCTTCATGGTGGTGGACTGCCCTACCGCCTACAATGTCATCCTCGGGCGACCCGCCCTCAACAAGATGAAGGCCATACCCTCCACTCACCTCCTGCTAGTCAAATTTCCGACTCCTCACGGCATCGGCTCTGTCCGAGGCGACCAGCGAGCGGCGCGAGGGTGCTACTCCGTAGCGGTGAAACGGGGCGGCAAGGGCGCAACCGTCCCGCACCCGGGAAGCCTGCTCGTGGCAACTCCAGTCCCGGAAGGAGTTTCCGTCCCCGATAACCGGCCTGACGACCCGAGGGACGAGGCTACCACCACCCAGGCTAAACCAGCCGGAAGCCTGGAGATGGTGTGCATTTCAGAGGACTTCCCCGACCGACAGGTGAAGATCGGCGCAGAACTGCCACCTGCCATCCGGTACTCACTCATCAAATTCCTCCGACAAAATGCCGAAGTCTTTGCCTGGTCTTACAGCGACATGCCCGGTATCTCCACCGACGTCATCTCCCACAAACTCAGCATCGACCCGAAGGCCCGGCCGGTATGCCAGAAGCGCCAGAAGTTTGACGGAGAGCGGTACGACGCAATCCAATCCGAGGTCGAGAAGCTATCCTCCATCGGATTCATCCGGGAGGCCCGATACCCCACCTGGGTAGCCAACCCCGTCGTCGTACCGAAATCGCAAGGCAAATGGCGGATGTTCGTCGACTACACCAACCTGAACAAGGCTTGCCCGAAGGACAGCTTCCCGCTCCCTCACATTGACCAGCTCATCGATGCCACTGCCGGGCATGAGCTCCTGAGCTTCATGGACGCCTATTCCGGGTATAACCAGATCTTCATGCACCCGGGTGACCAGGAGCATACCGCTTTCGTCACCGACCGGGGACTATATTGCTACAAAGTGATGCCCTTCGGGCTCAAGAACGCCGGTGCCACTTACCAACGGCTCGTAAACTCCGTCTTCTCCGATCTCATCGGAAAGACCATGGAGGTTTACGTCGACGACATGCTAGTCAAGAGCAAAACCTCCGGGGAGCATGTCGAGAACCTCTCTGCCATGTTCGACAAGCTCAAGCATTTCAACATGCGCCTCAATCCCGCCAAGTGCGCCTTCGGCGTGGGATCCGGCAAATTCCTGGGCTTTATGATCAGTCAACGCGGCATCGAGGCCAACCCGGAAAAGATCAAGGCCCTGGTCGACATGGAGACCCCCAGGACACAAAAGGATGTCATGAGCCTCAACGGCCGGGTAGCCGCTCTCTCCCGCTTCATTTCCCGGGCCACCGACCGGTGCGCCCCATTCTTCAAAGTCCTCAAGGCCGGGCAGAAACTCGTCGACTGGACCCCGGAGTGCGATCAAGCCTTCGCCCAGTTGAAGGAGTACATGAGCAAAGCCCCGATACTCGCCAAACCTGACCATGGAGACGTCCTGACTCTGTACCTCTCCGTCTCCGCCACGGCAGTATCCTCGGTCCTTATCAAGGAGGTGGATAAGGTCGAACACCCGGTGTACTACACCAGTAAATCCATGACTGACCCGGAAACTCGATACCCGGATATCGAGAAGCTTGCCCTCGCTCTCATCTGCTCTGCCCGGAAGCTTCGCCCTTACTTCCAGGCGCACTCCATCTCTGTTCTCACTAACCATCCCCTCCGGCAAGTGCTCCAGAAACCCGAAACCTCGGGTCGCCTTGTCAAGTGGGCTGTGGAGCTGAGTGAGTTCGATATCACCTTCAGCCCCCGGGCAGCCGAGAAGGGCCAAGCTATCGCCGACTTCATCTCGGAATTCACCCATCCGGCTACAACTGACGCCGCGCCGGTGAATACATCTCCTGCCACGGATATCCGGGAAACAGCACCCGTCAACCCGGACAAACCGGGTTGGAAACTATATGTTGATGGATCCTCCAACGCCAAGGGATGCGGTGCGGGGATTGTACTCGTCTCTCCGAACAAGGACACCTTCGAGTACTCTCTCCGGCTAGCTTTCCGGGCGTCCAACAATGTCGCCGAGTACGAGGCTCTCCTCGCCGGCCTCCGGCTTGCCAGGGAAGTCGGTGCGGAACGAGTATCCATCTACAGCGATTCTCAACTCGTGGTCAACCAAGTGACCGAGAACTTCGCCGCCAAAGACAGCTCCATGGCCTCCTACTTGGCCCAGGTCACCTACCACTTGAGCCAGTTCAAGTCGTACGAGATCAACCAGATCCCAAGATCAGAAAACAGCCATGCCGACGCTCTCTCCCGTTTGGCATCGGCTATCTCCGAACCTGCCAGGAGGAGCATCCCGGTTGAGACTCTAACTTCCCCGAGCTCCCTATCGCTCGGCGTCATGCAAATCGAACCTGACACCAGCTGGATGGAACCAATCCGGACCTTCCTAACCAGGGGAACGCTCCCGGAAGATCCTCTCGAAGCCCGACGCCTGCAAAGGCGGGCTGCGAGATACACTGTCATCCAGGGAAAACTCTACCGGAGAGGCTTCTCGGAACCCTGCCTTCGGTGTCTAACGCCGGCCGAGGGCTCCCGGGTCATCCGAGAGGTCCACGAGGGCATATGCGGCAACCATTCCGGTGCCCGAGCCTTGGCCCACAAAATAATCCGCCAAGGATACTACTGGCCAACCCTCGGTGCCGACGCCCGCGCCTTCGTCCAGAAATGCGAAAGGTGCCAGCGCTTCGCGGCCATCCCTCACCTACCGGCTGAACCACTCACCCCGATTCTAAGCCCTTGGCCTTTTGCCCAATGGGGCCTCGACCTCATTGGGCCCATGCCCGCCGGGAAAGGTCAAGTCCGGTTTGCAGTCGTGGCCGTGGACTACTTCACGAAGTGGGTCGAGGCCGAAGCCTTGGCTACAATCACTGCTGCCAAAATGAAAAGCTTCATCTGGAGGCATGTCATCTGCCGATTTGGCATACCTCATGCAATCATCACCGACAACGGTCCTCAATTCGACTGCCAGGTCTTCCGGGCGTTTTGTACACACATCGGTGTGAACCTCCGGTTCTCATCCCCGGCACACCCTCAGTCCAACGGCCAGGTTGAGGCCATCAACAAAATCATCAAGAAAACCCTCAAAACCAAGCTGGACGAAGCTATGGGGTGCTGGCCTGATCTCCTTCATGAGGTCCTCTGGTCCTACCGGACCACCTTCCGGACTGCCACCGATGAGACTCCCTTCTCACTCGCCTTCGGCAGTGAGGCGGTAGTGCCCATCGAGATCACCGAACCTACTCTCCGGGTTGGGAACTTTGAACCCGAGCAGAACGAGGAAAACCTGGCCATCAGCCTCGATCTGCTCGAGGAACAAAGGGACCGGGCCCAGACCCGGAACCTGATCTACAAGCAACGCATCGCCCGGTACCATGATGCCCGAGTCCGCAACCGGACATTCAAAGTGGGGGATTGGGTCCTCAGAAAGGTCTCTCCATCGACCAAGGAAACCCGATTCGGCACCCTCGGCCCTAACTGGGAAGGCCCCTATGAGATCACCCGGGTCTGCCGCCGGGGGACCTATGAGCTCCGGGATTCCAATGGCCGCACTCTCGGCCACCCATGGAATGCGGACCACCTCAAATATTTTTACAAGTGATTATGTCCGATTTTTGTACTTGCCCGGCCCTTGCTCCCGGCAACCTTAGATCGTTTGTAATCATTTGTTAAAAATCTTTTGAATGAAATCACCCCCCCTCCGAACAAGGAGCCCGGGTATTTTTGCATATACCATCTTAATGGTTTACTTTCTTGCACTCCGAACAAGGAGCAAAATAGACATGCTATTCATATCAAACCCGGAGACAGCCTATCGGCCCCGGTAGCATCTGATCGAAACCATTCACTCCGAACAAGGAGATGGTTTCACTTTTATCAATCATCTCGATCAAGAGACTTGGTAAAAATAAGCACTCATTCAAAAAACAAGCATTTATTAAAACCCGGAAACCGCTATGCTAGCGCCGGTAAATATCCATGCAAGAATGAAAAGAAATGCAAATCCGGAAACCGCCCCATGGCGCCGGATTAAAGTTATTACAAACCGGAAATCAAATTGTCTCATGCAAAGGCATATATAAAAAAAAGGGTGCAGAAAAAAAATAAACTGTTGGCTTCCGGATCAGTTCTCCTTCGGTGGTGGCTCATCTCCTGCTGCGGCATCCCCCCCGGCTGGCTTGTCCCCGGCATCCCCCCCGGCTGGCTCATCCCCGGCTGGCTTGTCCCCGGCTGGCTGTTCCCCGGCAGGGGCCCCGTCCCCATCCTGCTCCTCTTCAACCGGGACTTCATCCCCAGCGGGGGCCCCTTCCTCGACCTGCTCCCCTTCCGGGCTATCGTCCTCCACTACTATGCCGGCGAAGTCCCGGAAGGCTTGCATCTCTGCACGAGTGGGCTCAACCGGGTCAAAAGGCCCACCGAAGTGAGCCTCATAACTGTCGTCCAATTCAACACCCTTGTTGAACACACCCTGCAAAAACTTGTACTAGCAAACCGGGACCCGCAACCCCCCGGAAGCAAGTATCTCCGGATCAGCAGCCGGGGCGAAGGAGCTGGAGGCCTCAAGTGCCGCCACCCGGGCACGGAGGGCGGCATTTTCTTCAATCAGCTTGGCCTCCCTCTCCTCAGCCTGAGCCCGGGCATCAGCCTCCTCCTCCCGGATCCTCATGGCCTCCTGCTTCATCGCCTTCTCCCGGGCAAGCTCCTTCTCCTTGCGCTCCTTCGCCGCCTGGAGCCCTATGATGGTCTGAATTTTTTCCTCCAAGGCCCTCTCCAGCTTCTCCCTCTCCTCCACTACCGACTTCATCTCCTTGCAGAGCTTGTCGTAGTGGAGCCGGGACTCGAAGGCCGCCGAGAACATGGCTTTGGCCCGTTTGAAGCCCTGATTCAGCTCCCACATGGCCTACACAAATAAACAGAGTGTTACTCTCCGGTCACAAAATACATGTATGAACAAAAATACAAACTGTCGGTATCCGGGAACTTACATGTGCCATCATGGGGATCGCCATGTTCGGCCGGACGTCGCCTGTCCGGGAGCCAGCCGTGAACACATTTCCGGTCGACCGGATGCCCAGAAGGATGTCATTGATAAAGTCCACATCACCGGGAGGCACAGCCACATTCACCTCCTTATCTTTCCGGCGCCGGGAGGGAGCCTCCACTGACTCCAGTGGCTGGAACCGCTCGAACAGAGCGTCCAGCTCTTCTTTCCGGGCCGGGAGATCTTCCGGCGCGACATGCCCGAAGAGGGGGTCCGTATTCCCCCACAGCACCTTCCGGGCAGCCTCAAAGGGGTCAGCAGCCTCCAGAATCTTCTCCATCCCCGCCACCGGGAAAGGTGCCTTGGCAGCCGGTGCCACGGCAGCATCCCCTGTCCGGGACTTCTTCCCGGATGGCGGCACCGCCTCCGCCGCTGCCGGCCGCTTCCCGGCAGCCTTTGCCGGAAGCTTGTCCCAGGACTCCCGGGGCTCCGGAACCCCCTTCCCTCCGGAGCCGGACACCCTCTCCCGGGCGCCGGACGATCCACCCTTCCCGGTCGTCTTGGGGACTTTCAGCCAGGCGGCTTCCTTCTCCTCCCGGCCGCCTTCCTTGCCGGGCGCCGCCCTCTTCTCCCCCCGCTGCCGGGACGGATGAGACCCCCGGGGGCTCCTCACCCTGACGCCCCTCCCGGCTAGACCGCCCGTCCTTCCCCGCATGCCCCTCCTGCTTGTCATGCTTGTCATGCTTCCCCTTGCCATGGGAGCGATCACCACCTCCTCCAGCTGCAAAAGAAACAAACAAGGAAACGATCAAGTCATCATCTCCGGTCATTCACTTCCGGTCACAAAACTATCCGGGAATGATACTTACCCATCACAAAATTATACCGAACCAACAACTCTTCAGTCAACAACAAGTCCAACTGCCTCTCCTCGCGCGGTAACTTCCTCAGCACTTCAACGGCCGCTGCTTCCTCAACCGACAACGGAAACTCTTCAGACACCGGTCTCTTCTTCTTGCCTGAAAAAAAAAAAAAAAAAAAAAAAAAAAAGCAAGCTGTTAGTCTCCGGCCACCGATTCCAAAATTAATACTACAGGCAATCCTATCTCTACACACCCGTTGGCACGTATTGCCACTGTGACCGGACGGGATACGGCGGCTCAACCCCGGGCGCCGCCCTCCACCCGGACGCGAAGAAGAACCTCCTCATCCAGAATTTATGAGTATTGGGAATCCCGGCAATAAATTTCGGGAAATCCTTCAGGATGGCCGACCGGTGCTCCCCCAGATCCTTGCTCGAATCGGCGGCCAACCTCCTATGCGCCTCCGCCATCAGCGCCTTCTCATCACCGGGCACCTCCAGATTGCACGAGAGCACAACCATCCCCCGGTAGAACCCGGAAGGTATTATCCCCCAGATCGTCCGGATTTGGTTGTAGGACGGTTCATCCAGCCCATGTTCCATGAACAGGATGTACGTTGCTATCAACCGCGCCCAGCCATGCAGACCTAGCTGCGCCGGTGCCAAGTCGGCACGATGTAAAAACATTTGAAGAAAAGGATGGATGGGTAGGCGCAACCCATACCCAAACGCATCCGCAAACACCAGGGCCTCCCCACCCTCCGGGTTTGAAAAGAACGTCTGCCCGGACGGATCATACTTCGGAATCCGCAGCTCCACAAAATCCGGGATATCATACCCCTCCCTCAGCAGAACCAACTTCTTCTCGGTCATCTCGTTGACCAGCCACTTCCGGTCGATCCAGTGGCCGGTGGGAGTAGCCAGGCCCTTCTGGGACTTGGCCTTCTGCTTCTTCTTGCCTTGGGAGCCCGACGCCGGCACAGGCACAGCCTCCGGGACCTCCTCCTCCCCTTCCGGAGCATCTTCCGCCCCATCATCCGGAATCTCCCACTCCTCCTCCTCCTCTTCCTGGTCGCCCTCCTCCTGGTCGCCCTCACCCTCCGGGACATCCTCATCCGGGATCGCCCCCGCCATCTCCCGGGCAAGCGCCTCCGCCTCCCGTCGCTCCCGGAAGATCCGGCCAAAATCCTTTCCGGCACCAGGAGTTGGCCCGGACGGTCCAGCCTCCCCCTGAGGCACCACCTCACTGCTGCCGACCTCTTCCGGAGCCTGCTCATCTTCAGGGAAAATAACTTGGAGTGGGGCATAGTTCAGCGGATGAATCTCCTGGACGGAGTCCGAGCTGTCACTCCCACTGTTTCCAGACATGCCAGACATTTTTTCGCAAGACACTTACACTACAAAAGGAAAAACGGGAAATAAATATGCAACTCTTCCTAACCGGCTCCCCCCTATGCCCGGGAAGCCGGGCGACTACCGGCCAAAAACAGCATTCCTAATCCGGACGTCGACAAAATGGATGAAAATTACCCGGGATAAGCAAGTTCATCAATGTTCTTCATTGTTCATCCCAGATTCAAAGCAAAACTCAAGTAAATTCCTATGTTTGATCTAAACAGTTCGGAAATTTACCTTGAAAGGATGAAATTCTGCTTCCGGACGCGAACTGCTGATTTCCGGATTCGCCGGGAATGTGTGCCGGGCTCTGAGTGCTTGAGAGAGATTTGGAGAATTTTTCGCAAAAGTAACGGAAAAATGAGTCCTGCTCTCCTCTTATATACTCGCCCACCTGACGCTTCGCGCAACCCGAGGAGTCACACTTCATAAATGCTCACACCTTTTCGCATTCCGGCGCCTCCTCACTTCTCCCGAAGCGTTGCGACTCATCAATGCTCGCGACTCCTCACATACCCGGCACCCCTTCGCCTGCCTACCGGCACGTGCACCCCTGCATGCTTGCCGCGTGGAAGACCCTGCACGGCGTGGCATCACCACACTCTGCCACGCGTCCTCCATGCAGCCAACTCAACCCAGAGCTCACTTCAGCGAAGCATTTCGCCAAAGGCACAACGTCCGGCATCTCCAACAAAAACCCGGGTGCCACCTCCGGATCAACCGGGCACCCGGTTATACCATCGGGCCCCTCTTCCTGAAACCAATCGAGGGACCAACCTCGTGTTTCCCCTGAAACCCGGGAGCCACCTCGGATCAACCATCGGGCTTCAACCGGCTCCCGGTTATGGAAACCAATCGAGGGACCAACCTCGTGTTTCCCCTGAAACCCGGGTGCCACCTCCGGATCAACCGGGCACCCGGTTATGGAAACCAATCGAGGGATCAACCTCGTGTTTCTCCACATACCCGGACACATCCGGAACAACCCGACTAGATCCTCCCGACAGTTCCAAACTGAGCACATCGCACTCCTGCTTCCTTACCCGGGGACTTGGGGGACTCCTACCTACCCCACATCGGTTTACCGAGTGACATGCAACCGATACGGGCGACAGCGCAAGTCCCCGCCCAAGAAAGCACTCTTGACCGACGACTTGGGGGACTCCTGTTGATACCATACCCGAACCGGTCACATGTCACTCGGGAAAGGAGGCTATTCGGACAACTCCTCTCTTCCGGGAGTGCATCCCCCGGATCCCCGGAAGTCCTTCCCGGAAGCCCTTCCCGGAAGCCCTTCCCCGGAAGTCCCCTCCCGGAAGTCCACCTCCACGCCGACTCAGGCCCAAACCGCACCAACAAGGCCCCCAGAGGCCCATCAAAGCTCCTAGAAGCCCACCAAGGCAACCAATGCCTTGGTGACACATGCCCTCCACAAGCCTCCAAGAAGGAGGGCAATGTGGGGAATTCACCCTACATTGCCACTAATTACAAGGGTGCCATCACCCTCCTCTATAAATACCCTTCACCCTCCAAAGGGTAAAGGGTCCCAAGAAACCACAAGGTCATCCCTCACTCTCTCTAAAATCCTCTCTACTGTAGAGACCCCTTCTTCCCGGCTGACTTAAGCATCGGAGGATCTAGGCCGGTACCACACCGGTGCCCTTCCGTGCTTACCTCTCTTTGTGTGCAGGTCCCCCGGAGTACCTTCCCGGAGTCATCTTTCCGTCCCAGGTCGGGCCAAGGTAGAAGACATCACCCCTCATCCGGACACACCTTCCGGACAGACACCTTCCGGGCCCTCCCGGAAGCCACCATCCGGAGCTAGCCTCTCAGCTCCCGGAAGCTTACACTCCAATCCGAACAAGGATCCACACACTTTCATTGACCGTTGACCCGAGCCACTTTTGGGCATCAACACAACACATAAACACAAAAACAGTTTGTGACTCAGAGTCTCGTTTCAATCATTGAAATAAACAAACTAACTGCAATTTAATTCAAAATTCATCCAAATTCAACACAAATATGATCCAAATTTTGTTTTATTCAAGATCAACAATCACTAAAATTCAACTAAGATTTTTTATCAAATAATCACTATAATATACAACAAAACTACCAAAATAACTAACGGATCCGACTCCAAGCAATAGAAACTAGGCTACAAATTGAAAGGAATGAATCAATTTATATTCAGACAAAACAAGTAATTAGAGAATAGAGTAAGCCCAAACTATCATTTCTGCAACAAAATAGCCTATAGGGACACAAACCCAACTGCCCAAATTCGCCAAACTGTTTTCACTTTCACTTTTACCCCAACCTCAATTCCTCATATCCCACAAATTCACATACCAAATGAACTAAAAAAATGAACAAAATTATTATGCACAAAGGCTACAACAACACAGACGGGCTCATCTATGACAAGAACCTCTGTTTCGGTTAATTGAGTAGTCCGGAGTGTTGGGTCTAAGCATCTGAACAATACCCACTCGGGGTTTTGGCTGGAGTTTGGGAGCTAGAGCTCAGGAACCCGCCATTTTGTTTGGGTTTGAGGGCGAGCCCGCCGGCCATGGAAGCCAGGCCCTTGAATAAAGACTTGATTATCTTGATCTTCACTTGTCCGCGCTTCGACGGCAGGCTTCGAACTGCTAGTCTCCGTCGGATCCGCCATCATAACTCGTCGGAATTAGCATGATGAGTTGAGGAGCATGAAAGTGTGAACACAGGAGGAAGAAGAGGAGTGTGAAAGTGTTTTCTACGGGCGCGTGAAGAGGTAAGTATGCCACATATTGGTTTGTCCTTGGACGAAATTATTTGAAATTCATGTCCTATGATAGAATGATAAGTTGTTTTATGTCCTTATGAGTCATTATTCCATTACACATTACTCAACATTGAATCTGATTTTTACACTTATTATTAATTCATATAACCACTTACTCAGAAAAAAACAAATTCTTTACCAAATATTGATGCATTATACCCAATGATTAAAATTTCCTTTTTAATAGAAATTTCGATAGCCAAAATTATGGAAATTTTAATAGAAATTTTGATAAATTTCGGACTTCCAAAAGGGAGAAACTTGGCTGCTGAAGTTTCAGGAGTTTTAGATACTGAAGGATGACGTGCCCAATAAAAATGTAACACGTGGCTCTTTAAACTTGCTTGAGATTTAGCCTAAATCCCTATCCAAACGCCCATCTTCCTCTCTGCTCCCCTGGTCTCTCTCCTCAACAAACCGCAACCATCTTTCTTTTCCCCTCCGCCGCCATCGTCGTCTTCTTCATACGTCTTTCTTTCCAATACCAACGATCAAGTCCATAATGACAATCTCACCAAATACATGATACACTAGATAGAATTACAATGCCTTGAGAACCCAACAACCAGAATTCGATTTAGATTTAGATTTCGATGCGAAAATCGAATTCAACCCCTGTTCACAAAACCAATCAATGTGTGCATCCAGGCAATCCAAACATCAAATGGGCAAGTCAAGATCCATCCTTTTCAATCATAATCAATCAGAAAACAGCAAAAATGAAGATAAGAATGAACAAATAAATAAATAAATAAAAGAGTATCAAATGAGGAGCACTTGTTGACACCTTCAAGAGTAACAACAGCGGTGAGAATGAAGACGAAAGGCAACAAGAAAGCGAGGATGAGAATGGTGTGGAAAACCGTCCGATAAGACACGTGGCGAGCTGCGACCTTGATCTTCATCAAGTCAATAAACCCATTGCTGCTCGAGATCATTATGCTTCTCGTACTAGGCGAGAAGTGAAGCTGCATCGTAGTCTATGCAGCCTCGTCTTCTTCAACAACAACAACAAAGCCGCCCTATCACCACCGTCTCCCCAACACCTCAGCACCGCCGCCCATGCCTCCACCATTAGATCCGCACCCACCTGCCCGAATACCCACTCCGCTGACCTGGATTCAGATCTCAAGCTCCAGACTTTGCTCCTTCGTTGCCTTGTCAGAGACCGCATTGGGGATTTCGCCACCTGGGTTTCGATCGGCTCGTCGATTTGCCCTAGAATTAACTCGAGATTTGGAGGCGGCAATCGATTTGGGGCTCTGGGTCGGGAAGCTTATTGGATCAAAGAGCGATGGAGGAAGAGAGAGAAAAAATGGGTGTTTCTTGGGTTTTGTTTTTGCTTTTGTTTTTGTGCAGCAAAGCTTTCCATTCCGGGGACTTGATCGTTGGTATTGGAAAGAAAGACGTATGAAGAAGACGACGATGGCGGCGGAGGGGAAAAGAAAGATGGTTGCGGTTTGTTGAGGAGAGAGACCAGGGGAGCAGAGAGGAAGATGGGCGTTTGGATAGGGATTTAGGCTAAATCTCAAGCAAGTTTAAAGAGCCACGTGTTACATTTTTATTGGGCCACGTCATCCTTCAGTATCTAAAACTGCTGAAGGTTCAGCAGCCAAGTTTCTCCCCTTCCAAAATTTCCGAAATTTGGATGGAAATTTTGCTCCTTGATTGTACCACAAGCACTTTTCTTTGAGTCTACTTTTTCTTGAGTGGGGGTAATAAACTGTTAACCCGTTAATTTCGAAAGTTCTAATTGGAGATCACGCTACTGCCTATGTTGGCTTTTGAATCATGAAAATGTTAGGGTATCAATAAATCTCTAGGAGTCAATCCATGTATACATCAATTTAATCACGAATATAGAAACCGTGTGCAAAAACTTTACTGAAAAAATGCGAAAACATTGTTAATTCATTTAGGAGTGAAAAGAAGAGAAATGCACCGATAGATGCAAAATGCTTGAAAGTAAAAGTAGGTTTGCCTGGAAGGTAACCCAAAAATTAAATGAAATTTGGTGGATTCATATGAGAGTAGGGTCTCACGAAAAGGCTAAATCCTATGCCATCTCTCTTGTCTCCCATTCTCAATGAATCAATAGCACAACCAAAAGTGAAAGAAAAGAAAAGTAGAATTGAAATGTAAGAAGCTCGGTAAGCAGATCCGTCGACAGAGAGAAATAAATCTCTCACAACGGGCGGCCAGTAAACTTCTCGCCAATGAATTCGATCTAGCTACAGCCGCTTTGGCCAAAATCAAGATCAAGGATACTGAACCCTTTTCTTGGTACAAGTAGCTGCTTTATATTTAAATTCCCAAAATAGAAATACATACAATTTAGTTGAAAGAAGAAAACAGCGGCTCAAGAGAGAAGAAGAGAGACCAGATGAAATGATTCTGAAAACCCTAGCAGGAGCAGCTGCTTTTATAATCAATTACAATCTCGGTGGAGTAACGTTATACGGGGGGTGGTGGCAGAGGATTACATCTCAGCCGCACATCTAACACAGAATGTTGCTTTGTTAAATTCAGAGGGCAGGGTAAAAAGTTAAATTCAGAGGGCGGGCAGGGTAAAGAGTTAAAAGAGAATGGGGTTGCGTGGCGCGCACAAGGACCACACCTTTTTTTGTTCCTTCCACCTGCGGTTATCCAATATCCACGTGCGAGCTGGGTCGCCAACCAAGCATGCTCATTGAGACATTGCCCGCCCTTCACTTTCTCTTGTTTTCTCTATCCACTGCTACTACCCACCAGCGGCACCAGAGCTCTTCCATGGCTACCACCTCGTCCTTCGCCCCTGCATTGCCCCGAAATTACCATCCCAGTCCTCGTCCTGTTCCTTTCCCATCCCCCCGCCCTCTCCCCAATTTCTACCATGCTATTGCTCCTGCGGCTAATCGAGTTCGGCATCATCATCTTCTACTAGATTCCCGTCCTGTCCTCCCTCGGTGCAAGGCCATGGAGGTGCCCGTGGCAGAAGAAGGCTCCTCGGCGGCGTCCAACTGGGTGCCCGTGGTGCCGCTGGCGGCGCTGCCTAGAGGCGAGCGGCGCGTCATAATTCAGGACGGGGAGGCCATACTGTTGCTGTGGTACAAAGACCAGGTCTATGCCATTGAGAATCGCTCCCCTGCTGAAGGTGCCTACAGCGAAGGCCTCCTCAACGCCAAGCTCACCCAGGTTATTTGCCTTTGATGATTTAATAACTCACTTCATCATATGGAATTACAATTTGGGCCCGATCATCAGATTTGTCTGTGTGCTTATTCTCCTCTAAACTAAATTATTGATGCTGCAAGTGCAGGATGGGTGCATAGTTTGCCCATCAACGGACAGCACATTTGATCTGCGCACCGGATCCATTAAGGATTGGTATCCCAAAAACCCAGTGCTCAGAGCTCTCACTCCGGCTTTGAGGACTCTCTATGTTTACCCTGTGAAAACTGATGATCAAAACATTTACATCAGCCTCGGAACCGACTCTCTTGCGTCTGATGCAGCTGCTGAGATTGTCTTCAGTGGAAAGGCTCAACCTGGTTTTACTGCTACTGATGTCAATGTCGATGAGGTACTTTTCGGTTTTTTCTATTTCTTTTGTTAAAATAGTTTAACTAGTTACACAAAACTAGTACCTGGTTTCTTAGATGTCGATAAGCTTGTTATATGTGTCAAACTGTTAAATTCGGGTTAAATTTGTGTTAAATTTGTGGTTTGAACCATCTATGGCGCGCTTGTTGCTCCAGGTGAAAATGGTGGTCGACGAGGGTCAAGGCGCATTTGGTTTCACTCCCAGGAATGAAATCATAAATGGGAAGGCGGCTGTCATTGGGTTCCTACTGTTGTTAGATTTTGAACTCTTGACTGGGAAAGGGCTTCTTAAGGGAACAGGCTTCTTGGACTTTATTTACTCTGTTTCAAATGCTTTGCAGTAAACAGTTCCAATGTTTCTCCCAAACGAAAAGTATATGCACTATACAGTCTACACCACTCTACGTCAAGGAAGGTAAAGTGAGGTTTTTTGGTCTTCCTTGGTCGTCGATTCTTTTCATGTTAAAAGCTCCGTCTACCTGTAGTTTGGATATCTATATAACGCTTGTAAATTTTCTGAAAATTGGACATCTTAGATCATTTAGGTTTTGCACTTGCTATGTCTAATCACTTTGTTATTTATATAAAGAATTTACAAGCCAATGCCTTACTTTTGACCATGAAAGACATATGCCCTACATGTTTAAGCATCTTCTGTGTTCCATACATTTATTGTGAAACTCAATTTGTCTCTGAGTTGTCTTGTTAATGTTGAGTGCTTTCTTGTTACAATTACCTAAGCTAGCTATAGTATGTATTTGCCTAAGCCTCTTGCCTTTGGCGCTGGCAACTGGAGACTGGGTTGGGGGAGAGGAGGTTGGTGTGGGATGTTTTCTACGGGAAAAACATCTTAGCTCATTCTTAGGTCTTCGCATTTGCTGTGTCTAATCTCTTGTAAGGTAGACACTGAATTAACCAAGTAATAGTTTCCCACATGACCAATCGTTTTGCAAGTCTGAATGTCTCTAAAGAAACAAAAATCAGGCCACAAAAACCACAATGCAATTCAGGGCTGCTGTAATTTGAGCAATTGACAACAAATTATAATCAACTGATGGAACAACTAGCACAAGAGATTGGAACTAGAGCGGGGAGGGGGGGAGGGAGGGGGGAGGGCACCATCTGCGGTTGACAGAACTGGTTCGGTGGATGGTTTGAGAGATTGGAACTGTCTATAATCAAATGTCAGATGATCTATAGCGCTAGAATCCATTATCTATGCACTTCAAAAGCCTTGCCTTTTTTGCACACAGCCACAATCAATATCGCGGCTTTCTCGATAATCTTATTGTATCGATTTGCAACTTCAACAACAGCTTGAATTTTTCTTCTCGGATGGCGATTATGGTCCCAATTTTTAGTGTAGCCGATAATCTCAAAACACCAGACTTCTGTGTGACTAGTCATGCCACCAACGGTGCATATGCGACCGGGTGGACTATCGATGATCTAGGACACGATCTGACCCAGTTTGATCCATGTTATTATTGTGTAGAGAAGATCAGAGCGGCGGTGGTGATGGTACTGCAAATGGACCAAAATTATGACTAGCCAATTGAGTAATCTAAAAACAGATCAGTTTTGATGGCAACAAACCGAGTTCTTCAGCAGCGCAGGGCGTGCAAAGTAGAGATGGTGGTTGGTTCACGGCACTTTCTACGGTCCGCCAGGTGAATTGGTCCACCCACTTGTTTTTTTGTTTAAAAACATCATGTGCCTTGCACATGTTTTCCCAAATTACTCTTAAAAAGCTCTGGCGGACCGGTCTGCCTGGCGGACTGTAGAATTTTCCTTGGTTCACATCGTGCGGAAATCAGTGACAATCAAATGAAGAGCGGCGCTCTTCCTCTTCACTTCGTGCGGAAATCATCTTTAAACAGCCGAAAATTGACGATTCTACAAACGGTAGAACATAATTGCAAAAATTTGAAAGTACATGGTGCTAAAATGCAAGAAAATTTGACTCAAATCGTAGAAAACGTAATTGTAATTTACCTTTTTCACCTAGGAATTTAACCTGAACCCGTGTGATACCCAAGTGGGAAACTATGTTTTGGAATAGTCTCATCTTCATTCTTCTCTCACGGAGTTAATATGTATACAACGGAGATTATAATTCTAATCAAGCCAAGAATCAATTACAACTAATTACAATTAATCCTAATAAGGAAGGATTACATACTATATTTTAACACAATGAATCAATGATAGAACCGGGATTTTCATCTAAGAAGAGAGTCATTGATAAGAAAAGAATACAGCTAATGAACGTGTTATATCTTCATCACAAAAAAGATAATGAACTTATATCTTCACCAAAAAGATAATGAACAAATCGTATATGTGCTACTGCTATCCGATATGGAGGAATACTGAAGAGATAATTGATTGAAGTATGCCAACGATACAAATACATGTAATATAAGTAGCATTTCTTTTGATTAAAAAAAAAAAAAAAGAGTGCTAAGTCATAGTGGGAGGGAGACTACAATTAATACTGAGTTAGGAGTGCAGTCCGAGACTAATATCATGGAGCTTTCTAAACTTGTATCAATTAAGAAGATTGCTGAGAGATTGTAAGTATTGAAGATTTGGAAAATATCATATGCAATAAGTTGTGATTGATTGTACCTAATTAAGATGGGGTCAACTCCTTTGATATTTCTCTTGCTTATAAATTGTATTATCTTGTATTCTAATATATACTCCATATGAAATACAGATATACAGTTTTTACAGTAGGAGACGGAGCATCTCGCTGGCTTTAGAGAGAATTGGATCCTCTGAGTTTTTGCTTTGAATGATGCCGAGGTCTTCATCATCATCCAGGGAAGCATTTATTAACAATGAAGATCTTCTACTGGAAATCCTTGTTCGGTTGCCCGTGAAACCCCTCGTTTCGTTTAAATGCGTATCGAAACAGTGGCTATCTCTCATTTCCAGCCACCACTTCCGCAAAACCCACACCACCCGCCAAAGCACCCTCCCAGCCCCCTCTGGCCTTTTCTTGAGCAACGACCGCTTAATCATTCCACTGTTTCAATACGTTCCTCTCACTAGATCATCAAAAATATGCCTGCGCTCTTTTGCTCTCCACGACATCGACAAAATCCTTCACTCCTGTAATGGCTTGCTTTTATATTGCTCTCGCCGTATCCCCTTTGACTTTGATGTTGATCCCTTTGACTTTGATGCTTATCGTAGCCCTTCTTATGGGGTTACATTCTTTGTCTACAATCCCACCACCAAGCAGAGCAGGAGTGTCTTCTTTCCTGCAAAAAATATTAAATTCGAATTTAGTGGAAGTTACATCCAGGCTGCAAATTTGTGTTTCGACCCTTGCCATTCTCCCTACTTCAAGATTGTGTGTGTACTTTCTAATCCAGATTTAGAAGATGGCTACCACTGGCTACATGTTTATGATTCCCAAACCAACACTTGGAATTCATCTCCAATACCTTTCGATCCACCCGAAACAACAGACTTCCGTACCCCTGTGTTCCATAGGCGTGCAATTCACTGGTACAGTCATCACCCCACTTCACTCTACTTTGATGTGGACAAGCAAAGCCTCCACCCATTTCCCATGCCGCATTTTTTTAGCTATTGCCGTGATGATGAATGCCTTGTTCTGTATTTCGGGGAGTTTCGCGGACGACTGCATTTGATAGCGATCACAACATCTTCGATAAAATTCGATGTATTGGTGTTGGATGAAGATTACTCTGGATGGTCTACGAGGTATTTTGTTAATCTTTATACCTTGAGACTTCGCTGCCGTGCGCAGGGCATTCCCAATGAGAGGTTTGTGGTTTCGGCTTTGAGCATCGTTCCAGGAGAAAGGGAAGAGGACTCTGAAGAATTGGTGCTCTTTTGTTTGGACGTGGTTTACTCCTACAATCTGAAGAATGGATCTATCAGTAGACTTATGGGTTTCAGTCTTGGCCTTTGGGGAGAAGATGATCAATGTGTGAATGGCCATCCATTTATACCGACTCTGTGTCCCATTTGAGCTTGATTCATCCATTTTCTTGGCTTTCATTATGTTTCTTGCTTAATTATCTTTAGCATCCGTTTCTTATTCTTAAGACCACATGTGATTTTTGTTCTATGTAGTTCCTTTCGGTTGAATATTTAATTATTTCATAAATAAGGGATTTGTTTTGTTTCCACTTCTTAATTATATACATGTGTTTGGCTTTCACTTACCTTAGGATAAATGCCCTCCGTTTCAATTCAGTTCAAGGCCTTCCATCTCTATTAAAGGAGCAATCCTGCGTTTATACCCTGTAAAATTTTCTAACTGGTCAGCATGTTTTACGCATAATTTTGTATTCTGTTAGATTTTATGAAATTCAATGGTCTCATTTTGCTCGTTCAATGCCTTGACTCTTGTTGCAAAAGTAACTAATGAAAAAATCATATCCGCACAAAATCAATTCAACTAAAGATCGTTCAAAAAATTGTCTATTTAGTCATCCAAAAGCATCGAGATTTGGGTAGCAATGCGGTCGATCATAATGAATTTTCTATTCAGTCATTCTCCAATTTAACTGATTTTAAACGATCATTTAAAAGCTGGATAATTCGAACCACAAACTAAAATTTGAATGTCAAATGTCTCTAATGACGAAGTATGAGGTAAAATTTGAACATAGCTGCTTTTACCGTATCCATCAAACAAACTTTCGTCCTTACATATATAAAGACTTTCATAAGGTATATTTGTGAATGGTGATGACGGATGAACTATCCAACATGTAGCATCCGCCGATAGACAGTAGCGAATTTTGAAGATAAGAATCAAAACTACTCTTATCACTTGCCATAATCAGTCGAATTTTTACCATAAAAAATCACTCCATCGTTCAGTAAATGTAAATGATAAATCACTCTTGAAAATTAAAATCAAGCAAAATGCTGTGGGACCCAGCATAGATGGCGAAAAATTGAATGAAAAGAAAGAAGTATGGATGGAAAACAAACCAAATTCGGAAAAAGGAAGGTAACCAAAAAAGAGGAGAAGCCGAGACAGAGAGAGAAAAGAGGAGAGGGAGAGGGGATAACAATGGAATGAACCAATCTCGAGTCTGATTAGGGACGACGGAGTCCGGAGTGGCAGAGCAACAAGCGCTGCTAAAGTACCAAAGTGCCAAAGTGGAAGAAGCGGAAGAATCGGAGGGGCGATGGGCGACGGAAACGGCAACAGAGGCGGCGGCGGCGGCGGAGGCGGAGGCGGAGGCCATAACAACAACAACAACAACAACAACAACAACAGCAGCAGCAGCAACAAGCCCGAATGGCTGCAACAGTACGATCTGATTGGGAAGATCGGAGAGGGCACATACGGCCTGGTGTTCCTGGCGAGGACAAAGTCTCCTCCTTCCAACCGCGGCAAATCCATCGCCATCAAGAAATTCAAGCAGTCCAAGGACGGCGACGGCGTCTCCCCCACCGCCATCCGCGAAATCATGGTCCCTCTTTCTCGCCCCCGCTTTTACTTTTCTTCAATTCGTCTCTACCCGTCAACGTTCCAAGCCCCTTTTTTCTTTCTTATATGGGGTTTTTTTTGCCCAGAATTAACTGTTGCCTTGTTGGGAGGGTCGGAATTTTTGAAAAAATGAAATAAAAATTGAAACAAACATGGGATGTTTTTGGATGGTTTCAGTTGCTGCGGGAAATATCGCACGAGAATGTTGTGAAGCTGGTGAATGTTCACATCAATCACGCAGACATGTCGCTCTATCTGGCTTTCGATTACGCCGAACACGACCTCTACGTGAGTCTCCTTCAGTGTCTCTGGTTTTTCATTTGATTACCTGTTTCCAATTACTACGTCCCAGTTGTACGAGTGAGTGATTGACCGAGCAAAGATACTTGACAGGAAATCATCAGGCATCACAGAGACAAAGTGAATCATGCCATCAATCAGTACACTATTAAGACATTACTCTGGCAGCTGCTCAACGGGCTCAACTATCTCCACAGGTACGGTTTCTTATTTTTCGTGACGCCCATCTTTACTTCAGTTGGTGTGTCTTGATCACTGTTTTGACTGCTTTTATCCAACTTCTTTGCAGTAATTGGATCATTCATCGCGATCTGAAGCCCTCTAATATCTTGGTACGGTTTTTCATAACTCTATGTTTTGTCTCTTATCTCACATTCACTGAATTCCATTTACTCGTTTCATTTCTTATGACACTAAATTGTTTTACAAAGAAAATTGCTTCTATGTTTCCCTTTATCCTTGTTGCTAGGTTATGGGCGACGGAGAGGAAGCAGGAATTGTCAAAATCGCAGATTTTGGACTTGCAAGGATATATCAGGCTCCTCTAAAGTCACTTTCTGAAAATGGGGTAAGGGGGAAATGTTTTATGGTATTGTTCTTTAGCTGCTACCATTTTTCCTTGGACCGTATATGATTCTCTCAACTTCTCATATATTTATTTCAAACATTTTCTGTTTAATACCAATAAAAATTCTCTACTTAACCATTATGATATGTTTTACCAAATTTAAGACAATGAAACTATTCCAAGTAAGACAACTATGTTGACACATGAGCTAAGTTCAAAGTTTGATAATAAGTCCTTCCAAGTACCAAGCACTTCAATTGAGATTCTATCTATTTCATAAAACTCGTGCAATTTAGTTTAACATGCGTAATCCTTATCACTGGAAAATTAACTCAGGCTTGTTCTGTGATGTTTAACTGTATAACTTGCAGGTTGTGGTAACCATTTGGTACCGTGCACCAGAATTGCTCCTTGGGGCGAAGCACTACACAAGTGCTGTTGGTATCCTTTGACACCAAGTTTTTCATTCTGTTCGTAGCAACATGTATAGTTAATATGGGTTACAAACTTACCTTCATGTGCTGGCCATCCTACACTGGTTTCTCTAGTCCTGCCTGTTTGGTGTTTGTACATCTTTATGTTCTGTTGTATGCCGACTTTTAACTTATTGCATCGAGAAGCTGATTTTTGAAGTAATGAGCCTGCTCAGAAAGTTTCAAAGTATAATGACAGAGATCTTCTAGATCCTAATACAGCATTAATGACAAAATTTTCAGTGTAAATCTGTAGCTTCTTGCCACAGGGCATGTTATCCTATATTTGTGCATATACTCACTCAAATACAAATTACTCAAAATGCCTATGCTTAATGTAATGGTAGAGAAATTTACTTGGAAGACTAGGTTCTACAGGTTCAACAAATATATGAAGATATGAACTACATGGTTGCAATATCTATCTCATGCTCTTCAAGTATAACCTAGAAGGCTAGTTCATCTAAAGAATAAGAACAGTAAAGGCAACATGATATTATTTAACAATCAAATTTGATAAATGATGAAAATATTATATAACTAGCCAAATTAAATAAAAGTTCTATATTTGTGTATATTCTCGTTCTTTTTGTTGTTTGGGTGCATATAACTTCGCATATAACTTTGTGCTTTAATTTTAAATCAATGATACTGCTTTACTTCAACGAGCAATTGCCTACAAGGTTTGCATACTACAGGGCAGTGTATACACATCAACTATGTTGACAAATCATGTAGCTCTTATGTCTATGAGCAGAATAATAAGCTTCCATTTTATTGAAAATGAATTCCCTTAATGTGCAATTTAGATATGTGGGCTGTTGGATGCATCTTTGCTGAGCTCTTGACTTTGAAGCCATTATTTCAAGGGGCAGAAGTGAAAGCTACTCCAAATCCTTTCCAGGTTGTGAAATGTTGTATATAACATGTTGTTTTACAACTATCATCCTCAGTTATCTGTCCATCTCATACATTTGGTTAACAGCCGTGGATTTAGACCTTTTGTTGATCCTGTTATGTCTTGTAATAAACATTGTTACTTTTGCAGCTTGATCAACTGGACAAAATATTCAAGGTCCTAGGTACGTTGTTATTCTTTTTGAGGCCATTTGTCTTCTTTATATGTACAATATATATTTCTATTGAAAAGAGTGCTCTGACAGTTCATGATTATCATATCAGGCCATCCTACATTGGAAAAGTGGCCAACACTTGCAAATCTTCCACACTGGCAACAAGACGTACAACATATTCAAGGGCATAAGTAGTAAGTCTTATTGTATTCCTTTTTATGTGTATGTAAAGCGTGTTCAGTCCAAAATAAAAGAAGTATATAAAGGTAGTTGTAGGCATCTGAAAGAACTATGTATTTTTTTTTTGTTGTAATTTTTCACACTAAAGATCTTGTATGTGACTTTTTCCTTACCATGATCAAACTAACCGGTTCTTTTTTCTTGTTGTATGCCTTTAACAGTGATAATACTCCACTGCATAGTGTAGTTCACCTCCCTCCAAAAAGTCCTGCATATGACCTTCTATCTAAAATGCTTGAGTAAGTGATGCCTTCTAAATTTACAAGACTTCTATTTTCTTATTGTTGAGCAAATAGAGGGAGATTGAGATACATTAATTACAAGGTTAATGGTGAGCCATGGACTTTATTTGTATATGGAGAGTTGCTAGTAACATGTGACGTAAGAGGTGAAAGTTTTTAAGTGAGTTTTTAATTATTGGGTGCCTTTCCTGCCCTACATGCTCCGTTCTTCCATTTTAATATTTCATGCCCATAGTTCTGATAGAAATGTTACTGTTAGAGTGAATGCTTTAGTAACTTCTCATATCATTGGTTTTTCTCAAGTAACCTATTGGATTAAATTTCTCCTGAGCTATATTATACGTGCTAAACTTCAAGAATTTAGGAGATTTACAGTTGTCGAAGCTAAGGAGTGTACAAAATTATAAATGTAGAGTGCGGTCTAGTTGTATTTAGTTACTTCTTCTGCAAAACAGAAAGGAAGTTAAGTTGTACTTATTGGCAGTGGCCTCTGTAAGATTTCCCCCATGGTATGTTTAATTATTATTTTTCATGTTGCTATGTTTTCCTATTTGATTATGTATTATTTGTCAGTAGAAAATAAATTAATTCTGTTTGTTTTCCCCAAATAACTGTATGCAGATATGATCCCCGAAAGCGTATAACAGCTGCACAAGCTTTAGAGCATGAGTACAGCTTCCTGTCTCTTATATTTTTTGTGTTGTGCTTATTGCTTTCTCTCCTTCGTTCCCTTTCTCTCCCGTTTTGGATGATATAGTGTTAGAATTTTCTTATTTTGACAATAAATTTAATAAATTTTACAAATATCTATCTTTCCCATGGTTTTTCTTCCTATGTGTTTTCCTTACGAGTCGTCATAATGTTTTACAACACTGGTTAGAATTTTTTACAACTTCTAATCAATTCCCATATCTTGGGTGGTACCAAATCTTAACTAAGGGTGATAAGCAACAGTATACTGATTTCTGAAAGCTTTTCTGTTTTGTTTCTCAGGTATTTTCGCAATGAACCTCTACCAGGACGCAAGTAAGGTTTTCTTCTTAAAATTTCCTGCCCCTTATTGCAAACCATGCGAAGTCACTTTGTTTTCCAGTACTTTGTCCACCTTTTTATGAACACCAAAGACAAGTTTGATAAACTAATAAAAAGAAATAAAAAATAAGAATATCTATATGTCATTGCAAGCATATATTCTTCCTGTATGCATTATCTTGATCAGGCATATCTTATATCAATGATCAGTGCATTGGTACCCACCCAAGCAGAGAAGGTAGTGAATTATCCTACTCGTCCAGTAGACACAACCACAGACTTTGAAGGAACAACTAGCATTCAACCTTCACAACCGGTATGCTTACATGGTTTTACAACTAAGTATTCTTCAGTCTTGAAATGAAGGCCCTATTCTTGAGATTAATGGCAGAGAAAGCCAGAAAAGAAAAATATAGCTCAATGTTTTTGTCTGCTACTTCGGGAGTATCATCTACTTGTGTGTATGCATATGCATATATGATCTTTTTTTCATAAAGCACTAGATTTTTAAAGAAAATGTGGAAGGAATAGAACAAGCATGCACGAGCACCCGTGAAAGCCATATATCCAATAAGAAAACCTAGACAAATAGAGAAAAATTCCCTGAAAGCCCTTAATACAAAATTTCCCCCTACTAAGAAAATTTACAGTAAAAGGAATGTTCTTTATTTGTTGACTGAGAAGCCCAAAGGGAATATCTTTTTTTCAAAATGTTATAATTACGATTTTTGAGTTGCGATAAATAACAGAATCTTGATATGATGCAACTTAAAATGGGTAATGCCAAAGTCTTTTGTCACTTGTTTCCTCTTCTGGCGTACATATCTTATTGAAGAGATTAATGTAAACTAGTTTCATTGGGTTTTAAAGGTCTAAAGGGCTCAGTTGATTGTCTGAACGTTTTTTCACTATTGCTAATTCTTGTTCTGTGTTTGTTACTTCCAATTTCACAGAGTGTGAATTTTATATGTGGACACATGGACATAATTATGTTTCTGCACATGAATGGGTGTAGCTTCACTTGATGGTGTAGTTTACAGCAGATGCTTTTAGTTTAGTTCAGGGTCCATCTGTCAAAACTTAGGAACCCCTTTCTGCATTTCCATCTTATCTTTCCATTGCTGGCTGGTTTTCATAAGTTTATTGCTCAGTAAAACTGGTTCATGTCCACAGAAATAAGATGCAGCCATGTGGTGGGACATTTATTAATATTGAATTTTAAAACTAAGTTTGGTGCCGTTTTTAGATATCTACCTTAGTCTGCTTTACGTTACATCCTTTGCACTGAATCAATTCATACTTTTGAGTGCTTCTATACCTATTTCAATTTTAGTGCATGAAAATCAAAATGTTTTCATTTGGAGGACATGGCTAGTCCAGTTTCTGTGATTCTCATCATCTGATTATCTGGAACAGGTATCGTCTGGAAACACAGTATCTGGAAGCATGTCCGGTGCTCATGCAGGAATGAACAGAACTGTGCCCAGACCCATGCTTAACATGCCAAGAATGCAACCTCAGGGCATGGCTGCTTATAATCTTGCATCTCAGGCAGGGATGACTGGGATGAATCCTGGTGGCATTCCAATGCAGCGTGGTGTTACTGCTCAGGCGCATCACCAACAACAGGTATATACTGAAGAGCCCTGCATTGGTCTCTTCTGGAATCGTTGTTTCTTCTTCTTAATGCATGGTGGTACTTTTTAAAAACAGTTGAGAAGGAAAGATACGGGAATGGGGATGCCAGGATACCCTCCACAGCAGAAATCCAGACGTTACTGAGGAATATTGCAGCTATTGTACTTTGCTTGCCATGATCTCAAATTCGTAAGGTTAGTTTCGTTTGATTCCTTGCTTAGTAATGTCCTAGTACTGCAACCTTTTTGGTTAAAAAATATTCATTGGACTTTACGTATCAGTCCTATAGACTATGAACCAGAATCTGAAATCTCATTTCAAATGCACGGCCCACAGCCACCAATTTTCTGTCCTTGAAGTTTTGCTATTCATTAGTGGATTATCATCTGTCTTTATTATTATATTTTTTCTTTTTTTGCTTTTGTAATTTTTATGTCGGACTATTAAAAACCAACTTGTGCTCTATTTTAAGTCTTTGTCGTTATATCTGCATTTCTATAATACCCAACCTCTTGTTCTCTAGCTTTGGCTTTTGTAATACCTGATGTAAACTTAATTTGAGAAATAAGTATTTCTCAAGTTACTGGCTGAAACTATCACAGTCCACTTTCTGAATAACAGAATAGCAAGTTGGAAGGGACCTTTCATCTATAAAGAGTTAGAATTCGCATTGATAAATTTATTTGTTAGTTGTGGAAGTAATAGATGTAAATATATGTACTCATTGCAACCGAAAAGTGAAAAAGTATATCTGAGCTTATTATGAATGACATTTCACTATCCGTAGATTAGAACTATTTGCCTTGCCGTCCATCCTTATTATGCATGACATTTGACAATGTATGCATTTTATGTCTTCTAAATACACAGATTGCAGACCACAAAGCTCATCATTTTCTGTCAGAGTTGGACTTGCTGCAACTGAAAACCTCGCAAGTTGGTTAGTGCAGTTAGATGGAAATGTCGGTTACTGCAACCTAACGCGGGGGCCCCTGTAGGTGACCATGTACACTAAAATATGTGTTGATTTTCTGTACAAGTGTGACGCTAGCTAGCAAGTGGAGTTGGCTAGGCACCATTGTATCGCTACCACATCGCCGAGTAGTATTATTGCACATCCTCACTTATAGATAATACAGAGGAGAGATGGGAGGGGAATATAGGAAAACATTGTTTGGATGAGAATCCCATCAACTGGGACTCGATATGTTATATATGTATCTTAACAGGTAATATTTAGTGACAAATAGTGAAAATCTTTTCTTCTAATGAATGTTAACATTAATATTCTGTTTATAAATCAATATTCGCTATTCCTGATCTCTATGCTTTGAAGCTTTAATCCACACTTCCCATCGATGGTTTAAGTAATCCATGCAACAGCCTCTGCATTGAGCAGCTGGTGTAAGCCGATGAAAGCATGTGCAAAGTATGCGAGGTTTTACAATTGTTATATTTGTTATACATTATAGAACCTTTCAGGTATGCGAGGTTTTACAATTGTTATATTTGTTATACATTCTAGAACCTTTCAGGTAAAATCAGATATTGGATTTCTATAGAAATTCATGTTCTGTATCTGTAATATGGTGAGCTGTCTCGAGTACATCTCAACCCTCCATCAGATTTTAGAAACTTGTATATAAGGCGGAATGCCTCAGTTTGAGCTGCAAGAATTCACTTGCTGTCGGATCCATTATGTTCTTGATTTCAGTCTTCTACTAGCAGAGTGTTTTTAATAATCCATTTGTATTTAACTGTCATTTTGTGTGCTGATTAACGATGTGGAAAGCGCAGGTGAAAAACGAAGGATGAAGAAAGTAGGTGAGGCAGTATGGATGGAGGAACTGGCTGATTATGTAAGAATGGGCTCTATTTAGTTGTGTGACCCTTATCGATTACTTAAGGATCAAGTAATTAGCTTATGTTAACCTTAATGATTTAGGATATTGAGTCATTGTGGAGAGATCACTTCCTAATATAACAAGGTCTCTATTACCGGATTAGGATGTTTACTTTATACACCAATAGGAGATTAGGGCGCATTAGTTTTTTATGGGAGAACTATTATAACCTAATCACTGCTAAATGAGCAAAAAGGTCCCTACACACTAAGCATCTGATTCCAAGAGTTATTTGTCACATAGAGAAAAATCAACCTCTTAGATGTGTAGAAGATCCAGTGCTACCCCCTTCCATCATGACTTTTTCACATAAAGGTTGTTACTTATTCAAGTTCATGTTTATAGCTTATGATAGTTGTGTTTATGTTTTCATAAGCATTGTTACTAATGCTTACAGTTGGTATCAGAGCCAAGATTTATCAGACATAGATCTATTAAAATTTTTGATTTTGAAATTTGGATTGTGATGTATGTAATTGAACGCAAAGATTATGAATTATGGTTTATGATAGGGCTGGCATTTTAATCCCGAAATCCCGATCCCGCCCAGTCCCGTCCCGATCCCGTCCCGGAAATCCCGTCCTGAAATCATCCCGTCCCGAAAAACCGGGATTGTTGTCCCGTCCCGGAAATTCGGGATCGGGATCGGGATTCATTTTGAAAAAGTCCGGGATCCCGGAATCCCGGAAATACAAATCTCCAAGCCCAATCCCTGAAATATAATAAGCCCAATCTAGAATAATAGAAGCCCAATCTAATACCAAAATCAAACCCAACCCATCCCCATTTCTGCTTCACTTTTCTCCTCTCGCGAAAAAAACACTCCACATTCAGCCGTCCCTCAATCTTGCCTCCGCCGACTCCACATTCGAGCTCCAGACGAAGCTTGTCAGCTTCGCCCTCTGCTGAGACTCCCGTTTGAGATGGGCCGCCGACGAAGCTCGTCAGCTTCGCCCTCTGCTGGCAGTTGAAGTCTCTCGACGGAATGGTGGGTCAGGAGGAAGGGGTCGATGACTTGGGCCACGAGTGCCCTTTGCACTTCTTCTACGTCGTTGTTTCGCTCGCGCCGTGGAACTCCGACGAACTTTGTCCCTCACCTCGTCGTTTCGCGTCATCTGTCCCTCGCTACATCAAAATCGAAATTGGTTTGTAATTTCAATTTTCAATTAGGGTTTAGGTTGTGATTGTGTTGGGTTGTGATTGTTTTTGTGTAATTTTAATTGGGATTGTGATTTGGTTTGGTGTTGGCTGTGATTTTGATCGGATGAGAATTGTGAATTTCTGGGTGGTGTTCTTCTTTTCTACCAAGTCACAAAAGTCGGGGATTTCGCCTCAAAATTGTGAATTTGATTCGGAATTTCTGGGTGTGATTTTGATCGGAGTATCTTGACAAGGAATCCGGGATATAATCGGGCCGAAACTCCGGGATCCCGGTTTTCCCGGATCGGGATCGGGAGCCAAAATAGCCAAAATTCGGGACCGGGACGGGACCGGGATGGGCCGAGATTGTCCCGAACCCAGCCCTAGTTTATGATATATGATTTTGTTCAGGTCAAGTTTTTTAACCCAAATACAGACACATATCGATCGGCATGGAAGTATGCAGATCTTAACGACCCGAATAGAAAACAAAATGATTTGAAGCCTCAGACTTTAACAGTCGAATTCTTTTCTGGGTAGAAACCAATTTGGGGCTTAGAGTTCATATGTGATTCACTATTCACTACCAAATAGCAAAGTTGCCCCTTTTTTGGTTGAATTGTTCTGGGTTTAGATATGTATGCTAGTTCTATTCGGTTTCCGAAATATATTTGGACGCCAGATAAGTTTTTCGAGCACCCTTGTGACAATCTTCAAAATTTAGGTTTTCCAACAAGATAACATACTAGAGCGTTCTTTCAAGGGGCGTGTATAGGCTTGTTAGATTAAGAAACACTGGTTGGCCCTAGGGGTCGGCATAGTCTGGGAATCCCGGTCCCGATCCCAAACCTGATTAGGGGAAACAGTTCAGGATCTGTTCGGGACAAGGGTAGTCCTGTTTGGTCCTGCTCTAATCGGAACCGGGACAGTTTGGGACAACCGGGGACATTTCAATCCAATAAATTATCATCAATTAACACAAGTTTTGAAAGGTTTTTGCCATTTTAATTCAAAAACAAAATATGAAATGAAAAGCAAAGGGACCTTAAACCTTGAAGAATCAAGCAATTAGCGTAATTTATTCATCACCATCATCTTCACTGTCATCTTCATTGTCATCTTCACTAACTTCTTTAACTAGGACTTCTGCAGCTACAACCATTGGTACCTTCCTTCTTGCATTTGGATCACATTGAGCTACACTATTGCTGCCGTTTGAGCTTGAAACTGCTCCCTTGGCCTTTGTAAACCTCAATTATATAGAAAAACATTAACAAGTAACAACCAACAAACAATTATCATACAAGTGCAAAATGTCAAACGACCTATACTTCTCTGCCAAATCCTCTGCAGATGGTTCACTTGATACCTCTGTAGCATTAGATCCTTCAATACCACCTTTTCCCCTAATAGCCAAAACTTATCTCTAAGGTATCGATCAATATCATGCTCAATCACAGCATCTTCAGTTTCTTCCTCACGTTTAGCCTACTTCATAATATATTTCATCCATGAGGTTGAAGAACTAACCCTGATACGACCCGTCCCGAAAATTTTTAGAAAAATAGTGAAATGACTAAAATGCCCTTAACATCGACTTTTGATCAATATTGGATGTATGTTCAATATTGTACTCTATGCGAAGACCTCGTCAATACGAGCGTGTCCACGAAGAAGGAATCAATTTCCGATGAAGCCGTGACGGACAAAAAATGAAATTGTGGTGTGAGTGGGGTGCCACGTGGCGACTGGTGAGTGGGCAGTGGGTGATCAGACTTTGAGAAGCTGTGCAGCCCAAGCTTTCCAAAGGAGGAAAGCCCGAACCCGCGCCAGCCACCAAACTATCTTGCCGCCGTTCTCCCTTCTACAGCAGCGGATCACGATTTCCAATGCCACCAACGTCTTCCTCTCATCCCCGACATCACCTCCACGAAGTTTTGTTGATGACTAAAAATGGTTTAGGTCAACGGTCAATGTGAGGGGGTTGAATCGAGTCGATCTTCTTGTTTTGGGGAGCTAGGAGGCTAGCTCCGAGCGGTTAAGTGCGACCTTGATCTGGGAAGAGGGTGTTCGACCTCGGGTGAAGCTCAGCCGGAAGGAGGATGATGTTCCTGGGTGAGTGCTGTTCCCAGCCAATAGTGAACCTGCACGGAAAGAAGTCACGGAAGAGCACCGGTGGGGTGCCGGCCTAAGACCCTCCGATGCTTAAGTCAGCGTAAGGAGGAAGGTGAGTCTTAAAGGCAAGTAGGGAGAGTTTGGTGAGAGTATTTAAGTTACCTTTGACTTGTGAGGGTTGACAAGTATTTATCGGGAAGGGTTTGGACCTCCTTGTAATTTGTGGGCAATGTGAGGTGGGTGCCCCACATTGCCCTTTCTTGGAGGCTTGTGGAAGCCTTGGTGGCACTCTGTTAGGGTGACATGTGGCCGATTCGGGTATGGTATGAACAAGTTTCAAGTTCAACAACGGCATGGAACGTCGTCGGTGAACCCAAATCCAAAAACACGAGCCGCTGCCATCTCGCCGCTGATCTCCCACCTCTAGCCACCGATCGGATGTCCAACCTCCCAAAAATTGTCCCCCGCATCGTTTGGACATAACCCAACAAGCTGCGGCCTCAAAAACGGAGCAAAACGTCGCCGGCGAGAGCTCAACGGAACCGCAAACTTCCGGCGTGTTTTTTGGCTAGTACAGGCAGTGGTAAGGTTTAAAAACAATCCCAATGGATTTCTTGAGTTGCGTAGATAGATTTTGACATAAAATTTGTTGAATTTGGTTAAGAATTAAAGAAGTTACGAATTTTGGGTTTCACCGAAATAGTGTCGCTTGAATCTGGGAAATTCCGGCGACGATGTGACGTCAGCAAGGCGGCGCCGACGCTAATGTCAACAATAGTTGACCGATCGGTCAACTGTTGACCAGTCAGGCAACACCGTTGACCGATGTTGACCAGGTTTGATCGACCACCTTTTCGAAGCGTTCGTCGTTCCGGATCCAATGGCAAGCTCCGTTTCGCCATTTGGGACACGGTTAAACCATAATTGAGCAAAACAAGGAGAAGTAGGGTTTTACGTTAATGTTTCCATTTCAAGTTGTTAACAGTGGATTGTTGGGACATCTAGGTGAGCAAATCCCATGGAACCAGCATAACCAAACCGAGCATATAGAGGTGGACGACGACGAGGATCGCCCGGTATCACTGTGAGTGGATGGGTTTTAGTTTTAAGTGTTGTTTGAGCATGATATTTTCATATATATATATATATATATATGCTTATAAATGGTTTTGCTAAGATATATGTATATTGTTGTTAGTACACTTGATGGCGCACCTGTGAACTCCTGGGTTAGATACCTAGTGGGCTCTATGCATTCGATGTTTGGGAATTGGGTTAGATTCCCTGTGTCCTACCGATGTCCGGGCATTGGGTTAGATTCTCGTCCGGGCATTAATTGGGTTAGATTCCCCTTGCCCTGACGTCCGAGCATTGGGTTAGATTCCCCGTGTCCTACTCACTGGCATTGGGTTAGATTCCCCTTGTCAGATTAGATCACGGCCGTAGATTTATTTTATTGAAATGCAAAGGTTTGCTCATGTACTTCACCGCTGTACTTTTCATGCATGTTCATTGTAGTATAGGCGTATACTACCTGTTTTAACTGTGGGGGTTATTATTGATAAATGTTTAAACTGTGTTTTACACTGACATTATTTTCCCTGTCCACTCACCTTTGTTTTTGCGCCCCCTTAGGATCTGATACTGTTGAGCACCATCGAGACGAGTGGAACCATTCAGGATAGCTCTGTGTCATTCTACAAAGAGTAGGAATCTATTTGTCGTCATCTACTGTTCGTTAGATTGTGTAAGTTGTGTTGTTTTTTTATTCCGCCTTCGGGCAATACTGTTGTTTAATCTTTCTTCCACTGTTAGATGCTCTGGTACAGTGTTGTCTTTGTATTTATTGGGCTTCGACCCGACTTGACAGTTGTCTTGTCTTTTCTTGGTTTTGGTTGTTTTTTATGGGTCGGTTAAGGCTTCGTCATCTTGTCCGGGTGATGCCGCACCTTCCGAGCCCCACTTTTACTGCTACTGCTACTTTCATCTTTCCATTTTTGCCTTTTAGATTGGTGGTGTTGCTACTTCTCTTCTTCACATTCCTCTTCTCTGCATACTCTTCATAAAGATCAAACATCAATTGTTTGATATCAGCCATCTTTGTTCCACCTCATACTCATCCCACTACTAATATTCTTACATTATCACCATGACATGCTTACGATTGAACCTTGAATCCAACATAAGACCAACAATGATCAGAGAGTTCAACCCACTGAGCTTACCAAAATATTTACAGTCTTTGGTTTTCGTAAGTGAACTAACCTTATCCATCAACCTATCATTAGGTGTTTGCACACCAGTAAAACAACAGTTCATTGTTTCTTACATTTCAATTATGTCATGGAAGGTGGTATGGATTATTGGGTGTAGGGAGCACTAACCCTAAGGGTTACATTGTAAAAAACTCTCAGAAAATCCACAAAGGCCTCTCAATAAACATCCGGAGGTGGCCCAACCTTTCTTGTTTACTTCTTTTGGACAATCCATTCATCGAATACTTCATGATCTTGAAAAATGCAGTGTAGAGGCTGTCCTGATCTTAATCCATTCTTTCAAAGGCCTTTTTAACCTCAAGGCAGAATCAAACATCATCTATGTTGAATTCCGCCTAGTGGGGACATCTAAACAATACAACCCCTCAAAAGGCAGCTTTTCCCTACTCATAGCCTTCTTGAAGTACTCTACCTATTAGGGGAACTCCTAACAAACCTGACAACATTTCTAATTGCTAGGATACTAGGGTTGACCTTTTTCACTCCACTACCAGCAATAATGTTCGTAATGTGAGCCACACATCTTACATTCATGTGCTTCTTGTTGATGTCTAAAAATGGTTTAGGTCAATGGTCAATGTAAGGGGGGTGAATTGAGTCGGTCTTCGGTTTCGGAGAGCTAGGAGGCCAGCTCTAAGTAGGTGGATCTAGCCTTGAAGTGGGAAAGGAGTGTTCAGCCTCGTGGTGGCCTCGGCCGGTAAGTGGGTGATGTTCCCGGATGGGGATGTCCCCGGCCGACAGTGAACCTGCACGGGAAGAAGACACGGAAGAGCACTGGTGGGGTGCCGGCCTAAGACCCTCCGATGGTTAAGTCAGCGTAAGGAGAAAGGTAAGTCTTAAAAGCAAATAGAGAGTGTTTGGTGAGTGTATTAAAGATTACCTTTGACTTGTGAAGGTTGACAAGTATTTATAGGGAATGGTTTGGACCTTCTTGTAATATGTGGGTAATGTGGGGTGAGCTCCCCACATTACCCTTTCTTGGAGGCTTGTGAAAGCCTTGGTGGTCTCTTGTGAGGATGACATGTGGCCGGTTTGGGTATGGTATGAACACTTCTCTTTGATCCAGGTTGGTGGATCCTTATAATCATTAAACTTTTCAGCTAACAAGTTCATTGTTGTCTTATTTGTGGAAGTATTATCTAATGTAATGGTCCCTAACTTCTTTATCCCTCACTCATTCAAACAATTTTCTAACATATCAGCAATGGTCATTCCCTGATGATTGGGAATAACACAAAAGTTCAATAATCTTTTGTGCATTCTTCCATCAAAATCTATCAAAAGAGCAATTACAACCACATAATTTATGTTGTGAACACTTGTCCAAGTGTCCGTGGTAAGACAAACCTAATGGGAAGGCAACTCTCCCCATAATTTCTTCTTCTTGGTTTGATACATTTCTAGGAAGAACCTAACCAAAGTTTTCCTAGATGAGACTTTAAACTGACACACCCCACCCCAAAACTGTGGGGTCCGAGAGGTGCGGCCATCACCCGAACGAGGTGACGGAGCCTTGACCAACACGAAAAGACAAACAAACAACTATAAGACGAAACAAAAGACAAACAACTGAGCAAGTCGGGTCGAAACCCAATAAATACAAACCCACCAGTACATTAGAGCGTCTAACAGTGGAAGGGAAAGTAAACAACAGTACTGCTTGAAGGTGAAATAAATACAGCCCAACAACGTACACAAGTCTGGTAGACAACAGAGAACAAAGAGACTCTTACTCTTTGTGGCACGAAATAAAGCTATCCTGAAAGATGCCGCTCGTCACAGTGGTGCTCAACAGTATCAGGTCATGAGGGGGCGTAAAAACAAGGATGAGTGGACAGGGAAAACAAATGTCAGTGTAAAACATACTTTGAACATTTAGCCAATAACCCCCTCTGTCAAAACATATATATATATATATATATATATATATATATATATATATATATATATATATATATATATATATATATATATATATAGAGACATCCTATTCTCTACCCAGTCAGTCACCATTAAACCCATTTATGATAAAGGCGATCAGCCAAAACTCCTTTATCATTCAATTTACATTCTCCGAGTAATTACCCAGGAACAATGGGACAGTCAACCTTTCAAACCCAAGACTCTTTCAGAAGGAGTAGTATACAATTATTACGATTACATGGAAGCTTGGTTCAAAATATTTCTTCACCAGAATGAAGCATTCAGCCACTCGTGGTTCATCTGCTTTGATAGTAAATTCAGAAGTCAACTCCCGTTATGGTTCCAGAAATGGTGGGCCATGTTCGGACCAACATTTGAGCTCCTCCCTGAAGAGCTTCAGAATTCAGTCAAGCATTTCTCAGCACGTTACAGACCCAGTCAACAGAATGCCAGATTTCCACAATTATTATTATTTGTATCAAAATATAAAATGCCATGGATTATGAAATGACAGTATATAGTCAATGCAGGTATTCTTAGTAGATCAGTCTCAGTCAAATGGTGGGATAAGTTCAAACACCACCGAATTATTTTACAAGTCAATGAAGAATTCCCGGCAATTCAGCCCAAAGAAGTCAAGCCATCAACATCACAGTCATCTTCCTCCTCTCTCTGTATTGAAGGAAAGTCAAAAGCCGAGTTAAAAGAAATGGCTAGTCAATTACTCCTCCTTGCCAACCAACAAGAAGGAGACAAAGATGAAATTCCAGTCAAAGTAGAAGACTCCGCCTCTTCTACAGCAACAGTCACACCGGCCCCCAGCCCGGCAAAAGCAGTCACACCGGTTTCCAGTCCGGCAGTACCATTAAGATGGGCAGATTACCCGGAAGATGATGACCACAATAGTTATCAAAACTTCCAAGATGCCCAAGACCCTTATGCCGACATTGATCCTTTTGACATGGCCGGCTAAAGGAATAGTCACAAGAACATGTGATTCAACAGTCACCTGACAAGTCACTAGTCACCAACAGTAAAAGGCTCAGACAAGTCACTAGTCATCAGCAGTCAAGATTCCAAGCACTTTCGGTGGGCAATAATGCAAGTCCTGCCTCCAGTTTCTATAAAAAGAACCTCCCAGTCACATTGCAAAGGGAGCCAATTTGGAGCAAGTCAGGAGCTAAACCAGAGAGTAAAATTAGAGAGTCAATACTAGTAACAAAATTTGAGAGCTTTCAGATCGTTTTAGCATACTTGAGATATCAACCTGTGATATTCATGTATCCTACTACTTTCAATATATCTCTCTATCTCCAGTAAACCATTGTATCCAAAAGTAAGCAAGCTCCGCAGTCATTCAATATTCAATAAATCAATATTTTCAAGTATATTTTCATTATTGCATTAACTTCATTATATTGCATTATCTTCATTATTTTCAATATTATTTCATTATCTCCAATATTACCAGTTATCTTCCGCTTTGCATCATCTCTGTGCCTTTATGGTATCAGAGCCATAAGTGTTGAGATCCAGTTATCTTTCTGAAGCTTTCTTTCGATTCAGTCAACTCATTCCGCCCAAGTGGCTGGTTATCTATCTGTCTATCTATCTTTGTTTATCTTATGCATTAGAAGTCTTCCCAAACCAAACAGTAAGGTCAGGAACCAAACAGTAAGTCCCAGGAGAGGCGTGAGCGGACGGCATGAGCGGCGAAGACGACTTCTAAGGTTACCAGGTACACATAGGTAGAAAAACGATGATGAATAGTGAGTCAGTCAATTTTTAGATTTCCTGTTAGTTGTCAAGATGAGTCAACTATTTCGGTCTAATTCTTCAGTTAGTTCTAGATCTAACCCTGGTCAAATCCCAGATATAGTCAATGAAGAGCACATTGAATATCAGTCAGATGAAAACATCGATTTCACGGGTTGGAATATACCCAAAATTCCCAAAGAAAGCATATACCGAAAGAAATGGTCTTTCAATGCTTTCAAAAGTTCACACCAAGTCAAAACCGTAGAACAAGTCTATGCCATTAGTAAAGAACATGAAACTTGCCAGTTATTTAGTCAAGAGTCAATCAAAACCCACAAAAAAGAAGGATACAACTATATCCATATTGGTTATGTTCAAGTTGCAGTCAAACCTTTAACCAGACGAGGTCTAAACAATTCAGTCCTCTTGTGTATTAGAGATGCCCGATTCACAGACTTCAATGATAGTATCCTTGGAGTTATTGAATCTAGTCTGTATAACGGTCCGATTCATTTCGACTGTTATCCTGATTTCACAGTAAGCATTAATGATCCTCATGTCTTAAAAACCCTAACATTAAACATTAAGACAGCCGGATACAAAGCCCTCAACGGCGTCCATTCTCTATCACTCATTTATAGGATTTACTATAAATGTACTGGTACCAATCTGAATGTCCAAGCGGTCAACAAAAGTCCCAAAGACCAAACACTCCTCATTCAAAGTAACCAAAGCAATGCCAACATCAGAATTCCCCAAACACTCAGATGGTCAGAAATTAACCTTCCTACCGATTGGTTATTAGTCAACGAAAACCAACCAACTGATATCCAGAACACCCAGTCATCTCTAGATTACATTCAACAATACCTAGACGGTACAGTCAAAATAAACTTTAGAGGTCAACCTTCTTCCTCCTCTGATCCAAAGCCAATCAGTATTCGAACTGTTCCTAGTCAAACAAACCGTATCTTACCGCCAAGACATTCCTTTGCCGAGTCAGCAACAACCGAAGGAGTTCTCCGACGCGATCAAGATATCGACAAAGAATTTAAAAAACTCAAGTTAAAAGAAGTTCAAACCACTTCCCAAGTCACCCATCCTTGCTATACAAACAACGAAGATTCTGAGTCAGATAAACAGTCACCCACAGCAACCGATTTCGAAGTCACTCCTCCTATTAATTCCCAACTTCTAACCATCACCAAAGAATTCAAAATCAATTGGAAAATGCTTGATAAGCATTTTACACACGAAGAAAATATCCAAAGACGAAACCAGTTCCGTCAACTATTCTCTGAGTCAGAGAAGAAGGAACTATTTAGTCAATGGAAAAACACAATGATTGAGAATCAAAAAGAAATTTTCTTTTTGGATTTCATTGATGAGTCACACAGTAATGTCAATGTAGTCACCAAACAAAGCTTGGTAAAACCAGACAAATCACATGCGTCTGCCAGTCATCCTCCAGTCGAAACAATAGTCATTCCACACTTAGAAACATCCATTATTGCTTCTCCATTCAAAATCCCTGACAAAGATTCTGAAGTCAAAAAAGTCATTGAACAAAATAATTACGCCAACCAATGCCTTATCACCATTGGTAAACAGTTAGACAAAATTGAAATCAATACCGACCAACTCCTCAGTCAGCCCAGTTCTTCCAAAAAAGAAAGCCCATTAGTCAAGTTCGAATCCAAACCAGGCCCGAGTCTAAAGCCCAAGGATTCTACACTGGTCAAAATTGAACAGATGTTAAAAGATCTGACACCATCCAAACCAGGACCTTCAGTCAACATGATAAATGTCTTCCAAACAAGTCAGCCATCTGATTCTTCAGATTCAGGATCAGATAACATCAGTCAAATCGAAAATGCTTTTAAAAATCTCGAAGTCAAACGAATCACTAACAAAACTAGAGTCAATCCTACCAGTCTCACTAAGAACTGGTATCCAAGGCCAACACCTCCAGATATGCAGTTTGAAGAAAGAACGTTCCAAAACCAATTCGCAGTTTCTGCAGACAAGCTTTATGAATGGAACATAGATGGTCTGTCAGAACAAGAATTGTTGAACAAACTTCAACACATGTCAATGGTGGCCAACACCTACTCTACTACTCATAATCTTAGTCAAACCCAAATTCTCGATTTGCTAGTTACCGGTTTTACCGGCATTCTCCTATCTTGGTGGGAAAAACATCTCACTCCTGATTCCAAACAAGCCATTCGACAAGCAGTCAAACAAGATGAAGACGGATTACCAATTTTCGATGAAACCATCGGACAAGGTATTCCAGACCCCATCAATACTCTTCTATTCACAATCATAGAACACTTCATAGGTACTCCTAGTAACATCACTTCTAGGATCCATGATCAGCTCAGTAACCTCCGATGTCCAACACTCAGTGATTTAAGATGGTATAAAGATGTCTTTATATCCAGAGTCATGCTTCGTGAAGACAGTAATCAGCCTTTCTGGAAAGAAAAGTTCATTAATGGTCTTCCAAATTTATTCGCCCACAAAATCAGACAAGTTCTCAGCAACGAGAACAATGTCATTCCATACGATTCCCTCACATACGGAAATATCATCAATACCATTCAGCAAGAAGGTCTGAAGATGTGTATTGATATGAAAATCAATAAACAAGTCAACAGTGATAGGAAAATAGCCAAATACGAAATGGGTAATTTCTGTGAACAGTACGGTCTACCTCCCATAGCCCCATCCAGAAATACCAAGTCCAGTCAAAAATACCCTAGTCACAAAAGATTTCACAAATACAAACGATACGAGAAAAGTAAACCTGCCAATGATGTTTTCTACTCCAAACCCAGGCCAAAACGACACTGGAAAAAGAATACGAAGCCAAGTCAAAAATACCAAAACAAAGACAAAAGCAGTATTACTTGCTTTAAGTGTAAAAAGAAAGGTCATTATGCAAAAGATTGCAGAGTCAAGAAAACCATCAGTCAGTTAAAAATCTCAGATCAAGAGAAAGAAGAACTTCTTAAAATACTCCAGATCCGAGAAACCAGTGATGATAACTTAGAGACAAACCCTGAGTCAGATACAGAGTCAGCCTCTGATAAATCAAGTTCTAGTTCTCCTGATATCAATTTTGGTTGTAAAGACACTTGTTGTAAAACAGTAACTGTTCTTACAAAACAAGAAGAACAGGAAGAACTTTTAGTTGATCTTATCAGTAAACTAGAAAAACCAGAACTCAAAACCGAGTATCTGAAGAAGTTAAAGAAAGTCATGCTCCAGTCAGAAGACAGTCAGCCTAAGACCCCGGAAACCAAAATTTGTCTTAGCACCACATTAGAGAAATTCAGTAAAAGAAAAGATAAGTTACCCACACTTCAAGACCTCCATTCTGAAGTCAACCATCTCAAGTCAGAAGTCAGAATTCTCAAACAACAAAATCAAGAATTGAAAACTGGTCAATATTTAATCAGTCAAGATTTAGAAACATTCAAGTTAAGACTTCCTCAGAAAACACCAACTGAAGAAGAGAAAAACAGTTACGAACATGTCTTGTCTTATCTAGAATGAATTCAAATTCGAAAATGGTATTCCAGAATAACCATAGTCATCAATGATTTCAAACTTGAAATCAGAGCATTAATCGATTCTGGTGCAGATCTCAATTGCATTCAGGAAGGATTAATTCCTACTCAGTTTTATTCAAAAACCAAGGAATCCCTCAAGTCAGCCAATGGTAGTAGAATGGAAATTAACTATGAAATTTCCAAAGCTCATATCTGCCAGAGTCAAGTCTGTTTCAAAACTTCATTCGTATTAGTAAAAAATATGACAGATCAAGTCATCTTAGGTCTTCCTTTTATTGCACTGTTGTATCCTTTCACAACAGAAAATGATGGAATTACCACGTATCCTATGGGTGAAAAAGTCAAGTTTAAATTCCTTAGTCATCCTGAACTTAAAGAAATTCATGCCTTGCAGGAAAATTCCATCTCAAAGTCAATTAGTTTAATTACTAGCAAAGCCAAGCATATTAGTCATCTCAAGAGTGAAATCAAATTTAGAAGAATTGAAGAACAATTACTTCATAGTCATTTCAAACAAAAACTCTTTTCATTTGAAGAACAGCTCAGAACTGAGGTCTGTTCTGATCTTCCTAATGCCTTCTGGAACAGAAAGCGCCACACAGTCAAACTCCCTTACATCAAAGAATTTGATGAAAGGAACATTCCTACCAAAGCCCGTCCTATTCAAATGAGTCATGAACTCATGGAGTTCTGTAAACAAGAAATTACAGATTTAGTTAACAAAGGTATTATTCGAAAGAGTAAATCTCCCTGGTCTTGCACAGCCTTTTATGTCCAGAAAAATGCTGAGATAGAAAGAGGAGCCCCCAGGTTAGTCATCAATTATAAGCCTCTTAATAATGTCTTAGAATGGATTAGGTATCCTATTCCCAACAAAAAAGATCTTATTAGCAGACTTAGTCAAGCAGTCATCTTCTCCAAATTTGACATGAAGAGTGGATTTTGGCAAATTCAGCTTCATGAACAAGATAAATACAAAACTGCATTTGTCACTCCATTTGGTCATTACGAATGGAATGTTATGTCATTCGGTCTTAAGAATGCCCCTAGTGAATTCCAAAATATTATGAATAAAATATTTAACCCATTCAGTCATTTCTCCATTGTTTACATAGATGATGTCCTCATATTCTCTAACTCTATTGAAGAACATTGGAAACATCTTAAGTCATTTTTTCATGTAGTCAAAACTAATGGTTTAGTGGTTTCAGCTCCTAAGATTAAGCTATTCCAGACCAAAGTCAGATTTCTCGGTTACCACATCCACCAGTCAACCGTAGTTCCTATTGACAGAGTCATTCAGTTTGCAGAAAAATTTCCAGACAAAATCCTAGATAAAACCCAGTTGCAGAGGTTCCTAGGATCACTCAATTATGTTGCAGAATTTTACCAAAGTCTTCGAGTCAAATGCAAACCTTTATTTGATCGGCTCCAGAACAATCCTCCTCCCTGGACTGACACTCATACCTCAATAGTCAAAGAAATCAAGACATTTGTTAAATCTCTTCCATGTCTTGGTATTCCTACAGTCAACTCATTCAAAATTGTTGAAACAGATGCCTCAGAACTTGGTTATGGTGGCATTCTCAAGCAGAAAACAAGTAAATCCGATCCGGAACAAATAGTTCGTTTTCATTCCGGCACTTGGAATCATGCACAGCATAATTACAGTACTATTAAGAAGGAAATTTTATCTATTGTATTATGCATCTCAAAATTCCAAGATGATTTGCTAAATCAAAAGTTTTTAGTCAGAGTAGATTGCAAAAGTGCAAAATATGTTTTAGAAAAAGATGTTCAAAACATTGCATCAAAACAGATTTTTGCACGTTGGCAAGCTATACTTAGTATCTTTGATTTTGAAATTGAATATATCAAAGGTAGTCAAAATTCAATCCCTGATTTCTTAACCAGAGAGTTTTTACAGGGAAAGCAAGATGGGATCTAGGTATCCCCTAAGATTCGCCAAACAAGAGTCATCTTCCCAAAAACCAGTCAGACCAGAACAGCCATCCCAGAGTCTGGTACCCTTTAGTCAACCTTCTCCTATTGCAGTATCAAACAGATTTACAACATTAGGGCAAATCCGCCCCAATTATCAGTCAGCCTTAGTTACCCAATATGACCCTTTCCAGTCAGTTACCCAGTCACAGTCCCATGGACAACCCTCTACCATTTATCAGAAGTCATCACCGTACTTCCCAAAAACTCCCAGTCACCCTCTTTTCTACATTGAAGATTGCCTCAGTCATATAACAAATCTTGGTCAATTAGCCAAAGCTTATTTTCCCCCAGGATTTCATTATGCCCCAATGCATACCAGTTATCTTCCGCTTTGCATCATCTCTGTGCCTTTATATATATATATATATATATATATAGATAGCAACTAACCAACTCACGCCAAACCTTGTACGGTAGATAGTCACACGGGTAAATCTGCACATTACATATAAATAGAATCTACGGCCATGATCTGAATTGACAAGGGACTTACCAGCTATGCTATGCCAATGTAAAGGGTAAGGGACTTACCAGCTATACCACTGTACATATGCAAATAACCCATTGTACATTGCAAGGGACTTACAAGCTGTACTACTATACAGTGTGCTACTAACAATACCAGATAATAAACATCAACTAGCATCACAACAAAACACTACTGTATATATATACGTAAATACCATTCTCAAGAAACACTTTTAAACCAAACCCGTCCACTCACACAAAGGCTGGGCGATCGTTGTCGTCGTCATCCTCTATAGGCGCGGCTTGGTTACGTTGATTCCATGGAACCTAATCACCTATAAGTCCCAACAAATATCGATTAAGTATTGAAACGAAACGTTCATCGTAAAAACCCTAATTCTCCTTGTTTTGCTCAATAGGGGTTTAACCCTGGTCAATGGTTGGTCAACAACGTTGACCACCTTTAATAGTGTTGACTTTGACCGATCAACGTTGATTGACGTTCAACTAACAGCGGACTAACAGTCAACCTTGATTGACTTTGACCTGACCACCGCCATCGTCGGCCGGAAAACTCATCAGAATCTAGAAAACCAGCGTGTTCTTTAGTGCCACCAAGCGTTGTCGACGGAAAATCCCCAGTTTCCGGCGACTATTCCGGCCGAACCCCAAAACTTCTTACTTCCTCAAATCTTCACCATTTTCTACAAATTTTATATGGAAATCTATCTACTCAATCCCAGGAATCCAAAAATCAAGGTTTTGAAGCTCACCAAAGTCGGACGTGGCTAGAAAAACGATTGGAAAGTCGCGGTTTCCGATTGTCTCGTCGCCGGCGATTCCCGAGGTTTCCGTCGACGATGTGGGTTGTTCTAGGTTCGTGGTGATGCGGCGAAGTTGTTGGTGGTAGGAGGCCATCAGGTTTTGAACGGATTCGGGTTTCCTCTTTGGGAAACTCGAACCGATTTTGGTTTAAAAACCTAGATATAGAAGCCCCCAATTATTGACCGACACTACAGGAACAACCAACTTTGGCCAAGTAACCTTTCCCGGCGACCGGACTTAGTCATCGTGCGAGGGTCCATCCCATCCGATGACTGGCTTCCCGGAAAGTGTCCAACCAAAATTTTGGCCAAGTGTCCTTTCCCGGCGACCGGACTCAGTCATCGTGCGAGGGTCTACCCCTTCCGATGACTGACTTCCCGAACACATCCCATTCCCGTAAACTGCAACCTTTCCGGAAAATGCTCATTTTTGCCCAAAAAATGCATTTTTTCAGGCTATTGCACTCCTTTCTTCCCCGTGGACTTGGGGGACTCCTACCCCACATCGGCTCAAAGAGAAGGACCATGGATGACATGTAACCGATATGGGCAACAGTACAAGTCCCCGGTCAAGAAAGCATCTCACCCGACGACTTGGGGGACTTCTGTTCATACCATACCCAAATCGGCCACATGTCATCCTATGGAAGCGCCACCTAGGCATTCCCCCTCTTCCCGAGAGCACGCCTTATGAGGCCCGTGGCCCCCATATGGAAGCCGAGCCGACTATCCAAAGTGCATGCTTTGGGACCACTTTGTTGCCACCTTCGCATAGAGCCGCTAACCCGCTCCATACGAAGAGTATCGAAGCCCGTGCAACGTCTCAAAGATTAGCATCTATTAGGCGACTTATGCCTAGCCTCCAAAGGCAGCCACAAGCCTCCAAAAGGGATCAATGTGGGAGACTTGTCCCACATTGATCACAAGTAGGTTTGAACATCAAACCCATCACTATAAATACAAGTCAAACCCCCATGGGTCAAAGGTATTGAATTCTCTCACCTAAAACCTTTACTTGCCTTAAAGACTCATCTGCCATCCCCGCTGACTTAAGCATCGGAGAGTCTTTGGCCGGCACCCCACCGGTACTCTTCCGACACTTGTTTTTTGTGCAGATCCCCTGTTGGCCGGGAACTGACACCACCTTCCGGACTCAATATCCTCCTCCCGGACGGACCCAAGACAGAGCAGGAGAACCTCCTTCCGGCCCCTAGCCGGACGTCAACACTTGGAGCTAGCCTCTTAGCTCCCCTAAACAGGCAGATCGACACGATCCTGACACTCTTCACATACATTGACCGTTGATCCATTTTTTGCATCAATACGAGACACTCTCTGGAAGAAGGAGGTTGTGCTTAGGAAAGGGTGGCCGACCTAAAGAAGGGGAGTGCCAATGCTGAGAAGCTTCGGGAAGAGGCTAATAGACTCCGGGGGGAGGCGAACAAGCTCTGGGCTGAGGCTGACAAATGCTGGGAAAAGGGTAGAGGGCCGAAGAGGTTGGCAAGCTCAAGGAAGAGAAGGCGGCCTTGGAGGCTCAACTCGCACTAGCCCCAGCTCGAGCAACTAAGCCAGACTCTTTCATAGTGGGTGGTTTGCTAGTACCGATCTGTTGTTATAAGCAAGGAACAAAATTTCCATCGAAACATCGAAATTTCCATCGAAATTTCCATAATTTTAGAGGTCCAAAACTATCGAAATTTACCGAAATTTACCGAAATATACCGAAATTTCCATCGAAATTTCCATAATTTTGGCTATCGAAATTTCCATCGAAACCGAAATTTTATTCCTTGGTTATAAGCATATAATGCTTGCTACCAAGGAGCTTTGAAACTATCTTTGGGGGGCCGTTTGAAGAGGTGGAGCCTTCTCCCGAGGAGCTTGAGGCCTTCCGAGAAATCGTTGGAGTCACTGGTGAGAAGCCCACCACCAGAGGGAAGGAGATGACCGAGGATGCTGATGCCTAGGCCCAAAGGGTTGGACTTAGGCTACTGCTATTTATTTTGTTGCTTTGAAGTAGTTGTGTTTTTTGTTTCTGTAGTTTTTAATGTTTGAACAATCATTGGATATGTAAGTTATTCGCGGTGCCATAGGGCAGTTTCCAGGTTTTTATGTTTCAAATATTTACAGGTGCCCTGTGGTGGTTTCCGGGTTTTATGTTAATGAAAGTTCATGTTGCAATAACCTTCAATACATGTGCATATAGACGATTGATAAAATTGCCCGATCTCTTTGTCAGAGTTGGTTTTTAACTTTTTTCAAATAAATCCAAGTGAACAACGGTCTTTTAAGGTGTCGTAGGCAAAACCGATGAGTACAAAGAGGGTAAAAATCACTTGTAAAAATACTTGAGATGATCGACATTTCAGGGATGGCCGAGGGTTCTACCTTCGGAGTCCCGAAGTTCATAAGTGCCCTTGCGGCAAATTCTAGTAATCTCGTAGGGTCCTTCCCAATTCGAACGAAGTGTACCTTGTCGGCTGTCTTGGGTTGTCGGGTTCACCTTCTCGAGGATCCAGTCCCCAACTTTGAATGTCCAGGCTCAGGCGCTTGCATTGTAGACTGGGTTGCGCATTTGAGCCCGATCTCTTAGCTAATCGAGCAGGTCGAGGTTGACTGCCAAGTTCTCCTAGTTTTGCCTGGCCTCGTAGGTTTTCAGCCCTCAAGTGGGGAACAGTCACAAAGCATTGATACTTCTCATATTTTTGGACAAAGGCATGTGCGTCGGAGTTGAGTTCTAGTAAGAAATACCCTTGGCGAAGTATTTTGTGGGCTAGCCCTCGAGCATAGGAGTGGTTGCCGCATATGCCCTCATGGGCGTCTTGAAGGACTTTAGTACCTTCATCCGGAGTCTGGCACCGAAGACATGGCATGGAAAGCCCCTGATTGTAGAGTTTGCATTGGATGATCGTATACCACACTACCCTCCACTGAAGGCGTTGGGCCTCAAGGGGATCGGCATATATGCTTTCGTTAGTGAGAAATTCTCGAATAGGTTGCGTCCAATTGTTGTCGATTTCAGAAGGCTCAGCCATCGCCGATGCCATACGAGAGAGGGCGTCGGCATGGTTTGTTACACCCTGTTCCCAGAAAGTTGGCCCGAGATGTATGGCCATCACCCGGAGGGTCACGAAGCCTAAACTCGCACACACAGACAACAAAACCAAGGAAATAAAACCACAAAAGACGCAACTGGGCCCATGACAATCATACAACTGTATTAGAGCAACTACAACAGAAGAATACAACAATGGAAGCAACTAGTAACTGAATTGAATAAAGATGTCCGTATACTCCCGGGACGGATGCACAGCCTTCGAATTGCCTTTCCTTGCGTCTCTGGTCAACTGAGCTACCATTCCCTGAGGGGGCGCAAAACCAAAAGAGTGATTGGATGGAAAAATAGATAATCTTTCGAAAATGTTTAGGAAAACATAATATAAATAACCCATTGCTGTAAAAACATAAATGTACTGAAATACTGAAAATATTGTAACATACTCTGGTCGGCACCGGTCGAGTACACGTAGCATATCACACTCAGTGCCCTGGAACTGCGCAGGGCATTGCTATGTACTGCTGAATATATGAACCCCAGTGTACTCTCCCTCATATGTTACCCACAACACCCTGAAAATGTGCAGGGGTCTCTAGCACTAGAATAGATAAAGCTAGCAAACGGGGTCTTCGGTGTAGGCAATGCTATGAGAGCTGTGTCCTACGGCCGTAGTCCAAGTACTAATAGTGTACATGTGATTCTAGGTGCACTAGAAAACTGGGTTACTAAAAACTGATACTTAAATATATACGTATATACGTATATCTATATACTACTATCAAGTACTGAACTTTAAAGAAAACAAAGTACATTCTGAATTCACTAATTAGAAATACAATTGAAGACATCGTTCAAATCCCTAATTTCCCATGTTTTGCTCAATCAGGGTTTAACCATATCTCGGATGCAAAACAAAGTTTTCCATCGGATCCGGAACGTCGTTTCCACACAAAAAGTGGACGGTTGACCATGGTCAATGGGGTTGACCATGGTCAATGGCGTTGACCGACGGTCAGCGACTCCTGACGTCAACATGCCGGTGCTGATGTGGCGTTGATGTGTCACCCACGTGGCGCTGCCGTATCACCCATGTGGCGCTGATGTGTCACATGCGTGCCTGACGTGTCACTGGTGCTCACGTGGCACGCCGCCGCGCTGGCGACACTATTCCGGCCGATTTCCAAAATCTCCAAAATCTTCATTTCTTAACCATTTTCAACGATCCATATATCAAAATTCATCTACTTAGTCCCAAGAACTCAAAAATCAAGGTTTGGAGGCTTACCCAGGTCAGAATTGGCTGGAAAAACGATCGAAAAGTTCTTTTTTCCTGCGGGGCTTCGCCGGTGTTTCGCGCAGTCTCCGAGGCCAATCTTGGTTGTTCCGGACTCATGGAGTCTAGCTGGACATGATGGTGATGATGGATTCCTGGTGGTTCGGGTTGCGATCTCATCTCCATCGGCGGCGTTCCTCGCCGATTTTGAGGCCGCACCTAGGCTTTTCGGGTTCGCTCTGCCGAGGTGAGTAGGAATCCGATGGTGGTGCATCCGGTTCGTCGCCGGAGTGAGGTGGACGGCGATGGGGAGCGGACGGCCACGAACTTTCCTTTTCGGGAAAGTTTGATTGGCTTCAGGGTTTTTAAAATCCCCCAACCCGACATCCAAAATGTCTCCAACACAACCACACAAATGCTGCCACGTGGCAGCCCACTCACGCCCCAAAATCATTTTTCGTTCGTTAAGGCCCCAATACAGGTCGGAATTTGATTCTATCTTCGCGGACGTGTTTGTATTGTTGAGCTCCTTGCATCGAGTACAATATTGAATATGTGATTCCCGACAGTCGAAAAGTCAACGTCAGGCTTATAGGGGCATTTTGGTCATTTTCACCTAAAATCGCGGGACGGGTCGTAACATGGTTGCTTTTGAACCGTGGAATTTGGGTAATCTGGTAGGATTTGAACTGGCTTAGGTGGTATGTTACCAGGGCCAGGTATAAAGCCATCGAAATCGCGGCGATGTTCTCGTTCACCTGGTTACCACTTGTTGGGAATCGCTGAAGATATGTAGGTTCTTGGCACCAACCTTTACTGCCCACTGAACAAGCCTACCTGAGGTTTCCAACTACTGGAGGAGTTGTCAGAGTGGGTGGTTCATGAGAACTTGTATCGAATGAGCTGAGAAAGTAGGGGAGGAGCTTTCTGGCGGTTTAAATGAGGGCAATGTCCAGCTTCTCAATATCCGGGAACCTGCTTTCGGGTTCGGTCATGGACTTGCTTGTATATTACACTGGATGTTCAACCTTGCTCACTTCCCTGATGAGTGCTGAGGATACAACTGTTCCAGGGATGGACAGCTACAATGTCAGTATGTCTTGATGCGTGGGCTTGGCGAGTAACTGGGACTTACTCATGTATTCCTTCAATTGTTCGAAAGCTGGATTGCATTCCGGGGTCCAGTCGATAAGCTTCTGCTCGGCTTTCAGTATCTTGAGGAAGGGGGCACAAAGTTGGTTACCTTGGAGATGATCTAAGAAAGGGATCTTTCTGAGTCTTAGGAGTGGCCATGTCAATGAGGGCCTTGATCTTCTTGCGGTTTGCCTCGATCCTACACTGAAGGCGCTTTTGGCCCGATTGAGCCTCGTGTTGTAATTCCTGAACTTGAAGAACATCGCTGAGAGGTTGTCTACGTGCTCTTTACGTAAACCTCTGTGGTCGTGCCGATGAGATTGGTGAATATGGAGTTTATGAGCCGTTGATAAATGGCTCCAGCGTTCTTGAGCCCGAAGGGCATGACCTTGTAGGAAAAGAGTCCCTGGTAGTTGTCGAAAGTCGTATGTTCTTGATCGTCCAGATGCATGAACATCTGGTTGTATTCGATGTAGGCATCCATAAAACTCAAGAGCTCATACTCGGTGGTGGCATCAATTGGGGGGTTGGTGGGAACTGTCCTTCAGGCATGCCTTGTTGAGGTTGGTGCCCCACTCATCGGGACAACCACGGGGAGGGTATTCCAGCGTGGGAATGAACCCGATGGAGGCGAGTTTTTCTACTTTGCCCCTCATTGCCTTGTATCGTTCTCTGTCAAACTTGCATCGCTTCTAGCACACCGCTCCTGATCAGGCCTTCGGGTTGATGCTAAACTTGTGGGAGATGACATCGGTGGAGATGCCGGGCAGTCACTATAAGACCCTGCGAAGACTTCGACATTTTCCTTAAGGAACTTAATCAATGACATCCAAATCACTGGGGGAAAGTTCTTCTTCGATGTTCACATGTCGGTCTGGAAACCCCTGGGAGATACTAACCATCTCCATGCTTTCGGGGACCTATGTCTTGCATGTCGTGGCCTCTTCTCATGGGTCATCGGGACAATTACCAAGAGAGGGCAGCTCGATTGGGGCTGATGGCAACTGAACAAGATTCTCGGGGAGCCCGGTTGGTTCCCTTGATTTCATGTCTTACTGCCAGACACTCGCTTGCCTATCGGGGTTGGAAATTTTATGAGTAGGAGGTGGGTGGATCCGATGCATTTCATATGGTGGGTCGCCTAATGATAACATTGTACGCAGTTGGGCAATCAACAACCATGAAGTTCATAGTTATCCTAGTTCTTCTTCGGGCCTCCCCGATCGTCATGGGTGAAAGACATTGTCAATTCGTTGTATGTAATCTCCCGAGAGGGCAGCTCGATTGGGTCAAATGCGGAAATTGAACAAGATTCCCGGGGAGCCGGGTTGGTGCCCTTGATTCGATGTCTGACCTCCAGACATTGGCTATGCCGATCGGGGTTGGAAATTTTATGAGCAAGAGGTGGGTGGATACGATACATTTCATATGGTTGAGGGCGGGTCACCCGACGATAATATTGTACACAGCTGGGCAATTAACAACCATGAAGGTCACAGTTATCCGAGTTCTTCTCCGGGCCTCCCCTATCATCTTGGGCGGTAGACACTGTCGATAGGTTGTATGCAATCTTTCGAAAAGCTGACGAGTGGTGTGCAGGTTTTGTCTAGGTGATGTTCTGGGAAATTGAGTGTCCGAAAAGCTTGCACAAAAATGATATTGACCGAGCTTCCCATGTCCATCATAACTCATCTAGCATCGAAGTGGGCTATCTCGATTTTGATGACGATCGGGTCGTCATGAGGGTACATCACTCCCTCTTCTTTCTCCTTGTAGAAGGTCATGGAGCCCCATCCAATCTTCGGGATCCTTTACCCGATGTAGTTCAGGCCGTGACTTCACGCTCGAGGCAGCACAAGTAGGCGTGTTCCATGCGGATACAGTTGGAGTCCCCAGGTAAGGTTGAGCCGCCGCTAATCGTGTTGATTAGGTGGAGTTGTTGTTTCGACTGAACGTATCCTCGGAGGAAATCGTCGATCTTACCCTACCTTACCAAGGTTTCAACGTGGTCCTTCAGGACACGCTGTCTTCAGTCCCATGGGAGTTGGCTTGATGGTCCTGACAGAAGACTCCAGTATTCTAGCTGTCCTTCATACTTGGTCTCCGGAAATTGGATGCCGGGATGAGGTCCTATGCCTACAAATATCACCTCATAGGTTGTATTGAGAGAGGTATTTCAACATGATCTGCAGGTTGGCAATGAAGGGGGTATTTTCAAATAAGTCAATACAACACAAACAATTTTTTTAAAACAGATCACACAGATGATGAACCTGACAGTTTGTTTACACTTGGAATTAACCTTAACAAAATTTATGTGACCAGATCCTTATACTTAACAAATTGTGTATGCTTGTGAATTGTTCAAACACATTCGAATGCTATGCCAACTTAGGTCCTCAACAGATTTAGTGAGATTGGAAACTGCGAGCTATCCACAACTACAACCTATTGAATCTAGCGGTTATAATGCAGCAGGTTACGATGACCAGTCACGCAGTTTTGTCCAGATCGCATTTCAAGTTAAGTTGGTGCATAATTAAATCTTATTTTAGATTAGTCAACTTGGTAACAACTCACAGCAATTGACACAGTATTTTGGTACCCGGAAAAACCCCAAATGGGTAAAAAATCGGGGTTCTATCAGAAGACCGGCCTTCCACTATGAAATGGCAAAAGAAGCCCAATACAAAGTTCAGACAAGCTCAATATCTATGTACCTAACTTAGATGCAGCAGTCCCTCATGCGACTTCTTCTCAATCACTACACGTTCAGTGGTTACAATGACTGGTCAATCACTTTCCAGACAATACATAAGTATTTTTGGTCAGCGGCACCAATTATGTTATGCTGTGAAACTGTGTGACCAGTCACCAACAGAGTTACAGAAAGCTATGGAGCTTCATTAAATTCGCTGGACAACTGAGTGTTCTCTGCTGCAGTTATAAAAACTGGGCAGAAAAATCGAAGTCAAAAAGACTCCTACAACTCAACCTTGTCTATGAACATGGAAGACAAGATTGTGCACACTACTATTTCGACTTCTAACTATATGAGTTTAGAAAACGGAAGTCAAAACAGTGAAGATGAGAACTTCTTCAAAGTTTGCTTCAATTATGAGTTTATGTGAAAACTGAAACTTAAAAGAAATTCAAATGCATGGCATCCTTAGAATTCTTGCAAAGGCTCTATGTAATCGAAATCTCTCAAGAATTCAAAGTAAGAAACCGAAGAGGGAAGCCAGCACAAGGTGAGAGGTTTTTTGAAAAATGAAATGAACTTTGAATGCATAAAAACCCTAATGAAAATGGAGGAGAGGTTTAGAATTTACAGAGTGAGAGGATAAGATTTGAACTGTCAAGATTACCTCAATAAAATGAAACCTAGGCAGATTCAAGATAGTGGGGTGCAGTTGACTATCCATCGGATGAAAGCATGCATGGTTAAATAACTGATTAGCAGTCGCTGTCAGGAAAGTGAACTGTCACTTGCGGAAATAAGGTGACCAGTCACCGAGTACATGAAAACTGTAGTTTTTATGAAGAACAAATTTTTCTCAAAAAGTCCTAAGTTATCAAAACTTATGTGAACACATCTGATCATCACATCGTCATATCTTGATCTTCAAACCAATCATCACACCATCAATTCTAGACCTAAATTGAGCTTGTGAACAATTTTACAAAGTTTTTGTACAAGGATAGCCAATTTTACAAGTATTCTAAAATACAAATATCCTACATGATCCTTCAAGACATAAAAATTTTCAGTCCCATGGGAGTTGGCCTGATTATCTTGACAGAAGACTCCAGTATTCTGGGTGTCCATGAGACTTGGTCTCCAGAAATTGGATGCCGAGATGAGGTCACCTATGGCTACAAGCGTCGCCTCATAGGTTGTGTTGAGAGGGGTATGCCTTTCATATCAGGGGACATAGGCTTCGTTTCGCATTGTTGTGGTGTTAGATAGTCAATTATCATAATTGTTGTCATGGAAATCAGTTGTTGGGATAATCAGTTTGAAGTTTGGTAAATATTCTGTCAAAATTGCTAAGGAAGACTATAATCAGTTTCAGAGTGTTTGGTAAACATTTTTAGTAAAGTGCTGTAAGATGTACACAATGACCAAAACAGACATGTTCTTCAAACCCTATTTTACTAAATTATTTGTTAAAAAGGAAAACATTTTAATTTGTACAATTATTTTGTATAATCATCAAGATTTTTTTTTTAAAAAAAATATAAAATAGTTCATATTTCATTCATAATAAATACAGTTGTCATAATATTATTCATATTTTGAACAACATAATCATATAATTTTCCCATGTTGCAACTTGAGATCAAATATTTACAAAAACCTATATTCATCAAAATATGAACTAAACATGAACAATCCGCTAAGCGAACAAAAATCTTCTATAGCTAGCCAGACAATTTTCAGGTTAAAGTTAACTCTTCGAGCTTTTTGATCCCAATCCAAACTCTATCCAAACGACCGAATAATTGTGAAACCAAATTGTAGTAAGTTAGGAACATCTTTTTATCACCAACTAAAACACCAAAACACTCATGAAACTGATTGATATCCACCCTAAACAACTGTCTTCCTTATCGTCTAAACATCAAACCTAAAATCAATTTTATCCAAAAACTCGAAATCTCAAACTATACCATTCCACATGAGTATATCAAAATGAAAGCCTACTATTTGAAATGCACCTGCATAGTTTTATGTGACTTAATTAAGCACACTTCAAACTACAAGCATACTAATTCAACAGCTGATGCATTGCTATTGTAATTGCATAGTTTTATGTGACTTAATTAAGCACACTTCAAACTACAAGCATACTAATTCAACAGCTGATGCATTGCTATTGTAATGTGTTATCTTTTGCAATCTATTATAAATTGAATTATGCAATTCCTCTGTGCAGTAATCCACTAGGATCGATTTGACAAGACCAAACCTATATAGGATGGGGATAATATTTTGACAAAAAATTGGCCAGCAAAGGCACATAACAAATATTCATCACCATCATCATCCAATCAAAAGCCAAACCATACACCACCGCCACAACTTTCAAACACCGATGGATCCAAATTTCAACATATTAGAAGAAACCACCACCAACAAAGCAAACATATCTATCCATATCAACACAGCGCAGATTCAAGCCGACATGAAGAATCGAAATCAACACACCATTAACCAAATCTTCCAAAACCTTCTAGAAAACTCCACTCACGGTGCTCCTCCTGGACTTGATCGCCGCCGCATGCGGCACCGGCATCGACCTGGAGGCAGCCGCAGCCATCGAGAACGCCGCCCTGGGCTTTGCATTCATTCTGATCCCCCCAAGAATCCACATCGACATCTTCAAGAGGCTGTGGGCGGGCGAGAGGTGAAGGGCATGGGACTTGTCGATCGTGTCGTAGGGAACAGAGGCAAGGTCACCGCCATCGTCATCGTTGTTGTCTTGGTAGAAGGAGAGGTGGGAGCTGAGGAAAGAGTCGAGGTTGAGCTACATGGCATGTTGACGGCCGAACGTTTTGGCACGGGACAGAGGCATGTTATGAGGATGTAAGGCAAATTGGGGTAATTTAGAATGTTTGAGAATGTAATAATAGGGAGAAAAAAAATTTTCATTCGACTTTTGTATAATTCCCAATGTGTCCCAAATGAAAGCTGATTATGAAAGCTACCCCTAGGTTGCTTTCAATAATCAGCTTTCATCTAAAGGAATTATACCCCAAATAGATTATTTTGAGTTTTATCAAACACTTTCACATGTCAAAAACTTTCACAAAATCACTTTCAGCCCATAATTCAATTATGAAAGCAATGCCAAATACGGCTAAGGTAGCGGAGGTAGCGGAGGCGGGGTGGCAGTGGGTTAGGCGCTTTCTAGCCTTGATAGACATGTTGCCCGTTCCCTCAGTTCCCACTTGTCGCAGCTACCGAAAACTGAGTGACCCCCATCCTTCCTCTTGTTCAAGGTATAGGAGTTGTTGACCTTCGAGGCAGGTTGGGAGTAAGTCGCATATCGCTTGGCGGGTACCGGGCTGTGTTATGTATGTTTACAATTTAATGAAAATAGCTATTTACTTATAAATTGGATTTTGTCCGAAGAATTAAGTTCATATATGGTACACATTTTCAGTTTTATGTGTTGGATGATTTAGGACCATGTGAGTTGAAACAACTTATGTTTATCAGTCCATTCAGGTTTCAATCAGAGTTCAAAAACATCCTTTAATGTTCTTGGAATTCATTGAATTGTTATTTGGTGATATTGGGGTGACTTTGTTAAATCTATCTACACAGATCATTTTTTTTATCCTGTAATAGTTGTTTGAATCAGTGGGAGTGAGAAGTGATAGAGATATGCTCCGAGGGCTACTATGTAACACTATATTTTTTTCTATAGACACCCTGAATTTTTTTTATAACATGTAATTACAATATACATTTATGTGAAATTACATTTAAGGATTTAATTTCTTATACATCATGTATAAAAGTCATTGAAACACATCTAGGTTTACAAAAAAAAAAAAAAAAGTCTGTCATTTGCACCCTTCCAACTCTTGCATCCTACTCTATCTGTCTAAACCCTAAATCTCATACAATCTTCTATTTTTGATGAAAGACAACATTGCTGGTTTGTATATCAGATTTACATATCTGAAGATGCAAAGGGTTTGATTTTCGTTTTGAAAACAAATCATGCAATATTTCTGCCTCCTATGCTTCAAATCAAATCTGGTGAACTTCTTTGAATATAGATTTGAGTTTTTAGTGAATCCTAGAGGTCTGACGAGGTAGGGAGAGATGAGTTTAGTAAATTTTAATTTTGGGTGTGCAAAAAAAAATTGAAGGATACTCAAGAAAATTTGTTCAATAAACTAAATAAAGGGTATATGTGGAAATTTTTAATTAAATTTGGGTGTTCAAAGTAGTTTCAAAAAATAAGATGGGTGTACAAAGAAACTTCAGTGTAAATAGCAACCCTCTATGGTATTAGCTTTTGTACAACTTCAGTTTAGATATTTGATTGAGCAAATCGTTTAAGTGTTATGTGGAACAGTGGGAGTCCAAGTGGGGGATTGTAAAAATGGACTCTACAATTATTCACATTTAGTTGTGTGACACTTATCAATTACTCAAGGATCAAATAACTAACTAATTGATATGATCTCAATCTCTGTTAACCTTAATAATCTGGGATATTGAGTCATTATGAAAAGATCACTTCCTAATATAACAAGGTGTCTATGACCGGATTAGGATGTTTATTTTATGCACCAATAGGAGATTAGGGCATATTAGTCTTTTATGGAAGGGCTATTATAATTTAATCACTCCTATATAAGTACAAAGGTCCCTACACACTAACCATCCGATTCCAGAAGTTCTTTACTCCTAGAGAGCGAAATAGAGAGCGAATCAACCTCTTAGCTGTGTAGAAGATCCAGTGTTACGTTTCATATGATTTATTCACATAAAGGTTGTTACTTATTCATGTTCATGTTTACAGCTTATGATAGTGGTGTTTATGTTCCCATAATTGTCACTAATGTGTACAGCTTATGCGTATGTATTACTTTAACAAAAGCTGCTAGTTTCCTATGGTTCATTTGTATTTAATTTTGGGTAAATTTCTTCTATACGTCCTTCCATTCGCCCTTCATCCTTTCTTCAAATCAAGTTATCAAACAGGCCATTTATTTTGTTTGAACAGATGATGTCCTTTGTAAATTTTGGGAATGAATCAAGAAACAATCAAGAGCCTTTTTTTCCATATAGGACCTAGATAAATCCTTAGAAGATATTTTCTCTGGCCATGTATGAGTTGCCATTGTTTGGTACCGGCGGCCATAGATGTATATCGTTACTAGTTAGGGGAAAGCACACTTGCAATAATAGATACAAAAGTCTAATTTTAGTTTCTAGGCACACTTGCAATTATTATAAGTCAAGTGGAAGTAGTTGAATAGAATACATGATGTAGCGCCTACGGATTCATATTTGCTCACCAATACATCCATTGTTAAATGAGCTTGATGATTTCATGAATCCCCCAAAATCAAGCTCATCCAAAAATTTCTCAGCACCCACGGGTGCTCTCTGAAATCTCCGATACCAAATGCATCGAATATAGAAGAAAATGACAAAGCTAGCTAACTCACTGCATGCAATTGGTATTTTCTGATGCTGTAAACATGCGTATTCTAGTGTGCGCACACATTATTTAGTTGCAAGTGGTGCTTTGAGACCACCCAAGCCCACAGGAATTCGATCAATTCTACTTTTTGTCTACTTGTTTCTGTGTGATGTGATTGATGAACAACTGTTTCATTAATATTTAACAACTCAAAACATGCATGAATGGTGATGGACCATTTTCTCACTTGAAACTTGAAAGTCTTTCTTACTTTCCTTACCAGCAAACAGACAAACTTCTTGATCAAAACAAAAAAGTAAACAGACAAACTTGCCATATATATACTTTGCATACAGCCCATCCAAAATCTCTTCTTGTCCACTGTTGACTGCCCCCTAGTTTCCTTATAAAAGACCAATCAGATTTTTTTTTCTCCATAGCTATTTCTGTTTTTCAAATATTGTTTCATGAACTTAATCCACCTTTCTCAGATTTTGGTACAAACTACAAAAACTGAACTTCATATAAGAATCAGTAGCAGGTACACTGAACCAGAAATATGGATGAGTTAAGTTATTCATCAAGGCTGGCCTACTTGCCAACCGAACCTCTTTCAACTTCGAAGAAGAACATTTTGTCACTATAAAAGGTAAACCAAAGTTGGGATTTGTCATACGTAAAACAGCATATCCATGTACTGGAGTGCCCTTCATACTATATAAGTCTTCTAGCTGGGCTTGTGGCCATGACAAACACCAGATCACTTGATCCGGCGCGTGAGAGTTTCCACAAGTTCTTTGAGTGCTGGCTTGCTGAACAAAACCAGCACCTCCACGACCTTACTAATGCTTCCAAACTACACAACCACACCAGCAGAAACTATCATGTCATCAACGGCAACACCACTGCTAGTACAATTAATGGTAGTACAAGTTTAGGTCCACTGGTGGAGCGTGTGCTGAAGCACTACGAGCATTACTACGAGGCCAAGTCCATATGGGTGAAGCAGGATGTGCTGGAGATGCTGTCTCCTTCATGGCGGAGCTCTCTCGAGGATGCATTCCTTTGGGTTGGTGGGTGGCGACCAAGCATGGCTTTTCATCTCTTCTACTCAAAGTCCGGCTTGCAACTCGAGGCCCACCTCTCTGAGTTGATCCGAGGCGTTAGTACAGGTGACTTGGCAGACCTCTCACCCTGTCAGCTCACGGAGGTGGATCAATTGCATAGGAGGACTCTTAAGGAGGAGAAAGATGTCACTGAGAAGATGGCCAAACAGCAGGAGAAGGTTGCAGACGCATCCATGGTAGAGCTTTCTCACGTCATCACTGAGACGATGAGTGCTGCTGATAATGGTCATGACCATCAAGTTGAGGACCAACTGGTTGAGGCCACTCTAGCATCCAAGGTGCAAGGCCTGGAGGAGATTTTGCAGAGGGCTGATGATCTCAGGCTGACAACACTAAAATCCATCACACACATTCTAACCCCAATCCAGGCCGTCCATTTCTTGATTGCTGCTGCTGAGTTGCACTTGAGGCTGCATGACTGGGGAAAAAAGAAGGATGCCAATAGCCATGGCCACTCATCTTAACTGTGACCGATCAAAATTTGGAGATAGAACCCACGGCTATCAAGTATAGTCACCGATCCAATCGTCTGCTATATATATATGTCTATATAATTGATCGTGTTGATTAAGTTACTATGCGCGCCTACTGGGAATGAAACTTAAATAACCCACTGGGTTATCAGAGGCCCTTAGATTCTGTCATGACTCATCAGCCCCATCTTCCTTACCTCCGCTTTGGTTTGTACTTTTTTGGGTCTGCTTCTGTTCTACTTTGTGTTCGAATTACTCAGTGCAAATGTAGGTGTTTTAATTTCCTCATCAACTATATATGCTAAAGTGTTGTGGTCAAAACTTTCAGCAATTTGTTTTCTTTGATAACACAAAATGCTATTTAGCTTGGAGTTCAGGGAGCTATCGTTCTCCGTTATAGCGTTAAAGTTGAAAACAGCTATTATGTAGGTTCCGGAGTTGTCTGCAGTTCTGTTTTTCTTGATATTCCATAAGATTCTTCCTTGGTTTTCTTCCAGTGAACTTCTGTTTTAGTAATAAATAATTATGTTTCTTATGGAAAACAAATTCAATACGCTATATCCAAAGTGATTCAAATGACTACCAACCACAGGTTCTCCAATAGCCTAGCATCAACTGCATTGCAGTTGCGAAGATTCAGGTTTAGCATCAGGTACAAAACTAAGAATACAATGACTAGATGGGATAGATACATCTCCCATTCACTTCCTGGTTTTTCTTGGGCTCATCCATCATTGAGTTTTGGAAAGGAACATGTTTGACGTGAAACTACTTGAATTAGTATTTATTAGCAATCTAGATGCTAGATTTAGTAAACTGCAAAAAGTTAGAAGTTAGAAGATACCATAATCATAGGCCGTCCTTTACTGAGTCTGGTTGGGAATTTTATCCTGACTGTTCTCATTGCAGCTGTATTCAGCAAAAAGAGAAAAATTTTGCAATCAAACCCAATTACGAGGAAGGACAATTAATCTTTGCGCAATCACATACAGAGCATGATACAATGACTAGAAAATGTATAACATTTGTCGAACTAAATTATCACTACAGTGTGAAATTCTTGTTATCTATCAAGTTACTTAAAGATAGAGATTCCAATAGCTTTTTCATTCGTGCAATGTTGGTTTGGTTATAGGCATAACCATTTAGTGAACTACTACTATTACTTGAAGCCATCTAGCAAAACTTTTTCCAGTCTATATAAGAATATGGACTCAACATATTACATTAGTACTTAGCAATAGATTATGGGTCCGGTTCATGGAACACACTATATTGACACACCATTTGACACCCTTTTTCATCCTTTGGATGGTGATTTATTCAAGGGTTAAGTTTATCTCACTTTCTTTAAAGATTAAATAATATCATTGCTAAGTCTTGGTCTGTGAGAATGGAAATTGGAGGATGCCCTCCCGTAACTTCAAGCCATGTCTCAAAGAACCATGTAAATGCAAAAGGTACACCATATTTGTTTGTTCTATATGTGTCAAATGAGCCGCATCACCAAAATATTGATAGGCCATACGAGATCGAGAATCCACCCAAAAGAAGTTTACTGCTCTACCATAAAAAATTTGAGGATCCACAGCTTGCTTCTTTATAAGGTACGTGAGAATGTTTGTGCATGTCCCTCCTCTAACTCTTTATGTCTGGCATTCCTCAAGGGATTATAATAATCCCTATAATCAAAGCCAATATGATCACCGCCAAAAATTGAAGGAACTTTTGCTATTTCCAAGTTCTCTCTCAGAAATGCTTCAGCCCTTAGCTGCTCGTGGTATGTGCCGATTCGACTTTATTTTCATTTTCTTATGGCATGTTTATTAACCAGGAGTGAGAATGCAAGTATTGGGAGTCATTCCCACTCCATGTGATTCCTACGTTTACTAAAAATTGGGAATCAAAATTGTGGTGAGATCCACAACAAAATCAAGAATCACATTCCTGATTTTCAAGGAATTAGATTCCTTGGTGAGAGGTGGTATTGCGATTCCTGAAAATTAATTCCACCAGGAATGAAATTTTTATACATAAACTACCGTCATAAATTTGATGTTTTCTTCATCTGTACCTGTATAAAAAAGTTGTACCCGTGTATAGGATAGAAATCATACTAGCTCTAATGTTCTTTCATTTTCTTACAATGCTTTCTGAACAGTTAAAAACTTAAATTGTACTCGCGTATAAGTATTATTAAGTAAGACTTGAAACTTTAAATTTTTCACCTTTATGTTGACAAAAAACATAAATTCTATATTGGGGGAATTTTAATAATTTAGTTAATTTTTATTCCTATTCATGAAATATAGTAAATAATTTATTGATAAACAACTTAATTTTCACTTTTATTCTAGACAACTAGTAAACTCTTCAATGGGAGTGCTTCACTATGATTCCTACTTATTTCGATTCTTGCTCACTCTGATTCCTGTTTATTCCGACTCTTGTTCATTCCGACTCCGAATTAATAAACGTATCATTAGTTGCGGTAACTAATTTGTGGTTGTGAAAATCCTCCACCTTTGAAACTTTCCATTTCTTGTTTTGCCTGTCATGGGTAAGCCGCAAACAAGCTTTGCAATCACATTTAACTGTTGAACAACTTCTCATTTTTTTTCTTTCTGATTTTCTATATCCCCAATCTCCTCCCTAGCATCATCATTCTTAGTCTAAACGACATACTTTCCTTCATGTGAGCAAACAAATAGGACATTTGTTACATCATCTGAGTGCAGCTGCCTGTTTACTGAACTTCGAATACGAGTTGAAAACCTTTTTGTCGGCTGTATCTTCGTAATACTTTCTTGCTTCTTCCATTGTATCAAAATACATTCCCAAATTTGGTGGCTGCAGTTCTGTATCTTTGCCATATAAAATTGTTCCAATCAAATAGCCCAATGAATATGATTAAACTACGGATTTTAGGGTTTAAGAATGAAATACATACTCTTTGAAGTCTCTGATTAAACTAGCCCAATGAATATTATTAAATTGTGGTTCTTTTATAACCATCAGAAGACTTAGTAGTAGGAATGGAAAATATAAATTTGGCTCATACGTACCTCATGTAGATTAATATTGGAGGAGGGAAAAGACTCTGCAACTGATGACGGTGCCGACATTAGAGTCACTAAAAGTACTTTCTTGACAATTAATTTTGACATTTAAAGAAGAATGAAGAAACTAGATATGAGAGAGCATCAGATTGATCTGCGAGAAAAGAAAGATGAATAGTCAAGGATGAAGACGTGTGCATAGAAAATGGAAGAAAGAGGAGAGAGACATAGAAAATAATTATTATTGTCAATATTATTAATGAATAATATGATTTAATTTTTAAAGAAAGTGAGATGAATCTCAATCCTTGAATGAATCATCATCCAATGAATGAAAAAGGGTGTCAAATGATGTGTCAAAATAATGTGTTTCATGAATCGGACACATCCAAACATATATTTAAACTAATGACTCCATATTATGCATACTGTAGTTGCTGGACATTGCAAAGCACACAAAGCAAGCAAAGCAAAACTCAGTTCAAAAGTGTTATCAAACCCTTTTTGTGTCCACCAAAAACTTCCTTATGTCATTAGTTTACAGATACATAGAAAAGCCATTATAGTAGAGTACTTAAAGGGAGATAAGAATCGCAATTTATATATTGTTGAGTGACCATGCCAATTAAATGGCCGAAGAGCTCATATCTAGGTGAATTTATCTTCTTGAATGCGAATGTTTAGCCTCCTAAGCCAAATAGAGTGTACAATCATGTGGAAAACGTCATATCTCTTTGGGGGTCCATTCACCAAGAAATGTCGTTGCACTTGCTTCACTCTCCTTTGCATCCTGAGGTACTGCGTACTCGATATTTCCATCAATATGTTCTTGATGTCCGGTATATTCTTAACGTCAACTTTTACAGAAAATGATTTCCAATTCAAGACGTCGCTGAACGGCGGAATGTAGCCATCGGAAATCAATACCGGGACGCACTCGGCGTAGATTGCCTCCGCCACTCTTGGACTTGCCACTTCGTACCCGCTCGGGCACAAACAGAACCTACTCTTCTTCAGCATTTGCTCGTACGAAACTCCTTGAGGAAGTTGCTCGTATACTTGCACATCGTCGTCTTTGCCTTTCCATTGGTTTAGAAGAAGGGACCTTATGTTCCCGTGTAGGCGGCCAGCAAAGAATGCTAGTGTGGACCGCGTCGAGGGAGGCTGACCACCAATCCTTGGCATTTCCGTTGTTCGGAGATTGATTTCTGGAAAGGATGCATCTCTGGAGGGATTAAAGCCTTCGGAGGTGTTCGCATTGCACAGCACTCTAATGGACTTGTGGAATAAATCGGGGACAGAGGATGTTGTAATTGGCCCCTGAAGAAATCAGTAATGCGTCAAGCAATATGGAATTATACGGAATTAGTTAAATATTATTGTATGTTTCACCTGATTATGGCATTCTGGAAATAAATGTCTGACTTTTCAATCTTTAAAAAGTTCACAAAATAAACATACGGACAAGAAGAAAAGTATATCTGCATGCATCCCTCTGATCTGATGAGGACTGACTGAGGACTCTGGTGTAGCTTATTAATTTTTGTCATGTTTTCCATGGCGGGTATACAATATTATTTAATTCCAGAGACACCTAGGCTACCAACCAATATTAAAGAGGGAGGTTCACGTGAATAAATGAAGTCCTCCGGTGTACTACTACTATCACTTGAGGGAAGTAACTATGTCCAAATGTGCTCATTCACAATTTGATTCTGAAACAAATGATATCCATTAACAAAGCTACTTGCCCTTATAATTTGTACACCCATGTAACTAATAGCAAGAAAGAAACTATGCAAATATCCAGCAAGTCTTGTGCGAGTGCAGTGGAAAAATTGATGATTTTCTCGTTGCCTTTATAATGGGGCTGACTAGTTAGGCTTCTCTAAGAGCAAAAATAATGTAGGGGAAAAATGTAGGGGGAAAAAGATAGGGGGAAAAATGGGTAGAGGGAAAATGTCATAATTTTTTAATGATGAAGGGGGAAAAAAAGGATGAAAATTTGGCCATTTTCCACTACTTTTGGAATTCTCTTCCATTTTTTGGCTTTGCATGACAAGAAAAACATAAATTACAATGAGTAGAGAGAGAAACAAGATTATTGGTTATAGATCATGGTAATAATATAATTTTTTTTAAATGTTTAAAATATTTTTTTTGTTGAATTTTTTACCGCGTGAGATGCATGACGGTCAAATATTTTTAAACAATGAAGGTAGCGTACCAAATGTCAACAAAAAAGAGAAGAAAGACAAAAAATGGAGCATGTTAAGCGCCACCGATAGTGAAGGGAGTATATTTGTCCCCAAAGTTACATTTTCCACCCCCATTTTGGGTTTATACACTTAAATTTTACAATATTATTTACATTTGAGTGAAAAATATGAGTTTATAGGATAGGTTTTCGGATTTTTAGAGTAACATTATTTTTGCTCTAATATCCGTATCCACAAAACTAGTGGTCCTATATAGGGGTGGGATCGGGACGATCCCGATCCCGATTATGAAAATCCCGATCCCGATTAGAAGGTAAAAATGATCCTGAATCCCGTCCCGATTAAGTCGGGATCCCGACAATAAAATCCCGATTAAGTCGGGATCCCGATCGGGAAACCCGATCAATCCCGACAATTGAAATCTCAAGTATAATATGAAATTTTAAACTTTTTGTGTGTGCATGAATTCTTAATGTGAATCATCAAGAACAACTCATACATGATGGAATGAAGCATATTAATATAGGAATATGCAAAAATTCCTATATTACATAATTTATATATTTATATAATACCCAAATAAACAAAAAATTATTCCATTTAGTCTTAAAATACATTATAGTTTAATTTTTACTATTTAGTAGCCTTAAGTTTTATTAATCAAAAGTTACCAACTAAAATAAGGCATCAAAAGTAAGCATTGGGTTTAAAATATTTTATTGAAAAAAAAAATAAAAAATAAAAAACTATCCAATAACCCTCCTCAAACGAAAGTGCAGCCGTTCACCCCTCTATGATCATCGTTGTCCCCTCCCAAATAAAAGTGCAGCCGTTCGCCCATCGTCGTCGTCCTTCACTCGTCATCATCGCCCACTGCCCATAGCCCATGATTGTCCATCGCCGCCATTGTAGCCCGCCGCCGTCGTCGTCGCCCACTGCCCATAGCCCATCGCCCATCGTTGTCGCCCATCAGCCCTCTTCGACGCTCATCACCATCGTCGTCGCCATGGGTGTTGTCGCTCACCCATGTCCCATCATTGTTGCTGTGAGTGCGCCTGCAATTCATGAATTGATTGCAATCTCCATGTCAATTTGATTCGATTCCTTAAGCCCAAGTTAGTTTGATTTGATTGCGTTGGAATTTGAATGCTCGATTTGTTTGGAATTGAATGAATTGAATGAATTGAATGTTTGATAAGAATCTGTGCATTTAGTTGAATTGAATTCGAGAGGAGATTGAATTGAACAAATTGATTTGATTTTTCAATATGTATGTTGTCGGGATGTCGGGATCCCGACAGTTTCCAAAGATAAATCCCGCTCCCGTCCCGATTCAGTCGGGATCGAGATAAAATCCCGATAAGTCGGGATCGGGAATGTCGGGATCGGGATTATCGGGATCGGGATTGTCGGGATCGGGATCGGGATGCGGGATTCGGGAAGAATTTCCCAGCCCTAGTCCTATATTCCCCCATATGCAATTTGAAGGCGGCGAATAGAAAGAAAGACAAAAATGAGGAAAGAGAAGAGTCATGATGTGGTAGTATATATATATCAACAAAGGGCGACCTTGCAAGCATTTGGAAGCTAATTAATTAACAAAAGAGCCAAATATTTAGCTTGGATACGCAAGCAAACGGTCAATTAATTTATCCTGATAAGATAACCGTGAATATTAACGAGAAATATATTGAAAATTAAAACAAGAGTTACGATTAATTACCGAAAATAGCGTACGTACGTACCCAATCATGGCAGGAGAGCATGAAATGGTCAGCACCAAGGCTCCGATTCCAGAAAGGATGCTTGTTTGCGATGACGTTGATGTAGTCCATCACTGCCAACTTGATACCCTCCCGGTCACGTGACTGGGGCAAATATATGTACTGCACCAAATTCACGACGCTGAAGGGAAGAAAATAAACGAGCGCTTCGTCGGGGTCTTTGGTTCGATACAAGTTGCCTTTCTCCATGTCGTGAATAAACCTTCCCTCCGACGAATATATGCTCCTGCATCGACCCTCGTGAAATAGCGGAACCTCTCCTTCTTCGTACACATAGATCTTGAACACCTTCTCCATCTCCAGGTAGCTCCTATGGATTGACACGACACCACCAGTATTTATACATCCATTAACTCATTTAGCAATTTATGATTAACGATTAATATAAGTCTGACGGGAGAATATTATTGATAGGCTTTTTTGTACCAGAGGTCCCTGTGCTGTGTCACTTGTCTAGCTTTAGTCTCTGTGCTCTAGTGTGTCTCACCAGAGGTCCCTGTGCTCTAGTGTGTTCTCACCAAATGCCCTGTGCTCTAATGTGTCTCACAGAGGTCGTATGCTCTGTCACTATCTCACAGGAGGTCCCTGTGCTCCAATTTTCAATCCCACGAATTGGAGTAACTTGAGATTGAAAATTGGAGCACAGGGACCTCTGTGAGATAGTGACAGGAGCAAGGACCTCCTGAGACACATTAGAGCACAGGGGCCTTTGGTGAGAACACACTAGAGCACAAGGACCTCTGGTGAGACACATTAGAGCAGACAACTAAACCTAAACATTGAGCAGGACAGGGACTATAACTACAAAAAAGCGTTATTGATATATCTATATATATTCCCAATGAATGTCGATTATAGTCACTTAGCGAGGGAGTACCTATGGAATGAGTTGGCGTTTCTGTAAATGGGACCTCGAGGAACATAATCAGGGTCTTGGTGAGTTGAGGTCAAATTCCTACCTTTGGCAGCTTTTCTAATGGAAGACCTTGCTCTGCCCAAACTGGCTTCGACTTTATCTAGTGGTGTGCTGATCTTCCTCTTACTACTGCCATCTCCTCCTTTTTTTTTCTTCCTGCTCCATACTTATCGTCTCTTCTTGCACTCCATCATCTTCCTAATCATACGTAACGTAACTACCAATTAAACACCAAATTAAGTGACATATATAAAGATAATACTTGTAATTTACTCACCGATGTTGGAACTGGGGCGGCGACTCTTAAGAGAGTATTTGAGTAGCTAAAAAGTGGAGCTTCTGCTGGCTGCCATTCTTCCTCGCTGGAGTTTGTCATAGCTACGGAATAATTACTACTACTACTGCTGCTGCTACTACTAATTACTACTTTCCATGTCCCCAAAGATGAAGACGATGAATTAGAAGGGTTCAAGACAGTTTGAGTTGGCTGTACCAGATAGATTAGCAGCGAAACTACCAAAACTATGACCAACAATCCCACTATAATTGAAGACAAAGAAAAAACAGGTTTGTTATTGCAAGCAGGCCTCATCTCTTCCCAGTACTCTACACTTTCGTTAATGCTCCATATCGGAATTACACAAACATACCAAAAGTATAGGATTGTCCCCTTTTGGTGAATGTTGTGCTAGGTGATTCCAAAATGGGTCTAATTTTGACCCAAGTTGATGAACTTGGCAACAACTACCTATAGCAATGCTAAACCTAAATGAAATAAATAAATAATATTCACAACGTAGTCATGCTGATAGCGACTATCAAGCACACCTCAGCCTTTCTGATTCCCTGGTTAGGAGATCTACCAGAAAAATCTACCTGACTTTTAGCGCAAGGCCAACGCATCACTGAAAGCACTAGCTAAAATCTCCAACAACAACCCAGTTATTTTCTAGCTCTTAGCGACTGAAATTAATCGGACAACCCATCCTTATTTTTAGATCGATCACCTCTTCTTCTTCCATTCTTTCTTCCTTGCCATTGCCACCCCCACCCCGTGTAATTAAAGTTGTGTGTTAGAGAAAAGTCTCTCCAACAATAATCTCAACAGTTTACGACCTTGGATGATGGCCTTACACTAAAGTTCACATCCTTGGATGGCCTTACACTCGTGTCATATTTTATTGACCAAATCAAGCCTTTGTAACGCATACCACCATACTCTATCTTCTGTCAAATATGGTACACTGAACTATGCAGTGGATAAAAGACCAGAAACCAATAGCGCAGGTGGCCTCAACTTGAGCACCTCAACATGGCCAGAAGACGAGACATTTCTCCAAAGGTCATTTATAGAACTTGTCAAGCACAAATACAAGTTTTGTCTGACAGTCCAGTAAAAAGGTACGGATAGGAAAAAATTGGTATATTAACAAAAGAAAACTGCCTATCCCTATTCCCCTCCGGCTTTTTCTGTCACCATTTCCTGGCCCTCAACTCCAAAGCACACAAAAATGTCATGGAGCCAATCCAAAAAAATTCCTATTCTTCTTTTCTCCTAATGCGAGTTCAATGTACCCAATTAGTGTGGGAGCTCAATTCCACTTGTTAACATACTCTAGGAAAGCATTCGCAGGGTTTTTCCTCGGTGGAGCTCGTACTCGAGAAGATCTTCGCAGCACTGCCTCCTCCAATGCAATCTTTTGAGCCAAGTCCTTTGATCTCTTTTCCATTTCCAGGCTGCAAAAAATGCATTCGGGTAAATACAAAATACACATGGCTGAAATTCTTCTACTGAAATATCAAGCTATTGCAGTAAATTAATAGCAGAGATGCAATAAATGTATTTAATAACAAGTAACAAATAATAATTCATAATAAAACAGACACAAATTCAAAACGACTTTTTGTCTTGTGAGGTAGAACTCATACTTTCTGGCAGGAGGCCATTAACAATATTGACAATAACAAATGCTTCATCATGTGTGATGCTAACAGCTAACTAAAACGGCATTCAACAAAACATCTCTAAACAGAAGAAAGGTATTGTCTCAACAAGCGGGATGTAAAATTGCGGCCCTAATCATCAGCTGCTTTCTTAAATCAGGATTTGCACCCCCCCTGACATCTATCAAGCATATGCACATGCTGACATATAGTCCATAAATTTCTAGATATTTCCCGGGATAGGAAGGTAACAAAGATGATTATTGGTTTCCAGAAAATCAATTGTAAAAAGGAATCAACAACTAACCATATTCTGCTATCGAATTTCTCCAGCTGCATTTTTAGTCCCTTCTCTCTCTCACCCTTGCAATTCAGCGAGCCAATCAACATATGGAGCTGTTCAAAATGTCAAAGGGCAAATGAATCCAACAATATATAATACAGTAAAGAAAAACAATTATGATAAAATAAGCATCTCAATACCTCTTCCTTGCTACTATAGTATCCCCACTCCTTGGAGTCAGAACTCTCAACAAATACTCTGCTATCGTGCCGAAACCACCAATATCTGTTATAATTTCTGTCTTTACCCAAAGAATCAGTACGTATAAACCGCTTCTCGATCTCCCGCTCATAATGTTCCCTCTGTCACAGAAACAAATTATTAGAAAGGTAGGACAAACACGAACAAGCACAGAAAAGAATTGAAGAAGAAGATAAATCAAACCCTCTGTTTGCTATTCTTTCCAGTGCCTTCCATTTTGTCATTCCCTAACCCTTCCAGAGCTTCTTTCTCAGACAAATCCTCCCCATTAGATGTTGGGACATTCACTTCCCCATTCTGTTTCCTGGGTATTTTCTTTGGTGCAGTGTCCGTTGGGTTGCTCTCACTATTAGAAATTAAAAAACAACATTGTTAAATCTGAAGGCAGCAGAAACTCTTAAGGACTTAAGAAATATATACATATAAAAGTATAACAAATCAATACCTTTTTTCTGATGCACGATCCTGTCTAGATGACCTAACCTCACCATTTCTATTCTGTACTATGCCCTTCTGTCCTAAATGATTTCCATTTGCTGAGACTCTTCCTTTACTCTGCAAATCGGTTACTTGATTGGGATCCGATTGTGCTCTCAGACGTTCTTTCTCTTCTCTTTTCTTTCTGGCTTCTGCCAATGCTTCCCCCCTTCTTGTGGCCCCAAGTGCTTGCCTCTGTTCAACAATCTCATCCAACTTCTCTCTAACAATATTCGTTTCAAGTGCATGATTGACCAATTCTCGGAAGATTGCTAATTTAGCCTGGGCATCTAAAATACCGTAGTGTCCTCGCTTGACAGTTGCTACGTAAGTGCGTAGTTCCGGAATTTTTATCATTTCAAGAAAATCGCACAAATACTCCGTCCAAGTGACTAGAGTAATCTGCAATGCAGAAAAGCAAACAAGAACAAAAAAGGTGATCACTTCAGAAGAGCATTAACAGCAAACAATTTCGAGTGCATAGAACAGCAGGAAAGAGAAAAAAACATTTAGATTGAGCTAGATCCCCCAGATATTTAATATAAAAATTGCAAGTTGGTGTATGACCTTTAATTTTCGGTTTCTTTCACGAACAGCCAAATAATATTCACCATTTTCTTCTATGAGCAACCGAAGAAGTGCAGCATGAGTTTCCACAAGAATAACCAAGTTGCCCTTATTGTGGCAGATAGCATTCTCAAAATCTTCAAGAGCGAAGGGCCACAAGTGCAACAGCCTACCAAAAGAAGAACAAAAATCCCAAACCATTAATAGATCACCAACACATTCCATTGGAACATTAAAGTCCCTTGATGGAGAAGGGCGATCTGTGAAAACTGGATCATCTGCATCTGGCTGCACCAATAGGTCATCGATTGGATATTTGATAGGTTCTTCCGCTGGATGATTACCTTCTGAAAGTTCAAGTTGCAAAAACAGAGAGACAAAGTTAGTAGAGTTGCAACCGAGCGAACCTTCCAAGAGCAAATACCCATGTAAAGGGATACCACTACAAGCAAGAATCTACAAGTTAACATTTGCAATCTAACTCTCGAAAAACTTACCTTCTGTAGCTGAACCAGAAACTTTATTCCTTTTACAATTTTCACTTTCTTGTTTTGCTTCCTGTATATGATTCAAATATGAGACAGGCGGCCAATGTCATCATCTCATCAACGAACAATAAAATTGACTACGTACCTCATCGGGTTTCCTTCTCTTGTTGCAGACTAGCATTCCATCCTTGAAAGAAACTTTGTTTCTTAAGCTGTCCGGAACATTACTAGAGATTCCATAACTTTGTGCAAGTGTAACATGAAGCACCCAAGGAGCACTTCGGTATGTAGACTCCCGGATAAAAGATTTCAGAAAATTTCTACTAAATGGCAGCTTCTTCTTTATCAGGTCTTCCCCATTTACCACAGAAGTTTCTATTACATCCTTATCATTGTCAAGCCAATCTACCTCATATTCAACTTTTCCATCATCATCCTCAAGGACCTTTGATATTTTGCATGGATACATATCACCATCCTTCTTTCCATACAATTCAGCACCAACATACAAGCGTTCCTGCAAGTCCGCAGCTATTGCATCAGCAAGATCTTTCAATGAAAGCATACCTGCAAGGAGAAAAAGGTTTACAAGTTATGCAGCAGTTCATGAATGTTTCACTACAATGCCATAGTGGTTTCACAACATTTTTTCTTCAAACAATATCCTAGTTTCCAGGTCATATATAGTATTTGCACTCATCCCCTGCTTTACAGTTTAGTAATCCCAATTACTGAACAAGCATTTAAGTCTATACATTGCCATATATGCATAGATTGAAAATAGCATCAGTAAGACATGAGAAACTGATGCAGGATCCTTGAAACCCTTAAAACCCCACAAATCAAAAAATTAGATTCTCTAGAAAAGTTCTTCACTTTATTAAACCCTAAACCCGAAACCTTAAACCCTAAACCCCTAAACCCAAATGAAAAGTTCTCCACTTTGTTAAGCTGAGAAAGTCAATCACGCTTATGTCCTAGGAAGTTGAAAAACTATTCAATTTGGAATAGAAATATTCCAAATGTTCCATAACTTTGAAAATCATGAATCAATGCTTGTGTATTCAAGGAAACAAGAAACTGACGGCCATAAAGAAGATCAAAATCAAACTTTCTCCCACAATATAACATCATTCTTATAAGGAAAATAAAGTATTATACAGATATCCTTATATTTTCTTCAAGATACTACTTTGAAATCAAATTAATATATATACATAAACAAAACATCATGTATTTGATGCACAAGGGGAACTTTTTTGTTCAACACCTTACGCACCATGCAAAAGTGGTAAGAGTATGTTTCCATTAGAATGAAAAAGGAGCAAATGGTAACTTTGATATTACGGAACTAATCAATTCCCGAAAAATCAGGCATAAGGTTCCTGATTTTACGTGAGCCATACTGGGGTCCGAATTCCTTACTGCATGTTAACACTGGAACTCAGAAAACATGACATTGAATTTGCGGACATTAGTATGAGAACAAGAGGCTATGGACCATGGTAGATCCTCCAAGTCCTAAAATCCCACGGAGCATAACACAATATAGTAAAAACACCCTCATTTACATTAAAGAGATTTCAAATTTTTTTTTACGAACAAAAGAAAAACAACTTAATGTGTTCAAAAAGTTACAGTGTGATGATGATATCAACCAAACAGCAGATTGTAAAGAACCAACTATCATTATATTTACACAAGCATAGACTACCAAGTACCATAGAGGTAAATCACAGCAGCCCTCCGATAGGAAAAATTGGCCCGAGACTAGTTGACAACACACAATCAGTACTGATGCCCAAAATGATTCTCCAAATCTAATCCTTTCTCAGACCTCATACCAACATGCACCCTAGAGTCTTCAAAATTTTTTTTAAAAGACCTGTAATTAGGAGGAGAATGGAAACCTGTCCTGTTTTTAAGAGAAAAATGGAATTATCTCTTTGACACAAGTAAAACAGTTAAGTCTACTGCTACATTAATGCCAAAACCATTAAATTACTTTGGCATCCACAACATCTGTTCCTTTCCACCACTCAGCCCAACCCAAAGACTCAGCTATTTCTGTCAAAAAAAATCTATTAAATTTTTTTTTTCTTTTTCTCTACATTAATTTGAATCAACAGTTGTCTGCATTAGGTCTCACATTTACATGAACTGTATATTTAAAATTGACCAGGTGCAGATCAAAGAGAAACATATTTTAAAAAAAGTACATAATACAGGCAGCATGATAAAAGGTTAGGTTATCAAAGAAAAATGGGAATTCTGTTTATTGAAAGCATGAACTAAGTAACCAACAGGTTATCTATCCACAGTCCAGAAGCCTCCCCCACTACATGTATACAATATGGCCCTCCTCCCGCCGGTGTTTATTGGCAAACATAAGGGGATGCAAATCTTAGGAACATGAAGGAAGGGTCTCTAACCCTGAAATAAGTTGTGTCCAGATCCTCTTGTGGCTTTAGTGCCTAGTCAGTCCTTTCCATCTATGCTTTCTCACCCTATTAACTGTAGGCACATTTATTAAAAATTTAATTGCGAAATTTTATTTGATTTTTTGTGGCCACTTGGTGGAAGAATTTCCAGATACGAAACCTCATTAACCAAAACGACATACAACCGAATTGAAATCTCGACTTACACTAATTAGACAGAATGGCAAGAAGAATCGTCAGGCACAATGTCAATCCAAAACCAAATTCTAGACCCCTCACCCACCAAAAAAATTGAAACTACATATAAATAAGTGTAATTTTAAGACATAGTCAAATTCTCTTTTATATACATACATCATTAATGAAGAACAAAATTGAAGGGACAAGTTGTCCACTGGCAATGACAGGAGCATCCTACAAACCTTGGGACTTTCACCCCAACTAGAAAGCTCCTGACAGAAACACCATAAGCACTTACCTAACACCAATGTATTCCCTTTCCTATATCTTTTGATCAGTACACAATGACTGACCCCACTGGACTGTGTATTCAAATTTATTTGGTGGTTCTTCCCCATTTGGATCACAATCCTGGCAAAGAAAGTGTCTTATCCTTTTCTCTAGGTAAGATACAATTCATCTAGGCAATCTTAAGATAGGCCATTAAGTGCACAGGAAGCCACTCAAGAGGATCGGATAGAGGTAAGTCTCTACCCAAGAAATAGGCTACAAAGTACCTCTGTTGATCTACATCCTACAAGTTTTACATGTTTGAACTGTGTGATTTTGGAAATAGGTGGTAACTCCCAGATGTAAGCATAAATAACCTTAAAATGCTGATAAGTTACAATAGAAACCAATCAACATATTTGGGAAAGAAAAAGTAAATTTACATTGGTAAGTTTAGAGGAACGTCAAATTAAAAGATAACAGAGAGAGTATGTAAGAACTCAAAAGCGACCAAGGCCATGCATGAGTGGATTGATTATCAGTCATTTATAGGAGGAACTTAGTTAACCTAATTATTATATATACAGTCACCCAACTATATACATGCACGTCTCTAGACACAATGCCACCAAAGCTGTACCCCACTACGGAAAGAGAAAACATGTTATCTTGTGATGATCTCTACATTACTGACCTCCACTTAAATGAATCTCACAATGTCGGATGAGCAAAATTTTAAATGAAAAAGTACAAAGATCATTACACTGTATAAGAGACTCATTGACCACAGTAGAGGGTTCTTACTGTATTGGATAACTTCCAGTGCAGGTTCCATAAGCTCTTTAGGGAACTGATTAACCTTCTCAGTAGCACGTTCTTCTGACAGTAAAGCCTCCTCATAAGTCAAGTTAGTCCTTCCAGAGACTTTACACATCCAAACTCTCTGACGATATAGATTTATCCGATTCAAATATTTGCTGATCCATGTTAAGTAGACAAGAAAAGGTAGTGACTACGTAGGAGAATTTGGAAAGCTTAATGAATTTGAAAAGTCTTAAGTAGACAAAGCAATTTGGTCCACCTTATTTTTCATACCTTATTATACTTTGAATGTCCTAGCAACCGCAAAAAGAAAGTGCAAAATCTCAGAGAATCCACAAAAGCAAGAAACAATAGAAAACCAGAACACTTTGAAGGACTAAAAAAAGGATACTCATAGTCCCGAAATATCTCTTGTGTAAACCGAACTTGGTATACAAGCTCATGAGGCTCCAAATCATTAGGCAGTTCAGCCAAGGGGAAAGGCTTTCTTTTCATTAGAGGCATCCTTAAAATTCAGAGCAAATGCAATGATCGGGCACATAAACCTGCATATGGATTCAGTTCCTGGAAAGATGTAGGACTTGTTAGAAGTAATATTAAAAAGCCACTAATTCAGAGCCAATGCATGAACCATGTAGGACTGAAATTATCACACATGAGGGTTAGAACACAGGGCCGAAAGGGCTTCCTCTCAGTTCATACGTCAAATAACATAGAGCTGAAATTTCCATTTTCCATGGGTATTGTGATCCCAACCAAATGAAGGTGAGCATAACGAAAACCAAACAAGGAAGCAATATTATATCAACAATTCCCAGTAAATGAGCGCACCTCATGACGAAAGGCAAAACAAAATTTCAAATCAAGACAAGGCAAGGCATCAAGCGCCTCTGAATCGTCTTTGTCAGATTCGTATTTCATTGGAGTAAAATTACAGCATTACTGGTTGGGATTGGGAATAGACAAAGCACCGAGAAAGTAACAGCAAAGCGCATCCATTAGATCAAAACCCAACAATCAACAGCTTCAGTAAGCATAGATCTTTACAACATTGATTCGAAATGCATGGCATCATATACAAGCTGAAAATGCAGAGAATACAAACAAAAGGAAAGATCACAGTGCATTCACGGCCAAGACCTTTATCAAAAAAGCAATTCCCCCATTTTGTTTTCAGAAATTAATCAAACTACAAGCATCTCTAGCTGTCTCTCTTATTCATTTTCCAAACCCCCAATATAATTTCGCACAGGGGAACGAGACCCACTTGCGAGACATTCAGACAACAGAAACCCTAGATTCAAAACCATGGCGTTTCTGGGATACGAAGACGCATTGCCCGAAGCTCTGCGTTGGCCATCACATTGCCGTGAGAATCAGGCAACAGCAGAGAGGCTCAATCGGCGTTTTCAGAGAATCAAGGAAGAAGAATCAGACGAGGCCGTAAAAGAGGCGAAATCGCCGACAATGCCGCCAAAACTTCGTTCCCGCCAGAAGCAAAACTCAAAGAAGAATCAGCAGAAGAGATCAATTCAAGCAAAGCGGAGAGAGTGGGCTTGTTGCCCGTGATTGCAAGCGAGTGAGAGAGCAAGAGAGAGCGAGTACGAACCTGACAATGGACAAGTCAGACTGACTGAATGCCGCAAGCGCAAAATGGGAGGAGAGGCACACAAGCAAGAGAGAGAGGCGGTTCTCGTTTGTATTGCCTCTCTCCGCTTTTTCCCTTTTTTCTTGTATTGTTTGCTCTCTTTTATATACTACCTACCATGTGTAATTAACAATTACCATTATAATTTTACAATTACAATTTGTAGAAAGATCTAGTAGTAGTACGTATTGGAACAAAGATTAATTTGAGCAAAGTTACATATATAATAAGCTTCACCTCTTTAAATGCTCTCGTTCAGAATTTCCTTTACCCTTGGAACGTTGTTTGTTTGTTTTTCACAATTTGCTAATATTAATGCATATTATAAGTTATACTGTTTTAATCTCGCACTCACATCTAATTATTGTCAAATATTCCTACATGATGCATTACATAACGAGAATCGAATAGTTTGCTCATTTCACAAGTCAAGCCATTGGCTCCATAATGTACCCTCGAAAATTCAACCTAAAATTAGAAAATCCGATTTTGATAGCCATATCACTTTTTGTGCTAGTGAATTTGAACATATAGCAACAAGGGATAAAGGAAGGTAGAACACAAAACAAAAATTTAAAACTAAAAACTGAGAACAAATAAAGTTGTATTTGTATGCACTTTCAAATTTTTTATGTTCTCCTTGATTTCTCCTTTTTATCTCACATTTCCTTCATCATTCTATTTGTATGCACTTTCAAGTTTTGATGTTCTCCTTCATTTCTCCCTTTTTATCTCCCATTTCCTTCATCATTCTCCATTGGGTGTTTTTCTAAAGGATAAATTACAATTACGTATCATATAGTTTTAGTTAAATTTCAATATGATATGTGTACTTTTTCCCTTTCATTCCAGTACTCTGTACTTTCAAATCTTTGCAATTATATTCCACCATTTGTAGAATCGTCAATTTTCAATTGTCTAATAGTGATGTGGTGTATGTGGGATTGATTACGCAGTGTTTGGGTAAATGAGCTGTGTATCTGAAGCAAAAGTCACGATGCATAAACTACCAAATAATGCATTCCAATAGTTCGAAGCTACTCGATGTACTTGCACCACTCGTTGTAGACCACAAATGAGAAGGAAAAGTGAATATGTGGGCCCCACCAAGTCCACGTTATCATTGAACAATTGAAAGTTGACGATTCTACAAACGGGGTAACGCAATTGCAAGGATTTGAAAGTACAGGGTGCTGAAGTGCAAGGAAAAAAATACAGGTATCATATTAAAATTTAACATAAACTACAGGGTACGTAATTGTAATCTAAAATAGCACTGGACATACTCTTCATTCTATAATTAGTACATGGTGCAAAAATACCCTTGTGTTTCACTTTTGCAAAGATGCCTCTCATATATAAAGGCATGAAACGATCTTAGTACCCACATAGTACCCTCATAGCGCGTTTTGAGAATTTTACAATCAAACATACATAATTTTCTTTGCCGGAATGATTTTCCATTAAAACCCTCTTCTTCTCCATAAAAAGTAGAAGACAACAACCCCAAAAGTGCGATCTCTAGAATTTTAAGATTTGGGTTTTGATGAATTCGATTTGATTTACATAAAAAGTTATTGTTGTGTGATGAATTGATGTGTTGCATAAGTTATCATCCATATATCCATCATTTTCATGGTGGACCGTAGTCAGTTTATGATGATTTGGATGGTGATGGTGGTGGTAAACTATAGATCTAAAAAATTACACGCATGTATCATTGTACTACGATAATAAAGGGTATTAAGAGGGTATTATAAAGGTTACTACATAAATTGGCTTCGTTGCAATCTTATAGTAAACTCATAGTACCTTATAATACCCTCATACGACCCTCTATTGTCATAGTACCATGATAGTGTCATCTATAGTGTTGTTATAGATGACACTTGCAAAGATGACGGTTTTTGGGAGCTTTTAATGACGGTTTTTGTCCGTCATATATGACCAAAATTGGCATAGTGAGTTTCTATAGTATAACTCCATACCTATCATCATCATGATAGTGTCCTTGTAGTCTCTTGCATGTAAATTTTCAAACAATGCCAGTTTCTATAGTATAACTCCATACCTATCATCATCATGATAGTGTCCTTGTAGTCTCTTGCATGTAAATTTTCAAATCTATGGCTTCCCACCACCACCAACACCATCACCACCACCCTAATCATCACAAACCCACTTCAATCCACTATGAGAACGATGGATTTAGAGATTATAACTTATGCAACGAATCAATTCATCACAAAAAAATTATATTAAATTAAATCGAATTCATCAAAATTCATATTATAAAATACTAGGGATTGCAATTTCGGGTTGTTTTCCTCAACATTCTATGGAGAAGAAGAGAGTTTTGATGACGAATCACTTCGGCAAAGAGAAAAAAAACTATTCTATACATTCATTGAGTTTGGCAATGTGGGTAGAGAGAGAGGAAAAAACTCTCAGATTTTGCTATTGTGTGCATTCATTGAGTTCGCCAATGTGGGTAGAGAGAGAGAGAGAGAGAGAGAGAGAGAGAGAGAGAGAGAGAGAGAGAGAGAGAGAGAGAGAGAGAGAGAGAGAGAGAGAGAGGAAAAAATCTTAGATTTTGCTATGAGGATACTATGATTGTTTTCATGCCTTTATATATAAGGGGTATATTTGTAAAATTTGAATAGTATTTTGGCTAGCTTTAGAACTGTCCGCCGGCCCATGCCTATTTGGAATAAAAACCCCCCCAAAATTGACAATTTAGATAATTTCCCAAAATAAAATAGTTATCAACAGGCCCTGAACATTTGTTGCCTATCAAACAAGTTTTCGCCAATTTTACCCAAATTCTGCTATTTTTCTACAATTTACAATTTTGGGAAATTATCTAAGAGCATCTCCAATCGAAATGCCAGATTTTTAGTGTCAAATTCTAATTTGACGGCTGACATGGCAAATTGGCATATTGTGAAGTTTTGAGCTTCATCCGATATGTCAAATTTTATTATTATTTTATTATATATTATTAATTCAATGCAGCATTTTTTTACTAATTGATTTCATTAATCAAATTTAGAGCATGAAAAATAAACAAACTAAGAACAATACAACTACAATTCATCACCTCTAAGAATTTTCATTTTAAGTTGGGAATAATATAATTTTTCCTCCTCACTCATGCTGGATGTATCCATAGCCATAACTTTCATCTCGAAGTCCATTTTCTTAAGTCGGAGTTTCTTTTCATCTTGCTCGATTCTCTTCTTAATGAATTCCATCTTCCTTTCATCTCTTTCCTTTTTCTCTTAATGTAATTTTTGAATTTGTTCCGAAATAGGTGTGGACTCGTTCCTGGCTGTTTCTTTCAATTTTCTCTTCTCTGCCTTCCTACCTGGTGACCTTTGCAATGGATCATGAGTATTGTTGTTGTTGTTGTCTTCCTCAAGATCTATAGGCATGCTTGTAGAAGAAGATGATGCCAAATTAGTAGTTTTGCCTTTGCTCACCTTTTTGGTTTTTGGTTTTTTTATCCAAAGAGTCTTGCAACATTAACCACTTTGGTTGGTACCTCAATAAAACCCAAGCATGGAGAAGATTGAACTTTGTGGGGGTTGTTGCAGCATATAATGCCTTCGCATCTTTGATCTGGAAGACAAGATTTCATATCGAAATAAATTATTAAGTAATACAACAGTATATATATGACTTTCGTGACAGAAAAGTTGCACAAAAAAGGGGAGTACCTTGTCTTGCTCAGTTTGGCGACTCTTGTCTGATAAATTGGCGATGTATCCGCTAAATTTAGTGACTTGCTTTTGGATCTTTCGCCACCTTTGAGCCAGTATTCGGTTAGTTCGATTACTCTCGAATGATTTGTGTTCGTTGTAATATTTTCCAATTTGATCCCAAAATGTACTACTTTTTTGCTCATTTCTAACTTCTGCATCCATACTAGTGTTCAACCATGAACTAACAAGAAGTTCATCCTCTTGTTTGTTGAAGCCAACACCACGAACAACTTTGTTGTCCTTGCTTTCAGACTCTTCCCCAAGGGTTTGATCAGTTGCTTGATCACTTAAAAACAGAGAATGCTGAGTAGAATAAATTGGAAATTGAGAGAATTCAAACTCCATAGTATGCTTTTGTAAAGGAAAAAGTTAGAGAGACTTGAATATGTGGTGCATCAACAATTAAAATGTAGTATTTATAGAGCAAAAGTTTGAGTCTCAAGAACAAAAAAATAAAATGTAACAAACAGTAACAAATTTAAATACTTTGCAACGGGTAATATACATTTAAGTTTTGCCTCGGTAATGAAAGGAAAAGAAATGGGAATAATAAAGGGGGAAGAAAAAGTCGATGCAAGGCTACATGAAAAACTTTAGAGTATGTCAACAAGAAATGGGAATAATAAAGGGCGAAGAAGAAATCAATGCAGGGCTACATGAAAAATTATAAAGTATGTCAACATTCTTTTAATTAAACAATGCAACTTATATGTTGATGGGACACATACCGAAGTCGATATAAAAGCTTAACAAATAGAAACACTGCATTATATGTAGATTGAACAATTTTAAAGATCAAAATACAATAGAAGTACAACCAAAACTTAGATTAATACATGAAAAATTATAAAGTATGTCAACATTCTTTTAATTAAACAATGCAACTTATATATTGATGGGACACATATCGAAGTCGATATAAAAGCTTAACAAATAGAAACACTGCATTATATGTAGATTGAACAATTTTAAAGATCAAAATAAAATAGAAGTACAACCAAAACTTAGATTAATTACGAGCTCTTGTACCACAATCTTGGCGCCGCCACAAGTGCTCAACTAGATCTGGTTGGAGTTGAGAATGTGTTTCTCTGCCACGAATACGAACAAGATTTCGAATAGATTCTTGAAATTCGATTGTAGGTTCACGTGATACCGCAAGATCAATATTGTCACCCTCCCTTACATCATAGTCTCTTGGCAGTCTTAGACCACGTTCATCTTCAACGATCATGTTATGCAATATAATGCAAGCTTTCATTATCCGATGAAGTGTTGTATGATCCAAAAAACAAGCAGGTCCGCGAACAATTTCAAAACGTGCTTGGAGTACTCCAAATGCTCGTTCCTCATCTTTCCTTGCAGATTCTTGTGCTGATGCAAAAATTTGGCCTTTTGTCCTTGAGGGCATGGAATCGTTTTGACAAATGTTGCCCATGAGGGATATATTTCATTATCAAGATAATATATTTCAAAGCAGTCATTTCCAACATTTTCTTCCTTTGTCTCTGAATTGAGGAGATCCCAAAATTGCTCATTGATTGAATCGAAAGATGAGTAGGTACAAGTTTGAGACATGTCGAACCAATGTAGACAAAAGTTTTTATCATAAAAGGGAAAGGAAATTGGTTGGTGGGAGTACAAGAAAAAGAAGAAAAAGAATGGGAAAAGATGAAAGGAAGAGATGAGCCACGAGAAGAAGGGTTGTTTGCCCTGCATACGAAGAAGAATGGAGAGGAGGAGATAAGTTAATAAAAAAAATAGGAATTATGTGTAATGGTACAAAACATAAATGAGAGGTGGGCCCAAGCTTTAAAAAAATAATAAAATAATACATTGGCAGCAAGAGATGGTGCCGTCAATTATGGCAGTGGGTGGGTGGTTGTTATTCCATGTCACTGCCACATCAGATTGGCTATTCGGATGTATGAGATTTTTTACTTTTTTTATTCTTTTTGGCTGATGTGGACAAACTGGCATATCAGATGGAGATGCTCTAAAATGTCATTATGGGGAGGGCTTCATTCCATTTTGTCAACAAGCTGGGGGCCATTCTATGGCTATCAAATTCACTGTAGAAAAATTTTTTTAAATAATTTTTTTTATTTAAAATACTTCATTGATAAATGCACAAAAAAGACACTAGTTACCCTAGGCCCCAATTTTTTTTTGTGATTTTAACCCAAGTCGTCTGTATCTCTCTCTCACTGCGGCGACCAACGTGAACCAAGGGTAAGTGAAACCGTAGTTTCTCTTTCCCAACCTCTGATCATTTCGGCCAGAGTAATTTGTCATCATATTCGCGTCATGGTCATCTCTCTTCTCTATAAAAATTTGGTGATTTAAAAATATCAGAATTTCAATTGCTTTCCGTTAGCGATTGATCGAAAATTCTAGGAAATTTGTTAGTATATGTGTCAATTGAAAATCATAGGAATTGGCTAGATGTGATTCAATTAGGATTGTTTATTTTCGTCTGGGTTGTGGGAATTTCATTTATGAATAGGTGATTGAAATTGGAGTGTGGATGGATAAGAGTCATTCATGCTGGGGATTATCTACATAGTGTAGGACTATGTTGGGCCTATGATGCTTGTTTGCCATTTTTTTTTTTTTTTACGGATTTACGTAAAATAGGCCAATGCGCCAGATTCTATTCTAAATTGGTTGGGGCAGCAATTTCATTCTAAAATAGGCCACTAGCAGCTGCTGGGGTTTGGTCCAGGTTTCTTAACAAAGGCAATCTAGACGGTGATGAAGTCTGGAGCTGCTGAAGGTTGACGGCGATAAAGTCTGTCAAGTACATGTTGTTGGCGTGGATTCCGCCGACCTTGGCCCCGGCGAGGATCACGAATCGAGCTTCCCCGGTGGCGAAGAAGGACCCGACGTCATTTTTGGATTCCAAATTCTTCCATCCAAATTCTATGAAGAAAGAGGAGGCCGAGAACGGGCTAGTAAACCCGAAGGACTCGTCGTTGATGTGGGTAAGCTCCGAGCCGTCGCGACCTCCGTTTAACCCGATCGAAGACCCTAATCAGATCCCCAAGCTGGAACAGGAAGTGGGTATCCGGAGCTGGGTAGAAAAGACAACGACTAAGCCTCTCCGAACTCCGGATAAGCACAGACCGAGGTTTTCTGCCCATAAGCGATTCGAGTAGCCTAGAAGCAATGGCAGATCCAGGATTTTTGGAGCAGAGGGGCGGTCTTCACGGAAGAGAAGAGAAAGGCTGGCTGAATAATCGGGAGATGAATTCTCAATTATTATTTACTATTACCATTCACCATATAAAGATCTATTTAATCAAATGGTTATTTTATACCTATTTGGATAACCATCTTGCCTTGCTGCCAGCCTTTGGTATGCTGCCTCTTTCTTTTAATCAAAGGCCACATGCCTTTAATCAAAAGAATCTGGGAGGCTGGGTTATGCAGTCGAAACAGAAAGGAAAAGAAAAGAAAGAAAACAGAGGAAAGAATAGAGAGAAAAAAACAAAACAAAAAAAAAAGAAGGGAAAGGGGAAAAAGATGTTAGCAAAGGAGAGGAGGATCAGCTCTTTGTATTTTGGGCTTTACAGAGCAACCAAGAGTGAGCATGACAGAAGACAGAAGAAAGATTAAAGAAAGAAAAGGGAAAGAAGAAAGAGGAACGTCACTTTGTCTTCCTCATTGGTGAGCTTCTAAAACCAAAAGGACAAAGGAGATACCAATTCCAAACCGTTCCATGTCCTGAATTCGTAGAGGAAGGAGAGCTACCGACCAAGGTATGTAGCTCTTGGGTTCTGTACAGGTTTGGGACTTTGTACTAAATAAATAAACCATTGCCCAGCTACCAAACGAGAACGACATGCCGCTTGGAGGATCAAACAACGCCGCTCCCATAATACAAAACGACGCAGTTTCTATTAACAAGAAACGACACCGTTTTGTGCAAAATTGCAAAGGTCATCCTTCTTCCACGCGGCTTCAATGGAGGTCGAGGTTTCTGGCGTGGACCAGAGGAGCAGAGTTGTTCCTAGTCTAGACATTTTCCGGCGACCAGAGGGGTGGAGGCGTACCTCCGCTCTCACATGGATCCACCCCTGCCTAGAAGGACTTGAGGTCGGCGTGTGACACACCCCGCCCCAAAATGTGGGGCCCATGAGGTGCGGCCATCACCTTGACGAGGTCACGAAGACTTCACCAACACGTAAAGCCAAACAAACAACAAAAAGACGAAACAAAAGACAAGTCGAGTCGAATTCAATAAAAACACAGACAACAACACTGTATCAGAGCGTCTAACAGTGAAAGGAAAGAATTACACAACAGTAGCCCGAAGGCGGAATAAATACAACAGAACAATGTACACAAGTCTAGTGGATAAGAGACGACAAAGAGATTCCTACTCTTTGTGGAACAGAACAGAGCTATCCTGAATCTTGCCACTCGTCACGGTGATGCTCAATAGTATCAGGTCCTCAGGGGGCGCAAAAACAAAGGTGAGTGGACATGGAAAATAAATGTCAGTGTAAAACACAATTTGAACATTGATGAATAATAACCCTCACAGTTAAAAGCAGTAGTATACGACTATACTAAAAATATTGCCAAAAATAGTAATACAGTTAGGTCACACCAAATAAACCACTATATATATATATATATATATATATATATATATATATATATATATATCTCCACAATATATCGTAAATCTAAGGTCGTGATCTATTGGACGAGGGACTTACTGCCCAACCGTGATATTGCATGGACGAGGGACTTACCACCCGACCGATAAGTGTGCCAGTAACTATACGAACAACATACATATAACCAGCAAAACCATCTTAAGCATCTACATATACACACACACACACACACACACACACATATATATATATATATATATAATATGCTCAAATGATAGTTCAAATCAAAACCCGTTCACTCACAGAAAGGCCGGACGATCGTCGTCGTCCTCCTCTATAGGTGCGGCTTGGTTACGCTGATTATGTGGAACCTGATCACCTGTAAGTCCCAACAGATATCGATTAACAAACGAAACCGAAACAAAATTGTAAAACCCTAATTCTCCTTGTTTTTTGCAATAAGGGTTTAACCGTATCTCGGATGGCGAAATGGAGCTAGCCACTGGATCCGGAACGTCGAAAAGCTTCGAAAAAAGTGGTTGGTTGACCTTGGTCAACATCGGTCAACGGTGTTGACTGATGGTCAATAGCGTTGACTAGCGATCAAGGTTGACTTTGACCGATCAATGTTGACTGACGGTCAACTAACCTTCATTTCCGGCCAATTCTCAAAAATCCTAAAACCCTCATTTCTCAACCATTTTCAACGATCTTTATGTCTAAATCTATCTACTCAATCCCAGGAATCCAAAAAACAAGGTTTTGAAGCTTACCAAGGTCGGACATGGTCGGAAAAACGATCGGAAAGTCACGGTTTCCGTTCGTGTTGTTCGCGGCGGTTTCGACGGTTTCCAAGGACGATGTGGGGTGCTCTGGGTTCGTGGTGATGCATGGGTGCTGATTCCGAGCTCCGTTTCTTCGATATGTGGCCGGCGTGGAAGAATCGAAGGTGAGAGGTGGCGGCAGTTTGGGGCGGGTTCGGTTTCTCATTTGGGAAACTGGGCTGCGGTTTTGGGTTTTAAACAAACCCAAAATTATCCACCAGTAATTGCCCAACACTAACACCCCTGGCCTAATCACGCGCTGCCACGTGTCAACTCCCAAACACACAGTCATTTTTCGCCCATAACATGTTCGTTAAAACTCGGAATATGATTCCTTCTACGCAAATGCGTTCGTATCGACGAGCCCTACGCATAGAGTACAATATTGGTTAGAGGGTTTTCGTACTATTCAAAGTCAACCGTTGACCCACGAAGGGTATTTTGGTCATTTCACATCTTTACGAGAAATTTTGAAATGGGTCGTATCAGCGTGGGTGTGGAGGACTAGGTTGGTGAAGCCGATGGATTGGAGCTTGCGGACGATGGCAGAGCTGACAAGGCCGCGGTGGCCGGCCACGAAGATCTTGGCCGATTTGTCGACGAGGAAGGACAGCGAGGTCACATGGTTATTGACGACATTCATCTTGCTTCATTACCGAAACTAAGGAGAAGTGGATTGCCGACTGAGTTTCCTTGGTTTCTGAGGAGGCAACCGATGGAGACAAACGGCAGTGTAGACAATGGACTACGATCACCAGGGATTTAATTGCAAATTGTGAATAATAATTTAACTAGTGTAGAATTACTCGCTGCCCGCTTCCTATTTTGGAATAGAATTTGGCCACTTGACCTATTTGAGATAATTCTCTTTTTTTTTTTGTTGTGAAAAGCTGTAAATTTCATATTGTGTCAAACCGAAGCAGCGTTACACGTGAGCTACTAATGAATTGAATTAAATTAATATGTTCAATTCTCTTTACAACCCTCCCATTATAATAATCAGCTTTATAAAACACAAACCACACAAACCTGAGGTATAGAGACAAGATCATATATCCTCCAAATTTCCTCAAGACTACCAAATTATGAACCATCACTATAACCTTCGAAAAAAAGAAAATCTAAACATACAACAGAGTCCCCTCTTGTACAACAGTCAATCACTGAAATCCACACTTCCACTGCGAGAGCTACTGGCATTGCGACTATGTAATGAGAGGCCCCTCATGTGGCCAGCCAAACCAGAACCGTCCACTTTGGTCTCTTGGAAGTATTTTTCCCTCTCAATGTGTTTTGCAGGTGGAGGTGGAATTGCTGCAGGTGGAAGAAGCCCATTAGATTCCTGCAATGGCTCCAAACAAAGTGGCCGTATAAGTGGACGGTTCAGCCTTTCTCCCGGCTGAGATGAACCAAGCAAGCCCAAATGGGGGCGCTCAGCTGATTGCTCCTCATCCTCAGGCCTCACACAAGCTTTTCCTTTCCTGAGCCTGTCAAATTTCCCAGTCAAACACAACTGGTTTGGGACGGAATCCCAAGATCTCTTTACAAAGCAGACTAATACCAGCAAAAGACATGTCGGGATGAAATGTATGATCAAATTTCCAGGAAACCCGTATAGTAAACATACCTTCGGAAAAGCTGTTCAGCCTCCTCTTCCTCCTCTTCCTGTTCTTGGTTAATATGATTCATAGTCGATGTAGGATTACAAGAAAGAAGGGCATCATGTCTTGCAAGAACCTTCTGAAGCTGCTCGTTTAATTGGATAGCTCGAGAAACTGCTTTCTCATCGCTAGGAAAATCAGAAACTAGGTTCAATAGGAGTGGCAAATGGTAAGTTATACATGTATTGCTTGAGATTTGTACAGCATCTCTACATGTGCTTGTCCAATAAACAAAATTCTCACTTTTAAACAATAACTATGGACTTTTCAGAACCACCGCAATGTAGCTCAGATTTCAGCACTCCATCCCTCAAAGATAAAAACAAAGCTAACTGGAAATGGTTACTCAATTCCAAAACTTCTTTTCTAGTCTTGCAATTGCAAATGTTATCCGCAACCAAACACAACCAAAAGGAGGTGAAACTTCTTATGACTTTTTATAGTAATAACAATACCAATTGTAATATCCAACAACAAAATTCAACAAGTGATTGTGAGGTTACTACAGAAAATAACTTCGAGCAAAAGCCTTATATGATATTTTGGTTTGGTTGAGAGCACAACTAACCAGGTATCCAACCAAGATTTCACCGCACTAACAAAATTTAGTTTTGAGAGTACAGTTACTCTGCACTATGCAGCCAACACAAAGAGAAAATTATATACTTCGCAGAACAGTGGAAGCCTTACCGAGAAGTCATGACCAGATGCATAACCTTTTGCTTTTGGAATGAGCACTGTTCCACAAGATCAAGTGTGAATTCATCTTTTGCCCCCTACAGAAACATATATCTAAGAGTAAATACTACAGGAAATAATTCAAAATGGACAGTTTTAAACATCAACTTGTCACTGAACCAGATATGCTAGATATGATTAAATCATCACCTTATGATTCATTTTAAACAAGGTGCATGCCCCTGGGGGTTTTATGTTCATGGCTTATGTCGCAGATGAGGACACGATGCAATGGACACATGACTGCATGTGGCTTGGGAACCAGACATTGCAATTAAATTGTTATTTTGCAGGTTATAGTTTTATTAAGGAACTTCTTTTCATTTTATGTGTCACATGATTTAAGACTTTATTTCAAGAAATAGAAAATCATTTCACAAAGTTCTCTTACCATGGACTATATGAATCCCTAGATCTCTCTATCTCCAAGTAACTATAAAAATTTCAATGCTGAGATCTAAGTCTTTCTTTTTCTGACGAAAACTGAAGTGTCATGCTCACTTCCAGTCATGAGTAACAATTGCCCTTCTCAACTTGTAAAACCATGCTGGAGAGGAGACCTGACCTTCGGTCTGGTTGTCTCTAATTCTCGCACTAGGGTAACAAAATGAACACACCTACTCCTTTCAGGGATGATAAATAGGTTTCCGGGACCCGAGGATAACCTATCCCACCTGGTCTTGTATCTAAATTTTTTTGCACCAGAATCAGAGTCTGACCGCTCCATTCAGTGATGGTAACATGGTCAGACTTTGGGAACCCAAAATAACAAGACTGACCTCAGTCACAAACTTTCATTCTACACTTTATTTTTATTACCTTCTTCCGCCTTAAATGTTTAGTATTTCAACAATTTGAAAAGTTGATTATCAGGCACCACCAAACCACCCACACAAACAAAAAAAAAACACCATGAACTTTGCCTCATAGGCATATTGCACACCAAGATAACAACTTTAATTGGCATATCCTAACATACAGAACTTCATCAGAATAAAAGTAAACCTTTAGAAAAGGTATATTAACTTTGTTTATAGACAGCACATGACCAATTGGTCTGGCGGCACTTCTAGATAATTCCCTTCCTAATGCTGGAAGAGGTGCTGCGTTCAAATCCCCCCACCCCCACTTAGTCGTATTGTATTAAAAAAAAAAACTTTGTTTCTAGACAAAAACAGATGAAGATACCTTATTAGGCATCAAGAAGAAAGAATCAGACAGTGAAATAATGACAGCTTTTGACATAGACAAGGCTCCTGCTTATTTCTCTATGTGAAAGGTGGTATTGAAGTCCCTTACTTGGAATTATAATCTCGAGATAAACTACCTATTAGCACCAATATTAACTCTTTCAACTGATCATGTAATTAATTCCCGACTTCTGTTTGCTAATGCCAATTCCAAACATAACAACCTAATAAGAGATCTAGATCTAACCGACGCAAGCTGGGGAATTACCATTTGAAAGACAATTCACCAGAAAAATAAGGATATGAAAATCCGATTGTTTTTTAGTAGGCCAATGACAGATAGAATGCAAGAATTTCAAACAAATAATATTGTTTTTTAGTAGGCCAATGACAGATAGAATGCAAGAATTTCAAACAAATAATATGCTAGTCCACCATCATACCTCTGGATGCTGCCCATCAACAGCATCAAGGACTTCTTTCAAGACCTCCAATGCATTACTAGCCTTCTGAATAATACTGCATGAAATAGGTACAGAATAATAAAGGTTCTCGGGGAGCAGTTAAAAAGAACAAATACAATGATGAGACTAGAATATCACTGCTATCCTCCTGCACAAGCAAATATTAAAAATACAGCATATGACATGGGACATTCACAAGATACTTAAATTCACACTATATATAGCAGTTTCAAACAAAATACATTGACCATAATCAATAATGAACACAAAACCTGTAAGGATATGAGAATCTTGAGTGATTGTATAAATTGTCGACTGTGTTAAAGACAGTGTATGATGCAGGGTAAGAGGGGAGGGGGGTGGGGGGCAGCATTGATAAACTAGAGGAAACTACAAGGATAAAGCCATAGGATAGAGGTCGGACTGAAGATAATTGAGTTTTAGGGGCAGATAAACCCAAAAGAACCTCTTAAACCAGAAGTCTTCTGACATATTATTGATAAACAAACAAAAACTGAATACAATATTGTCCTTCCTAGCCTTTTATACTAGTCAATCAACACTAACATTGCAATTCCTTGCTTAATAAGAAATCCTACTCTCAATTGGACTATCCTAATAAACTCTATTCCTTTAAGACAAAGAAAGGAAAGTAATCATAACTAATTAAATCATCTTTGTTAAACTAGCATAAGCACCAGAACCAAACATGACAAATCATAATATGTTTCCTTCCACCCCAATTACTGACATGTGCACAGTTGAAAAAATCATTAGAATGCCAAAGCAAATTTAAAACATATTTGAAAGGTACCTAGATTCAGGAACGATATGTGGCTCCGCCTGTGGAGCAACACTTTCATGTACAGGTGGTGCTAATTTTCCATTACGTAAGTTACACTTAGCTGATTCTGCCGTTGGGCAATTCGTAGGCGCCAGAGGAGGCCTTTGAGGAAATTCTAGGCCAGCGCTCTGAAAATATAACTTGAAAGAGTCAGGAAAGCCCCTAATGCAAAACAAGTCTAGAACACAAGATATGGTAAGTTTTTAAATATATGCGGAAAGCAAAACAGTGCAAGAAGAAAATGCTAATTATATGAAAAGGTACCAAAAGTTTTGACATCCATCCACACTCTAGGCGAGGTCAGAAACACTAAGGAAAATAAATAAATTAGGGAACAATCATTTTTTTAAAATCTGTGGCATGTCTCGTAAATTTTTAACATGAATCACCAAAGAACTCATAAGTATTTTTGGCCCATCTTGGGCCAGACATGAAGTTGGTCAAACGCATATACAGAGACCACACATGCACACACACTAGAGTTCAAACATGAAAATTATCCCCAGTCCTCAGAGGGGAATTCCAGTAACATTGGAATCATATAACTCTAAAGTTATGCCTTCTAAGCCATCAAACATCACCACTGACGTCACTCAAGCTTCTGTGGCCATGGCAAGTGGTAAATCATATAACAGTTTCTGTGGCTATGTCTGGTTGAGATTAATACAGTCCATCAGATATCCAGAGTACACTTGTAACAACTGCAATACGAATGCTCAAGAAAATGTTCAAATCGTTATTCAAAGGGTATACAAAGAAACTCCTACAGCTACCCTTTACAGAACGTAAGATAAGTACTTTCTTGCCATCTCATATACAACATGAATGGTGGTTTGCACTCAGAGAAAGTTGATTTAGCTCTATTAAAGAGTGAACTGCCTCAAATCTATGTTTCATAAGGGCTTGCATATACGAATCTTCAGCATAATGGATCAATGTTAATAAACATATAAGGTAGCACACTAAGTTTTCAAAGGGAAACCCGCGTAATTCCATTTCATTCATTAATATACAAATCCTTCCTACCTGCAAGGTCTAGTTATCAAAAGCAGAGAGTGAACTAATTTCAAAATTTCGCCAGATTGATCATACCTATATCGAAGTACTTTGCAACTTATTATAATTGATTTATCAAGCTTAAGTAGAAAGATAGAAGATAACTTTTCGCCATAAAAAATAGCTAGACATCACTAACATAAAACTATCAATTCTAGTAATGACTTTCTTAGAAGTTTAGAAAAAATAAAAAGTAAAGAATTTTTGTTTTTAATATGAGATACAAATACTGGCAGCTAAGACCCAAAAACTCAAACTACTTTCATTGTCAGATCCTTGCTGAATCATACACACACTCTAGATTTAAAGGAAAACTGATATCCACACATTTAGGACCAACCAAGGCCATTACTTGCATCAAAATTCATATGGTGAGTAAATCTACTCATTTTCCACGCTAAAACAAGTTAAATCAGCCACCATACGCTATCATTCTAAGAAATAATCTTTTTTTTGTTTCTAGAGTATGAGATCCCAAGTATATAATATTACTTGTTTGTACCTACCACCAAATCATAATAAGCAGTATAATACTGAGGGAACTTTCCAGAAGCACCACCAAGAGATGTCTGCGTGGCATCTAGAAGTAGAAATATCCGTTCTCGCACTGGCAAATCTGACTGCAACCATCAGAAAAATGGAAACTAGATAAAATAACGACAAAATTAGTCAAGGGTTAGCTAATGCCTACATGAGAACAAGTTAATACCTTTTTCTTGACTATCTTGACTAGACTAGGAAGAAGCCCAATGTCGATCACCTGCTTATGAATCTGTTCTCCTATGTTGTTCATCAACATTTCCAACAACTTCAAAGTAAAAGGACATATGAAATGTTATTATCTCAAAACATGTACCAGAACAGTAACGGTAAATCAGTTTAGAATGTCACTCGATATGCGCAATGTGGGGAACAAAAAAGGGGTTTGAATATATAAGAAAAACAACCTCAGACTGAAGTAATGCCATAATGACTTTTCATCTTTTCATTCTCTTCGGAGGATATTCTCCTTTTCTTTTCCCTTTTAGACCGAACAGCATAAATCAAATGTTCTCATATAATCAGGCAATTACTCACCATAACTGCATATAGTTGAGTATTTGTATTTTTGCTCCCCAGTCGCTTTTTGATAGCTTTAATGACATCTCTAGCTTGCCTACACCAACCACATATTCATATGTAAGGTAAGGTGATCAATGAAAAATAAGAAAATGTATGTTGGAACCGAAGGTATGAGTGTTAGCTTGGGTAGTTGCTCATGGTAAGAGCAATACTAGTGATATGGTTCACAGAAAGCAACCCACAGTTTCCTTTTCTCCCCCATTGGTACAGCTTGTATTGGAAGTGACTTTCTTATTTTATTTTTAGTTACGAACTATGTTTTTATTTTGAAAAAATAATTTCATCTCAGGCGAATATAAGATCAAACAGGCCACATCTGTGATATATAGATAAGTAAAAGAACATTACATTTCATATTTGATGCCATATAGTGAATTCTCCTCTCAGAACCCCCCCAATTAATTTTTTTACAAATCAACCGAACAGAAACCCCAAGAACAAAGCTCGACATAACAAGCCCACATGCATACATAATTTTTTACCTATGATCATGAGCAACTAATTCACAGATTTGAATATTCTTCATCCAATCCATTTCAGCCAGTTTCTCACTTGTTGCAGAATTTACAAGCTCAGCAGCCATGTTGGTTAGTTCTGCACTTCAAAAAGTTGTGCCAAAAGTAAGAATATGAACTAAAAATGTATCCAATAGTTCTTATATAGGTTCAGGGGAAAAAGTACCTATGCGTCCCCCTGGGTGATACTATTACACAAGACCAACTAGTATGGGTTATTTTTAACATTTGCACCTCCTACAGTTTTCTAAAGCGTCCATTTAAAGTACGGCGTTAATAAACATAGAAACATACCCTGCCAAAACCTTCTACTTTGGTCTACCATTACAACTACCCAATTGTTGTCTGATACGTAACAATGATACTCATCATGCAGTGTACACGTACAGAAATGAACTAATAATGAGAGAACTTTAACTCAAATACAAATTCAGAAGGGAAAAACTATATAGGTCTTAATATTTGCTCAACAATAGCTTTAATGAACATGTGATTCGAAACTCCGATTCGAATGGATCCAGTCACATCAACTTCCAGATACTAATTGCTCTACTCAGAATAGAGTGGAAGAAGGGAACAGATTCTCGAAAGGTTAATTTTTTTAAATGGATTACAGGAGACATGTGTGCATTCACCTAGTTCTTGCTGAAATTTTTTTTTTTTTTAAAAGAAAATGCAAAAAACTACTACAGCCCCTAAGTTGAGCTAAAATTTTAACCAAAATATAACTAAAAGAACATGTATCTGCAAAAACCAAAATTAAAAATCTGTCTTCAAACTTGAAGCTGATGCTCTGAGTGCGTGAAACACGAACCATAGATGATTACCTGATACAGATAATTGCAATCTCAGCAGCCACTTGACAATTGATGGCACTGGTTGATATGCTACTCTACTCTACTCTGCAAGCAATCATATTCTCTTACAAAATTGGGAATGAATCGAAGAAACGCAAGGAGGAGGAAAGAGATCGCACCGAGATTCAAATCGAACCAGTGAAGACGGTGAGGACGACGGAGACAACGAGGAGCAAGGTGGAGAAGAGCTGGTAAACCCTAAACAGCTTGAGCATTTCTTCCTCAGTAATCTCCCTCAAACCAAACAGACTCGAGAGACAACCACAGAGATTAGATTACTCAAATCAATCAAAATCCCATCAAAATGCTAAAAGAGCTATCACTGATTTTTGGGTGGTAATTAATAGTTATATATTATATACACTTTCTGATTCCTATCACTAAACTTATTATCAAGAAGCTTACTGAAAAAAGTACAATTTACAAACAAAAAAATAAAAAAAATCGTAAAGAGCATTCGAGGAAAGATTAGCCAGAGAGGGTTGAGGTGGCGATGTGGAATCTTGTCGACTCTTTTGTTTACTTTACTCATTGATTTTGGGCTTTAAAAAGAAGTTAAGGTTAATTATTAAATTAAATGGGTGTAATAAAGGCGGAGTCTTGTCCAAAAAAAATAAAGGAGGAGTTGTCCAAAGAGGAGGGGCACCGCCCATGCCCCATCGGTGGCCTTCCTATCTAGCCAGAGCTAAAATCCTCTTTTTCCTCTCAAAAAGCAAAAAATTGGATTCTATAAGCATCTCTAGAGGACTTTGTAAATCCAGTTTGCACCACCAAATTAGCAGAGCACTTCTTCAAATGATGCGGCAAATAAATCCTTAAATTATACAAAGACTAGTAGAATCTGTATATTTGTAGATTCTAGTAGATGTTGTAAACATGGACCCCACATAATATATTGAAGGGACAAAGACCCTAAGGCCAAAAACCAAGCCCCCTTCTGTTGTAGGCCAACAATCCAAAATCTTCACATCCAAGGACAACAACCCAACTCAAAAACGGCCCAACTGAAAAAGCCCGAAGCAAAATGGCGCGTTTGCCCTTGACGGAAACAATCTCGCGCGCTGACGGCAAGACAGTTGCCGTTACTCATATTTACGGTTGCGCCACCGCATTAAAACCGCCCCAAACCGCCACCCACAGCTTCCGATGCGTCCATTTGCCCACGTCTGACAACAACCGCTCGCCAGGATGCTGACAAGTGGATCATCCGTCAGAAAACCGTTTTGCTTTTTCGCACAAAAGCAAAAAATTCGACTCTTTGTTTCCCAAACAAATTCAAACCCTGCCTTCTTCTTCCCATACCCGCTCAAACTCCTACTCGAACTCAACTTCTGCCAAAATCAACTTCTACAACAACCTCCGTTCTCGGCAAATTCGTGGTGCTGTGGGTTCTGTGGTTCTCGGCGGAACCAATCTTTCCAACAATGGCACGGCGAACGACCTTCGACAATGCAAGAGGTAAAACCTCTCTAACTGCTGAATTTGACTCCAGCGTTTTCGATTTTTATGTTGAAATTGTAGGGGATGGATTTGATGATTGTAAATTGGTTGTATGCGTAGAAAATTGTTTGAATGCGTGAAATTTAGGACTGTTTGAGAAACCCATAAGTGTTTCTGTGAAACGAAGAACTGTTTCTGTGAAACCCATAAGTGTTTCTGGAAAAAGAGAAAACTTCTTCGTTTCCCAGAACTGTTTCACAGAAACCCATAAGTGTTTCTGTGAAGCGAAGAACTGTTTTTGTCAAACCCATAAGTGTTTCTCAAAAAAAAAAACACAATCTTCGTTTCCACGAAACCCATAAGTGTTTCTGTGAAACCCATAAGTTTCTGTGAAACGAAGAACTGTTTCTGTGAAACACAGAACCAGTTCTTCGTTTCCCATAACTGTTTCTGTGAAACACAGAACTATTTATGTGAAACAAATAACTCTTAAAAGTGATTGCTCACAAACTAAATTTCATCCATAGGATTATTTTTAAGCCATATATTCTAAAACTTTGTTTTTTTCAGGGTTCCAAGGTGGAGAAGTCCCCTGATGAAAGGCAGAACAAGACATTGGATATGGTGCTCTATTCTCCACCTTCACCGAGGAAGAGTACATCTAAAAAACCAAAGAGTACCCCCAGGCCAAGTCCAGGCAAAAAATCAAAAAAACGACGACGAAGTGAAGAGGAACCCGAAGACGAAGACATTCATAGGCAGATAAAGTCAAACATGGTGGCATTTGACAAGTTGCTGGAAACGCACAAAAGGAAATTGAAAGATCGCCCAGAAGTGATGGACTTATTGTACCGCACACCGTTTGGACCTCTGATCAAAGCGTTCGCAGCAGGCCATATGAAGCCCGAAACTGCCAGAAAGTTCGACTGGGACATAAAGGACATCTGCAGCATATATGATCTGGAGAAAAGAGCTTTCAGGTTTGAGAATGGGTACAGTCAACCCACGGTTGAAGATGTCGTCCACATTTTCTCCATTCCAAACAGTGGCGAAAAGAAGGCGCCAAAGTCATCAAGTTCAAGGAGGGGGAATTTTGGGGAACATCCATTCCAGGATGATTTCTTTTGCAGCAAACCGGGGGTGTTGAAGGCGCGGTTGTTCAAGCCCGATGTTGAAGAAGCCATAATTGTGGCATTAGCCAGACCACCTACACCGAAAGGAGCAGAAGACGCAGCATGCTTGATAATCGTGCATCTCCTGGTCAGCATGCTAATGAGTAATTCAGGGATGAATGTCCCTTGGTGTTTCATCCAGCATTGCTCGTCAATAAACGCCATCTGCCGAACCAATTGGGCCAAGGGTATACTTGCTCACCTGCTTTCTGGAATCCACCGTTCAATCGAATCCACACAGAGGAAAGGGAAGCAAGCAACAATGAGCGGTTGTGTTCCCCTCCTATTGGTAAGAAACTCGAACACGTGAACTCAAAAATATGGTTTGTGTTAAAATAATAACTCTTTCTAACTTGCTTTCGTTGTCTATGTAGATTTGGCTGTTAGAAAGAACAGAAATAGTCAGGCCAAGCTTGGGGAAGGAGAATTTGGAACCCGTTGCTGCAAGATGGTGTTTATCCAAGCTACACAAGCATATCCAAAAGCTCAGAGATGGCAAATTAAAGGTATGGATATCACAAAATTTAAAAAATGCTTTCACTTTTGAGTGCAACCTGTTTCTGTATAGCGATGGAATTGTTTTTGTATGGAAGGGTTTATTTTGAGTGTAAACTGTTTCTGTGTTTTTCACAGAAACACGTTCTGTGTTTTCCAAGAACTGTTTCTGTGTTTTTCAAGAACTGCTTCTGTGTTTTCCACAGAACTGTTTCTGTGTATGTTAGGGTTTATTTTAAGTGTAAAGTTGTTTGTCCATACTTCTCTAAAAATTCTGAATTCATGTTTTCACAGATAAACAACGGGACGTTTGAGTTCGATGGTGAAGATTTTGACCCGGTTCTCTACAAATTCGCTGAGAATGAACAAGAGCTGCCTATTCCCAGAAAGAATGCAGCGCGAAAGCAAAAGGGAACCGAGGAATCGAAAAAGCAACAGAAGGGGAAAGTGGCTGACAGGGGTGAACAAACCAAGGGAAAAACTTCTCGACCGAAACCAGCTCAACCTAGAAAGGAAAGCGAAGAAACCATAAGCCAAGAAGAGCTAGACAGCATGGTGGGCAACACATTGAAAAAGTGGGTAAGTTTTACATATCTTTTGTAAAAGATGTTTTTCAAGTTGGAAAGAAGTGTTTGTGTGTGCTTGAAACTGTTGATGTGTTGAATAAGTGTTTCTGTGTGTGCATGAAACTGTTTCTGTGTTAGAATTAAGTGTTTCTGAGTTTGTCATAAGTGTTTCTGAGTTTTCAATAAGTGTTTATGTGGTTGCATTTAGTGTTTCTGTGTTCCAGTAACTGTTTCTGTCTGTACATATAACTGTTACCATGATGAATATAAGTGTTTCTGTGTTTGCATAAAACTGTTTCTATGTTGTGGAACTATTTCTGTGTATACATTAAGTGTTTCTGTGGTTTGAGTAACTGTTTCTGTGATTGCATTAAGTGTTTCTGTGTTTGCAGTAACTGTTTCTGTACTTGTAGTAACTGTTTCTGTGCTGGTCTGTTTTGTAAGAACCTCAGTTTAATGGTATGTTTTGCTTTGTAATTTGCACAAAGTGATGGTTTGAAGTTGCACCAGGATGATGAAACAACTAGAGATGCTCCTTCAAGTTCAAGGCAACCTGGTGCCACTATCTCAGAAAGCAAATGCTGCGCCGAAAAAGATAAGAAGATTGAATGGCTTCAAAGTGTGAATCGTCGGCTGAGGAAAACAGAAAGGGGAAAGGGACACCTTCTTCGACTCGAAGTGATCCGCCTTAGGAACAAGGTTCAGTCATTGAACTCTCGGTTGCAAAAGAAAGCAAGAAAGAATGAAGGAGAACTTGCGGTTGGAAAGAAAACACTGGAGGCAGAAACACAAGAGACGGGTGGGGACAGCGAGGGAGAGTTAAACCTCGAACAAGTCATCGATACACAAGAGGGCGGCTCCCAATCAACCGATAATGAAGTCGAAACTCTATATGTACATCCTGGCCAGAAGGAGGTGGTGATTGAAGCTCCTGCCCAGCAAGAGGAGACGGTGAGTGAATCTCCTGCCCAGCAAGAGGAGACGGTGAGTGAAGCTCCTGCCCAGGATGAGGAGACGGTGATAAAAGCTCCTGAAGAAACCGTTGCTGCTCAACCAAAAACTTTTAAGCGCCGGAGACTAATCAAGAAGCAATCGGAAGAGGAGGATGTTCCTAGCAGAGTCAAAGACATTAAGGTCCGAGATGACCGAAAGACGACAAGGGACAAACGCTTCAAGTACAGCTGGGGCACCCACAAAAAGGTGGAGGGACAAGATTTGCCAGATTTGCGCAAGAAAGAGAAATGGAGCGGCCATAGGGGTTACAGCAACCTCGATGAGGAGGACCAAGACAAGCTCAACCGTTTCTACACAAAGACGAACCTGTAAAAGCACAAAACTCACCTTCTTTTTTTCCATTTGTATTTATATTTTTTGCAACTAACTTCACTAACCCGAGAGAAATTTAAACAGGGAGGAATACTTGTTTGTCGATCCAGAGCGTTGCAATTTCTGGTACATTCCCACAAGAGTTCTATGGAGAGATATGAAGTTGCTGCTCAGTACCAGCTCCATTGACTTGAATTGCATCGATGTCTACAACTACATGCTTAAGGAGGCTGAGAAAGACGATGAACTGTTGAGACAAAACTGCTACATACCTGGTCAATTCTTTGTAAGTACTATCGCAAATTCTAATTTCGTAGTATGCAAATATAGTTTGTTTAAATGCTTGATTGTGGAACCTGCAAACTGTTTCTGTGCATAATATATTTCCTATTCTCCCTATGCACAGTCAAATCTGCACAAGAGGGACCTTGCTACGGACATACAGCTTCGCCATCAGAAGCCTATCTTCTTCAAAATACTGGACGAGCAGCTTGGCGGTGCTGAAAAGGTGTTCATTCCATTGCTTCACTATGATCACTTCACGGTCCTGGTTTTCAACACCATAGAGTGCAAGTTCTACCACTACAACTCGGCAAGAGCGGAAGAAAAGGAACCTGGCAAGGGAGATATTTACCACAAGAATGCAGTAATCGCGGTAACACACAATCATTTCTGCATCTACAAAAATATATCAACTCATTTTCTCGACTTTAATTATTGTACTACGTTTAATCACTTGCGAAAAAAATGGGACTTAAATGCAGAAAGGATTCTTCGAAGAATGGCTCAGGCAATTCAGTCCTTTCCACCTGCCACTTGCATCGCAAGAGAACAAAACGGTTGACTATGTCCGGCATCTCCATCAGATGTGTGACTTGGAAAAGAAGGAGTTCGAAGTGGTTGAGGATACACACTGCCCGCAGCAGATCGGGAAGTAAGTTTCCCATACTTTCGTACATAGTTTGAGACCTGATTATGCAATAAGTGTTTCTGTGTTTTGCAAGAACTTTTTTGTATTTTTGAAGAATTGTTTCTGTGTTAGAACTAAGTGTTTCTGAGTTTGCAATAAGTGTTTCTGAGTTTGCAATAAGTGAGTCTGAGTCTGCAATAAGTGTATCTGTGTTTTCATTAAGTGTTTCTGTGTTCTAGTAACTGTTTATGTGTCTGCATTAAGTGTTTTATAACTAAACAAGCTCTTCATGTATTTCAAGGGTGGATTGCGCTGTATTTGTGATGTACTTCACCAAACAGCTTTCGCAAGGCCTTCCGATGGAAGACAGATTGGCAAAGGAAGACATCTACAAATTTCGGGCACATGTAGCATCAACATTTATCAAGAACAGGCTGAGTTGGAACTCCCGGGAAGCCAACAACGAACTTGAACCGTCAATACATAAAAAAAGACGTGCTGCTGTGGATGCTCAAGGAGCAATTGACCTTGAATAAGACTTGTGTTTATATTCATGTATCTAGTGTACATTTGTTTATCAAATTCTCAACTTGGATTGTTTTCATTTATCTACTGCTATTGTTACTCTCTGGATGGATTCAACAATTGATATGGAAATCAAATTAATTTTACGTGTTTCTCAAAAGCCTTATTTGAAAATGCATCATGTGTTAGTGTGGAAATCATATTAAGTGTTTTTCAGAGAAGTAAAATGATAGGAGACATACAAACTGGGTGTCTGGAAACTCAATATTCTGTGTTGCACAGAAACTGTTCATGTGAACCCAGAACTGTTTCTGTGTTTGCATTAACTGTTTCTGTGTTCACAGAAACAGTTCATGTGAACCCAGAACTGTTTGTGTGTTTTCATTAACTGTTTCTGTGTATGCAGTAACTGTTTCTGTGTTTTCAGTAGGTGTAGCAGAGATGGGCAAAAAAAGCCAGAAAATGACAAAGGAAATCAATAAGTACAACAATGCATTTTAAGTGTTCTCAAAAGCCTTATTTGAACCCAAAACTACAGCAATGCATTTTAAGGGAAACAATAAATACACCTAATGCATTTCATGTGAACCCAGAACTGTTTCTGCGTTTGCATTAACTGTTTCTGTGTGGTACAGAAACAGTTCATGTGAACCCAGAACTGTTTCTGTGTTTCCATTAACTGTTTCTGTGTATGCAGTAACTGTTTCTGTGTTTCCAGTAAGTGCAACCGAAATGAGCAAAAAAAGCCAGAGAATGACAAAGGAATACAATAACTACAGGAATGTGATAGGCCCTGAAACGTAATAACATAAAAACAATGAAAAATGGGCAACTAAACATATTTAAATCCTTACTAATTTCAAGTTCAATAAAAAATGATTGTGCATAAGCTGTCAAGAATCAAACTTATTATTCAGCCAATGTGCAGAAACTACAAGCTGCTTTAGCAGCTATCACATCCCCCAATAAAACATTCCAGAAAATAACAACTCAAACATAAAAACAGAAAAACCTATGAAAACTTCTCCTGCTTCAAGTTCTATGAAACCTTAAATTGGATTCTTGCAATGTGCCCTGTTATGGCCATTCTTACCGCAACGGCTGCAGCGCACGGATCTGGTTAGTTCTGTGTGGGACTTGCACCTCGCTGTCCTGGGTCTACCGGCTTGCTTCCTGGTGATTGGAGGTTTAATTGGAGCTGTTGACAGATCATACTCGGGCTTGTCAAGATCTGGGACAGGGAACAAAGAATACTCGTAGCTGCGCTTGTAGAAATCAACCGTCCAGTAGTACTCAATGTAATCATACAAATTGAACCCCCCATGCAACAAAACTTGCAGCGCATGCGCACAAGGGAAGCCGTTGAACTGCCACTGTACACAGGAACACGATCGATCGTACACATTGACCTTGTACATATTCGTATCACCGTGAACTTCGTAAATAATATCATTGGATTTTGCAATCCGCCAATGCATGCCTTCTCGCAGCGACAGCTTCATCTCTTCCTCTTTCTTCGGGCACAACACAGTACACCACTTTTCAGCGGCGTCTCTCCTAGAAGATATCATCTCCATAACTTTCACCCTCAGCGCCTCAACCATGTCCATTATAGGCATACGCCTATACTTTTCAATCATCTTGTTGAACGACTCGGCAGCGGCATTGCTCATCTCACCAAATCGCTTCCCCGGAAACCAAGCAATTGAATAATGTTCTGGATCCAAGCCTTGTAGGAAATCAATGGCTGCTCTCTTACCAACAGTTAAAAACTTATCCATAGCCTCCTGAAAAAGAGGTCTGGTGCAAGCATACGCCATCTTCCCAAAGAGATCTAACATTTCCTCATACCTGAATTTACCGAATCTCGTCTCAATGTTATTGTTCAAATGCTTGATACAATAACAATGAGGAGAGCCTGGAAACACCTCCTTAATGCCATTCACCAAACCTGAATGTCGATCCGAAAAGAAGGTAACCGTCCTTGGTTGCCGACGAACGAACTCAGCAATGAAATTCAAAAACCATCTCCAGTTGTCATCATTTTCACAATCAACAATAGCATAGCAGATTGGGAAAATCTCTGAAATCAAACATAAAAGCACTACTCACATATATACCCCAACCAAAATGCCAATCCTACCTAACAATCAACAAAAAAATTGTTTTTGTGTAAACGACGAAGAACTGCTTCTGTGTTTTCATTAACTGTTTCTGTGTTTAATAGAAACAGTTCATGTGAACCCAGAACTGTTTCTGTGTTTCATAGAACTGCTTCTGTGAAACACATAACTGTTTCTGTGTCTCACAGAACTGCTTCTGTGACAGACACCAAGTATTTCATAAAATGGAAAAAAGTTACTAAAAAATAAAGCGAAAGACATACCATCATTCCCGTTCTTTGCACAGCAGCCGAGAAGCGTGCCTTTATACTTGTTCTTGATGAATGTCCCATCCAGAAATAGCATAGGCCGACAAAACAGAAAGCCGGTCGCACAAGGTCCAAAACCAACAAATAGTCGCTCAAATCGGTTTTCCGCACTGAACTGAAGATGAGTCCAACAGCCTCTATTATGCTTGGTAAAAGTATCCAGATACCAGGGGAGGTAACCGTAAGATAGAGCCTCATCCCCGTTGATTTCCACATTGGCTATCTCCTTCCCTCGCCATGCAGTTTTGTAGTTGATATCCACACCGTAATTCACCTTCATATCATCCATGATATCATGCGCCTTCACCATAGGGTTTGCTCGAACCTTGGTCGCCACAAGCGCAGACAAGAGAGTAGGCCCAAGCAACTTGTGCTTCTTCTTCCGGATCAGACCTGTGCAAGTGTGATTGTTGTCCAACTTCTTTATGTAAAAGAAGCCATTATCTCGACAATTTACAGCGTACACAAACCACCCGCATCCATGAGATATTTTCTTTGAACAAACAGCCATAATTCGACTCGCATGATTCTTCTTATACTCAAAATCAAAACCAATGTGCATGCTGTACATCTTAAGCTTCTGCCGAAATTCTATAACTCCATCTTCAAACCTTTGACCCACGGAATGAATGTAAGTACCCCACTCATCACTCAAGTACTTGTGAGGTCCCGAAGAACCATACTTCCCCAAAAAATAATTTGCATCAGTCCTACCGTCTTCCTCGGTAACACCCGAAGCTGAAGAACCATCATAGCTTGCCCCTGCAGAGCTGCTAGGCCTAGAATCTATCGGTACAGGGACGCTAACAACAGCCAGCTCAATATTTTCAGGATTCTCATGAATCACGACGTCTATAATAGGACTGCTATACAGACTATGAACATAGAACATCGACGTGATGTCGTTATCACACTCCAACTTACAGTTAGGTGAGTCTGTAAGAGAAAACCTCAACTCAAAACCACCCATTTTCAACTTGGGAAACCTACGACACAATTCCGTACACAAAGCATCAAAACTGATCATATCGGAAGGACGAACAACCAATGCATCACCGCCATACAGAAATCTAACCGCCTTAGCTTCGGACATAACTGTACCAAAACACAAAGATGCACATAATAAGAATGACTACTTTAAACCGAAGACCAAATGCATACTTTCAAATGGATAGAAAACAGAACACAAAGGATAAAATGCTTCTACATAATTCAGGAACTCCTCTAAAAACTTCTGAACACTAATTAATCAAACACATTACATAGAAACAAACATATTTTATATCGTACACACTAACTGTTTCTGTCTTTGCAAAGAACTGTTTCTGTGTTTTTCAAGAACTGTTTCTGTGTTTTGCATAAACTGTTTCTGTGTTTTGTAAACTGTTTATGTGTATTTCAAGAACTGTTTCTCTGTATTTCAAGAACTGTTTCTGTGTTTTTCAAGAACTGTTTCTGTGTTTTCATTAACTGTTTCTGTGTTTTTTCAAGAACTGTTTCTGCGAATTTCAAACCTAAATAATCCAAACAGAATCATACAAAACTGAAAAAGATAACATGAACTCTTCAATCGAAACCATAACAGAGCCAAAATCTCAATCGAAAAACAGATTGAAAACAGAAAATCGAATTACGTACCTAAAAATCGCTAAAATCAAATCTCACAAAACCGCCGAATATCAACCGCAATCCGCTCGAATACGATCGCGCTCACAAAATCTGCAACGAACAATCAACAGAAAACATCAAAAATCAACCGAAACATAAAAAAATTGAAACAAACCCCAACAAACGATCGTTTACACAATGCATAACTCATCACCTTGTCGAGAAACTCAAAAAACGTCGATCGAGCTACAAATTTGATCCGAAAAGCTTCGAGAAGCAGAGCGAAAAACGAGAGCGTAATCTAATTTGAAATCGGAGCTCAAACTACTGAATTTGAATTGCATGTTGACGGCCTTTTAAATGGGTCGGAAGATTAACGGCAGTTTGAAAACGGCAACAGAACAGGGGCAGCGTGGGAAAATCCACATAACAGATTAAAAACCAGCTGCCAATCAAAATGTGACAAATTATCACTTGTCCTAATTTGTGAAGATTTGAATTATATGTCTTAGCATAGAATTGGGTGTCTCTTTATGTCTTTATAGGTACTTTTCTATATATTGAATTGAATATATTGAAATTTTCTAATTCTCTTAACAAAGTAGGCTCCACATGAATTAAAAATGTATCATATACAATATAATACTAATTGCCTCAACTTATTTGTCTATACCTTTGGAGTGATTGACTTTAATGATTAAGCAAATGAATCGGTATAAATTAATGTCTTGTCAGTCATCAAACCATACATTTGCCTATTATAGTTATAGAGTCCTTTAGAGATACTTCAACTTAATGTCACTGCAATTGTATATATTCTTTCTGATCTGGAAGAAATTGGTTTGACCGAGTCTACACATTATTGATGAACAAACTCCGCTTTGTTACGTAAATGGGTGTCCTAACAAGCCGATTATTATAGTAAAGGGAGATTATATCCACACCATCAATTATCTCAACATACCCAATCTTTTTAAAACATCCATCACCTATTTTATTTAGTTAGATTGTTCTCCTTACACCCCTTTTAGAGCAAAAATAATGTAGGGGAAAAAACGCAGGGGGAAAAAGATAGGGGGGAAAATGGGTGGGGGGAAAATGACATAATTTTCTAATGATGAAGGGGAAAAAAAGGTGATAATTTGGCCCTTTTCCACTACAGTGTTTGGATGAAGAAATTACAAATTGACAGAAATTTTAAAATGACAGAAATTAAATTTCCATCATTTAAAATTCCGTCAATTGCAAATTTCCTTATTTGGTGATCATGAACATAGAATTTTGAAAATGACAAAAATGGTAAATTCTGGACGTATAAAGCTTTCAAACAAGGGGTTCTTACTAAAAACTACTATATAGATCTTAGTATTACCAAAAACACTACCCCATATTTTTTCTTACAATTTACTACTATTTTTACCTGTAGAGCTGGTACTCACGTGGCTGGCGATTCTCGCGAGTCAAGCACATTCATCACCTAAATAATCGTCCTGGCGCTGCGTTGTTGATACCAAGGTTGGCCACCACATTCACACCGAAAATAGTGTAAGCCACAAATAAATACAGACAAATTCAGCAGTATAGCTCATATTTTCAATCTCCTCTGTATTTCTGGGTTCAACAAATGGCAGCAGCAAAGTTCGGTTCTTCTACCTCGTGTTTGCGCTCGTCGACCCAACGGCGCAGTCATGAATTCAGGCTTCCTTATCCTGGTTTTGGTTTTTAGCCAACGCTTGCGCACAACCACTTGTGGACAGTGGCGAGAAGAGGTGAGATCGTCCACTCACGAGACACCACGATGACCTAAGAAAGGCCTTGAAACGTGTGCTCCTAGTAATTGCACACAGACTATCAGGATATGCTTGGCGTTCGTTAATTCAAAACATGAATTGAAACAAACTAGAGAAAAGAAGACCTGTTTTATTTGTACTTGAAGACCATCGAGATCTTGGTGATGATTTTGGCCTCTATTTGGGGGTTGGTCATCACGAGGTAGAAGAACCAGCTGGGGGTTGGTCTAACAAGGTGAATTACAGTTTTTGAGGAGTTTGTTTTACTTAATTTAGATGCTTTTTACTTATCTGGGTGTTGATATAATTTTGGGCTTGTGGGTTTTGTGAATTGCAGCTGGGGTCAACTGCGATTGGGTTGAAGACAAAAGAAGGTGAATTGTAGCTGGGTTCTTGTGAATTGCAGCTGTAGGGAGTCGTCGTCTGCAACATCGAGCACCACGTCGGCGACTGCGACACTCTATTGTGTTTTGATGTTTTTTTGTTTTAATTTAATTTGTGAAAATTAGGGGTTAAAATTTGTTTATGCATGGAAATTGCTATGTGTTCATTTTGTTTTGATGATGAAAGATGATTTATTTTTGTTGAGTTCCTAATTTGTAAGATTGGTATATATATGGGATGAATACGTATAATTTGTTGATTTATCCATTTGTGTTGGCTAATGGAAGCTCGAAAGATTAAATCTTGAAATTGAAAACTCAGTTTTTTCCTGTGGTCATTTTCTTTAAATTTTGAAGGAGCTGTTCCTTCAATTTGAAGGATGTGTTCCTTCAATTTGAAGGAAGTTGTTTCTGTTCCTTCAAATTGAAGGAAGTTGTTCATGTTCCTTTAAATTGAAGGATGTGTTCCTTCAATTGAAGGAAGTGGTTCCTATTCTTTCAATTTGAAGGAACACATTCTTCAATTTGCAAGAAGTTGTTCTTTCAATTTACAGGAACAAATCCTTCAATTTGAAGGAGCAATTCCTTAAAAATTCAAAATAGAATCAATAATTCAAAAATGAAGTTGTTCTTTCATTTTTGAAGGAAAACAAAGGAAAATCTAGCCACGCATTCCTTGACATTAGAATGAAATTCCTATAAAACTCGAATAGCTTGTTGAGTATTATGATTTGATTTCTGATTACCTAGAGAATCAGAAAGAAATCTTGAATGAAATTGATTGGATGAAGAAAAGGAGGAGATAGAAGAACAAAATGATAAATGAAGAAATAAGAATGGCGGCAGAAAAGGAAGAGAAAAGAAGAAAATGAGGAGAGAGAATAAGAAAAAGACAAACTAAGAAACAAGATTAGCTGCAGAAAAGGAGGAGAAAGAAGAAAAAGGAGGAGAAAGAAGAAGAAGAATGAGGATTGGAAGCAGAAAATGAGGAGAGAGAAAAAGATGTCAGTACAAACCGAGAAACCGGATACATACAATGATCAGCTATCAAAGTAGTACTATATTGTAATGTTTAAAGTGTAGTAGTATTTTTGGGTATTTTACTCTTCAAGTAGTATCAAAATGTAATTGTTTCTTCAAACAACTGGTTTAGAGAGAACAAAACAGAGTAGAAACAATGGTCCATGACAAAATTGAATTTAAATATGCACAAACGACAATGCAACCACTTTCTCCAAAGCAATTGAGTGGGTTCAAATTAACAAATAGAAGGTATAAACAATTTTATTAATCCCAGAAGGCCCTGATGAAATTTGAAGAAAATATACTGTTTCGCTTCTCAGAGCACCGAATCGAGTACAGAAGCAGCGGAAGCGCACATATACCCAGATAGAAGACCCAATGAAATCTGAAGAGGAATGGGACCTTCATCTTCTCGGTGATGAAATTTCTTCTCTTCCTTCTGTGTAGTTTTCTAGGATGCTTTTCCTTCCCACAAAATTGGCTTAATCAATCATCGGTAGATTTCGTGTGCTTGAAAAACAAATCTTCAACTTCATAGAATTTGTAAAATGACGCCTGTTTACATGGAAATTGAAGTTGGAAATTTGGCTTCCCAATTTCCACGATTTTTTTCCCGTGTAATTTCAAGATTTCTGCTGTCATAACTGCCAAGCAGAGGAAAATACAATTTATGTGCTTGAAATGACGACTTTAAGTGAATTCCCGAGTTGTTTTACCGCATCCAAACACAGTGCTACTTTTGGAATTCTCTTCCATTTTTTGGCTTTGGATGACAAGAAAAACATAAATTACAATGAGTAGAGATAGAAACAAGATTATTGGTTATAGATCATGGTAATCATAAAATTTTTTTTTTTTAAATGTTTAAAATATTTTTTTTTTGTTTTGAATTTTTTACTGCGTGGGATGCATGGCGGTCAAATATTTTTAAACGGTGAAGGTAGCGTACCAAATGTCAGCAAAAGAGAGAAGAAAGACAAAAAATGATGGAGCATGTAGGCGCCACCTCAGGGTGGAAACGATAGTGGATGGTGTATATTTGCCCCCAAAGTTACATTTTCCACCCCCATTTTGGGTTTATACACCCAAATTTTACAACATTATTTACATTTGGGTGAAAAAGATGGGTTTATAGGATAAGTTTTTGGGTTTTTAGGGCAACATTGTTTTTGCTCTTATGTTCCAAAAAAAATCCCTTAATCAAAAGAATTTTCTCCTTGCACTAATCACTACTCTAATTTATGCAAACTAACAAGCAAATTAAGGAAAAAAATTGATTCATTAACGTGAAAAGAAGAAGCCATCAAACTCATGAAATTTCACTAGATATGAAGCTAACACACTTTGCAAGTTCAGGTGTCTTGGTGGTAACATCACAAGATATATGAAGCCAACATATCATTTTAGTAAAAAGTTCAAGTATCAGGCAATATAATCTGCTTCCAATTGATTGAATAATTAACATGAACCAAATTTGGTATAAATCTTGAATGATTTTTGTTGAAAAACACTAATAACATAAACTAAAGCGGATCAAAATAAAAAAAATTCAATCAATCATCCAATACATTCAATCTTTATATAGTCCTTCCAGCAACTCGAAAATCATCTTCACCATCACTGGAAATGTACTTGAAGGGCTGTGTGAGGTTTTTTTCTTTTCGAGAATGTGTTATGTGATAATTTGAAGGGTTGTGTTTGAGATATTGGGTGTGGTTAGAAAATCTTTCTGTTATTTTATATATTTTGGTCTTTGAGTGTAATTTTACTTAAGGATAAAAAAAGTAATTTAATAATTTATATGAGTGATGGATGTGGTGAGAGAATTATTAGGTGTGGATAAAAATTCCCTATATTAAAACTTTTGTTTTTACCAGTAGTATGCTTTAACGGTGAGTTATCACATAAAATGCACCTCATAGAGCAATAGGCTTTGAGGGAAAAGTATTTTTAATCACATCCTACAGCAGACAAAATATGTAGTAGAGAAATTCTTTTATTACATATCACTCAAATCACAAATGGAAAACCAACAACAGGAGTTTTCAAGTCTAGGAAAACGGCAAGCAGAAAGAAGAAAGATCTACAAAAGGAAAAATGATCAATCAACAAAGATATTGTCAGAAGCAGTTATGATCCGTCCAACTCAGGGACGACCCTTCAGTGAAGGCACATGCACAACTTGATTGAACGATGCTTGTGAGGCTTCATTAGTTATACAACTTCAGATTCTACTCCGGGAATGGCCTTGTACTTGAGGTGGAAGTTTAGCATCAAGCATGACTGCTGGGAGAGAAGATCGCTACATTATCTCAATCACTGCTCGACTGACAATGCTTCCCTGGTTGAGATCTTGGAATGCGCTGTTAGCCTCCTCGAATTTGTACTTTCTAGAAACAGCATGAGTTAGATCGAATACACCTGTTTCTGCCAATCTAACCAACTTCGGAAGATCCTGTCTGGCCCTTCCTCCATAAGATCCAATGATTTGTATCTGCTCCACAAGATCATTGCCAAAGAAGTCAAATGTGAGTTCCATCAGCTCTTTTGGAAGAGAACAGACATAAAAATGAGACTGATATATGGTCATCTGAACTAAGTTGGGATCATTTAGCTGCAAAATGAAGGAAATGAACAAAGGAAAAACAAAATCATAATATGCTTCTTGAGAGACTTGTGCCCATTGTTCAAGATTCCTTTGTTCTTTTTCTTCTTCTTTGCTTGATGCAACAACCGCCACCATGATGATTTAGCTATCAAATCCCTTTAGTGCCTTTTTCCCCCAGGAGCAATTAGAAATCTCAGGGACACTCAATAGTCGAAATGTAGCAGCACTGGTAAAGAACACAAATGGACCTACTTAAATCCATGACTATAGACGGAACCTGAAAGATCAAGCACAGTACTTATACCGTACATACTTGTAAGAGTTTGCTCCAACTTTCCCAATTGTCTTGCAATCCCTACAATCTGATCACGACCACACCTAACTACCACCTAATATAGATTTATATAGCGCCATTCCCGGAACAACATGATACATCATTGATCATACTCACCTTTCTACGAACAAGACGGTTTATATCTACTTCTCCAACTGCACCAGCTTGTGAAAGCCCAATCATTACAGCTTTTCCTCCATCTTTTACACTCTGTGTACATTGCAAGAAAGTCTGGGGCTTTCCAAGGGCTTCCACAGCAACATCCACACCCTTTCCACCAGTTATTTCCTGTCCACAACAGGTAAATTATGACTCAGGTAACAGAAACTTAACAGTAGCAGAATACAGAAAAGGCTTTGCTTTCATCGCCAAGATTAATTTCTCAGTTTCACCAGCTTATGCTCAAATTAATATTAATATGAAATGACACGGTACTATTCCGTTGGGATGAAGAGAAATCTACTAGTACGCTCTTCCTTTTCAGCAAGTAGTTTTCAAATTAACTGGAAATAGGTTTTTATCAAGAAAGCACCCCTACTAATATACCTAAGGTATACTCTCCTTCATTAATTGTAATTCATGTAGTATGGGAACAGTAGTTGGCACCATGGGCATGGCATAAAGTAATAGCAATCACAAGATCATTTTCATGAATGTATCTTTCTGCAAGATGTATGTACCCCTTTGTCTTTGTCTACGTGTGAAGAACTATTCTTGTAAGTATCCTTGACATAGTCGTTAAAGGAGGACATTTTGCTCAGCCCTAGGAAGAAATATGGATGCCTGAGATACATTAAGATCTATTTCATCAACGGCATCTGAAAACTGCTAAACAGGTCCTTGTTCAAGAATTCTATCTGAAAACAGCTCCTACATTATGGGGGTAGTGTAATGAAGTCGGGACTGTGCACTTGAAACATTAAAGAGACAGACAAAGTCCTTTGGTAACAGAGACAATACATCAACATCAGAATTAGCAACAAAATCACCTGGAGCAAGTACATGCCCATACTATTTCATGTCTGATTGAAAAGTTATAAACTTGCTTGTGTACCATTATTTTGTCAACAGCATTTTCTTTAGCCGCATTTATAGCATGAGTCGCACCAAATATCTTGGCTTTCTCCACTTTTTCATCTTGAACATCCACAGCAATAATATCAGAGGCACCAAACGCTCTTGCTATCTGCAAACAGCTGTAGGAAGCAGGTGATATAATTATAAATATTTAAATGGTTTATAACGAGTAAAATATTTAACTAAAACCCATTTCCTGGACTCACCTGTATTTCATGCAATAGATTATAGAACTCAGACTGCACTCAATCACCTATAGTGTGACTCTGGATTTACTAGGATCATATATAAATTGCAACAGTGTTTTGTTTGTTTTTGTCAATACAAGTATGATTTTATTACATCAGCAGGTTCCAAACCCCTGGACCTAGCCTGCTCCTATCCACCACCCCCAACCCCCACACCGCTGGGCTAACCCCCCAGGGCTTAAATTGCGACAGCATTGTCAATTACAATTTTTATGCATCATATATTTCTTTAATGTACTAGGTCAATGTTGAACCATTTCTAACAAAAAGTCTAAAATGTTGGCAAGCAAGGATCTATTATTTGCTATCTGGATACATTTCTACATTTTATGCCTTTCAAGTGCAACTCTCTGCTACAAACAGTAAAAACCACAAACTTTATTGAGGAAATTGGAGATCATCTGCCACCAGTTTATTCTTATAAAGCGCGTTGCCAAAGGGAGGAAATTAAACCAAGTTTTCAAAACAAAAATTGAACATATTGGCCAATAAGGTAGACGTGCAAATTTAGTGAGTACAAGAGTTTGCAACTTTACCTTGACCCGACACCCCCAACTCCAATCACAGCAACTGAATCCCCAGGACGCACCTCAGCCGCATTAGCCATAGCACCATAAGCAGTAAATACTGCACACCCCAAAATTGCAGATTCTGTGTATGGCAATGACTTTGGCAAAATAGTCAATGCATTTGCTGGCACAACACAGTACTCAGCGAGGCCTCCCATACTGTACATGTATACTGGTTTTCCTGCACAGCATAGAATATCAAGTTACCAAACAATAGATGTGTGTACTGTACTCAACATGATTTAAGTCAATCTTGTTAACACAAGAGAACAGAAGGCAGAAGTCCAAGGAAGATAAATCATAGATTGATAGCTTCTCTTATTTTTGACGACAATTGTCAATCATAGAACGACAAAGTTAACAATAAAGTTGCGGAGATAATGCTGTCAATGACTAATTAAAATAGCCCTGTACTAGACTTACAGAAACCAGACTTTAAATACGGTTATTAAGAATTCAAAACGATTCAGAAGAACCGAGCAAAATGAAAAATATAGCGAGATCGAGAAAAGAGCATAGTTACCACTGCTGCGGAGGAATAGCCGAGTCTCACCATCATAAAGTGTTCCTTTTGAACGGTTGTAGGCAAAGAAATCCTCGCACAGATCATCATGGCCCTTTTCTCAATCCAGTGACCAAACAACAATCAACTAGACAATACAAACATTTTTTCTCCGGAAGAGAAAATGAAATTACCACGTTTATGAGCATTCAATGGACCATACAGACCAATAACAGATTAGAGAGAACCGTCAAAGAGGGCCATGATCAGTATTACCTTTGAACAGTAGGAACAGCTACCACAAGGCATGATGAAAGCTCCAATAACACGAGATCCGATTGGTAATCTGAAACGCAGATGAGAAAACGAAACCAATCAGATCCAACCGGAATCGGAAGATGTGTAAAATTGCTTATTTGGCCAACCTACTAAGCACAGTGGGTGATCTAGACATGCGCATGAAATGAAAAAAGGAAGCTTTTGAAAGAAGATGATTGAAGTTGGTGTGATCCAAATAGAGGGCACCTTGCTATGGTTTTAGCGTCCGTAGCCGGCCCATGTTCGACAACCTCACCAGTTATCTCATGCCCGACAACACAGGGGCTAGCGAATGGAATCTCACCTTTCATAACATGGAGATCCGACTGGCAAACTCCACAGGCTGCAGCAAAGAAAAAGAAACGGTGGTCGTTAATCCAAGAATCAGAGATGAATGACAGAGCAAGTCTAAAATTACCCTTGGTTTGGATGAGGAGCTCGCCGGACTTGGGGCGGGGGATGTGAAATTCTTCGATGGCGAGAGGCTGGTTGGGCTCTCTGAAGACGGCGGCCCGCATGGAGCAAGGCATCCCGCCACCGCCGAGGGACGAGTGAAACCACCGGTTGAGGCAGCGTTGACCCACCAAGAGCAAGGGCGAGGACAATTCAATTGAGCTGGAACAAGGAGAGGTAATTGAATTTGAGTTTGAAGATAGGAGTCTTCTGGCGATGGCGCTGCTGCGGATCATCATCATCATCTCTCTTTCTTTCTTTCTTTCTTTCAGTAATCAGATTGCGAAAGTCTGAAACAGAACAACCGACGATGACTAAAAACAAGAGAGAGTTGATTTCAGAGCTCCGCAGTTGCGCCGCCGAGTGCCAAGTGGAGGCTGAGGACTGGGGTCGCTCGAAATATTAAAAATTACAACGGTCCATGCTCCCCTACATATTTAGTTTTACTTCTTGTAATATGGGCAGCAGGTGAAGTATCTCATGTTATTTGTTCATTATTATTACAAGTCTCATTGCATATGCATGTGTGTACGTAAGACTTTTTTTTTCATTTACCAGCGTTACGCACCACATCACGATTGTTTTGTGCCATATTTCTAAACTTGATGAGAAAAATAAAGAATAATCTTAGAAGGAAATCCTATATACATTGGAAATGCAATGTGGAGTTTTACATTGTAACTGTTTTTATCTGTAGTTTATTTTGTCTAATCTATTTTTTAAGTAGGGACATTACAGAAAAAAAAATACAAATTTACAGTGGCTTTCCTTAATTAATATAAGGGCAAATTACAATTTAGTACCCTGTGGTTTGGGTCAAATACCAATATGATACCTATGGTTTATTTTTTTGCATTTTCGTACCCTATACTTTTAAAAAATTTCAATTGTGTTCCGCCGTTAGTTTTATTGTTAAAATAAACTGCTGTTGAAGGGCATATAGGTCTTTTTCACTTGATGGGAAAAACCCACCGTTTTTTCTCATCTTGCTCTGCCCAGAACTCCCGAGTTCGTCCGAACCAGAGAACTCAAAAATCAAAAACACATAAAATTTCCATAAAGCATCTAAATTTCACAGATCTGACCCAAATCACAAACTCATCGACCCGATAACGTAACCGAATCGGATCTGAATCTTACCTCCGCCACTCACGAACAGCGAAGCCTTCCTCTGGCACCATCTCGCTCGGCGGCGGGAGCACCGGACAGTCGGGAGACATCTTCAACCTCTCCTCAACGATAAGAGACATCCACAACCCACAAACAACACCCAATCAATCCCATTGTTCCCCCCGTCCACATCTCTCCTCCAATCCACACAAAAAAAAACACCCATTAGTTTCTCCATTAGTCAACCTCTGTTTACATTCTATCAAACTCCACCATTTCCTACACCAGCAATGGCCTCCGCCACCGCACCCACCACCTTCTCTCACCTCCACAGCGCCGCCACCGCCGCCTCCACCTCCCGCACCCGCTCTTCCCTCTCCCATGTCTCCCTACCCTCTTCTCTCAAACCCACCACCGCCGCCCTCCGCCGCCTCGGCTTCTCCGCCGCCGACCCACTATTCGCTTCCCACGTAGCCTCCAAAGTCCGATCCTTCGGCTCCGGCAAAGCGGTCAGGGGCGTCGTGGCGATGGCGAAGAGGAGCGTCGGCGACCTCTCGGCGGCGGAGCTCAAGGGGAAGAGGGTGTTCGTCAGGGCCGACTTGAATGTGCCGTTGGATGATAACCAGAACATCACTGACGATACTAGAATCCGAGCTGCTATTCCCACCATCAAGCATTTGATTGAGAAGGGCGCTAAAGTCATTCTTTCAAGCCATTTGGTATGTGGGTTCTTCACATTTTGTGCTTTTGATTATTGGGTATCTGTGTTTTTCTATGTTTTTTGATTTGTACTTTGTAAAGGTATGAGCTTTGCTATTGTCTTGGTGTTAATGACAGTGGTTTGCTTTGTTTCTATAATTTGTGAATGTACAAATGTGGTAGCTTATTCTCTGGACTTGTTACAATGTGGATTCCTATATCGTTTTCGCCATTGGTGTGACTTCTTTTTTTTTAGCTGTGATTCGTTTTCTTCAGTTTGGGATTTCTATGACTTGCCTCATGGTTGGAGTTTGTTTCTGTGATCAGACTAGTTGCGCTGTCACTACCAAGAAGGGATCTGGTATGAGTCTGAGTCTTCCGACTTGATGTTTGGGCTGATCTGAACAATCATTGCTAATGCCATGAAATGAATCTTTGGGGTTTTTTGTGAATTACACACGTTTTTCGTCACTTTGATTTTTGAGTTCTCTGGTTCGGACGAACTCGGGAGTTCTGGGCAGAGCAAGATGAGAAAAAACGGTGGGTTTTTCCATCAAGTGAAAAAGACCTATATGCCCTTCAACAGCAGTTTATTTTAACAATAAAACTAACGGCAGAACACAATTGAAATTTTTTAAAAGTATAGGGTACGAAAATGCAAAAAAATAAACCACAGGTATCATATTGGTATTTGACCCAAACCACAGGGTACTAAATTGTAATTTGCCCTTAATATAAATAGATAGCACATGGACGTATGTGGTGATGAGACAGTTGCAATCATCTTACTACACCTATCTTTCCAATAAATTTTCATAATACTGTATAAATAATATAATCGAGACAACTCATTCTACAAATTCGTCTTTTAAAAGTTGGAATTACATCATACCAAATATAATTATCGATTACTACATGGCCATGGTTTGCGAAAGCATCAGCCATAAAAATACACATGTCGAGATGTTTCACTGAGTTAGATTTGAGATTTTGCAGACGGACTAACTACTCCAACGACCTCTCAATAAATAGAACATAAAAATATGTACATTTACGGTAAACCATCCAAACTAACTACGTATATCTTGTTATTTCTTCTTGCACCAAACTTCAAGTAATTACTTTAGTTTAAGCTTTGGACGTCTTTTAGTGGTGAATCCTACCTTAACACGTCCTGTCTTAGTCTTAGGCAGCTTCACTCCACCGCGCCGATACATCTGCCACCAATGCAGCTTGTTCTTCTTATTAGCTCCGCCAGGATGATGAGATTGATGACGGCCATTTCTGAACCCTCCTCTCCCACCTCTTCTTTTCAACAACTTATCAGATTTCTTTGAATGCCTAACGTGCCTCAATAGCCCTTCCACCAGTGCATGGAAATGCCCAACCTGCTGCTGCTTTCTCAGTTTCACCACTGATTTTTTGATCCCTACATCTCTTTCTCCTCCTCCGAAATTGTGCTTGTTTTTGTGGCCGTGAAATATCGTCTTTTGTAGGTGCTTCCACTTAGAATGGCCATGACCTTCATCTCTATCAACATTCTCATGATGGTGGTGATGATGATGATGGTGATGATGGTGGTGAAAGATGAGTCCCAACCTGTTCTTTAGCCTCCTTAACCGCCCAATTGACTTGTTCGGATATCTTTTATGGCTGTGGAGACCCTTCTCCTCCTCTGAGCTCCAGCTACTATATTCAGGTGAACTACTACTTTCTTCTGCCACTCTTATAGACCTTCTTGAAGATGAAAGGCCACTTCTCGCCCTCATATCAATATCATGATGAGTCTGTCTCTCAGAATGACTTGGACTTGAGAAATCCTCCTTAGAATATTCATTACTACCGATGCTGCTTTCAGTCTCAGATTGCTCACTTGTCCATGTTGACCAACTATGGGAATTAGTGGTACTTGCGCTAGTCTCCTCTTCCACCACTTGCTTATGTGACATTCCCTTGGTTGGTTGACCCACAAAAGGTGTTTTCGGGGTTCCTCTATTCTTACTAGGCTTTTGTTCTTCTAAGAGAACTGGCTTCATGATCATCTGATGATGCCTTAGCTGGGTTGTCTTTTCTATTTTCCGAGTCTGACTTGACTTATTAGCAGGTCTAAGTCCTAATGAAGAGGCTTTGGACCCCATGGACTGCTGGGGCGTGGGCGGTTTAGACCTCCCAATCAACTTTCTGTTAGCCGTTAGATTTTGGACTAGACTAGTTTGCGATGTTTGGCCAAGTGTCTTCACATGCAATGGAGGCTTCATAGCTATCCCTGCCTGAGTAGGAGGGACCATAAGTCCGTTCACATAACTTGCCATCTTAGTCTTCTTACTCACTGGTTGACTCAGCGATTGAAATTTCTCCGCAATGGCCTTTGGAGAGTCATCTTCCCTTGCAAAACACTTCTGGGGTGTATTGTCATGCTTTTGAGGCATTAGTTGCCTTTCCTGAGAAGCCAGTAGCTGAGTTCCACCCAACGGAAACAAAGAGTCGCCCCTACCACTCAGTTTATCTTTTCTAGTAGCAGATGTAACCGCATTCTCTCCTGTCTGTATTATAGGAGGAGGAACTAAAGCGCCATGCCTAAAAGAACCATGTTGAACAACATCACTATTGACAGAACCCACCAGGTCAGAATTACTCAATTGCAGAGCAAAAATGCGGGATTCTATTTGTTTGATTGCATTTGAAACTACTTCAGAGTAGTCAGCATCATCAGCTGACTTTTTCTTCATCGGACCCTTCAGATTATACCCAGATGTTGAAGATATTGAGGAAAAAGCACCCAAACTAACAATTCTTGGCTCACCAAGAGTTTTTCCAATGCCACTCTCTCTGCTCATCGAATTTCTAGTAGATCCTTGTAATCTTTTAGCAAGCTCACTAACACTGTTGAGATGACTAAACCTATCAGATTCCTGATCTTGACTCGTAGTAGTACTGTTTTTTCCAGATACGTTGACTCTCTCATTTTGGACTTCTGTCTGCTGATGTGCGTACTGTTTCTTCAGATTGTTTTCTGAGCAGATCCGGCAGCGTTTCTTTTCCTGTACAGGTAGGTCTGATGAGCTGCTTACTTTAGATTCCAGAGTTGCTCCCTGAGGCTTCTTAGGTGAATGGTAATCCTTTTTTGGAGTGATCATGCAGCTTTCAGCATCCTTTTCGAAATTGGGGACCCTATCAAGAGAAGACTTTACTGTGGTTTCTGAACAACTTAGCTTAGGCACAGCCTTTGATTGCCCCGGTTGAGAAGAGCCAACAGCTGATTCGGCTGTTGCGATCTGCAAAATCAACACTATTAGAAACAAAGTTGGAAGTAATCAACACAGGGTAAACTTGTCCCATAAAAGAAATAGAAACATGGAAGTTGGTAAGTGCAGAAAAAGAAACAGGAAGGAAAGGCATAAAGGAAAGCTATTTCTGCACAAATATACATTGATTGCGTAAGTTTACCTTTAAATGAGTAGTGAAAATCTCTTCGGAGGCATCATCAAGTAGATCTTTCAATAGTTGTTGCGCTCTCACGTCCAAGACTTGGCCAACCTTAAAGAAATTATATCAGCAACGAAAATACCATAGAAAGCCATCTGAGTACGTTGTCAGTTTATTATTAAAAGCAATAACATGCAATCTCTATAACAGATAGATAGCCAACATCCAGGGCCGGTCCTGAGAATTTGAAGGCCATGTACGATTTTTAAAATGAGGCCTTATATGATCAAGTACAAGACACCATTTTTTTTTTATGCCTTGAACATGTTATAGAAACCAAATCCAATATGTGAAAATGTCTACTATCATTCTAGAACAATAAGAAATTAAAATCTTAGACTTAGAAATCGACAAAGTAATATTATTACAATTAGAAGAAAAAAAAAATGAGCTTCTTATGTGCTCCATAAGCAGCTAAAAACTAGAATACTATAATGTGGAAGAAAAATCCATTCAAGAAATAGATTAAATTTAAGAGAATTTATCATATATATTTAGCAATAAGCATCAAAATGTATGAACTACACTAAAGCATAGATGGAAGGAAGGGAATTAATCTACTTATGGATACCAATCGCAAGGAAGTTATTAAGTCATGTTTGAAGTTCTAGAATAAAAATTAAATATTTGAATTCATATCATCGATTTCAATCACGATCTTCTTGTTTAATTTAGGGGCTGATTAAGTTCTTGAATAGAAGTCCTTGTTGTTGTTATTGTTGAATGCAAGTCTCAAGTCTTGGGTCTATTAGGTTTTGGTTTCAAATTAAATGCCTCTCAAGTCTTAAAAGAGAAAAAAAACTAAAAAAGTACAATAGAAAAGCTGCCATCAGGTTTCGAACCCAAGGCGTTGGGTAAGAAAAACACCCAAATCCTACCACGGGACCAACCTTAGCAACTTCACCTTGTAGAGCCAAAAAATATATATAGTATATGTTTACAAAGAAATTTATTTTTTGGGCCCCTAAAAGTCGGGGGCCCTGTACCGTGGCACCACCTGCACCCCCTCAGGGCCGGCCCTGCCAACATCCACATAATAAATATCCTGGTCTGCATTAATTTATACACTACTCATCACTGAAAAAGTGGAAAAGGAAAAACAGAAAAAATAAGACAACAATTACATAGGTTATGGAAGCATACGCTAGATTAGAAAATGACGGTGAATATAGAGAGCCATTCTTATGGTTCAAGTTGTCTACAAATGAGGGTAAGCACCAATACCAGAATAAAATCTGAGAGGGAAATACACTTTCTTCACCAAGAAAATGAAGATGTTGAGTAGACAATCAAGACGAGGCGCGGTTAATTGGGGAACCAGGACCAATAATCGTCTAGTTAGTTGGAAAGCAGCGTCTACTAGAACATAGAAGGGAAGATTAGGGGTGGGGGATTGAAGGGCTATAATTCTGCAGACGACAGTTTCAGTCAGGCTATTATAACCATTCAGATTTGAATCTTACATGAACTACAACCATGCCTTCCATACAAGATGCAGTTTAATGTACTCGATAAAATTAGAGAAATATAGGAACCGCCAGTTTCTAATGAAGATGTATAGCCAATATATAGAAAATCTGCAGAGAGTGCTTACATTCTTAGGTTGCAGACCATCTTGGAGGAGTCCATATAACTCTCTCAATGCGTAAAGATTGGACAATACTTGCACCACATCCATGCTTTCTGAGTGCAACTGTCCTGTAACCACAGCATCTATCTATCTATCTGTATTAATCTTAGCAGAAACAACGAAAACAGTTGAAATGGTGAAAACGACGCACATAATTCCAAAAACAGTAGCACATAATTCCACTTGTCCAAAAACAGTAGCACATAATTCCACTTGTCAGTTTCTAATTGGACCTTGTCCGGATCGTCTATTCATTCATTTGCTCTTGATTGATATGAAAACGACGCCGTCGTTCAGTAACAACAAACCAAACATGTACGTTTGGAGAAGAAAGAAATAAGAAGTCCGACCCTGATCCAATCTAACAAATTAGAAAATTCCCCAGGCCAAATCCACCGCCGCCGCCGCCGCCACCACTAATCAATTAGGCCGCCACCGTCGACTCCCCATCAGGATTCAGACTTGTCACTCACGGTAAAACTCTCACTCCTTATGGGTCAGTATCAGAGACTCGAAATCCCAGATTCATATTTTGTGTTTTGACACGGAATGGTATTGTTAGATTCTGATCCCAAGATAGAAAGTCATTGTATAAAGCTGTCCACCAAGTGTAAGGAGATCAAAGCTTTTTAGTGCTTGCTTGCAATTCCTAAGAAGTGTTTGACGAGTGCTTGTTTAAATAAATATTCTTTGGCTGCATACATGCTTAAGCTTTATGCTCGTTTCTGCAGGTTCTAGAGCCATGAATTGGGTTCAGCGGAAGATCTACCTATACAATGTCACTTTCGGGCTCTATATGCTCGACTGGTGGGAGCGTTATCTCTTCAGTATCCTACATATGTTCCCACTCGTCTTTCTCCAATCTGTTTGTTTTGTTTTGATATGTGTCCCTTTTCTCTTCTAGCTTAGGAATCAGCTAATCTACATACTTTCATAAGTTTTGATTTAATTTTACTTCCGAGTATCTCTACTTTTACAGTTCCTACTTTTTAATATTTACGTTTCGATGTTTGCTTGAGCTTATTATGATGACCCCTTAATGCTTACATGATTTGCCACACTGCCTCTTATTTTGTAATTTCTCAAATCACCGGGGTATTTCTTATTTGCCATAGTCCAAACTGTGCTTTTGGTTTTCGTGCTGCTGGTGCAATCTTGTGGTCTGTATGTGTGGCAAGATAACTGCACAGGGAATTCTCTCCCTTCTGCGGTGCGATTATACTGCTCTTCTGAGTTCCTTAATCTTGACAGATACTTTGGTCGTTGTGCTAATGTGGTTCATTTTTTACAATGGGTCACGATATGTGACGGAGTTTTGCAAGAGGTATTCCTTCTTCCCCCGTTTGATATCTTGACTTGATAACATTTTTACATCAGGTCATACCAGATGTATGTTTGTATTGTCTACCATCATTCTCCTGTGTTTGGACATGATGGTATAACTAGGCAATAGATAATGTGGAATGCCACCTAAGAATGAATGAGATTACTACGCTTGGTTCACTCTTCGTGAGACTATTTCTAATCTTGAGCTTTGTTTGTATGAGGTCCTCTCTAATCTACATATCTATTTCCGGATACCTGCAATGCCTTGTGCATCCTACCTGCTGGCCCCTTTTTTCAAACTGTAAATGCTTAAATAAGTTGTTGTACTTGCATTGGTTTTGAATATAGATCACTGTTCTTCTTTCATAAAATCCACAGTTCCCTTCCAAATGAAGCAATGGTTAGAGTTTTCATCTTCTGTGAACTAAAAGAACCATAAACACACCTTCCAAACCATTTGAACGGATTTACATGGCCTCTTATGCAATAATTTGGATGCATTATTATGTTTTTCACTGACTGTTCTCAAAAACTGAAGTTTTCCCTTGCCTTTTCTAGAACTTATTCACATGTTTTTTGGAAGGTGAGATTCTGTATGGCAAGTCAAAATCTTTCGAGATAGTAGGGAAACCGAAGTATATGGTTGAACCTTTAGGATGGACTTTGGACTTTAAAACGTTGTAAGACATCAACTCTCTAGGGGGAGCTATGCTCTTTGTGTTGTTTTCTTCTGACTGAAGAAACACAAAGTTCTCAGTATCCTGTCATTGTACTCATATGTTTTGATAAGTCTTTAATGTGTTCGTCCTATCCAATTTAATGTTCTTTCCGCTGATCTTTTGTGGACTTTCTATACTTGGAACTTGAAGATTAAAATGTAGTGTTAACTTGGAACGCTCATAATATTTCAGGCATCTGTGGTAAGACCTAGAGGAACCATCAACCTGGAAACATTAAAGTTATCGGTCGAATGTCAATTTGTATGCAGAGGCAGCGTGTATTACCCTCAGTATCTGCATTGGACTTGTCAAAATTCTGAATTTTGCGGGCGGTGTGCATGCCTTGCCCATTTTCTCATGTTTGTGGCATACTTTTCATATAAAAAATCAAATAGTTCTAGTCTCTGCTGTATACTCCTACTGATGGCCAACGCTGGATTCACCGGTACATGTTGCAATTCATTTTCTATTCCTCGTCCAGGAAGCCTTGGGTTTTTTCATTTTCCCTTGCATAGTTTTTAATGTTGAGTTGCTTTGGCGAACCCAAAAGTATCACCGCTGCAACAAGTCGATTCTTTTTTATCACAGGTGAACACAAACTATCAATTTGGAAAACAGGCAGGAATCATTTTTTTGTATCGAATTTTAGTTTTGAATTGCTGCGTACATGAACGTATAGAGCCAACCGAAATCAATCCTCGACATCCTCTCTTTACAGAAGAGATTCCTAATTGAAATCCTGCATCAAAGAGTAGTCATTGTTATTTAAGTCACACATGGTTTGATGACAGATCCATCACCCATATACAATTTTTAAAATTTAAAAATTGACTCAATCTACTTAAATTCAGAACACATTAACCTGATCCACAAGGATCAAAACTCAGGTATTTTTTCAGTTCCAAGCGTAAAACCATTCAACTTTTCATTTAATAATTCAGAAGCATAATAGCAAGTAAACAAACAAGGACTAAAAAAGGCTTGGGACTAGAAAAAGCGTCCAAGAGAATTGATGCATCACATACCTTATTATGTTGTAGAGTTTAATGGGGGCATTTAAACCAAATCTGCATCACACATGAAAGATAGCACTGACAGAAAATTATGCCAACACATTTGAATGTACAGAGTAATCACGCTTCTTCATTTCTTCTCGGCTCCATGACAACTGTTAAGGTGGGCTAGACTATCTTCTTGAAGGAATCAATGGTTTCCTATATATTGACTGGCAATCATGGAGAAAACTCTAGGATGTGGTTTTGCTTGAGGTTATTCTTTGCCGCCATTGTTTGATTTTTTCAGTCAGTGCTAAAACCATTTGGCACAAAGTGCCGGACAATTCTTGAATGACAAACTGAAGCAGAAGAATACTTCAAGAACAAAAATCGGAAGTGAAATGAAAACAAAATTATATGAAAATTGCAGCACAAATGGAAGAAAGGTAACGAAAACCCCTCATCGGAGAACACACCGAATGCTGCTAAAGCCTCAGGATGGAAGGGTGTTACAATCTTTACAGTTACAAGTTACAACATATTATTTTTATCCACACCCATTATTTTTCTCCCCCTAAACATTATAGAAACAATTACAATTCACTACTACTTTAAGAGCAAAATACCCAAAAACACTACCTCACTTTAAACATTACAATTCACTACTACTTTGACACATGTTGATTTTTAATTGGCTTGTACACTTTGTAAGTCAACTTTACACAACTTTACACACACGCGCTCCTTCAAATTTCAATTTGAAGGATGTGTTCCTTCAAATTTCAATTCAAATTTTGAAGGAAGAGTTCTAGAATGTACAGGAACACTTCCTTCAATTTGAAGGATATGTTCTTTCAAATTTGAATTCAAATTTTGAAGAAACAGTTCCAGAATGTACAGGAACACTTCCTTCAATTTAAAGAATGTGTTCCATAATGTACAAGAATACTTCCTTCAATTTGAAGGATGTGTTTCTTCAAATTTGAATTCAAATTTTGAAGGAACAGTTCGAGAATGTATAGGAAAACTTCCTTCAATTTGAAGGATGTGTTCCAGAATGTATAGAAACACTTCCTTCAATTTGAAGGATGTGTTCTTTCAAATTATTTGTTCTTTCAAATAAAATTTTTTCAATTCAAGTATGTGGGGGAGAGTGAACCCCACGCACATGGGCTATGGTGGGCTTGTTGGTTTTGATTTGGTATTAAATAGTAAAAGTAGTAGTAAATTGTAAGAAAAAAAGTAAGGTAGTATTTTTGGTAAGAGAAAGCTCCATATAGTAGTTTTTGGTAAGAACCCCAACATTATATTTATATTCTTAAAAATTTCAAAATTACCCACAAATTACAGAGAAAAATTTATGAGAACATAATAAGTTTCTTTTCAAACCCAACATTATTTTTGTGAGCTAAGAAGTTAAATAAAATTGAAAGACAAACAACTACATCGCCGACGTAAAAGCCCTCGCCTATCTCTATGTATCTTTCTTGGTTTTAGTAAAAAAAAAAAAAGGTAAAAAGTTGTTGGGTGTGAAAAGAAAAACTTTACTAGGTTCTTATGAAATAGGCAAATTTTATTTACACCCCATATTTTGTTGAACTCACCCCGCTTTTCTTGTTAAATATGAAATTTATATAAAATTACCAATATATACAAGAGATTCTCATTTGCTTTATGAATACACCCCTAGATCGAGATAAGCTGAGAGTGCCACTTGATTTCCTTTATATGGCAATTTACCTTGTTAAAAGGACTTTAGCTATCTTCGGTTGCCTCATTGGATAGGTGCCATGATTCATGGGTTGCCTAATCTGAATGAGTTTAATGCAACATAGGCCACCCTTAGCGGGTTTTTAGTCCTCTTAGGTTATCTCCCAAAATAGGGAGAGCAACATGGGCCACCCTTATACGAGATTTTAAATCTTTTGAGTTGCCTCATTGGATAGGTGCCATAATTCATGGGTTACTTAATCCAAATAAGATTAATGTAACGTGGGCCACCCTTAGAAGGGTTCTTAGACCTCTTGGGATGTCTCCCAGAATAGGGAGAGCAATATGGGACACCATAATATGGGATTTTAGACCTATTGGTTACCTCATTGGATAGGTGCCATGATTCATGGGTTGCCTAATCCAAATGCGATTAATTCAACATGGGTCACCCTTATACAGGGTTTTAGATGCCTCATTGAGGACTTATGATCTCGCCTCTCAGCTAGACGTCTCCAGTAGGGAGCGAAGATGTCTCCAAGATGCTCCCTTTGTCTCACATGATCAATCTTTGGAGTTGTATCTTCCAGGGAGCTGAGATGTGTAGAAAGATCTCACACTTCCATAATTAGATTTGCCATAAATGATGTTTTCATAGACCATATAAATGAGGTGTCCTCCTTCATTAGAAGATAAGTTGATTCGTCTAAGTTTCTTGAGCTGAATCTTTAAGGCTTTGCATGTAGTTTTTTCTCGAGCTACTGACATCTTGGGGTCTTGAAATATTTCCTCTGATTCAAAATACAGTAAACCATAGTAGTAGCTTTTAAAGCTATTGAAGGTAGACGCACTGCCTCCAGAATGGTCATATAATTCTTCATGTATGTCCATATGGACTTATGAAGGTGTTTGCGGACCGCATGCATCGTGAAACTAGCCTCAAAATGATTGGTGGCGAGGTTCTCCATCCTTCACACAACATCAAAGTGTATGGCTGAGCTCGAGTATTGACCCTTCGAGGGTGGTGTTGACGCATAAAAATGGTATGCGCAACTGTCAATGAGTAATGTGATCAGACCCAAGGGTAAGGAGCCTTGGGATTAATGTGTGAGGCAAAGGAGCCTTGTGGCTTAGCTGTTTGGGAAGGCTTCGGACTAAGCTTCGGAAGAAGCCTTGGGTAATGCCTTGGGATTGAACCTTGGGTAGGCTTCGGGAAGAGGCTTCGGCAGATGAGTGGCTTGGCCCAACCTGAAATAGAGAAAGGAAACAAAGGTCGAAGCACCGGTGTGGTATTGGCCTAAGGCGCTCCGATGCTTAAGTTAGCAGTAGTGGAGCAAGGCGGTGTTTGTATGTAGTTGGTGATGACCACGTGTGAAGTTCTAAGTTTGAGAATAACTTGATTAAAACTTACCTCTACCCTTGGGGGTGAGTGTGGTTTTATAGAGGAGGAACTTGGTGATGAAGTCCCTTCTCTCCAATGTGGGACAAAATGCATGTGAGGAATTGTGTATTTGTCGAGTGGTTTTCCGTATCTTTGAGGCGACGTACCAGACACACCGCTAATCGCATGGAGCGGGTTAGCCTCTCTACATACAGGTTGCCGCGAGGTGACCCCGTAGAGCTAGTTTACTTGGTCGTGTCGTGGTTCAGAAGGTGGCTACGGACCTCGTAATACGTGCAAATGAAGTGTACGGTTGAAACTGTTGGGTGTGTTCACATGACCCTCTCCTTGGCTGCCAAGTGTATGGCGGGATATGGTATGAACAGGTGGCTTTAACAAGGATTTTCCCTACTCCTTTATGGTTGGACGACTCATCTTGTTCTAAGTGAAATGCCTGTGTGAGGGGCTACATATTGTCCTGAGATGTGGTATATGTGAACTCCAACCCAAAGTCTTCATTATCTTAAATCTTAACATCCATTCGGAAACGGTAAATCAGGTTGTATGGGATCAACTTCATCACCTACTTCATGGGTTCCTCATCTACATAGAGAAGAGCTTTTTTGAAGCGTACAATGTCGGGAGTCATGCCCCCAGCTCTTCAATGATGTGAGCGAAGATGACTGCAACTTCAAATGCTACAAGGTAGTCATTTAAGTCCTCGCCAAGTTCTCATTTTGAGAGCAAAGATGTTTACAAATTGGACTATAAGTCTTCCAATGCCTTCTTGCGGTTCCGCTTCCTCCCAACCTTCTTGATAAGTTGAAGGAATAACTTGCCTCCGTTGGTTGATCAGAGAGTGCAGTCGATGTGGTTCAACTTAATTTGATACTTCACTGAAAGCTCAAATACAGCCGATAAGCATCTGACGTGATGTGCATATTGGTGGGACAATCGTTTGTGCTCTTCTCCATGCTAACTGAGTTTAGACATGTTGGAGAAATTGCTTTCGAGTGGTCACCCAATGACATTTCTTGTAAGCTCTATTATCTAGGTTCACAGGATTCCCCCGATGAACCAACACTAGGCCAATAAATGGATTAGATAACACCGGGTAGACAACGGTATTGATGAAAACCGTTGCAAGAAGGGAAAAAAATGCAAAAGACAATGATTTAGTCTATTACCGTTGTCTACAAAAGTTCAAAACCGTTATCTTCAATACCATTAAATATCGTAGATAACGGTTTTTAAATTACCGTTATCTTTGAAAAATGCAGGAGTTACTGTGCACTAAGGGGGAAACCAAAACACAGAATTCCCACCGTGTCCCCTTTTAATTTTTGAACGACTCCATTCATCAAAACCCTAATTTCTCTCCCTCTCTCTCTCTCTCTCCCGTATTTCTTTCCCAATCCTTCCGTCTTTCATCTTTACTGGAAACCTTCACAGCCTCACGGCGGCCCTCTTGCAACCGCCGAACTTCAATTCGAGCGAGTACGACAGGATGGTTACGGCGACGACAGCCTTGACGACCCCGGTTCTGACACCGATGCGAAGCTCCGACGGCTTGGCGCGTCTCCGCCGTGGATCTCGTCAGATCTACTCAAATGACGTTAATGGCTCATCATTAAGCACAAGGCCTTGAGGAGTCCAAAGTCTTTCTTCCTCTCTCTCCTCTCGGATTCAGCCATGGCCACTCTGCAATACCTGCAGTCGCTGCGCAACGCGCAAGCGAAACTCGCCGAGTGGTACAATTCGCTCGCATATCTGTAACAGAGGAAGCTATGGCATCAGCTCACTCTCAAGCTCGATCAGTTTGAAGCTCTCGCCGTCTTCCAGGTCTCTCTTTCCCAACTTTCAATTTTCACGTGATTTAGGGTTTTTCTGAAATCTTCCGAGTGTGGCTTTTGTGATTGGTGCTGACTTAGGGTTTTCTGGGACGAGGGGGAGTCATTGGGGTTTTTGAATTGGAAATCCTAGGGTTTTTAGTGATTGTATAAGAGCACAAGATTTAAACTTTGGATGTTATATTTTTGTTTGTTTTGGTTCGAATGTGTTGGGTTCGGGTTGAATTATGGAACCTATTGGCTGATTATGATTTCGATCATTTAGCATGATGTGTCTCAATTTTGTTGAGTTGTTTTGCTGGGTTCCATGTTCCTGGGTTATTTTAACTTTTTCTGGTCGGAGAAATGGTTAGATGCAAACTTAAATTCATGGAATTACACAATCCTTGACTAATTAATATACAAACATATGTCTTCTTGTAAAGAACATGCAAAGAAATTCAAGTAAGAGGATATGTATGCACAAATAGAAGGGAAGAATTGCATTGTAACAGGTGCTAATTCGGGCCTTGGCTATGCGGCTGTCCAGGACTTGCATCACAGTGCTTTTTTTTGCTCTAATTGGCTAATGTGTTTGTAGTTTCAATTGTTACTTGTTAGATATATACCTTATGGATTATTTGCTTACGGTTTGTTTTTAAGTGGGGCAACTGTCTATATGGTACGTCGAAATAAGGAGAGGGGTGAGGCTGCACAATCCAAAATCTAGTCTGATACAGGAAACAAAAATGTTCATTTGGAGGTATGTGGCATTGTTTTACTGTCTTCCTTATATCTCAGGGTTCCTTTGAACTTTTTTATTGATGGCCAATGTTAAATCCTATAGTTAACTACTAAGCAATGATCTTTAATAACTTTTTTGTTTTGATCATATTTGGCTTAATACACTTCTAGTTTGCAGGTCTATCATCTTTCATCTGTTAGGGATGTTAAATCATTCACTTCCAAGTTTTCCCCAAAGAATGTACCAGTCCACGTATTGGTAAGTAATTCTTCTGTTATGATGTCTATTATGTTGCAAATTCCTTCTTAAGAAATTCTAGTACAAATCAGACTCTCTAACGTTTCTTTGTGCATCAGTTTTACTAAAAATTAATTGGGTATTGAATTTGCCGAAGGTAATTGATATTTTCTTCTTTAATATATTTGAAGAAAATTCATATATAAGTGTTTTGTGAATTAGATTACTGCTAACACATCATGAACTATTTTCTGAGCTTTCAATTGATTACAGTATGCTTGTCTTAATGTTAATGTGTTATTTTGTCTTTACAAACCACAGATAGCAAATCATCTTGACAAAGTAGTGTCAAACCTTGGAAGAAATCCTTTGAAGGTTTTGGTCCAAGTAGTACCAGTGGAGAAGAATGTGAGTAATTTCAAAATCAAGATTAAATCCTACACTATTTAGTCATGTTCTTAAGTTGACATTAGGATAACCCAGAAGCATTTCAGTTGCTTAAATCCTTCTCTTTGAAGTTGGTTACCCCTTTGAATGTTTGTGGCTGCAATTCTTACCCCCTTAATTGTGCTTGGCATTTGTAGTAAGATTATGCAGTTAATGATTACAACTCTTGAACCCTGCAGATTGAAATGGGAGGCACCAATGTCAGTGTTGGATCCACCTCTTCAGTTTTGATGTTTGTATGCCCTATAGTTTCTCTATAATCTGTTAATCTTCATAAATTTTTTTTTTGGCAGAACTTTTGTAGGCATGTTTTGATTATTTAACATGATCAAAGTTCACTGAAAGTAGGCATATTTTGGAAGTCCTTGTATGTGTAGCAGCATTTGGGTATGATTTGGATTGTCATTAATACAGTTCCCTTATAGTTACCCTATAATTTCGCACAAGTTTCGCATTTCTGCAATTCTTATGCAGAAATGCATTTCGGTTGATTGTGTAGTTTAAGCAACTAAATTGTGGAGTTTTCAAATACACTGTTCAATATATAACTGTATCAACTTATGGTAGACTATTCTTTCTATGGTCTGAAACTTGCTCATACTGGTTCTTTTGCTCTCAGGGTTGCTATGTGTGCATTATTATAGGTTATTGCGCTGGAGGGGACGTGTAAGTTTTGTTCTTGTCCTGCAACTATACTTTATATATGTGGATTCATTTGCTTTGACATGAAGCCCTTCATGTTATTGGGCCACTGATGGTACTTATCTGTGTGGTACAGGGCAGAAGGTATAAAGAAAGCCAATGGTGCTCTTTTCCCAAAAGAGGTTTGCAATGGCTTGATGAAATGGGAGCTCTTCGGCGAATTTTTTTGATAGAAAATCATCAAACTTGGCATCTCATCACATTTCCATGTCTGCATGCCAAAGCCATCCACCTTGTGATCAGCCTTAGCACTCTTTGTTGGACTTCACTTGGACCAAGAGTTTGGAGCATGTAAGTTCCCTTCTACTTTCCACTTTTATACGTTATTTTGCAACATCAATTATGTTATTTGTAGCTCCTAAAACTTATAGACAAGTTGATTTTTTGTATATGGTAGTTGCACAGTTGGTCTTTTGTAATGTAAGAATGCTTTATTTATGATAGCTCAATTTGAAGATAAATGAAATGGAATGATTTGAATGAATAGATGATTCAAATGAATGGAATATCCAAGTGGTTTCATTTCCAGTAAATAGTGAATCCAAAATTGGTATTAATAAACCCAGGAACAACCTTGTCCCAAAAAAAATTGCAGACAACGGACTTCAACCGTTGTCTACGTGTTAAATACCATTGTCTACACTTTTTCTAGATAACGGTTCAGTAAATACAACCGTTGTCTATTCCTACATTAGACAACGGTTTTCTTGTAGCAATCGTTGTCTAATGTAGGAATAGACAACGGTTTTTGGTGTTGTAAAAAGGGGTAAGAATAGATAACTGTCACTTAGACAACGGTATTGCGAAAGAATAGATAACGGTGATTAGCCGTTGTTAAAGGCATTTTTTGGCCTAGTGCAAGTTTAGAGCAAGGCTGCCCTACGAGCCAAGGTGTGTATGGATACTTCAGGGATGAACCCCTTGCTGTTGATGCTAAAAAATGGAGTCAACGGTCAATGTGTGGAGTGGATCAGGATCGTGTCGAACTGCTTGTTTGGGGGAGGTAGGAGGCGAGCTCCAAGTGCCTTTGTCCGGCTCCAAGTTCGAAAGGAGGGAGATTCTGCTTCGGGTGGTGTCCGGAAGGAAGAGGTGTGTTACGTCTGTCCGGGGAAGGGAGCCTGTTCCCGGCCAAGAGCGAATCTGCACAGAAAATGAGTACGGAAAGAGCACTGGTGGGGTGCTGACCTAAGACCCTCCGATGCTTAAGTCAGCGAAGAAAGGAGAAGAGTCTTAATGGCAAGTAAAGGGTTTAGGTGAGTGAATTGAATACCTTTGACCCAAGGGGTTTTGACTTGTATTTATAATGAAGGGTTTTGATCTCCGAGCTACTTGTGATCAATGTGGGACAAGTCTCCCACATTGATCATTTTGGAGGCTTGTGGAAGCCTTAGATGTCTAGGGCATATGTTGCCTAATTTCCACCAAACTATGGGATGTTGCACGGACTTCGATACTCGTTGTATGGAGTGAGTTAGAGACTCTATGCGAATGTGGAAACAAGGTGGTCCCTAAGCATGCACTTGGACGATCGGATCAGTCTTTGTGTGGGGGCCACAAGCCTCATAAAGCGTGCTCTCGGAAAAGGAGGAATTGCCTAGGTGGCACTTCCTTAGAATGACATGTGGCCGGTTCAGCTATGGTATGAACACTTGCATCTGCTTCTTCCTTAGCTATTTGCATCAGGAGGTTTGTAGTTTCACTCTTGACCTTGGATTGGCTACCCAAATTCACAGTTCCAAATGGCCTTGGCTGAGTGTGGGTTGGCCTAGCATGAGCATCATTACATACTTATATATCTTGACTAAGCTGAGTTTTATTTTTGGCCTGCATCTTCCGTTGATTAGGCTTAGCAAAGCTGAGGACAACATCTTCTTTGGGATTCCACCTCTCCTCCTCAACAGTGGCGAGGAGACGAGACTTGTCTTCTTGACCAAATTATTGTGGCCACTTTTTAGGGTTGGATTTCTTCTTACCCTTCTTCATGACTGAGAAGAAAGTGATGAATTATTTCTTCTTAGTGGTTTGGTTCCGATGAAATGTGATCCACGGCTTGATCCACCTTGATTAGCTCTATGCCTCAGCTGAAGATATGGAGCTTAATTTTTGGATGCTCGGTTGAAGCCTGAACAACTACTTGTACATCCAAGTGCTCTATTCCCTGCCTCGTTGTTGGAAGCCTTGAACCCAAGTGTGAGGGATTGCTTGAGTACTGCCCGCTAGGGATGACTTGGACAAAGCCTACCCCCGCTCTTTTTAGGTTAATGATCTGCAGTTGTTCTTGAACCAAGGCATATCCTACACTACTTGAGGATTTGACACATGGGCAATGAGAACTGAGTGTGCTACTTAGGAGTGGAGACTCAGTTAGGGTGCGACCAAGGCGCATGATGTTCTCCCTATAGAGAGGATGTTCATTGGTAAGCCTCTTTTGAAGGCTTCTCATGCGATTGCATCATTGCATCCTTCAATGTCTGCTTTCTCAGTTTTAAAGCATTTAATGACATCCTGAAATGGCTCATTAGGATTCTTAGCTACACTGAATAGTTGGTTGGACAGCTTCTGGGCAGTTTTGTAGGTCGAGTATTCCATCGTAAAAATGAAGACGAGACCTTCATAGGTCTCGTCCGATATGTGAGCTGGAGTATAAAACCAATCTTGGGTGGAAGCTTGCAAGGTCAAGTTGAATACCTTCTCGGTGGAGCCCTCCATTCAATCTCATATGTGAATGTTAGTCATTGTAGCAGACGCGTATGTAGTTCCGTTCTTCTTTTCCCACTAAAATAGGCAAAACAAAACCAGTAACTCTTAAGTGGACATAAGCAGCAAGTGTATAAGCCTAATTAGCAGCAAAACTATCCTAATAAGGTGCCAACAAGCTTTTGCACCTAATGTTGGCCAAGGTACAAGCCAGTATAACTGAAAATATGAAGTCTCCCTCTTACTAACCTTTAATTAGAAATTCTCATCATATATAGGATGAAATTACTAAGAATATTTTACCCCTGCTATCATTTGTTAGCGCAATGCATCTTCCACATCTCCTTGTGGTCGGAGATCTCTGAGGCATCGAGCAAGTAACTTCTCTACATCCTCAACTTGCAGAGGTCTTGGCCTCCCTTGCCTTCGGTGATATGCAGCTGGAGGCGTGGCATGTCACTGCCAGTGTCGTCATCTTCTTTCTTCCCATCCGGAGACGAGGGGATTAGAGGAGTTGGCTTAAGAGTGGTCATCAAGAGGCGGTGACTTCTGTCTCCAATGGTGACTAGGTTCGTGGGAATCTTCCAAAGGACCAAGTCTTGAATGGACCGAGAAGTGGGGTTCAAGGTGTGAATGAATGCTTCATGAAGCCTCCCTTGCTTGTGATTCCTGGCATGATACTACATCCCTTTGGGAACCAAGATTTGAGTGGATACGCACAGATGGGCCCAATCGGGAGCGTACGCTCAGGAGTGGGCCTAGCTAGGAGTGTACGCTTGCTTGTGTTGCACTCCTCATAGAGAGAACAATCACCAGCACCTTCCCTTCTCGTCATCGAAAGGACCAATGCTCTTCAGTGGTCTCCTGGTTCGGAGATCCGACAACTGCATTCCGAATCAAGTTCGTTTGAGTCAGTTATTGGTTAACTAGCCTAGTTTGTTTGCTAGCCAAGCTAGTTTGTTGGTAAAGGGTTGCCATCAGGTTCGCAATTCAGCAGCATGTTCTTCATGAACATTTGGTCCATATAGACCCACCAAGCTTGATTCTAATGGGACCTGCACATCAGGTCTCGAGGAGGATTGGATCCTCCTCTCGATATATGCTCCTACCGTCGCAGCCACCGAAGAAACTGGGGTGGGACGGTCTCCTATAGGAGCAGCAACTTTTTTTCAAGTGATGGTCTCAGATCTCATACTACACCTTGAGATGTAGTTTGGATCGCCATGCTTGATGGATTGCATTGAGGGCCATGGTTGAAGCTCTATTTGGCCACCTTGCGATAGAGGCCATGGTGTGCTCTGCCATGGGGTTGGTCGCCAGGTGAATAGACAATGTGGGTTGCCAGTTGATAGGAAGCTAATGTTGGGGCCATGGCCCTATGATCTCGCGCTGCATCCATGATCTATATAGAAGTCTAGGTCCGGGTCTAGCTAGTTCTCAAAGACAGGGCTAACTAGAGGTGTCGCTTGATGGTCTCCACGCTAAGTCTCTTCACCTTCTGGTGCGGGTTTTGAAGGTTGGAGCCCTCGTCTAATCATCTCCAATAGCAAGTCAAGAAGGTTAGATATCATGTTTTTGCATAACCTGACGTGGGTTAGGGATGCTGGAGCTCTCATCTCCTCACCTCTCCGAGACTAGGCTTTTGAGCTTCGAGCTAAGCCTTGAGCTCTGAGATTAGACCTTCAGCCTTGAACTCCTTCTCAATAGTAAGTCCCACCGTCTCAATCATTGAAACTAGGGTAGAATGGCTTTTAGTAAGAGCAACTACCTTGCTTGGGGAAGTGTTTACGTCTCATCTCCTTTCGATGTGGGTCTAGGAGGTTTGAGCTATCGTCTCCTCACTTCCCGATATTGGACTTTTAAGCTTTGAGACAAGGCTTTGATCTCCGAGACTAGGCCTTAAGCACCATGTCTAGGCCCTGAACACTAAGACTAGGCCTTGAGCACCTTCTCAATAGTAAGTCCCATAGTCATAGTCGCCGAGACAATTGGGGTAGGATGACCTCCTATAGGAGCAGCTACTTTGCTTGGTCCCACCATCGCAATCATTGAGACTACTAGGGTAAGATGGCCTCCTATAGGAACAGCTAATTTACATGGTCCCATCGTCGCACTCGTTGAGACGACTGGGGTAAGATGGCCTCTGATGTGCAAATTTTGTCCACCTTGTTAAATGACAAACGAACCTGCAAAACAAAAAAAATGACATCAAAGAAATTGACTAACCCCGGTGGGGGATTTGCCAAAGGGCCTCTGATGCCTAAGTCATAAATGTATTCTTGAAACTTAGGAGTTTATGGAGGATTTTGTGATTACCTTGAATGGTGAATGTTTAGCTCTATTTATAGAGGTTGTGGGAGGAATATTCCTTTGGCATAGTCATTAAGAGCATAAAATGTGATTAAAGGCACTTTATGACTGTGTGATCTCCGAGGAAGCCTCCCGAGATTTGGTGGTCTCCCGAAGGGATCTTTCAAGGAGATGTGATATCCATAGTGATCTCCACTAGGTGATACTTGGACTCTGAATGACCTCTCGAAGACTGTTGATCTCGTGATCTCTCTTTGACCGAGATGATGGCTTAGCGGTTCATAATCTCCGTCAAGGGCATGCTGGTTCATTCTGGGTTAGAATCCACATGACGTGTTCTGATGGTTGAGACTATTTTGGGTTCCACAGCCTTCTATAGGAGCAGCTACTTTGCTTGGTCCCACCACCGCGGTCACTGAGACGACTGAGGTAGGATGGCCTCCCATAGGATCAGCTACTTTGCTTGGAGGAGTGGGCTTAGGCCCCACTACACCTTGGGTAACGGTTTGGACCGCTAGTGTTGAGGCATCAGAGACGTGAATTGTTGGTAGCATCGTGGTTAGGGCCACTCGGGGATTGGCGATGGGGTATGACTCCAAGCTCGCAGCATATGACACGTCCCAGGTTTTGGGGCACCGCAATCATCGCATTCCTTGAGGGGTGACCCTTCATATTCTTGCTCATTGTTCAACCTGTGCTTATCATGTTTGTTCAAGGACAAACCTTAAACAATGGTAGATTCGAAGAATGTCAGTTGAATGCAGATGTAGATTGAGTATTGCTTTCAATACTCAGATGTGGAGAGAAACTTGAGTATAACTCAAGCTTTTAATGAAAGCACTAATTATTTGTGCAAATTTCGTCCACCTTGTTGAATGACGAACAAACCTGCAAAACTAAAAAAATAACATCAAAGGAATTTACTAACCCCTGTGGGGGGTTTTGACACACCCCTACCCAAAAAGTGGGGCCCGGGAGTGCGGCCATCACCCCCAAAGAGTGACGAAGCCTTAAACAACTAAAAACGACAAAAACGGAAGAAAAAGAATACAATAAAATATCAGAGCATCTACAGCAGAAGGAAACAACACAACTACAACAGCCTCAAGGGAGAAACAAATAATTGTACAGCTTAACAGCGACCTGCCTGAAGGACAACGAAGAACTCCTACTCTTCATTGATGGAAATAGAGCTATCGGCAGATCTCAGTCGTCTCGGTGGTGCACTTCAGACTCAAATCCTGAGGGGGCGCAAAAACAAGGGTGAGTGGACGAAAAAAAGTCAGTGAAAAACGTTTAACAGATATGCCAATAACCCCCTCTGTCAAAACAGATAATAAAATAATACCATACCTCAACCCAGCCAACACGTACAGTAACTAACACATGAGGCAAACCTACACACACAAACCAATCATGTTGATGTCTGAAAATGGTTCAGGTCAACGGTCAATGTCAAGGGGTCCTGGTCGGACGAGTTTATGCTTCGAGGAGCTGTGAGGCTGGCTCCTGGTGGTGGTTAATGGCCAAGTTTGGCTACGATCTCCAGAATACCTGCACATGAAGGGTGAGTATCGTGGGCACCGGTGGGGTGCCGGCCACCCTCCGATGCTTAAGTCAGCGTAATGCGGATGTGGGTATAATGGCTAGTCGCCCATGTATACCTGATGAGGTGAAGGGTCCCTTCCCTGGCCGGGAAGGGAAAAGTCTAGAGAGAAGAGGATGATGATCCCCGCAAGTCCTCTTGAATGAGGAGAGTGGTCTCCTTATATAGAGGTGAGAATGCTCCAAGCCTCCCTTGTCCGTTGGATGCTTGCCAGGTGGACGGTCGGATTGGTCTCGATGCAAGTAGCCTATGTGGTGCCTTGTGGGAGTGACATGTGGATGGTTTGGGTATGGTATGAACAAATCCCAAAACTACAACGTGATTTCGACGAGGGCCATATCACCCGTCCAAGATATAATGTGTGGTCGAGGGCCATATCACCCGACCGTTATCTATTGGACGAGGGCCATACCTCCCAATCCAACTAGTGGGCCACTAACAGTACTAATATCAAACAAACATACCCAACAACAACCAAACAACAATTAAACAACAATAAGCCATAACTACCAGCATAACCATTTCTATAAACATAAGTATATATGAATATAAATATACGGAAAACATAGCACACTCAAACCACACTTAAAACCAAAACCTGTCCACTCACAATGACACTAGGTGATCATCGTTGTCCTCCTCTGCAGGCACGATTCGGTTATGCTGGTTACTCGGGATCTGATCACCTAACAATCTCAATAATCCAAAGTTAATAAACGAAACGTAACGAATAACCGAGAAACCCTACTTTTCCTTGTTTTGCTCAATCGGGGTATAACCGTATCTCGGATGGCAAAACAGAGTTCGCCATTGGATTCGGAACGTCGTTTCCACTCGGAAAAGTGGTCAGTCAACGCTGATCAACGGCCAGTCAATGCCGGTCAACAGCTGCTGATGTGGCGCTGACTCAGCGCTGACTCGGCGTCCACGTGGCTCTGACATGGTATCACACGTGTCGCTGACATTAGCACCGGCGCTGACTTCAGCCGCTAGGGATTTTCCAACCGATTTCCCCAAAACTCCAATTTCTTCAATACTCAACCAAATCAAGTGATCTTTATGTCTAAACGCATCTACGGAATGAGAGGAACTCAAAAATGGGGTTTTCGGGACTCACCGTCGCCGGAATCAGCAGGAAAAGACCCCGGAAAGTCGCGGATTCCGTTGAGCTCGTTGCCGGCGTTCCCGTTGGCTTTTGACTCCGATCCTTGGTGCTCCGGCTTCGTCTCGGCGAGGGGAAGGAGATGTAGGTGGTCGCCGGCCCGATCCGTCGCCAGCGAAGGGTCGACGGCGGTGGGAAGTTTCGGCGGTTTTGGGGCGAGTGCGGGTTTCCCTTTTGGGAAACTTGGGTTGGTTCGGGTTTTAAAACCCGGTTCCACCGACTTCCCAAAATATCAGCCCAACAACCACAAAAACGCTGCCACGTGGCAGCCCACTCACAACCCATAACCATTCTTCGTCTGTTACGGTTCCGATACAGCTCGGAATTCAATTCCGTCTTCGTGGACGCGCTCGTATCGTCGAGCTCTTCGCATCGAGTCCAATATCGAATATGTAAGTTTCTGCTGTTCACAAAGTCAACGTTTGACCATCTAAGGGCATTTGGGTTATTTCACGATATTTTGGGAAAATTTTCGGGGCGAGTCGTATCAGGTTTGCCAAAGGGCCTCCGATGCCTAAGTCAGAATTGTATTTTTGAACTTAGGAGGTTGTGGAGGATTTGATGATATCTTGAATGGTGAATGTTTAGCTCTTTTATACAAGTTGTGGGAAGAATATTCCTTTGGCATGATCATTAAGAGCATTAAATATGATTAAATTCACTTATGACTATGTGATCTCCGAGGAAGCCTCCCGAGATGTAGTAGTCTCGCGAAGGGATCTCTTGGCGAGAGGTGATCTCCCGCATGATGGTGGTCTACTTGGACTCTGAATGGCCTCTTGTGATCTCTCTTTAACAGAGATGACGGCGCAGTGGTTTGTAATCTCCATCAAGGGTATGCTTGTCCTTTCAGGATTAGAATTCACATAGCGCGTTCTGATTGGTCGAGATTGTTTTGGATTCCACATCGTCGTCGTAACTCGGCTCAACCCGCGACCTATTTCCCACGAACTGTACGTCCTCTCTGTCCTATTCGATTCAAGCCCCTTCCTCACAAGACCAAGTCTCTGATCTCCGTACTCAACTTTGTCTTCTGCAACCTCCTTGTGTCCCGACCTATTCGACGCTGCTCGTGCATCTATGGGGATGGTGATGAGGGTTTGGTATGGTTTCTTCCAACTCAATTTCGATTTTGAGTTTCTAGTTTTGGGTTTCGATGGTTGTGGTTGAACAAAACCAACCAAAGAATCAAACTTTACTTGGGTTCCTATCAATTTGAGTACTTTGATTGGTTTTGTTTGTGGATTCTGTGGTTTTGGGCTGGGGGTGGGGGTGGGGAAGTGGAGTCGAGATTCGCCGAAAATCAAAGATTTTATAGTGTGAGGTTCAAGTTGGTACCATATGTGAAAGTAGATGCCTAAATTAATGAAATCAAAATCTTGTGATCTAAATTAATGTTCACTCCCAAACTTCACTGCACAGACATGTGCGTGCATGAGCCTCTTTTTTATTCTTGTTATTGCAATGTCCTAGAGAAAAAAGAGCAAATTCTCCGGATACCCATATATCTTTTTTTTTTTTTCAAAAAGGGAATTGTTATTCCCACTCCTATTTTTACTATTAGCACTCCATTTCATTTTTTTAATTTCTCAAGGCTCTCCCACAAACACACAATTTCAATTTTTTAATACAAAAAAATAAAAAGAAATGTGATTAGTAAAAATGGGAGTGAGAATAACATATCCCTTTAAAAAAGGGGTATTCTATTGAATGAGCTTTTATCCAAATCAACTCCAGATCCTGAGTACACTTCACCTTTAATTACAGGTATTCAGTTTTGCTAAAAACAATCAGGCACCTATTTCCAAATTACCCTAAAGTTTAGAATTTAAATGATAGAAAGTGTAAAACAACCATAAGCGAGGGAAATATGATATTTCACCCAACGTCGTAATGTTCATATCATAATGTTACATACCTTCTATAGGGAAAGCTATGGCGGATCTCTGTCCCTCTATCTCTCTTTCTATGGTGTTTACCAAAACTGCTAGGCTAGAGAAGCAATAGCAAATATGTGTATGACCTGTGAAACAGCCCGGAGCTTGGCAAGGAGAATGAGAAAAACAAAAGAACTGTTATCAAAATTGGATGACGAGAGAAGCGAAGCAGAATGACATCAAGTGAGGTGGAGCGCCATCTGCTGGAGTAATATTTTCTTCTGAGATGCATTAATGATGCCCTTGCACTCAGCATCTAAAAAAACCTCGGTCATGATTGCAGCTGCGTGCCCTCTGGGCTCTTCTGAAGCTCTCCTCAACATGAACATCTGAAAATAGAACAAAAGAAAGAAAATCAAGGTCTATTATGTAGCAATTTACTGGTGGATATGAATTTAATTCTTCCAGTTAAAAAGAGAGGAAAGGGGAATGCTATGGGAGACAGGTCATAATATTTTGACAAAATATATTAATCCAAATCAAATTAAATGAATAGGAAAATTATAAAGTAAACAAACCACGTTAAAATAATGAAGAGAATACTTAATAGAGGGTAAAGTTGTGATCGTATGGTGGGTATGCTTATTTAAATTGGAAACTGACGAAAAGAGATGATTGGGCCTGTTCTTGAAAACTGTTTCATACAGAATATACATATGTACATATATTCACTCACAAATGCACATATAGGTATAGAATGGAGATCAAGAGTTAAAATCATTGACACTCGAACATCCTTTCAATCTCCTATATCTTTAATTGTTATGTCACCGATTACTTTATGGTGCAAGTGGAGTTTTGAGTTAAATGCAAAACAATGAAGAAATTTTTATATATATATATATATAATGCACAAGTTATACATCTTGGACAAATCCTGCTTGACCAAGCGCATTTGTGTGCCTCGAAATATCTCATTACAGGGTCTAGTTTAAAATCATACCTGCCCATGATGAGTTATCTCCAAGCAGCCAGGTTGCTGTATAAAAGGCTCCCCATCTATTTGGACTGGGAAAGGACTGGACACGTGTATTTTAACGACTTTCCCTTGGGCTAGTCTCCTAGCTTGTGAAAGTCCAACCTGCAGCAAAATAAGAACAGAGCATTAAGCAAGACTTTTATAACTGAAAGCCAAAAACTGGAGTACAAATGTGATTCTCATCAAATCTTTCACATAAAACCATCTTATAACACCTTTTCACAATGCATAATAAGACTCTACGCTCTGTGAAATGTTGTTTGGAACTTCTTCTCATTTCATTATGGGCCAATTTATCAGGCCAAAGTACCTCTACTCTCATTATTCTTAGCTTGGATCATAGCTCAAGAGAAGGTAAGTACTTGCGACTTGTTTCAGAAAAGACGACCCTGTTGGTCTCTTCTTGTAAAGTGTGATTTGCAAACGTGGTGCTGAAACTTCGGATTACCAACTGCGCCATTTACCCCAATTGCAATCTTCTGGTGGAGAAGATTGTATAGGGAGGCCAAAGTGAGTTTAAATTTTCCAGCTTCTTAAGCTGCATTATTCGGTGAGGGCTATATGTTCTATGATAAAAGAGGGATTTAGTGTTTTTTTTTAATCAGTGAAGGGTATAGTCTTAGGGACATGTTCTGTGAGGAAAGTTGATGGATAGGAATAGAACCATAGTTGAAGGAGCAGAAAATGAGTTCGCTTCTTCGCCTCACTATCTTCAGAATTTAGGGATAGTTTACTTTAGGATTCTTTTGATGATTGGAGTTCTGATATATTTTAAATTTCATTCATATAATGTTGGGATGTTCTAACTCTGTTCCCGTTCTCGCTTGTATAATGGACGACTATTTATCCCCTGTTTTTTAGAGCAATTGCGGTGGATAAGGCAACTGACGCAGCAAAACTTGCCTACATCGAATAAGGCAAATTTGAGCTTTGCCTTATTTTTAGCCGTAAGGCAAAGCTGCCATATTTTCATCCATGAGGCAATTTTTTTTATAGTTAAACAATATATCTCAACTATTATTTAATGTTTTTTTTCTACACACAATTGCTTTCTCACTATTTTCTTCTAACTAATTACAAATTATATCTTAACAAGCAAAATTAAATACACAAGTTTCATAATTAATTGCACAAAAAACAACCAAATAAGTGGCAAAATTGGGTGAATGAGTGAAATCAATAGGTAAAAAAAAGTGTGATGAATTAATTTTTTTGGTAGTGAAAAAGTTGTAGTAAAACATTTGTCAAATAAAACATCATTAAAGTTAAAAATAATTTGGTTAAACTAATATTATTTAGCTAATCATTTAATTAAAAAAATAGCTTGTGTGAATATTTTAATATCTCAAGCAATAAAATAGTAAGGGTTTTTAAAAGTGATCAATTTGGTACCCAGACTTTCAAAAACAAGACTTTGTAGTACCTCAATCAATTTTTTTTTGTCAAAATTCTGTTAAAATGAAAGATAAAATGGTTTTTTGATATTAATTTTTTTTTGTAAAATACCATTTTTGATCTCTCAATTTTGATATAAATGTGTTTTGATGGTGTTTCGAAAAAACAAAAATATGCATATGGCTATTGTAGAAACAATAGACAAATTAATTAACCAAAACATACTCGAACGTTAACAAAAATTTCTAGTATAAATTGAGTAATGGTAAAAGTCTACAATTAACAAATGATATGACAATCATATTAGCTCCAAATTGTTTAATAGTAAAAGTCTTCCATAAACACAATCCTAATACAAAAGTAGACTCCAAGTCTATCGAATATCATAGGAGTGGACAACAAAAATATCCATCAATTCATCTTCGATTAAGGATTTTTCTCTGAAGAAAATTATTGTCTTATCATGTACGACTTTCCTAACCTTAAATTTATATGGCGTAAAATAAACTCAATACCAGATGATTGACATAACATTTGTCAATGATAGACTTTTACCATTATTCAATTTATGCTAGAAATATTCACTTAATATCCCTTTTGCCCCTGCAACTCACTTTGAGAGACATTTTGCCCCCTGCAACTCATTTTTTGGGAAATTTTGCCCCTTTTGCTGTTAACCCTAATAGAACAGTAACTTTTGCTGACATGGCATGTCCACGTCAGCAAAAAAATTATTTTTAATTTTTTAAAAAATTTTTTAATTAATTTTTTTTAAAAAAAATTTTAAACTTGTTTTTCTAAAGTTGTTTAATAAATGGTACAAAACATTAAACCACTTATGAATTCATATAGCAATTGTTGTAAAGCATTAAACAACTTATGAAAAAAAAATTAACCAACTTAATAAATGGTACACATCAATAAACAACTTTTTTTGGTATCTTTTATTTTTCATAAGTTGTTTAGTGATGTGTACCATTTATTAAGTTAGTTAATTTTTTTTGGGAAATATCATTGGTATTCCACTTTTTTTCATTATACACTCCATCTATATGCATTTTGAAAAAAAAAAAAAATTGGAATAACAATTCCCTTTTTTTTTATAAGTTGTTTAATGTTTTGTACCATTATTAAGCAACCCATGAAAAAACAAAATTTTAAAAAAAGTTTTAAAAAAAAATTTTAAAAAGTTTAAAATAAAAAAATTTAATTAAAAAATATTTTTTTCTGACGTGGACATACCACGTTATCAAAAATAACTGTTTTGTTAAGGTTAACGGCAAAAGGGGCAAAATTTCCCAAAAAATGAGTTGTAGGGGGCAGATGGAATACAAATAAAATTGCAGGGGGCAAAATGTCTCTCAAAGTGAATTGCAGGAGGCAAAAGGGGTATTAAGTGAGAAATATTTGTTAAAGTTCGAGTATATTTCATCAATTAGTCTATTGTTCTATAATAGCCATATCCATATCTTTGTTTCTTTGAAACACCATAAGACACCTTTCTATCTAAGTTGAGAGGTCAAACATGATATTTTCACAAAAATTAATGTCAAAAGACCATTTTATCTCTCATTTTAAGGGATCTTTGACAAAAAGTTGATGGAGGTACCACAAAATTTTGTTTTTGAAATGTTTGGGTACCAAATTGATCACTTTTAAAGTTTAAGCATTATGAAGTCCAGTCATTGAAAATTGATGCATCATTCATGATAAAAACCCAAATAATAATATGTTTTTAACAATTTTGCTTTATCCACTGTGAGACAGATTTTCACTAAGGTAATTTTATAGGGCAAACATGCCACGTCAGCAATCAAACAATAAATTTGTCTTATGAATTTGCTCTAATAAAATGTATTGTTTCAAAAGGATAGGCAAGATGATACAAGCATAAACACAACAGACACTGGGAGTATTTCTAGTTGAAATCAAATCAACAATTCATTATATCAGGGTCGCATTCAAAACAGAAAAATTAGTGGATAATAGAACTAAAGCTTGACGCATCTTTGGGGACCTATTGATATGTAACTGATGTCAACTTTTTTTTTTTTTTTTTTTTTTTTTTTTTCTGGTACTATTAGGGATATTCTTGTCTAGCTTAAAACATAAGGAAAGGAAAAATAACAAGCGATTCAACAAACAAAAATGTATGTGCAAGACTTTCGTTTTGTCTCTTATCTCTTCAACGGATACTAAGGGGCCGTCTCATAACATATTCGCAGGGCATTTTCGCAGTTTATACCGGGAAAATGAAAAATGAAAAATGAATAAAATGAATCTGGCATTTGTAGATTTGAAATGCGTTTGGTAGTAAAACAGTAAAAATTTTAGCAAAAAAAATATAGTGAACATATGTCCGGTAGAAAATATGAAAATGACCACAACCCTTTTTTCAAAAGGACAACGACCACAACTTAATAAAAATCTTTACCTAATTTCTTTTTAGAGATTAGTAAAGGGGAATTGAAATTATTAATGAACACCTAGAGTATGCAAAACCCAATCCATCCTACGTGCTTTAGTCACCTAATAACACCATTCCGCAGAAACCTCTATCTCTTAGAAAAACCCAGCTCCCATCATTATTTTGTCTTCAATTACAACTTGAGTGGCCGATTGCCAATTCAACTACTTAAGCTAGCCAATGAAACAAAAAAGCTTCTTGCTTTTTTTCTAGTCTTTCTTGTGAGTTTTCAACATATAGCATGTGGAAGAATACCAGTCCTATTATGATGAGGTGGTCATGGTGGCCATTTGAGTATGAGCAACAACGGAGGCTGATGGTGGTTGGTAGTAAGGTGACGATGGCTGGGTCGGTGGTTGGGTTGGGCGACAACGGAGATGACAACAAGAATGGTAAGGTTGGACAGTGGCAGCGCTAATGGTTCTTGGGTTTGGGGCGACGATGACATGGTTGGGTTGGACATGGACGGGGTTGGGTTGATCAGCGACTGCAATGGGGGTTGGGTTGATCAGCGACTGCAATGGGGGTTGGGTTGATCAGCGACTGCAATGGGGGTAGGGTTGGGGGGAGACGATGACAGGGTCGGTAATAAGCGAATACGTCGGGGCTGGGTTGGGTGGCGACGGCGACAGGGCTGGGTTGGGCGGCGACGGCGACAGTGTTTGGCGGTGGCCTCAATGTTGTGGTGGTTGGCATGGATAATGGTCTTGGAAATGGGTCTGAGAATGGTTGAATTGAAATTGTCCACATTCCTCTAAAAAATGCTGAAAACATCAAATAGACATTTTCAACTTTCATGCGCTAAGTTCGAGAATGAAAATGAATTTCATTCTCCGCATTTTTGCAGCCGTTTTCACCTTAACTTCACCATACGCGTTTTGAGCCCTTTTCATTTCGGGAAAAGGAAAATGGCCGGTAGAAAACGTTACGGAACGCCCCTATGTAACACAAGCCAATCACACGGAAAATAGAACCAGAAAACAAGAAAAGAAGATAGAGATTGCATATAAAGCTTCCATGACAAACTGCAGTAGAAAAAAAAATATACAAATTTCACAAACCTGAAGTTTTCCAAGGTGCCAAGCTCCACATACACATACCACTTCAAGCATATTGTCATGCATGCACTGAAGACTGAAGTCATCATCATGCTCAATATCATTTTGCCAAAGATTCACTCCACCCATGTAACTGCCAATGTTGAGCACAATTAGACCCTCAGAATCCTGGATGCAGAAAAACAAATATGAAAAATTGAATCACTTACAAAAATGAAGGATAGCAAATTCAAAAAGAAAACAAAAGTTTTGATCAATGTACACCTTTGGAATATCTATGTCTTTCCCATCAACTTCAAGCCATACTTGCCATGGTAGGTCAGCACAAGTTCGGTCCATTATATCTCTGGCGCCTTCTTTGGCATATCGTAATTTATTAACAAACTGTTCATAAAGTGACATCAGTAAAAATCATAGAAATAAATAAAAAATACCAAATTCTTTCTATGATTAATAAGCTATAATTCTCACAATGTAGAAATGTATTCAGCCAAAAGAAATTCCATATCCAAATTTGAACTGAGGGCCAGTTAGAAATTCATATAAAAACAAGTGACTCTCCTATTGCCTATCTTGTCTGCAATTGAAAACTCAATAATCCACATAGGAAATATTAAGAAGAGAGACATGCATTCGGAAGATGAAACAAATGAAACGGGGATAGTTTAAAAAAAACTTAAAATCAAATAACTTGAGCTCTAATTCCAAAGCAATACAGCTACCTGACTACTGAACTTTTCAGGATTTATTTCCCGAGTCATATGAAATTCATATGCAACCTTCGCATCACATCCAATACCTTTAACAGACAATGAGCAAAGGTCAAACAGATAGCGCAAACCATAACTAGATGATAGTAAGTTCAGAGAAAATACCTAAATAGTTCATCATGAACTTGGACTGCACTTTACCCTGCTCAACTTCTGATTTAATATTTACCTTCCAGCGGTCAAGCATTGTAACTACAGCTTGGTTGATGTCATGCAACAGAGTGGTCAAGCCACCTTGCTCATCAACGGTAGAGAAGCCTTTTCCCCATTGCAACACCCGTGACAAATCATTTCCTGTGCCAAGGGGGAGAATAGCAACAGGTGGGGGTGATTCAAATTTGTGCCTCTCGATCGCATCAAGGACCCATGCAACAGTGCCATCTCCACCACATACCAAAACTCTAAAATATTGCACATCATTAAACAATTCCAAACCAACCTCAGGCCCTTGGGAATAACTCAATTCAAAGACCTGCAATTTAAAAATAGAACTCAGCTACTTGGCTATTTACTCCTAGAAACCATGATATGCATAGTGCAGAAACATGTATATCCCACCCATAACAATTACCGAATGCGAATATTGGTTATTTAATGATGGAATATATCTCCTACCAAAATGCTCAATAGCTGTCAAAAAAATTAACCTGCTCGTAATGTTGGGAAACTACAAAATTCTGGATCTAACTTGAGAGTTTTTATCATTCTGCATTTTCCCTTTTATGATGATTTTAACCCTTGCATCAAGCTATTCTTATCCTTTCTTCACTAAGGATTCCTCTGCAATATAGATTTAATACTGTAACAGCTTGGGAGTTTAAAACCTTTAACTTAGCAAGTACATACACAGAAATATCAAACTCAAGGTAGACTACAAGGACACCAGAGAAAAATAATGGATTTCCTATAGGTCGACAAGTATCCCGTCAGATGCCAACGACATTCAACTCCATCACTAAAGTGTTAGTAGTGAACACTTAACAGAAATAATAGAACCTAAGAAGAAAGTTAACGACTGCTGTGATTAGCAAGATGAAAATTTATGTACTAACTACAGCAGAAAATACATATTCATTCGCTTAGAACTCAGGAACTTATAGCATGTACTAATTACAGCAGACACTAAGTTAGCCAGTTCAAATTCCTCTATTTTTTAGGAACGAGAAGAGAAGATTTGAGCCTAGTAGTTGGTGGATGCCTATGTACCAAGAACACTAACACGGAAAGAGAATATTAGGCGTCGATGCTCTTCTTCTCAGGTCCTTTTAAGATGATCTACAGTAATAATCCATCAGAGTGACTGAGGCTAGAAAGGCAAAAAGGTTACCTGCACAGGATTCAATAGCATGTTCAGCCTTCTCCGTAGAGGTGCCCCATGTTGACCTCCACTCCTCGAATTGATAAAGACCAAAAGAGGTCTTGCATCATGCTGCAAATCAACCAATTTATATTTCTTAACTTCACCACTGGTGATAATTCCACTCTTTCGATGCATAAATCCATCATGATTCCCCTTGACACTCATTACTTTTTCATTCTTCTTCAAATAGTCAAAACTCTTCTCACTACGGGATTTCTTCATACCAGTAAATCCACTGAATGCATACTCCATAGGTGGATCAGTGGCAGAGTTGCTATTAGGTGGCTGGCGAATACCATGCTTACAACGCTGGCGCTTTCTCCTATACTGGCCACGAACAGATGAGGTTATTATCTCATCTGTGATTGAACTTAGTATTCGACCTCCGTCCTCTTTCACACACAGTGGAGAAATGATAAGCCTCCTAAGATTACCAAAATCGCAAGCATCTCCATATTCTTTTGCCATTTTGTTGTGACATCTGACATGTATGAGGCGCTGACACCATAGGCAATGCCATGTAGGAGAAGCATCAAGGAAAGGAACACCACATGGCTCATCACAATAAAAACAGAAGGCGGACATCTCGGGATTATCATGCATATTAACCCATCTTTCTGACCAGTGGTGCCGAACATGGGTAAAACCAACTTGGGCCACACACTTGCAATCCTTTACTGCATACTGAGAGCAATAAAAATGAGCTGCTACACCACAAACAGAGCAACGATGGACAGGAGTGCGGTACGATGCTTTTGTACCTAGGTTATGAACAGAAACCAAGGAAGTTAAGCAAACACAACATGTGGATGGTTGTTCATCATTAGTAGTATCTTCCATCCACGTATGATGCGACAGAGGAACCTTGAGCTTCTTCCAGACTTTCTTCTTTGCTCTAGCTGCAGCTTTAACCCAATTTAGAGAAGATCTTCTCTGCCATTTAAGAAATGCAAAAATGATAGCTACAAGCCCAAATGACCCAGTGAGCACCCATCCGAAGAGAAACAGACCATAATCATCAGAACCAGTAACGAACCTTGCAAGTGAAATGCCCAAGTCAACCATCATAACCTAAAATTTTCACTTCTAATATCGTTGGCGTCTTGTCCCTGATTAAAATACTGTTCCTTGTCTTGGATTAGAAAATGAAATTGTTCGGCAACATATAGATTGTGTATAGAAAACCTGATTGTAAATAGGATTCATTTAAAAGAACCAAAATGATTAGCGTGCAGAGAGAAGATAAAGTAAACAAGGCATGAATGTTAAATTCCCAAATGATAATATGATGCATCAGATTAATATACTGTAAAATGGTCAAAAGCATAGCAACTGGTGTAATGGTCAAAGTTAATTTCTGAATACGCTTATAATAAAAGCAACCATAAATCTAGTCGATCCATGAGTACCTCTCATGAAGAGACTGGTAATGATGTTCTTGAAGTAACAACATTGAGAGCAAAGATGGGCAGGTGCAGAGGAATTTCATGTGTTTCGGCACAGCTCTACCAAATTACCAGAGAATTAATGATCAATAATATCAAAATTTTAACCATCGACTTCTTCTGTTCTCAAATCCGGCGGTATGCAAAAATATACGACTATCCCCACACCCATATCCAGTAAATTACCTTGTGCTAATTATAATAAAGTGTAGGATTTTCCCCATCAACAAATTCAAGCAAAAAATTCCATTGCAATTCAAAAGGTGAAACGATGAATTCAATTCATAACATTACTCTATTAGTGTAACAGTTGCAAGCCACAATTGAAATGGCAAACATTGAGTAAATAGAAATCAGAACATGGTATATAATGCCAAGTCAATTGTCATACAAAAACAAAAGGAGTGCGATCTACTGTCTACAACAACATGGAGGATGTAATTCAGAATAAAGCAGTCCAATTCAGATCTAGACAAACAAGAGAGAGAGAGAGAGTAAATTTACCTGAAGATGGCGAAACCCTAAGAATTGAGAGAAATTGAATGCGACTCCTTCCGAGAAATTGGGTCGAAAATCCAGATGTGAAGAAGAAAGGGGAATGGAATTTACATGTGATATTACGACTCCGTTATTAACAATAGAAGAAAGAAAAGGGCGGGATTTTCATCACTCCCCTACGCAACAAACACGGCTTTGGCTTTTGGCTGGCTTTCGGCCTGGCCTGGTTCCTCTCCTCCTGTAGGAAACGCGCGTGTATTTTTTCACTTGAAATTTACCGTCTCTTCTTTAAGGCCACCCCACCTTCCCCGTTTAATATTGGACTTACCGTCTCTTCTGAGGTAACTACTTATCGAACGTGTGTATATCATTGGCTCCATTTGCATTTTCCCTAGCTAATTTTAGTTTTCAAGAATCACATCCCCGATCTTGGAGGATTATAATCATATTGCCTAATTAATGAAAATTTTGTCTTTTATCTTAAAAAAAACATATATATAAAGGAGAAACATGAAAAGAAGTTGAAGTGGTTAAATTTAATTGAGACTCAGAAATTGCCATTGACATCCATAGCCACTGGAAAAAGACAGTTTTGGGAAAATTGGGGCAAAACAGTGAATGTGACTTTCAAAACGCTCATTTACGAAAATGTCCTAATAAGTTAAACAAAAGAGAGACACATGAGGTAAATAAGTAAAATGGACCTAAGATCAGTCTCCTCTTTACTTCTCACGTTGAAAAGTAGCAGTTCACAATCAAAAGCCATCTTCCATTCATACCAACTTCTGCAACAATGGGCGCCGTTAAGATATTCTCTAATTTGTTCGTTAGAACCCATGGAGAAGCAACACCATTGTATGTGGTTGAATTATCCAATTCAATACCAATTGGGTAAGTCCGTGGTCTTTTGTGACAGCTGTAGTTTGTTTTGTCAGATAGTTGATCAAATTTGTACCTCACCTTCAATTACGAAGCTATATATTGAATTGAGTTTGGGGTCATCCCCATGAATTTGGATTTATTTGGTTGTTTTTTTACTGTCTAGTCCAAGTATGCATTCTCAAGTGACGAACGAATCTACATATGCACACAAATTAACGATTTCAACCTGGCCAATTCAGATATGCACATGCCGCGCGATTTCCATAATTTCTTATCATCCTCTTTCAATTCTAACTTTCATATGAATTTGGTCATCTCGACAGTTTTCATCTCATATTTTATTATTTGGTTGAGGATTTGATGGTGGACTAACAATTTTGTGGTGATTGACAACATGTATTCTTTGGTTTGGCGTGAGTCAAGTTCCTCGGTTGATTAGGAATTGTAAAGTAGATGGGAAAGTCTTAGTTGTACATTACTTGTGTTGATGCCCAAAACTGGCTCGGGTCAACGGTCAATGAAAGTGAGGGTGATCCTTGTTCGGATTGAAGTGTATGCTTCCGGGAGGGCCCGGAAGGTGACTGTCCGGAGAGGTGTGTCCGGATGAGGAGGGATGTCTTCTGCCTTGACCCAACCGAGGGCAGAAAGGGAAGATGACTTCGGGAAGCCGCTTCGGGGAACCTGCACAGAGGAAAGGGTAAGCTCGAAAGGGCACCGGTGTGGTACCGGCCTAGACCCTCCGATGCTTAAGTCAGCCCGGGAAGAAGGAGATCTCTAGCTTGAGAGAGAATCTGAGAGAGAGGTGAATACCAATAGTTGGGGCTTGGCCCAGGACCCCTTGTGTTGTGGAGGTGGCCTTGTATTTATATAGGAGGGTGATGGCACCCTTGTAATTAGTGGCAATGTGGAGGCTTGGTGTCATCAAGGCATTGGATGCTTAGATGGGCCTTGTCTCCCTTGCTGGGCTTCTAGGAGCTTTGATGGGCCTCTGGGGGCCTTGTTGGTGCAGTCTGGGCCTGAGTCGGCATGAAGGTAGACTTCTAGGGGAAGGGACTTCCCGGAAGGGCTTCCAGAGGCTTCAGGGATTGCGGGGGGATGCGCTCCCGGAAGAGAGGAGTTGTCCGAATAGCTTCCTTTCCCGAGTGACATGTGACCGGTTCGGGTATGGTATCAACATGAGTCCCCCAAGTCGTCGGTCAAGAGTGCTTTCTTGGGCGGGGACTTGCGCTGTCGCCCGTATCGGTTGCATGTCACTCGGTGAACCGATGTGGGGTAGGTAGGAGTCCCCCAAGTCCCCGGGTAAGGAAGCAGGAGTGCGATGTGCTCAGTTTTGGAACTGTTGGGAGGGTCTAGTCATCCGGGCGTGTGCCGGGTAGGTCCGGGCGCTGGGAGGTGCCGGGCGGCGGAAAGTGCCGGGTGGTGCCGGGCGGTGCCGGGCGCCGGAAAGTGCTGGGTGGGCCGGGAGCCGGAAAGTGCCGGGTGGAGCGGGGAGCCGGAAAGTGCCGGGTGGTGCCGGGAGGTGCCGGGCGTCGGAAAGTGCCGGAAGATGGCTCCAGGATGTGTCCGGAAGATTTGCTCGGATGGTCCCGGGGGTGACCAGGAGGGTGTCTTCCGGGTGATGATCAATGGGGATGTGCGCTCGATTGATTTCCATAACCGGGTGCCCGGTTGATCCGGAAGCTGCACCCGGGTTTCGGGGGAAACGGAGGGGGATGCCCTCAATTGGTTTCCATAACCGGGTGCCCGGTTGATCCGGAAATGGCACCCGGGTTTCAGGGGAAACACGAGGTTGATCCCTTGATTGGTTTCCGTAACGGGGTGCCCGCTTGGCCATCTGAAATGGCACCCGGGTTTCAGGGGAAACACGAGGTTGATCCCTCGATTGGTTTCCATAACCGGGTGCCCGGTTGATCCGGAAATGGCACCCGGGTTTCAGGGGAAACACGAGGTTGGTCCCTCGATTGGTTTCCATCACGGGTGCCCGGTTGATACGGAAATGGCACTCGGGTTTTGGGGGCCTGAAGAGGCTGTCTCCTCGTGGTTTTGTACCGGGGCCTTGACGGAGGTGGCTCCCGGGTTTTTGAACTGAGGCTTACTGACGAGGTCTCGGGTTTTGTACGGGGGCTTGAAGAGGCCTCTCCTTGTTCGGGCCTGAAGAGGCTGTCTCTGTTTTGGTATTTGCGTTCCGGGGCCTAGAGGCTGCACCCGGGTTTTGTCCGGGAACCAAAGAGGCTATCTCTGGGTTTTGTCCGGGGCCTGAAGAGGCTGCATCCGGGTTTTGGTACCGGGGCCAAAGAGGCTGTCTTCGGGTTTTGGTACCTGGGCCTAAAGAGGCTGTCTCTGGGTTTTGTACCGGGGCCTGAAGAGGCTGCACCCGGGTTTTGTGAAGTCTTACCGGGCAGTTCAAGGTATGGGGGACAGACCCTTGCATGACCTCGAACACGAGGCGTCCTTGAGCTTCGGGATGGTAAATTGGCCAAACAGTCGTTGGTAAAACCATCTCCAGAAGGGGAGCTTGATCGCTCGGGTCCTTCTCCGGGGAGAATGGGAGGGACGGTTCTCCGAGAAGGGGGAGCTTGACTGCTCGGAACCTTCACCGGGGAGAACGGGAGGGTCAGTTCTCCGGAAGGGGAGCTTGGTCGCTCGGATCCTTCTCCGGGGAGAACGGGAGGGTCAGTTCTCCAGGAAGGGAGCTTGGTCGCTCGGATCCTTCCCGAGGGAGAACGGGAGGGGCAGTCCGGAAGGACGATTCTCCGAGAAGGGGAGCTTGGTTGCTCGGATCCTTCTCCGGGGAGAACGGGAGGGTCAGTTCTCCAGGAAGGGAGCTTGGTCGCTCGGATCCTTCCCGGGGGAGAACGGGAGGGACAGTCCGGAAGGACGATTCTCCGAGAAGGGGAGCTTGGTTGCTCGGGCCCTTCTCCGAGGAGAACGGGAGGGACAGTTCTCCAGGAAGGGAGCTTGGTCGCTCGGAACCTTCCCGAGGGAGAACGGGAGGGGCAGTCCGGAAGGACGATTCTCCGAGAAGGGGAGCTTGGTTGCTCGGGCCCTTCTCCGAGGAGAACGGGAGGGACAGTTCTCTAGGAAGGGAGCTTGGTCGCTCGGAACATTCCCGGGGGAGAACGGGAGGAGCAGTCCGGAAGGACGATTCTCCGAGAAGGGGAGCTTGGTTGCTCGGATCCTTCACCGGGGAGAACGGGAGGGGCAATGCGTGAAGTGCCGGAAGCGGGCGCTTGGGTGCGCGTAAGATGGTGCACGATGTAGCTGCGAGTGATCGCACGGGGTGATGCCCGAGGTGCAGGTGTTGCAGTGGTCGCGGGGTGCTACGAGTGCTACATCCGGGATATCGTCCCCGAGTATGTAGTGATTCCGGGTGCTGCGGGTGCTGGATGTTGCATCGTCGCGGTTGCTGTGCCGCGAAATGTAGTCCCCAAGTCGCTCCGGGATGCAGTGTTTCCAGGTGTTGCAGCGCATTTCGGCATCGCGGGATGCAGGAGGGTGCAACGTCCGGGATCCAGCATCCTGGTTGCGGAGACCAGGAGTCCGGAAGGTCCGGTTGATGGCTTTCAGGTGGAAGTGCCAACTTCAAGGAAAAATGTCGTCCTCGGGCGCGGAGCGCGAGTTCACTGGTGTTGCGCGAAGTGTTGCGTCTGCGATGCAGGGCGCAAGTTGTAGTGGGAAGTGGATGCGGAGTCCAGGATGCAGTGCACGAGTGTTGCTAAGATCACAGGAGTGCGTAAGGCTGTGAGGCCAAGGTGTTGTAGCGTCATGATAGATGCATCCGGGATGTTGTCTCCGAGATGCGATGACGCAGGTTGCTGCGGAGCCTGGGTGCAGGAGTGCGCGATGCCGGGGGTTGTGCCAAGTGCATTTCTTACTTCAGCAATGCTGCAATGTCTTCGGGGTCATGTGACTTGAGCGACCGCGGGGTCAAGAGGATTCGAGGGCTAGCATGATGCTAGGAATAAGGCACCGAGGGCCATGGAGGCCGGTGTAGGTGTGCGAGGAGCGCTCCTGGTGTCTTGCAAGAAGGGGTGAGAGTGTTGCTGAGGGCGCTCTCGGGTGCGGGCCTGAAACTGCATCAGGTATCCGGATGTGTGCGCAGGTTGCAGATAACGCATGAGTCCCCAGGCGTCCCCGGGTACTCACGCGGAGCCGTAGCAAGGGCGCGGGTTGCAGACAACGTGGGAGTGCGCGCGAGGCAGGAGACAAGATGATGCGCCGGTAAGTAGTGGAAGTCCCCGGCTAAATGCGGATGTAGTGGAAGTCCCCGAATGAATGCGTTTAGGAGGAGATGGTCTCACTCAGTGGTAAAACACGAGGGAATTCGGTCGATTCCCACAGACGGCGCCAAACTGTTGATGCCCAAAACTGGCTCGGGTCAACGGTCAATGAAAGTGAGGGTGATCCTTGTTCGGATTGAAGTGTATGCTTCCGGGAGCTGAGAGGCTAGCTCCGGATAGTGGCTTCCGGGAGGGCCCGGAAGGTGACTGTCCGGAGAGGTGTGTCCAGATGAGGAGGGATGTCTTCTGCCTTGACCCAACCGAGGGCGGAAAGGGAAGATGACTCCGGGAAGCCGCTTCGGGGAACCTGCACAGAGGAAAGGGTAAGCTCGAAAGGGCACCGGTGTGGTACCGGCCTAGACCCTCCGATGCTTAAGTCAGCCCGGGAAGAAGGAGATCTCTAGCTTGAGAGAGAATCTGAGAGAGAGGTGAATACCAATAGTTGGGGCTTGGCCCAGGACCCCTTGTGTTGTGGAGGTGGCCTTGTATTTATAGAGGAGGGTGATGGCACCCTTGTAATTAGTGGCAATGTGGAGGCTTGGTGTCATCAAGGCATTGGATGCCTAGATGGGCCTTGTCTCCCTTGCTGGGCTTCTAGGAGCTTTGATGGGCCTCTGGGGGCCTTGTTGGTGCAGTCTGGGCCTGAGTCGGCATGAAGGTAGACTTCCGGGAAGGGACTTCCGGGGAAGGGACTTCCGGGAAGGGACTTCCGGGAAGGGACTTCCGGAGAAGGGACTTCCGGGAAGGGACTTCCGGGGAAGGGACTTCCGGGAAGGGCTTCCAGAGGCTTCCGGGGATCCGGGGGGATGCGCTCCCGGAAGAGAGGAGTTGTCCGAATAGCTTCCTTTCCCGAGTGACATGTGACCGGTTCGGGTATGGTATCAACAACTTGAGTGTTACGCCTTGTAACCTATATGAGTCCTCCCTTGTGAGAAGAATAAAGGTGAAACATATATTGAAAACCCTAAATATTTTGACTTGGCACCAGAGCCAGAGATATCCGAAAATAACCCTAACCCTAGTCGTCTTGTGCGGCTGAGAAGATAACCAACATGGCAGGAGCCGATTCCGTCCTTACGCCACTACCAATTAAGTCAAGCGAAACTGGTGAATCCGCCATAACTACTACTACCCCTTCCTCGTCGTTTTCACCACCACAAGTGGTGATTACCGGCAATGATAACTTTGCTGCTAGTCTCAGATTCAAGTTGAATGGTGCCGGAAATTATTCAATTTGGGCTCAGATGGTGGAGATGCATGCGATAGGCCAAGACAAGCGCGGTCACCTGACCGGCGCCATATAGAAACTTGCTCGGGATGCGCCTGGCTACTCGAAGTGGGAAAGAGAAGATACAATCGTAAAAGGATGGATGATCAAAACCATGGAACCCAACCTGATTAGCCTCTTTATCAGACTACCTACGGTTAAAGCAGTGTGGGATTCTCTTGAGAAGATGTATTATGATGGATCAGATTTGTCAAAGATCTATGAGTTGCGATGCCAAGCAATGAATATCAAGCAGAGAGGAAGACCCGTGGCTCTTTATTACCAAGAGCTTAAAGAAGTATGGTAAGAGCTTGATGTAAGAAGACCAAATAAGATGCGTGATCCAGATGACATGAAAGAATTTTTTGAGGTGGTGTCGATTTCCTAGCCCGCCTTGATGATGTGTTCGATAGGATTCGAGGTGATCTTCTGAGGATGACACCGTTCCCACAGACAGAAGAAGCATTTGGTCATGTTCGAAGGGAGGATCAAAGATTGCAGACCATGCGTGGAGTTAAGGGGAGGCGGGGGGGGGGGGGGGGGGGTGGTTTGTGGGGGGGCGCGATGTGCCAGTAGCTATGTGTGGAGGTGGAGACATAGGGACTGCTATGACCTCTCGAGTTCCTCATCCTCCTCGCTCACACTCTTCAAGTTCCACCTATGTTCCTCGTAAAAATAAAGGATGACATGAAGTGCAACTATTGTGGCGGTACCCTACATACCGAGGGGAGGCGGTTCCAAAAAAAAGGGAAACCCGGGAGGGTTGGAAGAAGAAGAAGAAAAAAAAAAGGGAAGAGAAAACAAAAGAGAGAGGAAGAAGGAAAGGAGGGGGGGGGGGAGGGGGGGGGGGCGGAGGGAGGGGGGGAGGAGGGAGGGGCGGGGGGACGGAAAAAACAGAAAAACCACACACGCCGCCGCACGCCGGCCCCCCACGATAAACCTACCACACCCACCACACGAACACACCCAAGCACCCCCTGATGTTATTTATTTTATACTCGCAAGTGCACGAGTCGTATTGTAGTACGGACATGCAAATACAAGGTCGATCCCACGAGGAATTATAGAGTTAATCTAAATACAACTTATTACTTATGCACCTATTAAAAATAGTGTATAAAAAGAAACTTGTTTGTTGGTTGTGATGTGAACATGTGCTAAATGAAATTAACATAAATTTGAATGCCGAGTGTCCAAGAGTAATCAAAGAAATTAGAGAGAAGAGATCGAGGAATCAATGGAAGAAAGACTAGGACTTCGATTTCATCATAACAATGTGATTCTATGCCTTTAGATAACTTAAGATAAAGATTCAATTTAGTTTCTAAGATTCGTTCTTATCTACTGTATGAGAAGCCATTTTTTGTGGTCATTCTTAAGTTTCCTTATTTTGCTCCCTAGTCATTTTTTGTGATCAAGTTTGCAAATAAGAACTCATTAAGTACAAGAAGAACTTTTAAAAACCAAGAGTGTTTAGGCATTTTTTGTGCTTCAACATTTTCTCATTCATTCACTAGAGCGATATAAGATTACCCATTTTTTGTGGCCTAATCTTACCTCATTTATGCAAATCAATTAAAGGTGATCAATCAATAATGAGTGCATAATATCATGAAGATCAATGAATGAAATTAGAAACTTGAATTGATATGAACTTGTTATTTAAGGCATAGAATCTTTATGTATAGGCTACATCGAAATCCTAGATATGAATTTAGCTCCCCATAGTGCAAGTAAGCATCTTTAAATTATACAATACAACAAGCATAATTGAAAGAAGTCACCGTATGTGGAAAGCTATGATGAACAGTAGCTGTGATGGAATAATGATGAACGGAAGATGTGGTGGAATGCTCCTCTCTCAAGCTTAACTCACCTTCTTTGTGTTTCCTATCTTCTCAAGTGTTTGAAGATATGAACCTTGAATTGGTGTGTGAATTCATGTGAAAAATTGTGTTTTATGAGAGGACCTAAGCCTTCTTTATATAGTGTGTGAAAGTTGAAGTAGATGGCAATGCTTATTTTACCAAACTCCTTCATCTAACCATCTTCATCTAATTATCTTCATCTAACCATCTTCATCAAACTATCTCCATCTTATTTTCTCATCTAACTTCCAAAAGATGCCATTGTTTCCCTCATACAAAATGGTTGGTTGGACTTGAAATACCAAAAGTTGTTTGCCAATTTTCGGAGTATATTGGGCCATGAACTTGGGTCTCCGAACATGGCTGTGTTTATCACGCGAATCGAACAGTCCTCAGTAAAATGGGCATAACTTGCACCTCAGGGCTTGGATTAGCAAACTGTAAAATGCTACGGTTAGGTAACATCTGTATCTTTCTAGCAAGCTAAGCCACATTATCTGGTTCTTCCTGTGGTCTATTTTATGTCCGATATTGTGACATCATTGTGCAGAAACTGCAGTTTCAATTTGAAACTTCCCTTATGTTGAATATTCCTGCACACTTGCACAAGATGAGTTAAATGCAACCAGTTTGTGCTCAAAACACTATCAAGAATGTAGAATTGGGTTGTATAAACATAGTATAAATATGAGTGATCAAATACCCCCAAACCTAGTTTTTGCTAGTCCTCGAGCAAATTGTGAAAGAAAACATGACATAACACACAACCCAAATAATAACATGAAAATTTAATGAGTGCTACTTTCGTAAGCGATACGATTGCACTGAGCATGTGCAACAAGCCTTAAAACCCCTAGGTGTCCCTAGTAGGAGGAGTTGTGTCTCCTGAGGGTTTACCTAAGTACGATACCCACAAACGCTTTCTGAAAAACAAGTTTATTAGAGCAAATAATGAATAAACTAATAAAAACCAAACTGTGCACAATCATACTTCAAAACTAATGAGCTGCCAATATAAATCAATTGCATCATAGTGAAATCTGAACTGCCGCTACTCATAGAATTATCATATATAGACAAAATTAGAACAATAGAGTATAATAGCGCAAATAGTTCACACCTTATTCTTAAGATAGCATAGATTACAAAGCAAGTTCTAATTCTGAAGAATAGCCAAAGTCAATCCTAAGCAAATGCAATCCAGTCCAGCATGTTTCAAGTCAGCTTACCCCTTGCTCACAAGATATACACTCGAATTTTGCACTCAAGTGTTTATGGTTACTAGTCTACGCTCAAAAGATCATTACATGAAGTATCTACCATAAGCTTGCATATTGACCAATCTCCATAAATCAAGAATTCTCAGATCAAGTAGGCCTTTCTTTTTGTTGTAATGGGCTTAGGGTCAAGGTTAAGGAAAAAGGTAAGGATATGACAAAGATTCACTGGTATGGATAGAGCATAATATTGAAGTAAAGATATATGCTAGCGTAAAGACATATACGCACACATAGAAAAATTTAAGCATTGAAGATTTCAATTTGTTGGCCCTAACTTCATTTTACACATGTACACTTCATGAAGAATCAACATCTTTTTTTTTTTTTTTTTTTTTTCAATATGCATTTATTTCTCAAGCTCCATTCATCAGAGAAATTCCCCCAAACCTGAATTATTCAACCATGTCAAAATGACATCATATCTTATTACAAGTATTTACCAGTGAATCAGGTAAGGTAATGTATTTAAGCTTTCAAGGTAAGTCAATATAGTGGTTTCAAGAAAGAATTGGCTTATTTAGGCTCAAGAAGTTTACTAGGGAATAAATTTAGGAGACAGGTATATATGGCTAAGGTGATTAAATCCTAAGACCTACAATCACTTCTGAGAAGTTGTATTCTTGATAAAATGTTCCGAAGGGTCTCCAGCAAGTTCTAGAGATGCACACATGTAAGATAGCACACATGAATAAGAAAGAGTATGAAAGAGGCATACACTTTGTATATATAGGCTCAAAAACTCGCATGGATGAGGGTTCAATCAGGTTTAGCATGCTGTGATGTTTCACATTCAATTAGTATAAACAAAGTCTATTATACTAAATCAGGTCTGCATGTTAGATATATGCTATCAAAAGAATAAGTAGGTACTGCACACATTATCATACTTTTCTCACTCAAATCATGTTATATCAAATCCTTTTCAATTTGTATGAAAACATTAATAGTATGGCAGTATGTGATGTAATGCAAATATGGCAACACTTTAGTAATGAATTAACAATTGCAACATAACATATACATCTTATCAGTAAGCTAGATCAATACAAAACAAATTTAAGCAATTATTATTATTTTTTTTTTTTTTTTTTTTTTTTTAGAAACTTGAATATTTACAATACAAACTGAATTTTAATACCCCCAAACCGAAACCAAACATTGTCCTCAATGCTTACAAACTCAAGATATATATACAGTGTACAAAATCACGCTTAAATCAACAGAGCAAAAACATGAAAAGATGTACCTGGCGTTTTGCTAGGCGCTTTGGAGTTCGAGCATCGCACTTATTGCGCCTGCTATCTCCAATCGGTTTAAATGCGGGTTTGAAAAAGCAAATCTGGGTAAGATTTTTTTCTGGTTTCCTCGTTGGAAGTGTAAGGGCTCCGCATTCTATATATATATATGGTTTTGATGGTTTGTGCCTCACACATCCTCCCCTTATGGCTCCATCTCCAAGCACTCCTCTAGATTTAAGTCTGAGACTTTCTTTGAGTTCATCGGCATCATCATCAGACTCTTATCCGCCATCATCAACAGACTCTGATCCGCTACCAGCAGCCCCACCTCCATCACCAAACTCTGATCCGTCATCTCCAAACGCTGTTACCATTGCAGCCTTACCACCATTGACAAATGCGCTATCTGCAATGACAATTGTGCCACCTGCAATGACAATTGTGCCACCTGCAATTCCAACAGGAATAGCACCTGCAATTCCAACAGGAATAGCAGCACCAACCATTTCGACAACTGTGTCACCTGCAATTCCAACAAAAATGGCAGCACCACCACCATCAGCTGTGCCACCTGCAGCACCGCCCGCCTTGCATTCACTGCTGGAGGTGTGGTCATATAGGGATATGCGGTCGCTAGAAGCTAGGAGGGCACTTGCACAGTTGTCTGATGAGCAGGTCATTCAGCAAACCACGCAGCTGCTTACCCAACTTTCATTTGCTACTGCAATTCTGGGACAGCGTCTCAGAACTCGTGGAGCAGAGGTGGAAGGCCTGAAGAGGAAAGCGACGCGGCTGCAGGCAGAGGTAAGGCACTGGAAGAATAAAGCGAAATGACTCCGGCTGAGCGTGAATCAGCGGCCAGAGAGGCTGGCCTAGCTTTGAAAAAAAAATCATCTGTGGTGTGTTTGCTCTACTGTTTCTCACTTCTTTTTTTTTCGTTGTTTTGTTTTGTTTTTATGTTTTTTTTATTTTTTAATGCAATTTTCCTTTCTGTCATGATCCTTGGTAAAAGAGCAGTGCTTAAACATAAAGACAACAACAATTAAAATTTATTCAAGAATAAACTCACAAAGCGTAAATCACACAATTAAATGAAAACGGAAATGAGAAGAACACAAAACCTGATTGGGTTGCCTCCCAAAAGCGCTGTAGTTAACGTCTAGGCAAGACGCATTGCCTCCCAACTAAGAGGTGTTAAACTCCATGATATCAACATCTTGCCCTTGCAGTGTATCCAAGTATGGTTTCAATCGATGACCATTGACTTTAAAAATTGATCCATCCTTTAAGTTCTCAATTTCAATAGCCCCATGTGGAAAAACTTGCAACACACGAAATGGACCTGTCCATCTAGACTTTAGTTTTCCTGGAAAGAGATGCAACCGAGAGTTGTACAGCAAAACCTTCATGCCTTGTGTGAATTCCTTCCTTTGAATGGACTTGTCATGGTAAAGTTTGGTCCTTTCCTTATAGATTTTTGCATTCTCATATGCTTCATTTCGAATCTCCTCAAGCTCATTCAACTGTAGCTTCCTTGCTTCTCCAGCTTCCTTGAGATCAAAATTAAGTCTCTTGATTGCCCAATATGCTTTATGCTCCAACTCCATAGGTAAGTGACAAGCCTTGCCAAAGACAAGTCGGTATGGACTCATCCCAATTGGAGTTTTGTATGCTGTTCGGTATGCCCATAATGAATCGTTTAACTTTACCGCCCAATCCTTCCTGGTAAAATTAACTGTCTTCTCCAGAATTCTTTTAATTTCTCTGTTGCTAACCTCAACTTGGCCAGAAGTCTGAGGGTGGTACGCCGTCGATCTCCGATGTGTGATGTTGTACTTCTTCAGTAATGCCTCAAAAGGTTTGTTACAGAAATGACTACCACCATCACTGATGATAGCTCTTGGCGTTCCAAACCTTGCAAAAATAACATCCTTTAAAAAATTCAGCACAACTCGAGAATCATTAGTTCTGGTGGCGATTGCCTCCACCCATTTAGACACATAATCAACAGCTACTAGTATATAACTATAGCCAAAAGATGAAGGGAAAGGACCCATGAAATCGATACCCCACACATCAAAAAGTTCAATTACTAGGATACTGTTCAGTGGCATCATGTTCCTCCGGCCAATTGTTCCTGTTCTTTGGCACCTATCACACTTAACACAAAAATTAAATGCATCTTTGAATATTGAAGGCCAAAAGAAACCGGATTGCAAAACTTTAAGAGCAGTCTTTTTAGCACCAAAATGTCCTCCACATGCTAAATCGTGACTGAATTTAAGAATGCTCTCTTGTTCAGTTTCAGGAACACATCGTCTTATGATTTGATCAGGGCAATGTTTGAACAAATAAGGCTCATCCCAAAAGTAATGCTTAATGGTGGCAAATAATTTCTTTTTATCCTGTGAGGTGAGTTCATTTCTAATAACACCACAAGCCAAATAATTAACAATATCCGCATACCATGGCTCAACTTCTCTTGCAGAAAAGAGTTGCTCATCAGGGAATGACTCAGCAATAGGTACAATACTATCACCTTGTCCATTCTCATCCACAATGCGCGATAAATGATCAGCTACAACGTTTTCACTCCCTTTCTTGTCCTTAATTTCCAAGTCAAATTCCTGCAACAAGAGAATCCACCTAATTAGACGAGGTTTTGCATCATTTTTAGTTAACAAATACCTTAAAGCTGCATGGTCAGAATACACAACAACTTTAGATCCGATGAGATACGATCTAAATTTTTCCAATGCAAAAACTACTGCAAGTAACTCTTTTTCGATGGTGGAGTAATTGAGTTGAGCATCATTGAGAGTACGACTGGCATAATGAATGACATGTGACTGTTTATCCACTTTTTGACCTAAAACTGCACCAATAGCATAGTCAGATGCATCACACATTAATTCAAATGGATATGACCAATTTGGTGGCATCATAATAGGAGCTGCAGTTAATTCCTGTTTCAATCTCTGAAAGGCAACTAGGCATTTATCATTGAAGTTAAACTCAACATCTTTAGCCAATAGATCACATAATGGTCGTGTTATCTTAGAAAAATCTTTAATAAATCTTCGATAAAAACCAGCATGACCTAAGAAACTACGCACACCTTTTACCGAAGTAGGAGGTGGCAGCTTTGCAATAACATCTATTTTAGCCTTATCAACTTCAATACCTTTATCAGAAATTATATGCCCTAAAACAATACCTTGTCTTACCATAAAATGACTCTTCTCCCAACTAAGAGTGAGGTTTGTCTCTTCACACCTTTTTAGCACTAAGCATAAATTATCAAGACAATTATCAAATGAATTTCCATAAACAGAAAAATCATCCATAAAAATCTCAATAAACCTGTCAGTCATGTCGGAGAAAATAGACATCATGCATCTTTGGAAAGTAGCTGGAGCGTTACAAAGTCCGAAAGGCATTCTTCGATATGCAAAAGTACCAAATGGACATGTAAAGGTTGTCTTCGCTTGGTCCTCCGGTGCGATTGGTATTTGATTATAACCTGAAAAACCATCCAAGAAACAATAGTAAGGATACCCTGCCAAACTTTCAAGCATTAAATCAATGAAGGGTAAAGGAAAATGGTCTTTTCTACTGGCAGCATTAAGTTTTCTGTAATCAATGTACACACGCCACCCAGTAGTCATCCTTGTTGGTACCAGCTCATCATCCTCGTTCTTCACAACTGTTATGCCTGACTTCTTCGGGACAACGTGAATTGGACTTACCCATTTGCTATCTGAGATAGGGTAGATAATACCAACATCAAGCAGCTTCAAGATCTCTGTACGCACGACTTCCTTCATGTGTGGATTCAATCTTCTTTGAGGCTGGCGTGTGGTTTTGACATCCTCCTCCATCAAAATTCTATGCATACACATAGCTGGGCTAATCCCTCTTATGTCAGCAATGGTCCATCCTATGGCTGACTTGTGTTCTCTCAACACTGTTAGTAACTTTTCTTCCTGCAAAGGTGAAAGATCAGAAGCTATAATTACTGGGAGTGTATCATTTTCACCTAGAAAAGCATATTTAAGAGTTTCTGGTAATTGTTTAAGCTCACGTTTAGGTGCAGAAACAATGGAAGGAACATGTTTGAGATCTGAAGGCTCCAAAGATAATGTAGGAGTGTCTGGGGAACATGGGTGCGGGCTGTCCAATGTGGCAATGATATCCAAGACTTCCTTATCATCATTTTGATCATCGTCTCCCAATGTCAGAGCTGCACCTAGTGCATTTTGTGCTTCTTCCTGTAAGAAATGAGAGGAAACAAGAGAATCCAGTGCATCAACTGTAAAACAATCATGTGAACTAGAAGGTAGCGATAAGGAATCAAACACTTTGAATTTCACAGTTTGCTCTAGGACTGTCATGGTGAAAATTCCATTCTTTACATCGATCAAAGTGTTTGCAGTTGCCATGAATGGTCTTCCCAACAAAATAGGTAGCTCACGATCATGTATGGGGGAATCATCCATATCTAGTACTACAAAATCTACAGGCACAATTAGTTTATCAACTTGAACTAAAATATCTTCCACTATACCTCTTGGATATTTGATAGATCGATCAGCAAGTTGTAAAGTCATTGTGGTCTTCTTCACTTCCCCCAAACCTAATTGAATGTACACCAAATATGGCATCAAGTTGATACTTGCTCCCAAATATAGCATTGCCTTCTCTGCCTTCTTGTTTCCCACTGTGATGTCAATGGAAAAACTTCCTGGATCCTTCAGTTTAGGAGGTAACTTTCTTTGAAGAACTGCACTCACATTTTCTGAAACCATTACTTTCTCATGAGGTTCGTATTTACGCTTATGCGTGCTCAATTCCTTGAAAAACTTTCCATAAGCAGGCATGTTTTTAATTACATCAAGCAAAGGCAAGTTAACATTCACTTTCGAAAGTATGTCAAAGATTTCAGAAAATGACTTATCCTTTTTATTTTGATTTAGTCGGCCCGGAAAAGGAATTGGAGGGACATAAGGTTTCTGAGACTTATGGAATGTGAATGACTCGGACTTGTGCTCCACTTCTGAAGGTGAAGCTTGTCCAAGTTGCACAACAGGTTTGGTATTGCTACTGGAAGCAATCTTCTCAGCCTCATTTGAGTCCTGAAGTCCTCCTGCATTCATATTTGAATCATCAGTAATTTCTTGGTTAATTTTATTATCAATTATCTTACCACTTCGTAGTACTGTGATTGCTTTAGCTTGCTCTGATTGGCTTGGGAATTTTCCCGCTTCTTTGTGACGCAACGCATCTGTAAGTTGGCCAACTTGGATTTCAAGCTTTCCCAAGGATGCCAAAGTTTGGTTCAGCTTCGCTTCTTGATCTGTAAGAGTTGTGTCGTGCCTATCCATTCTAGCTCTACTTTCCTGCACAAACAATTTCAACGAATCTTCCAAGGAAGAGCTGGAAGAGCTTTTTGTTTGAAAATGTGGATTCAATTGATTTTGGGGATTGCTCCATGACAAATTGGGGTTATTCCTTGAGTTGAAATTATTATTTGAGTAATAATCATTTCTTGGCCTTGAATTATATGAATTCATCATATTAGCTTGTTCTTGAGAATATCCTGGAAAATCAAGACTAACAGGACAAGACTGAGTAGCATGACCAGAATTATTACAATGAGAACAAACCTCAACCTGTGCCACAGAATTGGCACGTCCGCAGAGCATAGCATCCAACTTTTTGCTTAGGGTTGCAAGTTGTCTTGCCATATCATCATCTCGGCTAAGCTCATGCATTCCAGAACGCTTGCCTCGAGCATCTCTTTGTTGTGAATTGGATCCAAGCATCTCATAGATCTCGTAGGCCTCCTGGGGAGATTTTTTGAACATCGTTCCTCCGGCTGCATTATCTGCAATTGATTGACAATGTTGAGTTAAACCGTCATAAAAAAATTGTATTTGTAACTCTAAAGTGTAACCATGATGAGGGCATTGAAGTAGAAGCATTTTAAATCTCTCCCATGCTTCATGGAATGGTTCACCATCAGCTTGAGCAAATGAGGAAATTTGTCGTCTGAAAGCTCCTGTCTTCTGATGTGAATAAAACTTTTCCATGAACTTGTTGTAGATTGCTTCCCATGTATTGAGTGATCCTGGTGCAAGTGACATTAGCCATAATTTAGCCTTATCCTTGAGTGTATATGGGAAACATCGCAGTTTAAGTTGACCTTCATTCACCCCATGCAAAGGAAAAGTACTAACAGTAGCATAAAATTCCTTAATGAAACTTAAAGGATTCGGTTCGGTTACCGTACCTAAAATTCGGTTACCAATACCAAATATTTACCAAATTAAAAAAAATTTCAATACCATTACCGTACCTAAATATTCGGTTACCGATATTTCGGCTCGGTAAAATCCGGTTCGGATTCAGTCGGTATTAGCCATTTACCGAATTTATTCATGAACTTTTTTTTTCCTAAAACAATTCCATAACTCTTTCTTCATACATTTTATCCAAAAAAGATATTCAACAACTTCCAACTTGCAATTTATGCATTGTTGTTCAAGGGTTTGGCAACATAATCAAGTTATAAAATCAAACTTCAAATTCAACAATGTAAATAAGCAACAACAAGCAAAAAGTCTTACACAACCAAAGTTAAGTTACAAAAACATCAAATTTGATTAGAGTTTTTTGCTTAATTCAAGAGGTAGAAAGTGAAGATCATCAACGTCTAAGTGAAGTAGAGGAAGCACCATGAGCTCTAGATGATGAAGTTGAAGATGAACCATGTATAGAAGGAAGGGCCCCGGAAGTAGAAACTCTTGGAGTTGGAGAGGCAAGTGAAGACATAGAACTACTAGGTTGAGGAGAAGGAGGAGGCATTTGAGCTTGAGTATTAAACCAATCTACACATAACCAAAATAACCCACAATACAATTAGAAGTTAGGAATACATAATAATATCAATGTTAGGAATACTTAATAATATCAATGTACATAAAAAAACAAGTACGTGTCTTACTTGTTTCAATTACTTTGCCCTTTTTTATTTATTTGGGTGTGAATTAATTATCATAAAGTATATACATATAGTATATATAGTATATTAGTATTCTATTCTTACTTATATTAACATATTTATACATAAATTATTCATAGATATTTATAAAATAAATAATATTAGTGCCGGTAATTCGGTTTCGGTATACCGAATTTTTTAGAATATGATACCATTTACCATACCGGATTATTCGGTTCGGTACATAAATCGAATATTCGGTTCGGTAAAAATTCGGTTCGGTTTCGGTTCGATTTCGGTTTCGATTCGGTTTTCGGTATAGAAATGCCAGCCCTAACTGTTGGTGGCATAAGATGGTTTGTTACATTTGTGGATGATTGCACTCGAATGACATGGCTTTATGTGATGAAAAATAAGAGCGATGTTACCTCGATCTTTCAGGTATTCTGTAAGATGGTCAAAGCACAGTATGCCTTGGATATCAAGGTACTTCGTTTTGATAATGGTGGGGAATATGTTAACTCTGATTTGTCACTGTTTCTTCAAACACACGGCATTGTCCATGAAACAACTTGTCCTCAGACACCCCAACAAAATGGAGTAGCGGAACGCAAGAATCGTCACATCCTAGAGACCGCTCGTGCTCTCCTAAGTGGTGCATCCGCACCCCAGCACTACTGGATTGATGCAGTCACTTATGTTGTGTACCTCATCAATCGGATGCCATCTAAAACACTTGACTTCTGCACACTATTGGCAGCCTTATCTATGTACACTTACAGAAGAATCAGAGAACTAAATTGGACCCTTCTGGGATTTGCCCCGTTTCAGAAGGGATGCAGGTGCTATCATCCTCCTACAAAGCAATCATATGTGACTATGGATGTGACCTTCTTAGAGTCTGAAATGTTTTTCTCTACCGAAGCATCCAACCTTGCCCTTCAGGGGGAGAGTGAACATCTTGAGGTCCACGTTGGATGGAAATTTTGTCAGATGAGATCGGAAGGGTGGTCATAAATGAAGACATCAATACGGATGACGACGACGTAACAGGAAGCGTTGAGGATCCTGAGCAAGCTAAACAACCCCTCAAAGATGCCGCAAACCCTACTCTTGTTCCACCCGCCAATGATGCCGAGAATGATGTCCTTGAGGTAAGTAATTATAGTACTGTTGATGTTGTCCCTAACCCAGTTGGTGTGTCTTATCAATTGCCTGATAGAGTAAACAGAGGGAAGCCGCCAGAGAGGTATACACCGCCGGCTGCTACAAAGAGCAGGACAACCGGATATCCCATTACCAATCATGTCTCATCCCACAAGTTGTCGTATAATTATCAGGCGTTTGTAAACCAAGTTGGCTCTATATAGATCCCACATAGAGTTGATAAGGCATTGTCAGATCCCAAGTGGACCGAGGCGATGAATGTAGAATTGGAGACGCTAAAGAAGAGTGAGACATGGGAGGTAGTATCCTTACCTGAAGGGACGAAACCTGCTAGCTGTAAGTGGATATTTACTATAAAGCATAAGCCTGATGGTACGTTGGATAGATATAAGGCGAGGCTGGTTGCTAAAGGGTACACTCAGACATACGGGATTGACTATCAAGAGACATTTGCACCGGTTGCAAAAATGGATATTGTACGGGTTCTCCTTTCACTTGCAGCTAATTTAGATTGGTCTCTAAGACAATTTGGAGATCTAGATGAAGAAGTATATATGGAGTTTCCTCCAGGTTATGGGGTAGCGGGCAAGAGTGGTGGAGTATGCAAGCTGCGTAAAGCCCTTTATGGGCTTAAACAGTCACCTCGAGCGTGGTTTGGAAGGTTTACATGTGCTATGAAGAAGTATGGGTATCACCAGAGTAATTTCGACCACACGTTGTTCCTGAAGCATCAGGGAGATAAGGTGACAGCCTTGATAATTTATGTTGATGATATGATCTTGACCGGCAATGATACAGAAGAAATACACAAGTTACAGGAACAGTTGGCTACAGTGTTTGAGATGAAGGGTTTACGTGGTTTGAAATACTTCTTGGGGATTGAAGTGGCCCGGTCGGAAAAAGGGATTTTTCTGTCACAGAGAAAGTATGTACTTGATTTGCTCTCAGAAACTGGTATGTTGGATTGTAAGCCGGTGGAAACGCCAATTGAGGTAGGACATAACTTGGGACTGTATCCGGATCAGGTTTCGGTGAACAGGGAGAGATATCAGAGGTTGGTTGGGAGGTTGATATATTTGGCGTATACAAGACCTGATATTGCGTATGCAGTCAGTGTGGTCAGTCAATTTATGCATTTAGTGAGCGAGGATCACATGGCGGCATTTATGCGCATTCTCAGTTACCTTAAGTCGGCACCCGGAAAAGGGTTGCTGTTTGTTAAATATGGGCACCTAGAAGTTGAGGGGTATACTGATGCTGATTGGGCAGGAGATTGAACTGACAGGCGCTCAACATCTGGGTATTTCACATTTGTTGGTGGGAACTTGGTTACTTGGAGGAGCAAGGAACAAAATGTGGTATCTAGATCAGCAGCTGAAGCCAAGTATAGGGGAATGGTGCAAGGGGTGTGTGAGCTTCTGTGGCTACGAATGCTGCTGACTGAGATCGGATTCGAACCTACAGAAGCTATGAAGCTGTATTGCGATAATCAGGCAGCCAGAGATTTAGCTGATAATCCTGTGCAACATGATAGGACGAAACATGTGGAGGTGGATCGACACTTTATTAAGGAGAAGCTAGATGGCAAGTTAGTATCTGTTCCGTTTGTTAAATCTGAGGACCAACTAGCAGATATGTTAACCCATGCGGTCACTAGCAAAGTATTCTATGACTCACTTGAAAAGTTGGGCATAGGTGATATCTACGCTCCAACTTGAGGGGGAGTGTTGGTGTGAGTCAAGTTCCTCAGTTGATTAAGAATTGTAAAGTAGATGGGAAAGTCTTAGTTGTACATTACTTGAGTGTTATGCCTTGTAACCTATATAAGTCCTCCCTTGTGAGAAGAATAAAGGTGAAACATATATTGAAAACCCTAAATATTTTGACTGTGAATGCTATTACATTTGCATAGCAGCCTTTCAAGGTATCGGCTTACTTTTACGAAGTTGATTTCAACCCACTCAAGAATTGAAGTTTGCACTAGGCTAGGAAATAGAATAAATAACACTTGAGAGATAATGATATTTTTGCACATTGTTATCCTTGTACATATAGAACAGTTAGGTCAATTTCTGTTATCTATACAATGTACATACACAAATCAAGAACAAAAAATTAGGATATAACGGTTTTGAGACAAAGTGTTGTCTGATACACATGTGGAAAATTATTGGTTAAAATTCCTTCCATGTCCACTTTAATTTTTCACCCTCCAAGACTCTTTCTTCTTTCTCTTCTGTAAAATTATTGGTTAAAATCCCCTCCATGTCTACTTCAATTACGACTTCATCTATTTTGCAGGTTGTATTGAAGTTGTTACAGATGAAAAAGGAAGGAAAAAGGGTTGGAGAGCCTAGGGCTGGCATTTCTATACCGAAAACCGAATCGAAACCGAAACCGAACCGAAACCGAACCGGATTTTTACCGAACCGAATATTCGATTTATGTACCGAACCGAATAATCCGGTATGGTAAATGGTATCATATTCTAAAAAATTCGGTATACCGAAACCGAATTACCGGCACTAATATTATTTATTTTATAAATATCTATGAATAATTTATGTATAAATATGTTAATATAAGTAAGAATAGAATACTAATATACTATATATACTATATGTATATACTTTATGATAATTAATTCACACCCAAATAAATAAAAAAGGGCAAAGTAATTGAAACAAGTAAGACACGTACTTGTTTTTTATGTACATTGATATTATTAAGTATTCCTAACATTGATATTATTATGTATTCCTAACTTCTAATTGTATTGTGGGTTATTTTGGTTATGTGTAGATTGGTTTAATACTCAAGCTCAAATGCCTCCTCCTTCTCCTCAACCTAGTAGTTCTATGTCTTCACTTGCCTCTCCAACTCCAAGAGTTTCTACTTCCGGGGCCCTTCCTTCTATACATGGTTCATCTTCAACTTCATCATCTAGAGCTCATGGTGCTTCCTCTACTTCACTTAGACGTTGATGATCTTCACTTTCTACCTCTTGAATTAAGCAAAAAACTCTAATCAAATTTGATGTTTTTGTAACTTAACTTTGGTTGTGTAAGACTTTTTGCTTGTTGTTGCTTATTTACATTGTTGAATTTGAAGTTTGATTTTATAACTTGATTATGTTGCCAAACCCTTGAACAACAATGCATAAATTGCAAGTTGGAAGTTGTTGAATATCTTTTTTGGATAAAATGTATGAAGAAAGAGTTATGGAATTGTTTTAGGAAAAAAAAAGTTCATGAATAAATTCGGTAAATGGCTAATACCGACTGAATCCGAACCGGATTTTACCGAGCCGAAATATCGGTAACCGAATATTTAGGTACGGTAATGGTATTGAAATTTTTTTTAATTTGGTAAATATTTGGTATTGGTAACCGAATTTTAGGTACGGTAACCGAACCGAATCCACCCCTAGGAGAGCCTGCCATGTGCCAGACTCTAATTTGTTCATACCATACCCGAAGTGGCCACATGTCATCTTAAGTAAGTGCCACCTAGGCAATTGCTCATTTCCCGAGAGCACGCTTTACGAGGCTCGTGGCCCCCACACAAAGGCCAATCCGACCGTCCAAGTACATGCTTTGGGACCATCTTGTTGCCACCTTCGCATAGAGCTGCTAACCCACTCCATACGACTAGTATCAAAATCTGTGCAACGTCCCAAAGTTTGGCGAAAAATAGGCGACTTATGCCTTAGACTTCAAAAGCTTCCACATGCCTCCAAAAGGATCAATATGGAAGACTTGTCCCACATTGATCACAAGTAACTTGGAGGTCAAAACCCTTCACTATAAATACAAGTCCAACCCCCATGGGTCAAAGGTAATCAATACACTCACCGAAAACCCTTACTTGCCTTTAAGACTCCTCTCTCGTTCTCCGCTGACTTAAGCATCAGAAGGTCTTAGGCCGGTACCACACTGGTGCCCTTTCCGCACTCACTTTTCCATGTGAAGATCCCTTCCCGGCCGGAGATAGCATTCACTTCCCCAACAGAGACAAAACGAAGCAGACCTTCCCCTTTCCGGATCCCGACACTTGGACCTAGCCACGTAGCTCCCCAAAACTAACAGATTGACTCGATCCTGACCCACTTCATACATCGACCGTTGATTCCATTTTTGAGCATCAACATAATTCGATGGGAACGTTTTGGATTTGGGCTGCCGACCTTCTTCAACCCCAAAAACACCACAAACCACCACATGCCACCATCGCTAGCCGCCCTTTACCGGCGATGTTTCGGAAGAACCAACCCCAAAATCTACATCCTCGCATTCTCACTAACACAACCCAAGCGGTCTCAATCTCTAAATCGAAGTGGATAGTTGCCGGCAGGCTAAAACACCGATTTCCAAATTTTATGACGTAATTCCAACCGTTTTAGTTAGAGGTAAGTGTTGACAGTTGGTTTAAACGATTCCATGGTTTGAGTAGATACTTTTAGACATAAAGATCATAAATTTTGGTGCTAATTTGAAGCAGATCAGAGTTTTTGAAGTTCGTCTGAAAATTCTTAGTTTTCGGCAAAAATTTCCATTTTCTGGCTAAAGCGAAAGAGAGTACGACCATACCCCTATGAACTAGACCTCAAGCCTCATTTCGTTGGATTCGTCTTGATGTTAGCTACATTTTCCAACCGTCCATGAGCTCATCGCAGCTAGTGACTTTTCCCGACGCAGTTTCCGGCCATTTCCAGTTAAGTTTCGTGAAAACAAAGGTATATTCATAATCCTTTTTTCTTGGGCTTGAATTTTGGATTTTGAAGGAAATCGATTTTTGGGTCCCAATTGACCACCGATCAACGATAGTCAATGGCAGTGACACTTAACCGCCAGCTTCCGATGCAGTTTTACATTCTGAATGAATCTACAAACCATGTTTAAGCTGTATGTCGGTACAAAACTCAGATTAAAGAAAACCGAGGATTAGAGTTTGGTTGACTTTTATTATGATTTGACTAACGGGGTTGACTTGGTGAAAATTCCAGGTAGCCGAATGTGCGATGATGGTCGTGTCAAGCTTTGTTGGACGACGACGATCATCACGAGTACTGTGAGTGGATGGTTTTGTTTTATGTTATGGTTTTATATATATTGTCGAGCTACAAATCCATTTCCTATTTCAGTATTACATGTACACTTAGTATCACAAGTAAGTTTTTAGTACCTAGTCAACGGCCGTAGGACATAGATTTCACGTTTGTTCACTCGTACCAAAGACCCCATTTGCTAATTTCACTTTCCGGTGCAAGCTTTCCTGCGAGGTTCGAGGGCATTATGGGTGGCACGTGATTGTAGGTACATAAAGCTTATTATTTATATGTACAAGCACGCCCTCTCACGGTTCTATGTATTGTGTGTGACGTACTACGGGTACTTGCCCTTCGCAGTTTGAGGGTATATTGTATATTGCCTCTGCGTGGTTCCAGAGGATACTTTGAGCTGTCGTATACTATATCTACCATGGGTTTTACATAGTGCAGGTTGTCAATAAGGGAGGTATTTTCAAGTAATTCCCTCTACTATAACAATTAGCACAAACAAAATCACACAGATGACCATCATTGATGTGATGAACCTTGACATTTGGATTGTTTTTTATCTTGAAAAATATCACGTGATCAACTTCTTGACAAAATAAACTTGTGTATACTTGTTATTTGTCCAACAACACTCAGATGCTATGACAACTTAGGTCCTGAATGGAATCAGTGAAGTTTGAAATCCGAAAGCTATCCACAAGTACAATTTATTGAATCTAGCATTTTCTAATGCATCAGTTAAGATGACCAGTCAAGCAGATTTGTCCAGATTGCATGTAATGAGTTTGATACGTAAATAAGTCTGATTTTAAGTTTAGTCAAGTTTTTAACAATACACAAAGATAGACACGAGATTTTGGTGCCCAGAAGACCGGCCTTCCACTGAGAAATCGCAAAAGATGCCCAATAAAAGATTTCAACCAAGCTCAATATATATGTACCTAACTTAGATGTAGCGGTCTCTTGTGCGGCTTCTCCTCAGTCACTTCAATTCCATCGGATCCTCGCTTGGTCAACACGTCATAGGGACATACACATGTATTCCTAATACGTGGCACCGATGTATGTATACAGTGATGATATATGACCAGTCACAGACGCTTTTGTTCATACCTTACCCAAACCGCCTACATGTCACCCTAGCAAGAGGCCACCAAGGCTTCCACAAGCCTCCAAGAAAGGGCAATGTGGGGATTTCACCCCACATTACCCACATATGACAAGAAGGTCCAAACCCTTCCCTATAAATACTTGTCAACCCTCACAAGTCAAAGGTAACCTTTATTACACTCACCAAACACTCTCTACTTGCCTTTAAGACTTCTTCCATACGCTGACTTAAGCATCGGAGGGTTTTAGGCCGGCACCCCACCGGTGCACTTTCGTGACTCCTTTCCCTGCAGGTTCACTATTGGCCGGGAACATCACCATCCGGGAGCATCATCTGGGAACATCCCTTCTTGATCGGCCAAACCTCTCCTTCCCGATCCCAGACCAGATTCACCCACTTGGAGCTAGCGTCCTAGCTCCCCGACATCGCAAGAACGACTCAAATCATCCCTTCACATTGACTGTTGACCTGATCCATTTTCAGACATTAACAGTTTGGCGCCGTCTGTGGGAATCGATCAAATTCCTACGTGCTTTATCACTAGCAAAGAACAACCATGTCTTCTCACCGCCGCGAAGACGAACCAGAGGACGCCGTCATCTGTCCCCTGACACCACCGCTCAGACACGACCGGAGCACCCGAGGAGCCACCTCCTCAGCCCGATCAGTAAAAGAAGGCCAAGAGGGCTAGCCGAGATGAACTTGCCAAGCGCTTGGAGGCGATGGAGGCGCGAGCCAACGCCTTGCAGGCCGAGAACAGCCGGATCCAAGCCCTGGAGGAGGACAACCATCGGCTCCAATCCCGGATCGCCATCCTCAACGAGCACTACCAAACTATGACGCAGAGGCTACTGGAGGCCAACGTCAACATCGGCCATCTCCAAGAATAGCGCGGCCAGGAGTTGAACGACATCTCCGACTCCCAACTGCACACCCCCGATGTCGCTCCCACGATCACTGAACCTCCACCGTCGGCCAAAGGCAAACAACCTGCAACTTCTCGTGCACCGGCCACAACCCGGACGATCCTGTCCGACAACTCCGGCCCCTCTCGTCCAGCCAACTCCAGCCCCTCCCTTCCATCCAACTCCCGAGTCTTCATGGGCCGAAACAATGGAGTGGCAAAGGCCTACAGCGAAGCCCGGGACCTCCTTAACGACAAACGGGAAAGGATGGCAACCAAGGTGGTCACCCGAAACATCAATCAGCCCGGCATGGGACCTCCCCCACGGCCAACCCCGATCTGAGCAGCTCCAATTGTCTCCCACCCTGAGGAAACGGCCGAATCCAGCCATTGGGCTTGTCCTGGCCATACCGCGGCGCTTGCCATCCGGCCGACACCATTGCCCGCACGAACGGGGATAGCTGCCCGACCGAAGGTCGTAGTCGCAGCGCCTGACACGCAGGAAGCGCCAAGCGACCAAAGTATGATCCAACAGCTCTTGAACCAGGTCGTGGAGCTCGTCAACGACAAAGGCGAAGGAACGCCAGGAGAAGGCCACGCAGCCCAAGGTCACCCCCACCCGGGAAGGACTCTTTACAGATCGGGTCATAGCATGCACGCCCGAACTCGCAGAGATCGATTCCCGCTCGCTATGAATCGCGCTCTACGGCGGGGGTCCGGGAGAATGCCCCAACGCCCACATGAATAGCTTCAAATCCAATATGTTCCACAAGAACATCTCCGACCAAGCCCAATGCCTCTATTTCCCTAGCACGCTCACGGGGGATGCCCTCAATTGGTTCTTTCGCCTGCCGCCGAACAACATTGGTAGCATGGCCCCAATGGAGGCGTCCTTCGTCGAGCAACACCAAAGCCAGAGCTCAACCTTCTACTCGTGCGAAGACTTGTACGCCGTAGTTCAGGGGGCAGACGAGAAGCTATGGAAGTATGTCGCTCGGTTCAGTCACGAATATGCTAAGTGTCCTAGGACGGACGACCGCACGGCCGTGAACACCATCAAATACGGGCTCTGCCCATGCCATCTCTTATACCAACTCAACTTGGAAATGGACTTGACCTACTCCGAGTTGATGAAAATAGCCAATGTCCACGCCCGAGCGGAGCACCTGACGGAACTCAACCCGCGACACGCGGTAACTGGCGACGGCCAGACATCCACTTCAAGGCCAGTCCCAGCCACCCACTACAGCTCGGCGGCGGCCTCGGCCGCCCAGTACAGCCCGGCTCCCTCCCGTCCATCAGTGGCATACAGCCAGCCAACCTCGAAGCAAAAGACTTTCTCCTCGAACAAAAGGAAAGATGGTGCCCACCCCGTTTTCGGCAACCACGACAAGCGAAACCGAGGAGGCGGACAGCAGGTGTACCAGGCGTACCAGGCGCCCAACCCTCTCCCCCCGGCACCCCTGCAGCCGTGAAACGATGCCCAGGACCGGAACCAACGGAAGGCGTATGCCCCCAAGTACCAGAATCACGTTCCCCTCAACACAACCTACGAGGCTATCCTCCCGGCCATTGCCGACCTCATCCCCGCGCCCCTCCCTTGGAGAAATTCGGCGAAGGCCGCACAAGATATCGGCTTTATTTGTCGATACCACCAAGCCAACACCCACACCACAGAAGACTGCCGAATCCTCAGGGACCACGTCGATGACCTTATCCGGGCAGGAAGGATCGACGAATTCCAAAAGGTCTACGTCGTTCCCCAACAGCAGCTCCGACAGATTAACACCCGACTCTGGACGAGGACTCAAACCGTGCCCGAAAAGAGCACGCCCGAGCTTGCTATCCCGGACAGGAGGTAATGGCGCTCAACTATCGGGTCGAGAAGGTCCCCAAAACAGGTCACTACAAAAAAAAGGCCTATGGCATCGGTTTTCGGTCGCAGCCTATTCCTGCTATCTGCCGAGGTTTTGGGCGGTGATGCCTAAAGTGGTAAGAAAAGGCAACGTTGAAAGACCGATGCTGTTTATAACATACAACAACGCTTTTTATATATCAATCGAAGCCTATAAGCCTTGAAATGTGGACTTTATTGTTATTTGAGTTGACTTCTGATGCCTAAAATGATATTTAGCATCGATTATTATATTTGTACCGATGCTATAACTAAGAATTAGCTTCGAACTTTATGTGCTTTATCAACATATATAAAACGATGTTTTTTACCTTAAAGGCATCAGTGTTTAGACACTTTCCGAAGCCTATGAGGTATTAAAATGCATCGTAGGCATCTGTATTTTGGAACTTTCCAAATTCTGTTAGGTATTAAGATGCATCAATTTTTCTTAATTCACATAATATATACACTTATAATTCAACAAAGTCATAAATATATCATTAATACTAAAAGTGTAATTATATATATATATATGAGTTAGATATGCTCATATATAGCTACTAAAAAAATCCTATTCTTACAATCATCAACCAAACTAAACCCACTTAAACACCAACTCTGCCCATTCTTCTTGAACCTCATCAATTTGCTCTTGTGAATAACTGCACCTATAGAACCTTGCCCAACACAAGAGTATATTATTCTTTTGGGAACATTCCTACAAGATGTGCCACAATGTCAAAGCTCACAAGTAAGACTATAAAAAGGAAAGAATGCAGAAGAACAGGAAAGAATACAAAAGAAAAGACTAACTAAAATACTAAATACAGGATAACTTTTCTCTAAATTTTTCAGTTTTTCCATGATTCATAACAATCACCCTTTTAAAAGATAAGAGGTACACAATTTTGCATGCTAGCCTCTTTTTATATGTCTATATCAGATGAACAAAGATGTTGTGCATCTCTAAATGTACTTGAGGGAAGTATTCATATGTTAAAGCATACTACTTAACTTTCGCACTAGCTTTCAGAATCAAGACAGTGCAAACCAAGCGCAATTGATCATACATGTTCTCAAACATGGAAACCTTCAACTAATCAGTAAAAATGGGATTAAATAAAAAACAAGACAAATTCTAAAATACGAATTCAGGATATTGAACTTCAACTATACATAATGGTGTTATTGGATTGGAGTTTTCTATGGGGTCTATCCACCTATCAAGAAATAGATCATGGTTCATATGGGGTCTGTCCACTTATCATTATAAATTCTTAAAATAACCAAGACAACACAGTTAATTAGGGAAAATATTAGTGGAACCCAAGAATGCTCTCAACACATACACCGAATACAAGCAACTAACGAAATTCATATAAAAATGTAGTCATATGAAATCCCAGTTCAAGTTCCTGAAGAAAATGATAATTGCATCTGGAAAATGATCCTACAAGACCATAATCATTGAAAACAACAAGCTTTGAATAATATCCTACAAATGGAAAAGGAAAAAGGAACCGGACCTTAAAATCCGCAAAGCAGCCTTCCATATAGTTCTCAAATATCTACAAACAATTTCAACCAACAAACTTATCAGCATATCCAATCACTTCCATATACAACAAGGCTGACTAGAGGCACAAAATTTCTCAATTCGATCGATTCAGCCAACAAGCATCTTAATCTTAAAACTATAAACACAAACACGAAGGCTTACCTTATTCTGAAGAGCTGATGGTTTTTGAGATGTCAATTTGTCCTTAAATTTTTTAAATGTTCCTGAAACACACTAGGAACATGTCATTTATGAAATCAACATGTAAAACACAAACTCTAACATCAAAACTACAACAAATCTGAACTGAACTAAATTGGGTACTTAAACTCACCATCGAGTTTATCATAAGCTTCTTGAGAAATGGTGTACTTCTCCACCAATGATGTGTCCTCAAGCTACCCATCGGAGGTCACCGACGAAGGATCCAAGTCCACAACATGTATCTGGTACCTTTTGGTTCAGAAACCGCACACAATCAGTAAAAATCACACACTTTACCGAAATGAGAAATCGCAAGTGAGACTACCCGTCGTTGGGGAGTAACATGGAGTCTACATTGGTGCCGTATTTGCGCCAGAGCTTGTCCTTGACGGACTCCAGACAAAACCTACATTAAACCCACTTCTAGATAACAAGTAAGCAGACAAAACCCACTGGGAAAATCTCACACAAGAACCAGAAAATACAAACACCTAGCAAAGATTCAAACCCACTTCTTCAAAACCCACTTCTTTGTCGACTTTACTGCAGCATCCGACCATGTACCTAGGGCCGCTGCTTGCCTTCACAATCACTGAGCCAACAACAAGCAAAGATCACTACTTTGGCACTTGTTAAACACAAACAACCCTTATACTTGCAAAAGATAACATTTTCACTAGCAAAGTTTCTGAAAAGTATGCCTTGAACAAATATACAAGTATTAAGCAATGTAAATAGTGCGAAAGGTAACAGCTTTACTTACAACGTTCATTATCTAACGGTCGGAGCACGTCTCCTATAATCTGTCCAACACTTCGAAGAGACTTCAAATCATCTTCAGTTTTGGCAAACTCTTTGCGTTCCGCAAGTTCTCTCTCACTACAGACCATCCAATTTCGAAAAATTTTAATCCCAATTCAATCCAATTCAACATTACTATCCAAATTCATTCAACAATATAGAAAACCCAGAAACCAAATCAAATGAATTTGAAAACCTAAAGCCCAAAATCAGAATTGAATTAACAAAATCGAAACGCTAGAAACAGCAAAGGCCGTAAAGCTCGCTAATTTATCCAATTCTATGGGTAAATCGCAAAAGGGGATTAGGGTTTGGGTTCAAATCTGACCTGTTCAGACTCGGGAGTCGAGCTCCTTGTGCTAGAGCAGCCTTTTCTGGTACTCGGCACAAGCCATGCGGTAGCGGACGGCATTGGCCTCCTTGGTGGTCGACATCGGCGGTGATTTTAGGAGAAAACGAGAGTGGTGGAAGAGGTTTTGAGAATTGTCGATTGTCGATTGTCGATGATGTCGGTGATGTCGTCTTTGGATCAGACTCCGATTTCTGGATGGGTGGACGGAGGGACAGTGGTGGTGAGTCACCAGAGTATATGAGTTTTCGCGATAGAGTGTGAGCACTGTGTTTTCTTTGGGAGAGTTAGGTCTCACACTTAGTCAAATTTTTCCCCAAAATTTAGAGAGGGAACTGAAAATGCTTCTGGCACCAAGCACGTGGTTACCACGTTTTGGTAAAAGCATCAGTATACAAAATAAGGCATCGGTAGAAGGTATTTTGGATTTTACTTAGATAACAAATGGTGACGCTTTTATTCACATGCGATGCTAATTCATAAGTAAAAGGCATCAGCAATATAAACTGGTGATGCCTAAAAGGCCTTTAGGCTCAAGAATTTAATTTTTCGATGCCTATTTAAGTTATAACATCGAATTTTATATTTAGTGAAACCTATTATGTGTAGTCTATTCCCTTTTTTTTTGGTAGTGGGTTGGGGATCCATCACCTTCCACGAGGATGAGGAAGAAGGGATCCTATATCCCCATGACGACCCGATCGTCATCCGAGCAGAGATCGTGCACTACGTCGTGGGGCGTATCATGATCGACACAGGCAGCTCGGTCAATATCATCTTCCTAGAGGCCTTTCGATCCCTCAACGTGGCCGATCGCCACATGGACCACACCCGAACCCCCCTTGTGAGTTTTTCCGGGACTGCATTCAGCCGATCAGAAGTGTCTACCTCCCCATCACTTCGGGTGAGGCCTCCAAACGGTCGCGCGAGGTGGCCACCTTCATGGTCATGGACTGCCCCACTGCCTACAACGTCATCCTTAGGCGACCCGCCCTCAACCAGATGAAGGTCATCCCGTCGACCCACCTCCTCCTCGTCAAATTCCCGACCCCTCATGGAATCGGATGTGCTCAGGGTGACCAGCGGACGGCGCGAGGATGCTATTCCATAGCAGTGAGGCACGACGGTAAGAGTACAACGACCGCCACACCTCCAAAGGGGTCGTGCGCCATCACAACTCCCACCTCAACGAAGGCTTCCTTCCCGGAAGGCTGCCCCGACGACCTCGAGGGGCGAAGCCTCCACCTCCCAGGCCAAACCAGCCGGGAACTTAGAGATGGTCCCCATCTCGACAGATTACCCTGATCGGCAAGTGAAGATCGGCGCGGAACTCCCTCCTGTCGTTCGGACCTCCCTCATCAAATTCCTCCGAGAGAATGCCGAGGTCTTCGCTTAGTCCTACGCCGACATGCCCGGCATCTCCACGGACGTCATCTCCCACAAACTGTGCATCGACCCGAAGGCTCGACCAGTAAGCCAGAAGCGCTCCAAGTTCGACGGCGAACGATACGAGGCCATCCAGACAGAGGTGGAGAAGCTCTCGTCCATCGGCTTCATCTGGGAAGTTGAATACCCGACATGGGTAGCCAACCCCGTTGTCGTGCCAAAACCGCAGGGGAAGTGGTGAATGTGCGTGGATTACACCAACTTGAACCAAGCATGCCCCAAGGACAGCTTCTCGCTTCCCCATATCGACCAACTCATCGACGCCACAGCCGGACATGAACTCTTGAGCTTCATGGATGCCTACTCCAGCTACAACCAAATTTTCATGCACCCAGCGGACCAAGGACACACTGCCTTCGTCACCGACCGGGGGCTCTACTGCTACAAAGTCATGCCCTTCGGCCTCAAGAACGCCGGGGCAACCTACCAACGGCTCGTAAACTCCATCTTTTCTGATCTAATCGGCAAAAACATGGAGGTCTATGTGGACGACATGTTGGTCAAGAGCAAAACGTCCGGTGAACACGTGAACGACTTATCGACCATGTTCGCCAAGGTTAAACACTACAACATGCGGCTCAATCCCGCCAAATGCGCCTTCGGCGTCGGATCCGGGAAGTTCTTAAGCTTCATGATCAGCCAACGAGGCATCGAGGCTAATCCCGAGAAAATCAAGGCCCTGGTCGACATGGAAACACCCAAGACTCAGAAGGACGTGATGAGCCTCAATGGCCGGGTTGCTGCTCTCTCCCGCTTCATCTCGAAGGCCACCGACCGTTGTGTACCCTTCTTCAAAATCCTCAAGACCAGCCAAAAGTTCGTCGATTGGACCCCGGAGTGCGACCAAGCCTTCGGCCAGTTGAAGGAATACAAGGGCAAGACCCCGATCCTCGCCAAACCCGAACATGGAGATGTACTGACTTTGTACCTTTCCGTGTCCGGCACGGCCGTCTCATCCGTCCTCATCAAGGAAGTAGACAAAGTGGAACACCCGGTGTACTACACCAGCAAGTCCATGACCGACCCGGAAAAGCGATACCCGGACATTGAAAAGCTCGCCCTTGCTCTCATATGCTCCACCTGGAAATTCCGCCCCTACTTCCAGGCCCATGCTATCCTGGTCCTTACTAGCCATCTGCTCCGACAAGTGCTCCAAAAGCCCGAGACATCAGGCCGCCTTGTTAAGTGGGCCGTCGATCTAAGCAGGTTCGACATCACCTACAAACCTCGCACATTCGAGAAGGGGCAAGCAATTGTCGACTTTATCTCGGAGTTCACCTGCCCGGCTACGACTGAAACCGGCAGCGTGAACATCGCCTCGGCCCCCACCATCACAAATCCGGGAACTCCCAACCCCGACGGCACGGGTTGGAAGTTGTATGTGGATGGGTCATCCAATGTCAGGGGATGCGGCGTGGGGATAGTTCTCATCTCACCCGACAAGGATGTGCTCCAGTATTCTCTCCGGCTCTGCTTCCCGGCATCGAACAATGTGGCCGAGTACGAGGCTCTCCTGGCCGGCCTCCGACTCGCGAAGGAGGTTGGTGCGGACAACCTCTCCATTTTCAGCGATTCTCAACTGGTGGTCAACCAGGTGACCGAGAATTTCGCTGCCAAGGACAGCTCGATGGCCTCCTATGTAGCGCAGGTCACGTACCACTTGAGCCAGTTCAAGCGCTACGAGATCAAGCAGCAGATCCCTCGATCCGAGAACAGCCATGCGGACGCCCTCTCCCGTTTGGCCTCGGCAATCTCTGAACCGGCTAAGAGAAGCATCCCGATCGAAACCTTGGCTTCGCCAAGCTCCCTTTCCCTTGACGTTATGCAAGTGGAGCCCGACACCAGCTGGATGGAACCAATCCGGACTTTCCTGACTGAAGGAAAGCTCCCGGAGGATCCCCTCAAAGCCCGGTGCCTCCAACGCCGAGCAGCAAGGTACACCATACTTCAAGGAAAGCTTTACAAGAGAGGCTTCTTGGAACCTTGCCTTCGGTGTCTGACCCCGACTGAGGGTACCAAGGTAATCCGGGAAGTCCACGAGGATATTTGTGGCAACCACTCCGGGCGCCCGAGCGTTGGCCCACAAAGTCATCCGGGAAGAATACTACTGGCCCACACTCAACGCTTGACGCCCATTCATTCGTCCAGAAGTACGAGAAGTGCCAACGCTTCGCGACTATCCCCCACCTCCCGGCCGAAACACTGATCCCGATCGTTAGCCCTTGGCCTTTCGCCCAATGGGGACTCGACCTTATTGGGCCTATGCCCGCAGGGAAAGGCCAGGTTAAGTTCGCGGTCGTAGCCGTGGACTACTTCACAAAGTGGGTCGAAGCCCAGGCACTGGCAACCATCACCGTTGCCAAAATCAAAAGTTTCGTCTGGAGGCACATTGTCTGTCGATTCGGCATCCCGAACTCCATCATCACCGACAATGGCCCCCAATTCGATTGCAAGATGTTCTGAACTTTTTGCAAAACATTCAGTGTCAACCTCTGCTTCGCTTCCCCGGCACATCCCCAGTCCAATGGTCAGGTCGAAGCGATCAACAAAATTATAAAACGGACTCTGAAGACTAGACTTGACAGGGCCAAGGGCTGCTTGCCGGATCTTCTTCACGAGGTCCTTTAGTCTTACCGGACCACCTTCCGGACTGCCACTGATGAGACTCCTTTCTCGCTCGCCTTCGGCAGCGAGGCAGTGGTCGCTATTGAAATCACGGAACCCACTTTCTGTATTGAAAATTTTGAACCCGAGCAGAACGAGGAAAACTTGGCCATCAACCTCGATCTGCTCGAGGAACAAAGAGACCGGGCTCAAACCCGGAACCTCGTCCTTCAGCAGCGCATCGCTCGGTACCACAATGCCCGAGTCCGCAACCAGACATTCAAAATTAGGGACTGGGTTCTCAGAAAGGTCAACCCAACGACCAAAGATAGCCGACAAGGCACACTTGGGCTGAATTGGGAAGGCCCTTATGAGATCACCCGCATCTGCCGACGGGGAACATATGAGCTCCGGGACTCCAACGGTCGCACACTTGGCCACCCATGGAATGTCGATCATCTCAAACAATTCTTTAAGTGATTATTCCTGATTTTTGTACTTGCCCAGCTCTTCCTACGGCAACCTTAGATCGCTTGTAATCATTTAACTAGAAATCATTTGAATGAAATCACCCACTTCGATTAGAAGTTAGGCCGCCCCCCCCCCCCCCCCCCCCCCTTTTTTTTTCTTTTGCATATTACATTACGTCGATTTATTTTTATGAACTCTATGCTTTCGGAGTTCACCTTCCCGGCGACCGATCTCAGAAATCGTGCGAGGGTCTATCCCATCCGATATCTGATGGCCGGGAAGGTTACAATTCAAATTTTCTTCTAAGTTCACCTTCCCAGCGACCGATCTCAGAAATCGTGCGAGGGTCTATCCCATCAGATATCTGATGGCCGTATAAAATATATATATATCAAGGAATTAATAAAAGGAAACACGCATCACATAAAAACCCGGAAACCGCTACACGAGCGCCGGTCAATATCCAAACAGAAATAAAAACCCGGAAACCGCCACTTGGCGCCGGAAATAAATTATTGCATTTGCAATTGTCCAAATTCAAAAGAAAAGCGAGGCAAAACAGAGAAAAGCAGAATGGAAGGAGCTACTCCCGGCTAAGCCTGGTCCACGGCAGGGGCAACGACGGTAGGAGGCGACTGATTCCCGGCGGGCTGATCCTCGGCGGGCTGATCCTCGGTTGGTTGATTCTCGGCAGGCTGGTCCCCGGCTAGAGGGTGATCCTCAGCAGGCCCGAACTCCGCCACTTCAACAATTTCCTCCTCGCTGCCAGGCGGGACCTCATGCTCTTCGGATTCAATCATCTCTACACCGATGAAGTCCCGGAAGGAGCGCAGCTCGGCCGGGGAGGGCTCGACAAAGTCATATGGCCCGCCGAAATGGGCCTCGTACGTGTAGTCGAGCTCGGCGCCCTCGTTGAACATCCACTGGACATATTTGTACCAGCTGACCGGGACGCGCTAACCCCCTAACGCAAGAACAGGAGGATCCCGCGAAGAAGACCCACCAGCCTGGAGCTCGGCAAGCTCCGCCCGGAGGCCGGCCATTTCAGCCCTCAGCGCGGCCGCCTCCTCCACAGCTCTGGCCTCCCGGCCCTCTACCTCTTCCCGGGCGGCCTTCTTCTTCTCCTGGCCGGTGAGCGCCTCCTCCCTCTTTTGCTGCTCCTTCTCCACCGCCTTCTCCAGTCGGGCGTGTGACCCCTTCAACACTTTGTGCCGCTCACTCGGCTGGCCGAGCTCCTTCTCCAGCTAAGCCTTCTGCTCGGCCGTCACCCCAGCCTCGCTGCCGAGCCGGTCATAGTAGAGCCGGGATTCCAGGGCACAAACGAACATGCGTTTGGCCATCTTGTAGCTCCGGCTCATCTCCCAAAGCCCCTGCTCAAAATAAAGTCAAGTGTCATTTCCCAGCACAATCTACAAAACACTTGGACAAAATAAAGTTAAGGCTTCCAGACACTTACATGAGCCATCCACAATACAACCATATTCGGCCGGACGTCGCCTGACTGGGAACCTGCCATGAAAGCTTCGGTCGGCGATCATAAGCCGAAGAGCATCTCGTTCACAAGGTCAACGTCCGGCCCACGCACGACCACGTTGACCTCGGCCTCTTTGTTTCGGCGCATCGGCACCTCTTCGGCCTCCAGCGGCGCGAAGCGCTCAAACAGAGCGTCCACGTCCGCATCACGCAGCCGAGGGTCGCCAGCCGGGATGCTTCCAAAGAGGAGATCCTTGTCCCCCCAAAGTTGCCTCCGGGCAATGGTGCCAGGATATCCGACATTGGGGCAGGAGAAGTCCCACTTCCCTGCTCCGCCGGCGATCGCTCCCTCCGAGCCCTCTTCCCAGCCCTCCTCTCCTCAGCCGGGACCTCAGCCGGCCTCTTCTCAGCCGATCCACCGTCCGGCCGGTGAGGCACTTTCAACAGGGCGTTGCCCGTCTTGCTGACCACGGCAGCCCTCTCCCCACCGGCCGGCGGGGCCTTGCTGGGAGGAGCACCCATGTCCTTCCTCCGGGGGATCCTCAGCAGATCTCCACCCGACCGGGGCGGTAGCTGGGGTTGCTGCGGCTACTTCCCCCCGCTCCGGCCGTCAGCGTGCCCAGCTTGGCCCGATCCCGGCCCTTCATCGGCTGGATGGCCCCCCGGGCGCTCTGGCTGCCGACCGTGGCGGCCCTGGCCGTCATGGCCCCCTCGGCCGCTCTGGCTTCCCTTCTCCTACGACCTCTGCTCACCACCAACTACAAACAGAAATTTCAAAGTCAATATTCCCCGCACATATCTCAAACTGGGACAAAAAAGGCAATCCGGGAACAGAGGCTTACCCATTATAAAACCGTACTTCTCTAAGTTTGCCGGGCTTAGAAGCACCTTTGAATCCCTCTCACTGCGCGGGAGATTGCACAGCCGGTCAACCTCCTCAATCTCTCGCCGAGACGCGACGACCCTGTCGCTCTTCTTCTTCTTCCCTGCACAAAAACAAAAAGTGGACTGTTAGTTCCCGGACTACACTGCGGCCAAATGATAAATAGGCAAATTTTTCCTAATTCTACCCACCCGTCGGCACCCATTGCCACTTTGTCGGATTTCATGCTCCGGCTCACTTCCCGGCGGCCCTCTCCACCCGGACGCCATGAAGAACCGCTTCATGCACGACTTGTGAGAGTTCGGGATGTCGGCGATGAATTTTGGAAAATACCGGACGACATCTTTCCGGTGCCTCGCTAGCGTCTTTTGCTGTCCGGCCGGCTTCGGAAGATCGGCCTTTACCCTATCCGCCACAAGCCCCTGGATGGTCTTCTCGTCCGGCGGAACCAACAAATGACAACTCAAGGGCACCATCCTGGCGTAGGGCCGGGAAGAGCTGAAACCCCAGATGTACCGGATTTGCTCGTAGGTGGGCTCTTGAAGTCCTTGTTCCCGGAACAGGACATAAGTAGCGATAAGCCGGGCCCAACTATGTATCCCAACCTGGGCCGGCGCTATATCCGACCGGGAAATGAACATCTGCAACCATGGATAGATCCGCAGGCTCAACCCGTAGGCGAACGCCTCCGCCCACACAATCGTTGCGTCGTCCGCCGGATCCGAGAATTGCACGTCTTCGTCCGGATTATATACCGGGATCCACATCCGGACATAATCCGGGATTTGGAAGACCTCCCTCAGCCGCACAAGGTCCGCCTCCGTGAGCTCGTTCGGAATGAACGACCGATTGACCCAAGACCCGGTCGGGGACTCCAGCGACACTTGGGCGACCGCTTCAGCCACTTTGTCCTCCTCCCCCATGGCCGGCATAGCCAAGGTGACACACCCCGACCCAAAAAGTGGGGCCTGGGAGTGCGGCCATCACCAACACGCGGTGACGAAGCCTTAGACAACCCAAAACGACAGAAAGACTCCCACTCTTCGTGACCCATGACAGAGCTACCCTGACTTCAACCGCTCGTCTCCGTGGTGCTCAACAGTAACAAGACCTGAGGGGGCGTAAAAACAAGGGTGAGTGGACAGGGAAAATAAACGTCAGTGAAAAACAGTTATAAAACATACAATAATAACCCCCACAATTGAAAACCAGTAATAACAGTAACTATACCATAACAAACATGCAGCAACAACCAAGCTCACAACGACAATAAACAGTCACACATACTTATGCACTTTACAATGGCAAGGAGACTGTATTCACAATACCAATGTAAAGTATACTACCAATTGGCAAGGAGACTGTATTCGCAATACCAATTGGCAGGTTAAGAGCACATTGGCAAGGAGACTGTATTCGCAATACCAATTGGCAAGGGTAAGTACATTGGCAAGGAGACTGTATTCGCAATACCAATGTACAGGGTGAGGAAACCATACTAACCATACCAGGTAAAACACATACCCTAACCAACACTAACCAGCAACAACCAGCATATCCCGCAACATAAACCCACATAACCAGCATAACAAACTTATATGCATATACGGACATAGTATGCTCCAAAAACTCACCAACACCAACAAGGATCCCACGATCACATCATATCACAAATGCATATAACATAAACATACACAAACGGTACTCACCAAAGCATAAAGATACGTAAACATAAATATAAAGAATGCTCAAACAACAATCAAAACCAAAACCCGTCCACTCACAGTAATACCGAGCGATCGTAGTCATCGTCGTCCGTAAGTTCGGGTCGATAGCACTGATTCCTCTGGAACTGACCACCTAACAATCCCAATATCATAATAATTAATAAACGAAACCGAATGAATAACCGTAAAACCCTAATTCTCCATGTTTCACTCAATTGGAGTACAACCGTATCTCGGATGGCAAAACGGAGTTCGCCATTGGATCCGGAACGTCGTTTCCACTCGGAAAAGTGGTCGGTCAAACTTGGTCAACGCCGGTCAATGGCCAGTCAACGTCGGTCAACGGTGTTGACCAACCGGTCAACAGCAGCCACGTCAGCACCGGCGTGCTGACGTGGCACTGACCCAATGCTGACGTGGCGCTGAGGTGGCAGCCACGCGGCACACACATGGCAGCTGACGTCATCATCGGTGATGACGTCACCACCGCCTGGCCGGCGCCGGAAAACTCATCGGAATCTGGAGAATTCCAGATTCCGGCGAGTTCATCCCCTCTGCCGTGCCGGCCGCCGCTACAGTCGCCGGAAACTGGGAATTTTCCAGCAACTATTCATCCGATTTCAAAACCCCATAACTTCCTCAAAACAACTCCAAATTCAACAAGTAAGCAGTCCAAATTGAAGCCCAGACAACAAGGAATCCGAATCTACCTTCGGTTTCTCGAAATTCCGCCGGAGTTGGCCGTAAAACACCAAAACGTCGCCGGAAAACCCCGTCGGCATTCTAAGTCCGATCTCCCTCATTTCTGCACCAAATTCGACGATCCTTACATGGAAATTCATCTACGGAACGAGAAGAATCCAAAAATCATACTTTCGAGGCTCACCTCCAACTGTGCTGGCCGGAATCTCGCCGGAAAGCTCGCGGATTCCGTGCATCTCTTTGCCGGCGATTCCGACGGCTGCTAGCTCCGATCCTTGGTGCTCCGGCTTCGTCTCGACGAGGGGAAGAAGATGCCGGTGGTCGCCGGCCCGATCCGTCGCCGGCGAAGGGTCAACGGCATTGGGCTTTTCTCGGCGGTTTGGGCGAGCTCCATTTCCGATTTTGGAAGCTGGGCTGCGGGTTTGGGTTTTTAAAGCCCAAACCGACTTCCAAAACTGTCCAGCAGCTTCCACCCAATCACGGGCTGCCACGTGGCAATCCCACTACACCACAATTCCGTTTTTCGCCCGTAACTTCTTCGATACAACTCGGAATTCAATTCCGTTTTCGTGGACGCGTTCGCATCGTCGAGCTCTTCGCATAGAGTCTAGTATTGGATATAAAAATCCCAACTGTTCACAAAGTCAATGTTTGACCAATCAAGGGCATTTTGGTCATTTCACTCCAAAATGGGAAATTTTCGGAACGGGTCGTATCACAAGGTCACCCCGGCCGAATCCTCAACCCGGTCGGCCGAGCCTTGCCTCCCGGCCCTCTCTTCCCTCTCCTTCCGGCCGGCCTCAAACACCCTATCCCAGGGTTTGCCAGCAACGGACCCTGTCTTAATGGGTGTGATGCCGGTCAACAACACATCCCCGACCCTAACCCCCTCCACTATCTCCTCAATCTCGTCAAATTGGTCAACTTCCTCCTCCCGGACACGACTCGTCCCTTCCCCAGACTGCAGCATGGTCGCACAGGCGTGCACCTCCATGCTGATCGAATCCGGGCTCGACGGCTCAGACTCAGGTTGATGGGGCATAGACCGGTGCTTCAACCGAGCTCCCACTCTGTTCCGACTTGGACATACCCGAATAACTTGACATCTACAAGTACAAAGGGAAAAGGGAAAAAGTAAATTCTCCTAAACTTACTTTTCCCGGTTCTGCCCAAAACTGCTCGGGACAACCAGAAACACTATTCCTACTCGAGCCCTGCCCACAAACAAATCAAAACTGTCCGGGAATGAACAAATTCAACCACATTTCTGATGTTCGTCATTGTTCATCCCCAGTTCATGCAAAATTCAAACAAAAGCACACGTTTGATCCAAAATGATTCGAATATTACCTTGAAAAAGCTGTAATTCGCAATCGGGAACGAACTTTCTCTCTCCTGATCAGCCGAGAACAGTAGCCGGGAATGACAAATTCACTGATCTCTCGCAAAAGCTTTGAAGGTTGGGTAAAGTGAAAAGTGAAAATGACTCCGCCTTTTATACCCCCACATGCGACACTTCACATCTCCCGAAGCGTCGCCCCGCATTAAATATGATTGACGTTTCATCTTCCCGGCACCCCTTCGCTTTCCCCAATGCCACTTCAGCACCCCAGCGACTGCCACGTGTGAGACTACTGCCACCTGGCCCACTTGCATTCAATGCGCTCACTGCACCCTGCCGAGCCGCGACTACCACAATGTCCGGGAAAAGACCAACCAAGACTATTGGCTAAGTGTCTTTTCCCTGCGACCGAACTTTGAAATTGTGCGAGGGTCCATCCCATCCGATCTTCAAAGTCCGGGAAAAGACCAACCAAGACTTTTGGCCAAGTGTCTTTTCCCGGCGACCGAACATAGAAATCGTGCGAGGGTCCAATCCCATCCGATCTTCTCACCCCTTATGCCGGCCCAAGGTTCGTTTCCCGGGTCACCCTTCCCGGCCAGAGCAGTTTCCCGGCCAACTTACACAGTTTCCGATGCTTCCTCACCCGGGGACTCGGGGGACTCCTACCCCACATCGGCTCACCCAGAAGAGCCACGGATGGCATGTAACCGATATAGGCGACAGTACAAGTCCCCGGCCAAGAAAGCATCCTTAACACACAACTTGGGGGACTCCTGTTCATACCTGACACACCCCGACCCAAAAGTGGGGCCCGGGAGTGCGGCCATCACCGACACGTGGTGACGAAGCCTTAGACAACCCAAAACGACAGAAAAACTCCACTCTTCGTGACCCATGACAGAGCTACCCTGACTTCAACCGCTCGTCTCCGTGGTGCTCAACAGTAACAAGACCTGAGGGGGCGTAAAAACAAGGGTGAGTAGACAGGGGAAATAAACGTTAGTGAAAAACCGTTATAAAACATAGAATAATAACCCCCACAGTTGAAAACCAGTAATAACAGTATACGACTATACTATACTAAACATAAGCAAACAACCGAAATACGCCACGATAAAAGGAACCATAGTCCGTCACATATAAACAGGATCTACGGCCATGATCGAAAGTAAGGGGACTTCACCCCAATACCGTCGTATAGCTGCACATGACAATGCCGAACAATACACAACAGCCCAACAATCCAACAATACGCATACGTATAACACAAGCCCCATAACAATACAACCAGCAAACCATCCAACACATACAGTATCTAACACACAAGACAACCCTACACAAACAAACCATTCCCGAACTGCGACGTGATCTCGACGAGGGCCTTATTTCCCGACCGAGATATAAAGTGTAGTCGAGGGCCATATCACCCTACCGAGATATATCTCTTATGAACGAGGGTCATATCACCCGTCCAAGATATACCTCTCATGAACGAGGGCCATATCACCCGTCCAAGGTATAATGTATGGTCGAGGGCCATATCACCCGACCGAGATATACTTCTCATGAACGAGGGCCATATCACCCGTCCAAGATATACCTCTCATGAACGAGGGCCATATCACCCGTCCAAGGTATAATGTATGGTCGAGGGCCATATCACCCGACCGTACTCTATTGGATGAGGGCCATACCACCCGATCCAATCAGTGTGCCACTAACAGTACTAATATCTAACAAACATACCCAGAAACAACCAAACAACAATTAACCACAATAGCCATAACTACCAACATAGACCCCACAATCACATCATCATAAGAAATATGCATATAAACGCAAACATGCTCAAAGAATACTCATAACCATACGTCATCAACCAACCAACATATCACCAAAGCATACAGATACGTAAACATAATAATAAGCATACTTAAAGAATACTTCAAAACCAAAACCTGTCCACTCACAGTGATACCGAGCGATCGTAGTCATCGTCGTCCGTAGGCTCGGGTCGGTAGCGCTGATTCCTCGGGAACTGATCACCTAACAACCCCAATATCATAATAATTAATAAACGAAACCGAATGAATAACCGTAAAACCCTAATTCTCCATGTTTCACTCAATTGGGCTACAACCGTGTCTTGGATGGCAAAACGGAGTTCGCCATCGGATCCGGAACGTCGTTTCCACTCGGAAAAGTGGTCGGTCAAACTTGGTCAACATCGGTCAACGGCCAGTCAACGCCGGTCAACGGTGTTGACCAACCGGTCAACGGTATTGACCGACCGGTCAACGCCCGCTGACGTGACACTGACACAGTGCTGACGTGGCATATGCGTGGCAGATGATGTCATCATCGGTGATGACATCATCACCGCCGCTACAGTCGCTGTCGTCGTCGCTACAGTAGCCATCGCCGTCGCCGGAAACTGGGAATTTTCCGGCGACTATTCATCCGATTTCAAAACCCCATAACTTCCTCAAAACAACTCCAAATTCAACAAATAAGCAGTCCAAATTGAAGCCCAGACAACAAGGAATCCGAATCTACCTTTGGTTTCTCGAAATTCCGCCGGAGTTGGCCGGAAAACACCAAAACGTCGCCGGAAAACCCCGTCGGCATTCTAAGTCCGATCTCCCTCATTTCTGCACCAAATTCGCCGGAAATTCATCTACGGAACGAGAGGAATCCAAAAATCATACTTTCGAGGCTCACCTCCAACTGTGCTGGCCGGAATCTCGCCGGAAAGCTCGCGGATTCCGTGCATCTCTTTGCCGGCGATTCCGACGGCTGCTAGCTCCGATCCTTGGTGCTCCGGCTTCGTCTCGACGAGGGGAAGAAGAATCCGAGCTTCTTTTCTCCGATCTGTGGCCGGACGGTGGTCGATGGTGGCGGTTTAGGTAGGCGGTTTGGGTTTCCGATTTGGGAAACCCACGGGTTTGGTTCGGGTTTTATAACCCCAAAACAGTAACCGCCAATAATGGGCTGACACTGTGGCATTGGCCAATCCTGGCCTGCCACGTGTCATAACCCACTACATCGCATACTCGTTTTTCGTCCGTAACTTGTTCGTTACTACTCGGATTCCAATTCCGTCTTCGCGGACGCATTCGTATCGAAGAGCTCTTCGCAAGGAGTACAATATCGAATATGTAAATTCCTACTATTCACAAAGTCAACGTTTGACCATCAAGGGCATTTTGGTCATTTCACTCCAATATGGGAAATTTTCGGAACGGGTCGTATCAATACCATACCCAAACCGTCCACATGTCATCCTAGCAAGAGGCCACCAATGCTCCCACAAGCCTCCAAGAAAGGGCAATGTGGGTAACCCATCCCACATTGCCCACATATTACAAGAAAGTCCAAACCCTTCTTCTATAAATACCACTTCACCTACAAGTCAAAGGTAACTTAACTCTCCTCACCAAACACACTCTACTTGCATTTAAGACTTCCCTCCATCATTACGCTGACTTAAGCATCGGAGTGTCTTAGGCCGGCACCCCACCGGTGCTCTTCCGTGACTTCTTCCCTCCCAGGTGCACTGTCAGCCGGGAATACCCCCATTCAGGAAAGTCATCCGGGAAAGCCGTCCGAGGCCGAACTCTCTTTTCCTGAACTGAGACTGCATCCGTCCATTTGGAGCTAGCCTCCTAGCTCCCCAAGACCCACAACCGACTCAATTCACCCCCTATACTTTGACCGTTGACCTGATCCAATTTCAGACATCAACATCTGGCAAATTTTTCAGAGCGCTCCAAAATTTCTAAATTCTTAATTTCTCAACCATTTTTCACGAATTTTATGTCAAAACGCATCTACAAAATCCAAGGAATCGTTTGGGCTAGGTTTCGGGACTTACCTTGGCGGGAATCACCAAGGGAAATTTCGGCTTCCATCAAACGCTTGTCGGTGCCGATCCGTGGCATTTCTGGGGTTTTAACTTGGTGATTCTTGATCCTGGCGACGAGAGGAACAAGATGTAGGTGATGGGAGCTTTGATCCGTGGCCGGAATGTGGAAATCGGCAGTGGAGGTGCCGGCGGCTCAAGCTTTCCAAATGAGGAAAGCTCGGGTCAGCCCCAGTTTTAACCCCCTAAACTGTTTCCCAAAATATCTCCCCCTGACCAATCACAGCATGCCACGTGACAGATCCTTCCACACCACACGATTTTTTTTTTTTATCGTAACTGCTTCTATACAACTCAAAATTTGATTCTATCTTCGTCCGCGCGCCCATATCGACGAACTTTTCGCATGGAGTACAATATTGATTGTAAAAATTCTTACGTTTTAAAATTCAAATTTTCGAGGCAAAGTCATTTTGTTATTTGGAAGGGCATTTTGATAATTTTTGGAAATTTGCGGAACGGATCGTACCAGGTACTTTGGAGCTTCAATAATAGATTTTCATTATAAGCTTCAAAGTATGAGTGGAACCCACATTTGATACTTGAAACTTAAACTTTGAAGAGTTCTTTCAATTTGGGCTAGAAAAACCATAAACCCTTTTAGGAAATAAGAAGGGGATTTTATCCAAAATGACCCAAGTGGGAAACTTTTGTTCCAACGTGTTTCGGTCAGCATAATTCTTTCCAAATTGTCAAAATTATTACTAAATTGCACAAGAAGCCCCTTCACAAACTATTGCCTAATTGCCTATTGCCTCAGCCTGATTTCATTCTCGGTCCAGGTTGTCGGCGAGCTTCTCTACTCCGTGCCGCTCGAAATCAATGGCACCGGCGACGTTGTCAGTGATGTCTAGCCCGTGGAGAAGCAACGCCGGCGACTTTGTCAGCGAACTCGCGGCTCAACAACAAGCAAAGTTGCTGCCTTTGTGGATCTGCCGACATCGATGACCTGCAAAACGTCGCCGGTTTGGGTGCCGAACAAATAAGACTTCTCGATGATGAAGAGCTGCTCCTTCTTCGTCGTCCAGATCAGCCGCCACGTGGCGGAGAGGGCGTCGCCGGTGGTGATGGTGTCCTTGCCTAGCGCCGCCAGGTCGTCGATCGCGTTGACGATCGCGGCGAGTTTTGATGGGTTGTTCTGGGTCTTAAGGCCGCGGTCCTGGTCAGCGAAGAGGGTGAGGAGGCATTGCTTGGTGAGCTGTGATTGGGCGGTGATAGAGTAGGAGCAGGTGATTTTAGCGAAGTGGGGTTTGGAGGGAATTGTGCGGAAGGGGAGGGACCATTTTCGATGTCAATTCCAACGGCCCTCCATGTCGCGCGATGCTCGTCGCTCGCCCCTCACCAATTTTTTCACCGGCTTCTCTCCTTCCAGTGCCTAAGCGACTGTGTTTTTTAACACAGGTCTCTAGTTTTGGTTTTTTTCGTCTGTGATATTTGAGTATAGTGGCGGTTTGAATCTGGGTTGTTGGAGTTGTTGGCCAGATTGAAAATTGGGTAATTTGTGCTGAAGTTTGGGAATTGGGTAATTTGTCTTGAAGTTTAGATTGAAAGTTGAGTAATTGTGATGAAGTTTGGGAATTCAAGTTGATTGTGAATTTGGGTTGGTGTTGCTTTGATGATGTGGGAAGAATGGCGTGAAGTTACTGGGAAGAATGGTTTGAAGTTGCCGGAAGAATAGCGTGAAGTTGCAGAGTTAGTGAGTAACTATGGACATATTATGAGAGACTATGGGAGACTATGAGGGACTATGGCCGCACGATGGGCGCACTATGAGGGACTATAAATGTGTTAATGAATTATAACTAATATGTACTCGAAAGATTATGAGGGACTATAGCCACACTATATGCCCAGGGATTCAATTGCAAAGTGTAATAGTATTTTACCTATTGTTGAGTTGCCCGCTGCCCGTTGGGCCATTTTAGAACAAAATTTGGCATCTTGGGCCATTTTAGACAATTTCCCAAATAAGAATACGATACACAAGGTTTTCTGAAGGCGTCCTGAACAAATAGGACATCTGGGTTAAAACAGGACATCTATAGACTGAAAAAGGGATCAACACCTAACCAACAAGAAGAAGTTTCATATAGTAACAGTTGCATTTACATATCCAAAAACTTTCAACGAAGATAATCATTTTTTCCAAACGATAGAAGGGAAATGCTTTAGATATTCTATTCAATAAATACAAGATATCCAACGAGTAGCTTACAGTTACAGGGCATACACCACCAAGTACAAACTATATATAATGACTTCATCAATTCAATAAACGTTGCTTCCCTTATTTATTGTGAACTTGAATTCTTGTCATCAATGGATTATGAACATGAGTATGTAGACATGAAAAATCTGGGTTCCTGTGCCACTAAATAAACACCCATCATTGTACCATTTGCTCGCGTTCTGCTAGCTCTGCTGTGAGCAGATCATAGTAAACCTCCGGCTTTCTGTAGTCAGAGACGTAGAGGTCCTGGAACATGGTGGAAAATGAATCTTCATCTTCAGTCATTAAAAGATGAATACTTGGACGAAAAAAATAAAAATGGTGGAAACAAGGTCCTAATTGAACAATATTTTTTTCTTCGAGGTTAAAGAGTAAGGTCACAAATACGCTCCAAGAGGGGGCCGTCTAGGTAGACACCCTTATTAATTTGCTCTTTGTACCTAGACCTTCATGCTATAACCCGAACTACTTATGTGTCTAAACAAGTGTATGCTTGAAAAACATGTGTCTACAAGAGTACCCAGCACTCACCAAGTCTAAGAAACAAATATTGAAAGCCAAAAGGTAAGTTATAAGTCACCACTGGTCGCAAATTAAAGCTTCTAGATACATACAGAAAAGGAAATTCTTGACATTAGTCAAACCTATAGAGATAGAAGTCAAAAGAGGTGAGAACCATGAGAAATTCTTGGTTTTCCATCGCCACACACTCCATAACCTCAATAATGGACCCTTTTTCAAACTACATAAGACCTCTCACTTACACTGAAAATGGTGCTCAAGAGTAATTGTCTGAGATTTACTTATATTGCTATCTGTTCATACCATACCCTAATCGGCCACATGTCACCTTCAAGAAACTCCACGTAGGCACTGTCACCTATCCATGAACACATTTCACGAGACTCATGGCCCCCACACGAGCAATAACACGATCATGCGAGAGCATATTACGAGACCACCTCGCAACAATCTCCGCATAGAGCCGCTAACTTGCTTCATACGAAAAGTATCGAAGCCTCCACGATGCCTTCAAGTATCGACACAAGTACGACCTAAGCCTAGCATTAACGAGGCATTCAATGTGGGAAACTTGGTCCTATATTGATTATAAGCACCTCATAGGTCAATGCATTTGTCTATAAAAGGACTTTACCCCATGGGTCAAAGGTAACTATTACTTTGCCTTCAAAACCTTTACCTTGCCTAGGACTTTTACCCTCCCACTACACTTGCCGACTTTTACCCTCTTATCGGTGCCTTCGATATGTACTTCAGCGAGTGTAGTGAGAGGGTAAAAGTCTCACTACAAATGAATATATCTCCCATAACTGGAGACAATATCCGATCACCAATCACCAAGACTTGCCTTACACCAAAAATCTTCAGCTACTCACCCGACATCTCATCACCCTTTCCCTTTCTCTATGACCGTTGACCCCATTTTTATACATCAACACTATCCTATTGGCATCCCAAGTTGGAAATAAAAGTGCTTCGTGTCACTTCGTCATAAACTTATTTCAACACCTACCCCAAAAAACCTAGAGTCATAACTGTCAAAATGAAAGAAAAAGGATACTGAAAGAAGAATACCAAAACATTACTCCAAAAAATGATTGCTTACCTGCAATGCAGATGCTATGTGAATAAGTGTTGCTTCACACCATGGTTTCCCTATCAGCTGAAGACCAATTGGCAAACCTGATTTATCATATCCAACCTGTCAAGGAGAGACTACAAATTAACTTCTTAATCTACTCAGTTAGAGGTCGGACCTATCAAGTAATGATAAGATCATACCGGAATAGTCACTGCCGGTAATCCCAAAAAGTTTCCTGCTATTGAATATCGAACAAGTGCAGCTAAAACAATCAATCAATTAAATCAATCAACCGTCTGTTGAAATTATTGGACGAATACTATCAGAATATGAGAATGTTGAGGTTGCTGATTTCCAAGACTAAATACAACTGAAGGGAAAGTACATTGACATATGCTACTAGGCATTTCATACCTCCATTTATGTAGTCAAGCTCACCAGTTTTGAGAGCATCATCCAAAAGTGAATAGGCAGTTACCCTGTCACACGCACCATTACAAATCATTGCAAAATTTGATACTGAAAGTGATGTAAAACACAATATGGGAAAAGTTAAAGATGCGAAATTGGTTCAAAACTGGTAAAAATACTCGCAACAAAGAAAAGTTGTGTTCAAAGCTCAAGTATTTGGCAAGTTAAAAATGCATGGCATATCGTTGGGATTTCTGAGTCGCTTGAGAATCTTCAAGAAAGAAGGGTTTAGACTAGGATTACTGACTAAGTTGTTTCTTTCCCTAGATTATTGGGAGTTCTTTAATGTTCTTTGTTCATTAGGATTTCTATTCAAAAGAGGATTTAGGTTTGATGCCTATTTAAAGGCATAGCTATGCTTGTAATTTAGATAGACTTCGTTGATGATTATTAAACTTGAGAAGTTTTCTCTATATTGATTGATGGATTTCTAAATATCTTATTGGTTTTAGATGCTTGTCTAAGACTTTTTTTTATTATTTCTGCTGTGTCAGAAAGAAACCTAAATTAGCCTATTATGCATTTCTAATTTCAAATCAGAGTCTAAATCTGGTGGCCAAATGTTATCTATTTTCTAACAGTAAATCTTAAGATCTTCGTCTGGTTCATGCCCACTTAAGGGTGACAATTTAAAAAATAACAAACATCAACTTACAATGAAACTTTACATAGGGAAAGGAAACACTACCCTGTTGTCGGGGAAACAATAACATCTGCTTGAGTAAACAGATTCATGTGGAACTGCATTTGTCGGTTCCTGTGGATATACAACCAAGTTTATTTAATGAAAAAAAAAACTATAAAGCAAAAACAAAAATAAAATAATATTCTATCACAAAATCACTAGAAAAATATCTGTCAAGTATGGGTTGTAGCACCCTTACATATAAGTTTTATCTCTTGCGATGATAAGTCGGATAGATAATCGAAAGAAGAAAATTCAAGACATATTCTTCAGTTTTATCCCCAAAATTCTACCGTTTACATGAGCAGAAAGAAACGACATAAACTTAACTAACCTCCTAATCAGTGTAACAATCAGCATACTCATAATCAACCAGTGACGGCCATAATCAGCTTAATGAGAATTATCTAACCAAAAAAATTATTAAGTTTAATATAATAGTGATCAATGCCCCTCCTTGCAATACAGCGTGGACCTAGTTGAGTTTGGAATTTCTTTGTGATGGTGGTCATTGAAAGTTACTGATCACACAAAGGTTTTGAAGATCGAGCAACTTGATGAGAAGAGCCACCTAGGGACTTAGAAACAAAAGGTCAAGGACTTGTTCATCATGAGAAACTTGATATAGCTCTCAAATAAAATATGACAGCAATCCAGGAAGGAGAATGATCAGAACTCGACACAATTGTGTGCACTATCATTTCACTGGCTTTGGCAATCAGAAATAATGTTTGGGATGGGCCACTGCAAGGTGTATTGTGAATAAGCTCAAGAAGTTTTATTAGGAAAAGATCCTCACCCATCGCGTCAATCGAATTGTGAAAGTTAATGGTGATTAGAGGTGCCAATATGCATGAGTACATCAACAAGTCAGATAGGAGAGTCACTCTTTTAATAGCTTACTTTTTAGAATGTTACCTACTTATAATTGGTGTTTACTACTTATCATTGGTTTCAGGTTTTAGTTTCCAGTAAGAATTTGACTATATTTCTTTGTTTAATTTCAACTTTTTGAGGGATCATATAGCACAGAACACAGTTAGAATACTTAAACTCCACCATATATGCTTCATCATACTGCTTATAACAATAGCCAGTAGCCAGTTAATATAACAATAGCCAGTAGCCACTTAAATTGAAAGACGAAGCATGTGAGTAGGCTCTACAAACATACGAATCGATGATAGACAGCCACTCAAGTATATTCTGATATGTCATCCAAGATTTGTACATGAAGGCTTCCAGTCTTGCAAAGTTTCAACATATAACAACTTTCAATAGTCCTCATTCTGAATTTTAACAATCTTTTATTTCCTCTGAAATGCACTTTTGGAAATTACTAGGATGTACTTACCTAATTTTCTGAGCCTTTATGTATTCTTTACTGCTGAAAGCACCATACACAGCAAGTGCTACCCTTGCATCCCATCCTAATTCTTTGAAATCCCTATGTTGATGAGTTTACAATGTCAGCATTTGGATTTCCGGTCTGTTAGAGTAGGATACTTGAGAGAAAATCATGGTTATGAAAACATACAGCTTTTCCAGAAATGAACTAAGCGAGGTGCTACACTCAGATCCGATTGTTATATAATGTGCCAGGCGCATCACCTCTATCTCTGGTATGGTCACCTCTACAGTCTTAAAGATGTGGAAGAAACAAACAGTTAGGAAGTAGTCTGCAACGATAATGTATAGACTATAGTAGTCATGAAAAGGACATGATTCTTTTCCTCCAACAGTACATCCGAAAAATGTGATTTGAGTTTCACTGTTTTGGTTCTTTATTATCAAGGGACCAGTGGTCTAGATTAATCACTATGCAATATTTACAAAACAACCAATTTTGACAGGGAGTACCTTCCAACCATATTGTTTCTGAAGACTGTCCAGGGCATTAGAACAGCATTCTCTAATATCGTCGCTGCAATCATTAAACCACTAATCGAGCCAATTAGTGGTTTCACAATCAAAGAACTGAGTATCAGAAGAAACTCATTAATGCATAGCATTCAATACATTCAATCATAGAGGTAAAAAGTCCAGCAAAAGCTCACTAACCTCACCATATTTAGCCAATTTGATGTCAGATATAGGTTTTGTTGAGTTCAGCAGAGGTAAATGTACTTTGGGCTGGAAATTTTTGGCACACACAAACAGGAAAGAAAAACTAATCAAAGGTAAAGGTAAGGAATGATATATATTACAACAAGCTTTTAATTGAATAAATTCTTACATTATACAAATACCAATAATTAAATAAGTAGAATACAGGAGAAGATTGTCAATTTATTTCCAAATAGAATCAATAATGAATTCTTTACTCAAATACCAATAATTAATAGGTTGAATACAGGACAAGAAAGATTTCTATTTGGTAACATAGTTTGAATCAATTTTCAGAAAAGCATTCTTACTGAAAGAGTAGGTTGACGTGGTGGAAGTTGGGCACTAATAGCTGCATACCTGCAGTTTTTAAAATGGTAAAAGCTGTAACATCAAGCCGATAGAGGGAGTACAAGTATTAAGAAAGAATACTGACACTATAAATGCATCCTCTACAGTGCCTGCTAGTATTCCAACCATCCCAACTGTCCAATTCAGAGGAAGAACTCTGAAGAAAAAACCAAATTCATCTGGTAAGATGGAAGTAGATCTTCAAGCAAATGCAAATTAGACTTCTAAGATATTATTGAAAGAGGAATCTACCCAAAATGAGGTACTCGTCCAAAGGTTGGTTTGAAACCAACAACGCCACAAAGAGCCGCAGGCATCCGTACAGATCCTAATCATACATTAGAAACGAAATACATCTCTCAGTTACTCAATGATATTTCATCCCATGCACATACAGGCATGCATGAGAACTAGGTTTCCAAATTTCAGAGGCAATCGACTGTATCATGCAGATTTAAAAAAGATAAGTAAATACAACAACATAGCACCCTAAGCCTTTGGAAAGTCACATCTCCCTACTCCATCGAGTTAGCGCTGTTCTTTCTTTTACTTTCTATGGTTCTACCTAAGCAATTGACCCATGTGCCCTTCTCTCAATAGACATTCGCTAACGTATGAAGTATGTATGTTGTAACCAGAACCTTAAAGTGATTGCCTCAGAAATAAATCCATATATAGACTATTCAACAAACAATGCAAAACAGTGACCATGGCCATTCCATTATAGTTATAAAATTGTTCATCAAGACGTCTTTTTAACCAGAGCTCAATATGGTCAATAATTTTCTAAATATTGTTTGCTAGTCTAGGAATAACTAGAGCTCTCCACTTTGACAAATTTAACCGAGGAAATGACCAAAACTCTAATCAATACGAGAGATTTGAGAAAAGGAAAATAAGACTTTGTCTATGAAATACTTGTGAGTACCACATTTTTCTAAACCACATAAGCCTACGAAAACTTTTCTTGTTTTTTTCTGTGAGAAATGCGCAGGAGAAAAGGTTATGAAGAAACACCAGCAGGTGAACAACATAACCACGATTATTCTGGCAGAGTAACTCTTGTTTGTTCTTCTTGAAAATGGAAACGAAAAATTAATCTACACTTAGAGATTCAACTGAAGCATTCCACAATGGCTTCCCTGTAATCAGTTGATGCAAGCAGGCATACGCAAAGAAAATAGCCACTCTAAAACCTCCCAAAGAGCCCACTAATGCCTACTGGGTGGGAACTAGAGAACTTTTTTTTTGTTTTTGAAAATGTGAAAAACATATGGTCTTCCATATAATTAGTTGATGCAAATACATCAAGAAAAGAAAACAGCCACTGGGAGCTCCCAATGAAGCTGTTGCTGCTGGCTGGTGGTTTGAGATTTATTTTCTCTCAATATGATAACTGCACAGAGTCACCACAATACTGAATCAATTTCGACGTGAAGAATATTACACCCATGTATCACCTTAGGGCTTAGACATATTAAAGGAAACAAATTTGCACTAAACAGGAATCCTTACATCTAGACATGTAATTTCAAAATTTAGTATAGTTGTCATTCATTAATAGTGAGAGAAAAAGTGCAGAGTGTTTAACATAATTATTAGTCAGGTAGGTGTTTTTTCTAGATATATAATAAATCTAAATTCTATTTATTTATAAGGAGATCAAAGTTACCTCCTCCATCAACACCCAGAGCAACAGGGCATAACCCGGAAGCCACCACTGCAGCAGATCCGCTAGAAGAACCCCCAGAGATCTTGTTGCGGTCATATGGATTTCTAGTTGCCCTGCAAGACAGTAGACATAAAATGAACATGCATATAGGAGTTGATATCGCAGATTTGCCTGAGCAGAAAAATGATTTGGAACTTTTTCTGAAAAGGGCGCATGTAGCCTGGTAAAAAAGTTGATTACTTAGAGCAAAACAGAAACATTAATCAGAATGGCATGCTAAAGCCAACGTTCTAGACTAGATCCAATCGACGGCATGTCACCTACATCTCTTCCCCTGATTTTCTCCCATAAATTCTAGTTGATTACTTTACTTAGGCGTCTCCTCTCTTGCATAAATATGAGGCTTTGGACCCTATGAATTCACTAAACGAGATAACAAATCTTCATGATTTAACATGGTAGACCTGAAATAGGAAACACGCTAATCAGTTTCTTGGAAAAAGGGGACTCACCACACTTGTTCCAGCTTCAAGTTTGATGTTCATGCATTTTGATTTTTCCAACAAGTACAGTCTAAGGAACATTCAGTATCTGGAAAATAATCTGGCTTTTCTTACCCATAGTGGGGATTTATCCCACTTGTTCCAGCTCCAAGTTCATGCATATTAGTTTTCCCAACAAGTATAGCACCACATAGTCTGAGGCACTTAACACAGCATGCATCATCTGTACAAGGTCTTACTTTGTGCAGCCACTTTGTACCACCTTGTAAAGTCAGGTTTCAGATGGTAAAACTGTTACTCTCGTATGACACAAGTCTGGTATAACAATACATGCAATATGGATGGGAATCTAAAATGTACTTTACCTGTAGTGGGGTATGGTAAGCAATCTATTTCATCCTTAATTGCAATTGGGACCCCATCTAGAGCTGAGATAGGCACTCCTGGAAAGGAACCATAATGCACATTATATACTAATGTACAGCAGGGCTAAATGCAACATTTCATAAATGAAAATACCAACAAATATATGTTTGGGATCCTCTGTACGTGCAGAAATAACATCAAACTTATTAGAGCATAAACACTATTTTGCCTGCATTCCTTGGCAAGCTAACAAAATCTAACATGTTTTCAAACCCGACATGCCTGAGTTCAGATACTTGTAACTGAAAATTTCCAATTGATGCTTGATCTCCACATTTTGGCTTCTCTAGTTGTGGGAGATTCCCAAGAATGAGGAAATTCCAAGCATGAGGAAGCAAAGATATTGATTTAAACATTAGAAGAAATTTTACGAACACCCCAGGCTTGTGAACTGACATTTTAAATTAGTGACTAACAGAGAAGTGATCCAAACTGGAGCAAAACATCCTGGATCTAGAAAAGATTAAATTCCACATATAGACAGCCAATGTCGAAAAGCATTTGCAAAAGATCCAATTCTACATAGAAAATAATGAGTGTACAAAAGCATTTCTTTACAATGGAGGAATGCTTCTCATAAGTAGCATAGGAAGTGGAGTAGTAAAGCATTGTCAAATTGATCTTAAATTCTGGTGTATTTTTAATGTGGTTAACAATACAATTTAGTACCTCGTTCATAGCGAAGAGTTGATTCAGTTGCTTGTTGCATTATATCTTCAGCATTGTAGTTAATAAAGAATGACATTTGAAATGGTGGCGAGGAAGATTCACAGATGGCAGCTATAAGACGCTCTGCAACCTGCAGAAACAAAAGAAAGAAACATGTCATACAATATGACAGAATACAACAAATTTTCTTCTCAAGTATAGTTGAAGACTTAGTTTTACTATGTTTAGTAAAAAACTAAGAGTCAGAACCAGCTATATTGGTTGAAATGCACTCTGAAATATCTCTTTGGCTTTTGGATAAGATCAATAAGTATAACTTTGGAAACAGATAACTCACTATGCATAGCGTGTTCAAATGAAAGCTATTCAAAACGGAAAAAAATGTAGAAACATTGTACATACCGCCAGAGGAGTTATATCTCCAGATGTGTAGGCTCTTGAATAATCTGATATTGTCCAATTACGAAAAGAATAGTTTGAACCGTTAAACAATTTTTCTGAAGACAAGGGCAGGCATTCCATGGCCTCTTGAACTAGGTCAGCTGGAGATAAATCAGACCTTACAAGCTTAACATCTTGTTCTTCTTTATCTGCATTGGCAAGCTTAGATTAAACCTTAACAAAGTATATTCATATACTTAGATTAAGCTAATATTAACATTAGCTATGTACCAATCATTAACGTCCAAACTATTGATGGTCTGTTGTAAGTTTGACACAAAATGATACCCAAGTTACATTCAGAAAAGATTTAGTGGAATTCATAGTCAGGAATACACACCATCAAAAGGATGCATAGGAACATAGACAGGCGACTCCTCCAACTCAGCATTTGTGACTAGCTGCAAAACATTCAAAGAGATTTTCGGCAATTGAGAAGGGATTATGGGTGTGCAATAAATAATTGGATATAGTGGCTCCTTCAGTAAGAAAATGTTAACAATAATAACTAAGAAGCCTAAGCCCTATAACTTCCCAGACACTGTCAACTACGCATTAAAACTGCATACTAATGAGTTTGCAAGTATGAGTTGTTGTAATCATACACTAATAAATTCATAATGCTATTAGTAAGTAAGACTTAAGACAAGGTAAAGTCCATTGTAGTTCAACTAATTGATAGGTACTGTTTTCATCTTGATATGCTACCAGATTATTTACAGGAATAATCACAAACTTCTCTTTTTGTAAGTATAGTAGCTGAAAACAATCTTATTACTGATGGTTCTCAACCTAGATACTCTTTTCTCAATTATGGTTGAATTATTGAATATTGGCATTGTTTCTGCACAAATTCCTTGGAATATCAAAGGAAAGTCTATTTTCATTAAAGTTATGCAGGTCCTCTTTTATGTTTCGAAAAGAAATACAAGGTAAAAAGAAATCCCCTAGAAGAAAAAGAGACAAATGAAAAGCATGTGTGTACCTCATGAATTAAATTATCTCTTTTCAGTACATACAGTAACAAGGTCCCAAAAATCCGTGACTCCAAGAACCAAGCGAACAATTTGACCAGAAATCCAGCCATACGAGGAGCTACAGGGAAAATGCAAAGCGTCAGCCTTATAAATATGAACCAGGCCCATGCTTACAATAGACTGAAGAAAACCCGGCACACAAAACCATAAAGAACAAGCAAACACAAACCAGATTGTAAGTTATATGAAGTATTCTTTCGGAAACAGTTGGTGTGAATATTACATAAATAACATTAGGGAAAAAGTCTGTTAAATTCAAAACATGATCCACTTAAATAACTTCGATTAACACTGAGCCAATGTTCAGAAACTTACAGGCTAAATCCAGTTTGAAAAAGAGAAATGGAGAAAAGGGCAAAGAGCAACGGTACTTAATAGGATTATGACGTATGAATTCATATAGTACTTGAAATTTATAATCCCTTCAACATTGTATCGTCGGAATTACAAAGCCTGACTACGTAATAGTAGCAGTACCTTTGACATTGGCCCGCAAATAGACTTGAGAGCTACCGGGGCCGAGATCAACGTCCTTGGCAGGCTTGAAGACCACATTGCCGCCATTCTGGAACAAACCCATTTGATTGGATACCACAAAGTCAAACAAATTGGAAAGCTGAAAAACTCTTCTTCTGGTTTTCACAGGAGAAAACAAAAGTACACAAAGTGTAGAGTTGAAAACGAGGCATTCTCAATTCTATCTTATACAAAGGCGGCAGGACAAGAGGGCGGAGAAGCCAAGGAACAACTGCAACTATAGATAATAATGTCGGGAATAGACTCTACCGTTTTCACAATTCGATCTACGCACAACTAGAATTCAAAAGGGCCCAACTCACAACCACCTTCTTTTGCTTACCTCACGGACGAATCTGATTGCATTTGGGTGCTGAGACTGTTGGTGGAGTGAAAGTAGAAGGGAGAAGTTAGAAAGTAGCTTTCAGCCCCGCTGGTTTTGAATTCTCTTTTGTTTTTTTCTTTTTTTTTTTTGTACTTGCTTTTTTCCCTCGAGTACATCGAACGAGGTGAAACTTTTCCCGGGAAAAAGCAAAAGCCACCAGAGCGGAGCTTCCACAACTATTTTCTCCACCTGCTTCCTTAAAATTTGGCTGACCTGTAAAACTTCTATCATTTTTTTCTTCCCATTATTGTCACGGAATTTCGCAGCGTTTGGTTGGAAAAGAAGAATTCGATGAGCTGCAAATGGAACATTCTCAGGGCATTTCGGGGATTTGATCCCATTTTCTGACGCAATGTGGACCATAAAGGATTGGGTCCAAACTCCACATTGGGTCCAAATCCAAACTCTATGTACAGTATATGGGTTAAAGTAAAATACGGAAGATTCTAAAGATACTATTATCAATTAATCCTACTTTAAAATATTAAGAGCTGATATCCTATGGGTCCAAAATAACACCTTAAATATCTAAAAAAGACATAAAAGATGCTAAATATCCATATAGTCCAAAACCGATGCTAACTCAGCAAAAGTAACTAACTCCTTTTAACGGAAATCATTTTTCTCTCTCTTATTTCTTATTTTTTCAATTTTGTTTGTTTTTTTTAATTAATCATAACGTTTGATATAGAAATCGTAATGAAAATTCGTTTTCACCAATTTATTCGTAAAAGTGAGATCTACATTTTAAGATCCATATTGAGTATGTTTTTCCCCAAAAAAATTTCGCAAGTTTCACATACAGAGACAGTAAATGTCTCTACAGAAACAATCAAATGTCTCTATAGAGACAGCCAAGTGTCTCTACGGAGACACCAAATTCAAAAGTACTAAACAAAAAAATATAAAATATACAGAGACAGTCAAGTGTCTCTACAGAGACAGTAAAGCGCCTCTACAGAGACATCAGTCATGTGTCTCTACAGAAATAGTTAAGTGTCTCTATAGAGACACTTAAATGTCTCTACAGAGACAGTAAAGTATCTTTATAGATACATTTAAGTGTCTCTACAGAGACCCCAAGTTTGAAAGTACTAAGCAAAAAGAACTAAAAAAAATATATAGAAACAATCAAGTGTCTCTGTAGAGACAGTCAAGTGTCTCTACAAGGACAATTAAGTGTCTCTGCAGAGACAGTTAAGTGTCTATATTGAGACAGTCAAGTATCTCTCCAGAGACAGTCACCTGTCTCTACAGCGACAGTCGCCTACAGAGATAGTCACTTGTCTCTACAAAGACAGTCCATTGTCTCTACCGAGACAGTCATCTGTCTCAACAAAGATAGTCTTGTGTCCCTGCAGAGACACATAAAAACAAGATATGATTATAAGTTTTGTTAGCAAAATTGCAAAACCAAGCCATAAAAAGACATTTTAGTTATGTCGGGTTTCTCGAAATTCCAATTCCATCAAAACCCAACACATTATTCCGATTTAAATCACTACCCACTTGCAGATAAACCAAAATGAAAAGGCAGGCAATATACCCAAATCAAAATGAACCCTAAAAATTTATACCCAAAACAAAAAATCAGGGAGAGAGAGAGATTCAAAATGCACAATCCATCCCCAATAATCCTTTCGGCCTGCGAGCCCATCAGCATTCGAATTACTTATCCGCAGACAAAACCTTCAAATCAGAGACGGCACAGCATTTGATGAAGAAATGCTCTCAGAATCTATTGGAGCTACGGTAAACTTTGATCTTCTTCCCACGAACTATAGACTCTACCCTAGGTTGATTTTGGGCTTGATTGTAATGATGTTTGAGAGTTTACCCAAGAACCATCACTTGGGCTTTTTGAACCACAGAGACATCAACTCCGCCGCCGACAGAGCTGGAAATTCCGATGGAGGAATGAGCGGCTCAGTCTTCTCACTCCGTCGCCGCGATACTTCATCGATCCAAGCTCTGTGCTTTGAGTCGCCTCTACGGAACTCCTCTTGGTTTTTTTGGGTCGATTTTCATCATTGATCTCTCGATTTTCAGACCGAGAGAAGGCTCGGTGTTGTGTTTGCTTGGCAAGCTTAATGGGAGAGGACCCATCGCTCCCTTCGTCTTCTTCGGCCCAAATGTCCGAGGATGACGACCCAGAAACGTCCTCTGCTTCCTCACCTCCCGCCGCGACCGCAGCGGCGCCTCATTGTTCTGCAAATCCTGGTCGGAGATTCCGGCGAGGAAATCGGAGAGGCGGCTGGCGCAGGTGAGGGTGACGGCAACGGAGGCCAGGGCGAGGTCGCGGGGGGTCTCAGCGGCGGCGCCGAATGTGGAGAGAGTGCGGATGCAGAGGGTTGGGTGTGTGGCGTGGCTACAGGAGCGGGCGAGCAGATTGGCTGAAATGGGAAGACGGAGGAATGGTGACGCTGTTAGTTTAATTAGATTGGAGTTACCCAATAGAATTTTGACAACTCGATAAAATAGACTTTTTAGATATTATAAGAAAGTTGTGTATTTTTTAGATAGAAGGAGTCTTATCTTGTACTTTTTAGATATTGTTCATACCATACCCGGATCGGCCACATGTTATCCAGAAGAAGAAGCTAGTAGGACCACTCCCCCTTCCGGGACCACACTTCCCGGAAGCCTACCCTCCGGGATCACTTCTCCCGGAGGCCTATCCTCCTGGGAGCGCACCTCCAGGACCGTGCTACCTCCTCCAGACAGCAAGCGTGAAGTCCACTTGGGCCCAGATAAAGGCCCCCAGAGGCCCAACTAGTCTCCTAGAGGACTGACTAGGCCTCCAAGAGGCCCAGTAGGGGTAACCTAGAGGACAACCTAACCCACTTGGAACCCTAGGTTTCCCCTCACTATAAATACCTCACTTCCACAAAGTGAAAGTAAGTTCATTCTCTCCCACAAAACACTTACTTGCCTCCAAGACTCTCCTTCCTTTTCTCCCTCAGCTGACTTAAGCTTCGGAGGGTCTTAGGCCAGCACCCCACCTGTGCCCCGAGCTTTACTTTCCTTCCTGTGCAGGTACCTCCGTCCCCGGAACCACCTTCCGGCAGCACCTTCCGGGCCCACCCGGAAGCCAGCATCCGGAGCTAGCCTCCTAGCTCCCCGACACACTCCTGTCCGACCCGGACCCTTGACGTTGATCCCATTTTTTGCATCAACAGATATTGTTTCAAATATTAATACCCAAAAAATTCATTCTAATTTAATTTTAGGAAAACTAATAAAAAGCCCCCAAGTTATAGTCTATAGCTTTCTAAATCCCTACTATTTTGCAATTGTTTTATAAGTCCCTATGTTTATTTGTAAGCTATTTTTAATTCTATTAAACCTATTATTAATCCAACACTCTCAAACAAAACGAAACCTGGAGCCGCTTGCACACCATCCCATCGTCGCCGACTCGCCCATCGTTGTCTTTGATTCCCCATCGCCGCTGTCGCTCTCCCATCATCGTCGGCCATCACCCATCGTCGTCTCCCATAGCCCATAGCCGCCATCGCTCGCCCATCGTCGTCGTCTATCACCCATCCTTGTCTCTGCTCATGAATGGTTGGCGCTGCTCGCCCATCATCCTCGTTGCTCGCCCATCTTCCTCGCTGCTCGCCCATCTTCCTCGTTCTACTCGCCATCGCCGTCGCTGCTCGCTTTCGCCGTTTGCTCCTAGCCATCGTCGTCGCTTCTCGCCCCTCGCCTTTTGCCGATTGAGTTGCAATTGTTGTTAATTCTTCATATCCAACTGAAACTTATGTTAATTCGTCAAACCAATGTACTGCAATTTTTGTTTTTCTTCTCCTCCTTTTGATTTCAGAAAATTTGTTCTTGACAATTGCAAATTAGTGCATTTTTTCTCGGTTGGGATATCCCCACCAAATTGTTGTAATTTCCATGGTTAAGATTTTGGATTTGCAAATTGCAGTTGTTATTTTCATCATATTTGAATTTGCAAATGTTTTGACTACTACAATTGCCTGTTTCAAGCACGCAGCTTTCAATTAAGAAGACTCGTTCTGGGTTCTTAGAGCAATTACGGTAGATACGTCAACTGACGCAGCAAATCCTGTTTGCTGCGCCACGTCAATAAAACATGTCTGCAGTAGATAAGGCAAACGCCTGAGTCAGCTTTGCCTTATCCCCATCCATAAGGCAAAGTTGCCTTATCTCAACCCATAAGGCAAATGTTTTTTAGGGTTAAAAAATGTATCTCAACTATTGTTTATTGATCTACATTCTACACACAATTTTTTCCTCACTATTTTGTACATTTAAATTAATATCATTGTCTAAAAAATTTCAACTATTTGCAATTAATTCTACTAAACTTTGTAATTTAACCAAACTAAACTAGGCTGTTAATTTTACCGTTGAACCACCAAATTAGGTGGATTCATGAGGAGTTACGGGACGGCAACAATAGGTGAAAGTGTAATTAATAGAACAAAAAATTATTGAACAAAAAATTGTGGTAATTCTTATTTTTTACTAATAAAAAAATAATAGTGACAACATTTGTCAAACAAAACATCATGAAAATTGAAAAATAGTTTGCTTGAATTAGTGTTAATATTATTGAGTTAATTATTTAATTAAAAAATAGTATATGTGGATGTTTTAATATATCAAATATATCAAAGTAATAAAATAATAATATGCCTTAACAGTTTTGCCTTATCTGCCGTGAGACAGATTTTCACTAAGGCAAATTCTCAGGGCAAACATGCCACATCAGCCATCAAACAACAAATTTGCCTTATGAGTTTGCCTTATCTACCGTAATTGCTCTTAAACAATTGCAGAGTGGTGTAATTGTCTTCTTCTCGCCGAAGCCTATAAGGCTACTGTACAATTACAGTATTGTGTAATTGTTGTTTAGAGGGGAAAATAAGTCTGTTTAAAAAGATAAAAAAATGTAAATATTTAATTGGTTAATAAGGAATCTAAGGACTTAAAACTATATATATTGATTTTAAGTTGGGATTTATTAAACTTCACAATTAGTAACTAGGGACCTAAAAATTAATGCCCCTTTAATTTTTACTATGTAGTCCTATTTTGTAGGGCTCATCATTTGGGCCGGCCTGACCCGGCCTGGTCTATATAGGCTAGATTGGGCTAGATTCGAGTGAGCCTATTTGACTTTTTTATTATTTTGGGCTGGGCTGGATTGGGCCAAAATTTCACTCACTTGGCCTAAGCCTGCCCATTTGAATTGACCTGTTTGGGTTGGACTGGGCTAGCCTATTTGACATGTTTGGGTTGTGTTGGGTTGGCCCATTTGGGCTAAATTAGAATAAGTCACTATAATGAAGGCTTTAATATTATTTGATGAATTAATTGGTACTCTTGTACCATGAATGATGAAATTCATTATTGACTTTCAAATCAAGTTAGTCAAAAGAAGAATTTTCCCAGTTAAAATACTAGTGACTAAAGAAATTTCTTGAAATAAGATTGAAATTGTACTAAATCCATTATATATATGTTTATATGGGCTAGAAATCAAATAGAAATTCAAATGATACACTTGAACTTCCGATTTGACGTGAATTTTCATGATGATTTGTGACAATAATGGGTTAAAAGTGTTTAAATAATTTGTGACAATAATGTTGTATGCATTGTGAGTTGTGTGTATTGGTATACGATATGTACATCCCTACATGATAAAATAGGCCGAGCCGAGCAGGCCCAAATGGGCCAGTCTGGATTAATCTTTATAGGCTGAAATGGGTTGGACTTTGGGCCAATCCAAGCCTAATCCAATCCACAATGGACTGGGCCATTTGGGCTAGAAAATAGGCTGGGCTGGGCTTGGACCATATGGACTTGGGCCGATCCATTTCGGCCTATGGGCTTTGGGCCAAATGTGCCACATGACATTTTCTAAGTGGTTTAATGTATGATGATTTTCCAATGGATTGATCCTTTTTTGTTTCATGGGTAATAATTTGAACCGATATTTTATGATTTTGTGGAATTGATAGTGATTTGCAACATGTGTCTTAGAGATTAAGTTTCAATTGGAATTTGGTATTGTCTATTTAGGGTTTTCTTTTTGAGTTCGTATTTGTTTATTCTTCGAGTTTATTCTTCGAGTTTATTCTTCGTATTTTTTAATCTATTTTTGCTTTGATTTAATTTTGGGTGTTTCATGACTGTTGGTGCAGGTAGGGGTGGGCACGGGACGAGATGGGACGGGATGACCTTCATCCCATCCCGGTCCCGATTATTTGAAACGGGACGGGACGGGACGGGATAAACGTTTTTAAGAATTAGTCCCGTCCCGAATTTAATCGGGACGGGTTCGGGACGGGACGGGATTATCCTATAAAAATTTTATCAACTTCAAACTAAACAAGCTAACCCAAATATGATAAATCAAAATCTATCTAAATATGCTAAGCGCACTTCACCAAAAGAAACCAAAAACAGATTATTACACAAATAAAAAACTGGGCGTCGACCATTTTTGTAAAATTCACCAAAATTCAACCTCTCATTAGATGGAGTCGAAAATTTGCAGATCATAAGTAAACATGTGAAACTGACTCCTTCCAAAATCTCAAGTAAAACGGAGTTCAAATGATATGTTCACCCAAAGAAACCAAAAACAGATTATTACACAAATAAAAAACTGGGCGTCGACCATTTTTGTAAAATTCACCAAAATTCAACCCCTCATGAGATGGAGTCGAAAATTTGCAGATCATAAGTAAACATGTGAAACTGACTCCTTCTGAAATCTCAAGTAAAACGGAGTTCAAATGATATGTTCACCAAAAGAAACCAAAAACAGATTATTACACAAATAAAAAACTGGGGACCGTTTTTGTAAAATTCATCAAAATTCAACCCTTCATGAGATGGAGTCGAAAATTTGGAGGTCATAAGTAAACATGTGAAACTGACTCCTTCCAAAATCTCAAGTAAAACGGAGTTCAAATGATATGTACAATCTTACATGTGATGAGGTACATATTTTTTTAGTATACACTTGTTTTTGAGCCAATAAAATGGTGACACTTAAGGGGTTTTTATTATTTATTTAATACCATGCATATTATACGGGACGGGACGAGATTTCGGGATATAAATTTCTCATCCCGTCCCGTCCCGAAAAAATTAAATCGGGACGGGACGGGACTGGATAAGCTAATTTTGAAATTAATCCCGAACGGGATGGGATAATTCGGGACGAGATTTGGGACGGGAATTCGGGATACGAGATTTTCGGGATATTTTGCCCACCCCTAGGTGCAGGCATGTTTTTCTTCCCCACGTTGTGGCGAAATTGTTACCAAAGAGAACATCATCTCTCAAGTAAGGGCTTAGGGGTTTTCTCTTCGTGATTTTATTAATTCATTTTTTTTATTATATTTAAGGAATAGTTTTGTGTGTGGTTGCTAAGGAAATGGATGGTATGGAATTCAGACCATCTTACTCATACAATTCTCTTCGTAAAATATGCTCCAATTTTCCCAGAATATGTAGTTCTTCTGTACTTACGCCCTTCTCATAATTTCAAACTAGACGCATGATGATCTGCTATAGGAATCATCTTTGGAACTTCTGAAGTTGGGTTTGGCATTGATTCCTGCGTTCTTCTGACATTTGCAAAGTGTGAGGTAAGCTTGGGTGTGCTCGAACCTACTTGGGTGTGCTCGAACCTAATTGGTGGTTACTGCTTCTTGCGTTCTTCTCAGTTATATTGTTCTAAATTGAAGGAAATATGCATTTGCTTAACCACTGTCACCAAATGTGATTATAAATTTCTAACTTATTTTTCTTTTCAGGTTACGTTCACATTTCTTCCCAACAACTCCTACATCATATGCTAAACATGGGAAAGGTGCTTACAAGTACAAAACTGACTTTGCTTGTGATAAGTCTTCACTTGGGCTGATTTGAGTTTAGCTTTTCTAAGTCCCTTTTTCACTATTCAGTTTGTATAAGATTCTTTGCATTAAATAAGTGAGAAAATGACAACACGATTGTTTTGTTACTAATCATTTGTCAAAGATCACTCTATTTAAACTTGCATATTAATAAATGGCATAGGCAATAATAGAACTTGAGTGATCAATCTCACCTTTCACGTTCAAAACCCATCTTCCATACATTCAAACTTATGCAAAACTGGGCAATTCGTGTTCTTCAGCGCCGTCGCGCCGTCGTTGGAATTTTTCCAGATTCCGGCGACTATTCCGGCAGAAACCCCCAAAACCATAACTTCTTCAATTCTCCACCAAATCAAACAATCTTTATATCAAAATTCATCTACGGACGACGAGGAATCCAAAAATCATAGTCTCGGAACTCACCTCGGCTTGTACTCGCCGAAATCACTCCGGAAAGCTCGCGTCGAGCTTATTGCTGCGTTCTGCGGGGTCTCCGGCGATGATCCTCGGTGATCCTTGATCATAGTGGCGAGCTAGAGGTGATCTCGGTGGCGTCGTCTCCGATCGGTGGCCGGCGAGTGCAAAACAGCGACAAAGGGTAGAGGCGATTCGGCGGTCGCGGGTTTCCTAAAAAGGAAAGCTGGGCCGGTTTTGGGTTTTAAAATCAACCCACCAACCACCCAAAAATATCAGCCCCCAACAGCCACACACTGCCCACCAAGTGGCACTCTCCCACAACTTCTCACGTTTAATTTTTTGTCCATATCTCTCCCTCGATATAACTCAGAATTCAATTCCGTCTTCGCGGATGCGTTCGTACGGTCGAGCTCTTCGCAATGAATCCCATACTGACTACATAAACTCCCACTATTCAAAAGTCAACGGTTTGACTTCTAGGGGTATTTTCGTCATTTCCCCTAAAATTCCGGGACGGCTCATAATAATCACACTGTGGTGAACTACGATGGACTACGACCACACTTTGAGTGGTCAGGGATTCACTTGCAAATTTACTATAGCATTTTGCCTAATGAAGAAATAACCATTGCATGTTGCCTATTTTAGCGCACAAGTTTCCCCTATTTTAGCCAATTTCCCTATTTAGTTTAGGCTGGACTCGGTCCGGGTCGGTCGAGAGTGACCCCAAACCCGACTCCCGAACCGAACCTCGGGTATCAGAAATCTGAAGCCGATAACCGGAACCGTAAACTCGGGAACCCGAGTTTCGGGAACTCGAATTTTCGGGACGGGACGGGATGGTCCCGGGAGTTTCCCGATTTATGGAGGAAGGCAAGAAGGATAATTGAAAAGCCCAGAACAATTGAAAAACATCACACAGAGATCAACAACCCAGAATGAAAAACATCATCTAAACTCAAAATTGACAACATCATCATCACAGAACCATCATCTAAACCCAAAATTGACAACCTAGATTTCATCTAAACATCATCAACACAAAATTCATCTAAACCTCGATACCGATGTTGCCGTGGCGGTGATGATCTTGGACATCCTAGCAGTGATTGGCGAATTCATCGATGTCAATGTTGGCGGTGATGGATGACCGATGTCGATTTTGATGCCGATGCGGATGTTGTTGGTGATGATGTCGATGATGTCGATGCTTCCGGGAGACTACCGATGTCGATGATGTTGATGTGAGGGAGTGGAGGCGGGTGGAGGCGACGCCAAGAGATGATTGGGATTTGCGTTTTCGGGTGAGGTTTGGCAGACACAGAGGATGGAGGCGCGGGCAGACGAAGAGAAAGGAAGAAAGATCTAATTTTTTAGGGTTAATATATTAAATATATTTTAAATTAATTATAAAATTAAATACTCGGTCCGGTCCAGTCCTCTCGCCGGTTCTTCATTCCAAGAATTGGTCCCGACCCGAAAATGACCGCTTCCGGTCCGATTCAGTCCCAATTCTGTTGACTTTTTGATCAACCGGGATTTTCCCTTGCCCTTCTGGACCTTTGGCCGGTACGGTCTGGGTTTTGGTCCAAATGCCCACCCCTAATTTAGTTAGTGGTCTTTGGAGATGCTCTTATACCGTCACATCCAACCTGAGAAGAAAAATGATGGGCTTTGTGATTCTATGGTATTCTATTGTATTTGGTTTGGTTGGGCTTTGACCCAAACGTAACAATCCTATATATAAAGAAGAGGGGATCAAAAGGGTTTCACGCTATTTCTTTCGAGGGTTCTCTGCTGTGCTTTGTCGCTCCGCTTTCCGCACCCGCAAAAACCCTAAAAATTCCCTCCCAAAACATATTTGTCTCGCGATGGCACCCAAGCGCACATCTCTACTCGATAAGCCGCCTCCCGCTTCTTCTCCGGCAGAGGAATCCGAATCCGGATCCGGGTCCGAGTACGAAACCAGCTCCGACGAAGAGTCCCAGCGGACCCAGCCTCCAAAGCCCACCGCTGTCGTGGAAGCGGCACCACCTAAGAATCCCGTTGCTGAGAAGAAAGCACCACCGCCACCCAAGAAAGCCGACGGCGAATCCGAGTCCGACGACGGAGAATCCGAGTCTGAATCGGAGTCGGATTCGGAGGAAGTCGCCAAAGAGACCCCGGCAAAGCAGCAGCCGCCGAAATCGCCTGCTCCAACCTCAACCCCACCTGCGAAATCTGCACCTGCGAAAGCCGCCTCTGCTTCGAAGAAGCGGGCCACTGAGACAGAGCCCAAGCCCGAGGCCTCGAACAAGAGGCCCAAGAAGGACTCTGACCCAGCTTCAGCTCCAGCGAAGAACAAGCCTCTGTTTCAAAGGGTTTGGAGCAATGAGGACGAGATAGCGATATTGGAAGGTATGATTGCCTACTCTGCCAAGAACGGGGTGTCCCCAAATTCCAACTTGGCGGCCTTCCATGATTACATCAAGAAGTTTCTGAAATTCGATGTCATCCTACCCCAATTGAAAAGCAAATTGACTCGGCTCAAGAAGAGATACAACACCTGCGTCCGCAAAGAAAAGAATGGACAGAAACCAGTGAACCCTGACAAGCCTCATGAAGCTAAGGTGTTTGACTTGCTGGTCAAGGTGTGGGGCGGCAATGGCGGTGACGGGTCCTCTGGGATCAATGGTGGGCTGCCTCCCAAGAAGAAGAAGAAGAAGATCAATGGTGGGCTGCCTCCCAAGAATCTAAAGCCGCCTGCTTCTTCCGACATTGTTGTCTTGGATAAGTGTTTGGGAGATGCGGGCTTCCCGGCTGATCTGTTGAAACAGGGTTTGGAGTTGGTTGGAGCCCGGAAGCAAGCAGAGATGGAGGAGGAGTGGCGGAAGTTTCGTGTTGCTGAACTTGAGCTCTGTGCTAGGCGCACTCAGTTGATGGGAGAGCAGACCACCCTTATCCTGGGAGCAGTTAAGTCATCTGACCTTTGAATGTGGAACCCAGTGATTGTTTTTGTTTTATGGTATATGTCCTAGAACAAGCTTCTACAAGTTTTAGCATTAGGTGCCTAGTACATGGATATTAACTGGCCTTTTCTGTGCTACTCTAGTTATTTTGGCCTTATTTTGCGGCGCAATTATGATTTGCTGTGTCTGGAAATTATTAGCAGTGTTATGTCATGTGGCTGCGATCTTGAAGCTATTCATTGTCCTTGGATACTTTAGTTACATTGCATGAGTAATGCCTGTTTTGTTCACCAATATTTTGAAAACAAACGTTCTTGGTAGTTTGGGGTTGGTTGTAAATTTCTTGTAAATTTCTCTTGTAAATTTCGTCACCTTTACATTTTCTCATTCATGTACAAATTCAATTCATTTCCTCGTTTAACACAATTACTTCGTACTAATAATGTCACACTAAACTCATAGTGGCACCTCCACATATCTCCGAAATTTCTCATGAAAATAGGATCGAGGATACCTCAAACTAAGCTCATAGGAAGGAGAATGTGGTTACTGAAAGAAAAAGAGTTTTTTAAGGCTCAACGAGGCTAATTAGCGATACAATGTGAGGGCAGGCTCATTTGGCTATGGTGCTAATCCTATGCCTATATCCTTTGTGTAATAAGATGCACAATATTTAGGATTTCACCTTGATAGATAACAAAGAGCAAGTTCTAGTGAGATCTTTAAGAGAATACTTGAATCGCACATTGGCTCTGTATGAATAATGTAATAATGATCAAGTAAAACTAAGCTATGCCAAGGACTAAGAAACTCTCACTATGTATCAATGTCTAGAACGATGATGGAATGCAACCGAGTTATTTGACTCGAAACGAAATTTTATTTTTTTTGTTATTTTCAAACTTTTTTCTACTTTTTTTCAGGATTTTATGACACTAAAAGACTCAAAATAAAAGTTAAAAATAAAAAATTTTCACCATACCCCTAAACCTATAATAAACATTGTCCTTAACGTTTTATACAAGAAAATATGCATCCAATGTTCAGAATAAAGGATAAATAGGTATAATGAAACAAAAACAAAAGAAAGGAAAAGAACGGCATACCTAGCTGGGTCACATCCAGAAGGCGCTTATTTTATAGTCCTCGGCCTGACTTTCTAAGGCTATTGCAGGTGAAGCTGTGAAAATTGGGACAAGATGGTCCCTTATTGGTATTAATATCACCGCCATCAGAACCTGAAAACAAAAACAAAAGAAAATTTTCAAATTAAAATTTGAATTAAACTATTTTGATATCAATAAAACTCCCCGACAATGGTGCCAAAAACTTCTTCTCCAAGTATAAGAATCAAACAAATAGTTACAATGATAAGTAAGATATGATTCCCACAGAGATTGTTGGACCTATTAATTACTGAATATGATTAACTCAAGACTTTATTTGAACATTCAAAACGTTATTAAGTGAACGAACAATAAAATAAATAAAAGAACTAGAACAAGTAAAGTAAATTAAGTAGAGGGCCATAAGGCACTAGTGCATCCAATTTCACCGTAACCAATCTCACCAATTCTTCTACCATGTCAATTCTAGCTACTATCCATGTTGAAGATTGTTTTCTCTTTGTTAGTCAATACTCTCTTCCGAGCAATACAAACAATGTTCCTAAGCTCGACAATCCATCTATTCCTAGCAAGAATTTAAATGGTCAGTAACTAATTAAGCATGATGGAAAACATGCACAAACCATAGACCGTATTTCTACCAATCTATGTAATTCATGGCATTCACTATAAGAAGCTATCTACTAGATATCGACTTCCGCCCTCCACCTAGTTTTTCTACTCATACAAATAGCGATCAACTATTTGTAGACCGTAAGCACAATAGTAAACACTCAACATTGAAAAACAATTGAAATTAACAACTACTATAATAATCAAGCATTCATGGCTAGGCTACATCTTAGCCCTAGGAAAAGGAATTAACAATCTTGTCACATGATTTTATCTGCTATCCGAGTCCATCTCTAAGTCAAGAACGCCTCCTTATATATGCGCAGCCACCATCTCCTATAGAAGCAAGGCAAAGTTGATAACTTTCCTCTCCCCAATAGAATTCCAAATCCTAATTTCCTAGAGAATGAATCTTTCCCAATCCTCATTGAAATTATCTTCCAAATCCCAAAGATGAGGGAGATGAAATGCAGGGTGATTTGGGTAAGAATTCTAGTGCAACGCTATGACAAGTGCAGGTAATCGGGGTATTGTCTCCGGGTAACCTGAAATGACAGAGAGAGAATAAGTATCGCAGGCACCGAAGAGGGGAGGGACAAACACCAACCGACGGACAAGCAAACAGGAAAGGGGAAGGAGAAAAAAAAAGGAAAGGGAAAGGAAAAAGGGAGGAAAAAAAACACAACCCGCCCCACGGGACGAGACACTTTCTTTTCCCCCCCCCTGTTCATACCTTACCCGAATCGGTCACATACCATCCGGAGAAGGAAGCTACTGGGACAGACTCTCCTCTTCCAGGAGCACATCCCCCGGAAGCCACACCCTTCGGGAACACATCTCCCCGGAAGGATACTTCCAGGACTGCCATGCTGCCTCCTCTATACAAGCATGAAGCTCGCCTGGGCCCAAACAAAGTCCGCCTAGGCCCAGACAGAGGCGACCTGGGCCTAAACAAACACCAAGACAGCCTCCCAAAGGCCCAACTAGGCCTTCAGAGGCCCATCTAAGGGGAAACCTACCCCACTTGGGAACCCTAGGTTTCCTCCTCACTATAAATACCCCGCTTCCACAAGTGAAAGTAAGTTCATTCTCTCTCACAAAACACTTACTTGCCTCCAAGACTCTCCCTTTTCTCTCTCAGTTGACTTAAGCTTCGAAGGATTTTAGGCCGGCACCCCACCAGTGCCCTAGCCCTTCCTGTGCAGGTACCTCCATCCTTGGACCCTCCTTCCGAGCAAGCACCTTCTGGACCCACCCGGAAGCCAGCATCCGAAGCTAGCCTCTCAGCTCTCCGAAACACACCTCAGTCCGACTTGGACCCTTGACCGTTGATCCCATTTTTTGCATCAACATTTAGGGCGTTTGTCATCAATGTGGGACAAAAGTTCCCACATTGAATGCCTCATTAATGGTAGGCCTAAGTTGCCTACTTTTGTCTATATTTTGGGGGCATCGTACATGCTTGGTTACTTGTCATATTAAGCAAGTTGGAGGTGGTCTTGTAATGTGTGCTCGCATGATCTTGTGGTGCCTCAAGTGGGAGCCATGAATCTCGTGAAACGTACTCATGGATAGGTGAGGTTGCCTAGGTGGCGCTTGTTGGAGGTGATATGTAGCCGTTTGAAGTATGGTATGAACATACATTTTTCCTTAACCAGAACAAGTAGTGAAGAGTACTCAGATTCCAAGTCAAACAATCTTACCCCGTTTGGTTGACTGACTAGTTCGCATTAGTCTGATAAAAAATCCAAGTACTTAGGTTATATTAGGAGACGGTCGCGTTTAGGTCAAAGAAACACAAGTTACCAGGAAAGAGGAGGAAAGCAATGACTTATTGGGATGGATAGTTCTGCAGGAGAGAGTTATGGGAGAAAGTTCGTCTGTGATCTTCTTTATGGGTCTCGGTTTCTTCAGATTTTAAAGATTTATCCTTTTCAATTATGTCTTGGTTTCTTTGCATGGACAAAGCTGCTATAAGCTGCTATCAGTGGTTTTTTTTTGGTATTGCTGTCTGCTACCTAGTTTTCTGTGGACCTCCACGGAAACTTGTGAAAAGAAATCCAACAGAGACACACAGTAAACCTGCCCATCGTCATCATGTGAAAAACACAATTTGTGTAAGAACCCTAGATAACCTGGAAGCTTTTGTAATAGCAGTACCCGCACATCTTGTAGAAACCAAGACCCCTATCAAACATTTTTCAAATGAAACTCAGAGAAATATATACAATTGCTCTGGTGTAGAGCCATTTGTTTATCATATGATTACCACTGTGAGTGACCTGTATTACATATACATATACACACTTAGAGGCGAGGAAATTCATAACGCTGTATCTATATTCTTGTGTTGTATAACCGTTTGTGACTGCTATTCTAGTGACTGATGGAACAGTAAGTGATGTACATTGAATGAATGAATGAAGTACGAGAAACAGATCTTTGGACCACTTCTCGAAAGAAGTTACTCGACCTGAGACCTCAGCAGCTGAATCCTAAGTGTATTCAAGTATAGCACCAGTGTGATTAAATCCACATGATACTTGTAATGCTTTCACATTCTTCCCAAATATAACCCTAGTAGGTTTTATGTAGTCAACATCAGTTCCATGACCCTATACAAGAAAGGAAATTCAATAAGAGTGTCTTATGTGAATGCCAAGAAAAGCTTATAAAAATACAAGAAAGCCGAAAGCAAACCAGTTGTCCTCCAGAAGAATGGCCCTCTTCAGAAAAAGTTCCATGGGAACCTCCCCAACCCCATGTGAATATATTGCCTTCTGTTAAGGACCAAAAATTAAGTGAGCGACTGCAGATGCCAATTAGTATAGATTTTGAGACAGTGATTAATGCTCCTGAAACAATTTAAGACCAGAAAAAGGAACTCATTGAAACCAACCAAAACTGGGCTATGTTTTCTACAATAAAGCCCAAACAAATGTCACATAGTCAATAAAAAATGTGAACTTCACTTGCGAGGACGTAAACTGCTAGTATGTTTTTTTGTCCTGTGTATAGCTGACACCGTTATAATTGGAAATGATAGAAGTGGCATTGAAAACCACTGGTCAGGAGACTTTTGCTAAGTAGCAAGGTTCCAAAAAACGGTCTAGCATATCTGAAGTTCGAGGTTGACGGGAGATACTCCTGCCTAAGGATTTTTCAGGGGGAAATTTTATTTACACCCTAAGTATTGTTGAACTCACCCCTTACTGATTTTTAATATTAAAACATTATTTTTACTTGACATGAAATGACTATTATGGACAAAAGATTTTAGCAACCTAAGACTTATCTTATGAATCACTGCACAAACATAACAACATCAATCTTAGGATCTGCACAAACATAACAACATCTAGGAAAACAAACATGTATGAAACTCTGGATTTTGGGAAATCATTCTTCTAAAAACAATTATACGGCTAAAGAAAACTCATGAAGGCTTCCTTTCAGTCTATGGTTTCTTATTGCAGTGTAGAGCATTTTGTAGCCAAATTTCATGCATATTCGCTATCATGCAAGGCTTTCGTGTAAAGCAATTAAACTGTTTAAAGCAATTAAATTTATATGTTTACAGAGAAGGATACCAATTTGGTCAAAAGCATATGAAAAGATCTTACCAGAAACTGCTGCTGTATGCTTCCAACCACAAGATACCTGTATAATTGACATGCATTGTAAGTTTGTAACAGTCAGATATCAATATGTAGTAAATTAAGCATATAAATATAAACTTAGCTAGGTAATTTCTAGTTATTTCTGGACGAAGAGACAATTCTTTTAGTTCATTCACATCCCAGCCCCAATGATTAGGAGAATAAAAAGTATCAGGATATGACACATGCTCTACATTGTTTCCATGAAATACTATTATACAAGAAACACAAGAGAAATAGTCTGAAAGTGAGTGTAAACCTTGAAAACAGGCGATTTTTGAAAAGGACCTTGAACTCTTTCTGGCTGGTGAAGAACATCTGTAGAGCTGAACACCAGAATATATAACATCCACACATCAATTATGACGATATAAACATTCTGCATGAATTGTAACTATTAACCAGCACATAAAATATTGAAACAAATGTTGCAGCAACTAAAGAAAAAGTGCAACATACCCAATCCCAAGGCACCCATTCTCATTTGAACCCCAACTATACAGTTCTCCACCACCTATGTCCAAAGAAAAGTAGCAAAACAAGAAAAAAACTTTAAGTGGAAGTGATGATTGATGTGAATAAAGCAAGAGTCAGAATGAAAAGGTTGAAAATGCACAACACAAAAGCCCGTATGGGTAGGATCACTCCTGGGAAACACTAAAAGAAAATCCTCTGTTCCCAAAAGTGCTTTTTCAACAAATTGCTCCTGATAGTTTCCTCCCTGATCACGATACATGAATGACATGCTCTTACTACTAGATTTTGATCTATTAAATGTAAGCAATTCCTAGTTCCAATACTCGGATATTATAAATAACTGGGAAGACCTGCAGAATATCAAGACACTTCCATATCACAAACATCATTGCCAACCTCAGTAAGAAATAGGCATCTCAAACCAAGGACTGTTTCCAGATGAAATATATGGTTACAGATATACATGTGTTTCATCAGAATGAAAGGAACTGAAATCCTTGCATATTGTTGTTAATAGTAAGGTGTCACATCTTATATGCAAATCAATCATCCTTGATGGACCACCCTTGATTAATTATGCATTGGTGCCATACGATGTGCTCGTATACTGCTGTGCCAAGCTCTGTGGGGAATGGTATGACCATGTAGTGCAGCCGATGAATTAATGATAAACTTCATTCAGAAAGATGAGCTGAGAAGATAATGAATTACTTGTTAAGACACATGTGTGATAGCCACCACATGCAACTTCTACCGACCGTGGCAGTTTGCTAATCATGGACGATGGTGTTGCTTTGCTTCCCCTTCCAGAACCCTGTTTTTGTAGAAAGGAATATTACTAATTCGGTATATAGAAAATGAAGGAATGTTTAACGAGGTCCGAAAATAGATGGATCTGCGACAAGCAACTAACAAGGGCAATAAAACCCACTAAAATTTCAAAAGAGACAGGTGGTTAATGGGAACCTTTAAAAGATTGAAAAAAATCATGAATTTACTTCCATTAATCCCATTAAAATTCAAAAAACAGACATTTGATGACTATTAGTCATGGTTTCTTAAAATTAAATTGATTTATTAGATACTTTCATCTTTTTTGAAACTGCTGCTTTTTTTTATAATGTCATGCTTGGGGTCTATCCACCAAAAGAGCATCCTGGCTCTAGTTCTGTCTATGATCTACATCATCATTTCAAGGACTATATTCGACATACCACTTTATCTACTGCTCTTTCACCAAATATGAATACGGATCCGTTTTCTGAAAATATAGAGAAGCAACTGAGATAATAATGGTATTTGGAATTCAGCAAATGGAGGTATACCGCAAATTAGCACAACCCATAAACAGACCAAAAAAGTACCATCGATGCATGCTGAATGAAGCAGCCCAGCAGCAACCTTTTCAACCTAGGCATTTACAACATTGAAGTCGAAAGGACAAACACATTAACCGAATTCTGGCAAACATATTTAGGTATGAAATTATGAATCAGAAACTGGACTGTTCAGAAAGTATTTATACCTTGGTCCCCTCAAGTTTCTTGATAAGTCTTGGTGTATATTCGCTGCAAAAGACCTTTATTGGTATCAAAAGATAACATGGAAGGCAAAATTATTGTTAGATAGCAAAAGGGAAACATGCTCATTCAGGATGCCATATTACCACACAAGCATATGTCAAATACCCTCACATTGTCTATGACAACTACAATAACTATCAAGCAAACTGAAGATATATGTAAGATGCCAAAATAGAACAATCCGTGTTGTCATGGTAAAACTGAATATGGGACCTTATATGTGTCATGTTAATTTTGAATTGTACAATTCAAGGTTCGCAACGATATCTATTGAAACCATTCATGTGATGAGCATTTAAGAGATCAATAAAAGTCATATCATAAATGGAATACATCCATCTTATACACAATTAGTACAATATTGCAACTATGGTCATGCAAACTTTCAGTGATATCAAGCAAAGATTGTTTGTCAGTATTATTTCTGACATTTGAAGTTTGCATTAATCACCAAAAAGAAAAATACACTTCCATGTTGTTCTAATGATAACAGAAATTAAAGCACAAGCAACCTATATCAAGCTAGGACCCCCTCTCATGGGGAGTCCCATCTCACACAAATACACCTTCAAGGTGCAAAGGCAAACATAAGCACAATCCCACCTCGCACCTTGCAACTGATCGAGAAACAATTTACTGATCATATATGGACTATTGCACTACGCAAAATGGCCAAATCATATGGATGAATCAAACACTTCCTATATTTAAGTTCCTTTTGCAGTATTGTTTTCTACAGGCGATACACCCAGTGCGAACAATTTGTTCAATTAGTTTATCAACCCCACCACATGAAAAATTACAGTAAGCAATTGTTCTGCATTGCCTTGTGCCAGAAGGATCTCAATCCAGTATTAGTATTTTAACAGGCAGAACCTTCCCCCCAAATTTATACCTTTAGTTGACGACCTAAACAGAAAAAGTATTCTCTCCATAAGCGCTCAACGTCCTTGCAAAAAAAAAAAAGGAATCACACATTTCATGCGTATATCAACACCAAGGCCCTATAGAGATAGGCCATAACCATTCTTGCCGTATATCTATACATCCACTTTACCAAAGATAGCAGGGGATTTGGCACCCTTTTCATCATCATTACCATTGTCCATGAATTACACCTACGAAGAGAATTTGCAAGACTTTGGTATCATTACAAACATCCAATATCTCATCTCCAAGTGTTGGCTGAAGTTGACAGTTGGATTTCTACACATTACATAGGAAGGCTTCTATAATCCTCAAGCAAAACATCCTCGAATTAGAGGACTATCTCCTAAATAGAATCAAAAGGCAAGCAGATCCGCCTCGGGGTGAATTTAGATTGGCTGAAGGATTCTAGGAGTGATGGACAAACATTTAAAGAATGGAATTAGGTAGTTTGATGAGTAAATCAGTTTAAGATCCCCAGGGGCACAGCAAAGAATTTGTACAACAATTCTACGTTTTAATCTTACTTGAGGGCCTCATCCTGTGTCAGATTCCAGACTGTGGGAAGTTGGGTAACTTCACCAGTTCCAGCACAGCACAGGGAAAAATGCATATCAGTACAGAAAAATAGTGCAATAAAAAGAAATAAAACAGTACCTGGTGCTTTTGAAAATTCCTAAAATGCCTGATTCGTGGCGGTGACCAAGTCGTCCAGATCCTCCTCCCCAACTTAAGGGCTCGCCTCCATCTGGTGAAGGATATAAAGCAAGTAAATAAGGGTAAAGCAACAACAGAAGCTCATGAAATGATGATAAGTTATAAGTAACTGGAATGTATCACCAAGAAGGGAAAATCTTATACCAGTAACAGCCACAGAGTGCTCTGATCCCAAAGCTGCCATCTTAATGGTGATTCCGTCCAAGCATTCAACTTTGGTTGGTACGGAAACTACTTTTGCTGCTCCTGCATTACGGATATTCAATCGGTAATTTGTTTTTTAAATGGCTGAGAAATTAATAATACAGATTAAACCAAACAAATGTGGATAGAAGTTGATGATGCGCCGCAACTAGTAAGATGATTTACATGAGGCAACCAGTACGTAGGGAGTGAGGTAGAGTAATTACTTTTTCCAAGGCCAAGCTGCCCATTTGAGTTATTCCCCCACATGTACAGCTCTCCATCTGCTGCAATAGTAATGCATTCGCGAAATGCACTCGATGAGGACAAATCCAATTCCGTTTACAGAAACAAACGACTACAAATTACTGATGGCTAGTTCTGAAGGGAGAATACCTGTAACGGCACAAGAGTGATAGTAGCCGGCCGAGATTTGAAGAATTTCCTTGTCAATTCCAGAGACCTCCACGGGCTTCTGAAATGAGGCAAATGAGAATGTAAACACCCGAATGACAGGCGAAAAGGAGAGTAGACGACGATCGTATTACACATATTATACATACGATGGCGTAGTTTGTATCGATTGAGGATGCCCCGAGTCCAAGCTGCCCGAAATCATTGAGACCGGTGGCGAAGAGGCGGCGAGTCCTTGTCAAGAAGAGAGTGTGAGCGCCACCGCAGGCGACGGAATCAAGGGATTCGCCGTCGAAGGCGGAGGAATGTAAAGGGGTGGGCTTCCACTGAGAGTCCAAGGTCCCGAGCCCAAGCCTGCCGTAGTCCCCATTCCCCCACAACGCCGCGATCCTCTTCTTCCCTCCGACGTCGCTTCCACTGCTCAACCACCGCCTTCTTCTTGTTCCCCCTAACCCCAGATTCAATCTCATCACCATCCTCGCTCTACTCCACATACTACTTTCCCACAATCCCCGGTCAGACAAAACTCTGTCTGTATTGAAACTTGAAACCAACAAAGAATCAAATCCTTTTTATCGTACAACCCCCTGAAGCTGAAACCCCCGAACAAACCCCCGAGCAATCAATCATAAATCGGCTTTTCTTTTGACAGGTGTACCTTTTTAGGACAAACTACACTTTCCCCGGGTTCCTCACTTGTTGGGTGGGGGGTCGCCCCGGTTTGCTTCATATAAAATGAATTGGGAAATTATCTATTGAGATGTTGTGCTGTGGCAAGAGCTTAAATGTAGAGCCTATTACCGTCGGATTGAAATAAATAGTTTTAAAAAAGAGATCTAAGGGCTGTGAAAGAAAACTTATAGTGCACCGCATGAACACAATACCACTCAAGGTTAACAACCGTTAGTTGTAACTTAACTCTGCCGCCTTCAATTATCTGCCTCTTTCAAAATCGCGCCTCAGCCAGTCCCACCGAAGCTCTTCGAGCATCAATCTTTGTCTAACCAGCTCAACCTTCGGACACATTACTCAGATACTCATTTTCCATCATAATTATTTTGTTCGGACTGTAAGAAAATCACAAAAAAAATATGCAAAATCCCCACAGTTTGCATTACTCAGATGGAAGTGATGTTGAAATTGTAAAAGGTTTGAGAAAGTCTTTGTGATGGCAGAAACGATTATAGAACAACACTGAAGAGGGCCGTAGTTCCTTGCTAATGATTTTGCATTGTGGCTGTCGCAACATCTTAAAAATAAAATTAGAACTAGGTTTTTCATCTACCAGATTAAGTAATGATGGGTCGTATGAAAAGGCATGGGGTTACATTCTAATATTGAGTGCTCTCAACATAATGTTGAGCTGCCGTCACAAATTTCTTGCACTGATCAAATTCTTTATGATGATCCATGTCCATGTTGTTATTTTCATTGTTAACTGTGTGGTTTAGCTTGGTATGGTGGTTTTTGTTGTTGTTGGATGAAATTTGAGCTTCATATGTTGGGGAAAGTGATTTAGAACTCACATTTATATATTGAGCTTATTCATGTGTATATATATAGGGTTTGGTTCAAGAGACATCCTTTTTTTTTATGACATCCTTTCTCATCCGTTGGATCGGACCCATTATCAATGGATCCCACAAAAGTTTGCAAAATCAATAGATAAGAAAGGATGTCATAGAAAAAAGGATGATATACATCATTTTTCCCTAAACATCCTTTCTCATCCATTGATTATGCAACTTTTTGTGAGACGCATTGATAATGGTCTGATCCGACTGATGAGAAATGATGTTTAGGGAAAAAGGATGCCCCTTCAACCGGACCCATATATATATATATATATATGGGTTTCTGAGTTAGTATTTGGTTTTTATGAATTTTACAAGGTTGATTTGGTGTGTAGCAGGGTACCATTTTAAGTGTCAAATGGCTCAGAATGCAAAGGAGGCTACCCATGTAGATGACAATGAAATAAGCATGGGTAACAGACTGTATATACCAGATGTGGAGGAGAATTCAAGGCAGAGACTAAACTTGGAGTTTGATTCTGAAGATGCAGCATCTGAATTCTATAACAATTATGCAGTACTAGCTGGATTTAGCATTCGACGTCATTCGACCAAAAAAAAAAACCATGAAGGGGAGAGAACGAGGAGGGATTTTTTATGTTATAAAGAAGGTCGGACTCTACCAATCGTGGGTGATAGGAAAAGAAAACGAGGTAGTACTCGAACTGATTGCAAAGCTAGAGTCACTATTTGAAGGAACCCAAGCTCTAGGCAGTACGAGCTTGTCAAGTTCATTGAGGAACCTATAAAGTGCATTTAATTTAGTCTCATCGGAGTTCCAACAATGTGAAGACACTTATTAAACAACTCAGTGAAGTCAATCTACCCACCCATCAACAAATAAGCCTTCTTGAGGTGCAAGCAGGAGGAACTGCAAATGTTGGTTGTACCCCCAAAGATATCTACAATATCAAAACTGCAATTCGGCAAATGATTGATGGGCATGATGCTGAGTTGCTTAAGTAGCATTTTGAGGCTGTAAAAAAGAAGAACGAGGACTTTTATTACACGATGGAGCAAGACGTGGAGGGTGTTATGGGTAACGTGTTTTGGTGCGACACAAGGTCTAGACGGGCATATGAAATTTTTGGAGATGTGTTGGTATTTGATACAACGTTCAACACCAACCGCTATAGGATGATTTTTGCTCCAATTCTTGGAGTTAACAATCACAAGCAAACTATCGTGTTTGGTTGTGCTTTCTTAACTGATGAAACCACTGAATCATTTGTGTGGTTGTTTGAAGAGTTCAAGAATTCCATGCCAGGGAGGCCCCCGAAGATGATCATTACTGATCAAGATGCAGCCATTACAAGTGCCATTAAGGAATCTTTTCCGACTATTTTCCATAGATTGTGCACATGGCACATATTGAGTAAGTTTGTTGGATCCCCCCATCGGAAATGCTCTATCTGAAATCACGGAATGCATATGGGAGATAGACAGCAAAGCAGAGTATGATGCAAAATGGGAGAATGTCCTAGCAAAATATGGACTTCAAAATAATCAGTGGTTGGCCGGACTCCATAGTATACCCAACAAATGGGTCCTAGCATATGTAAAACATGTATCCTCGGTTGGAATGTCAAGTAGTCAAAGAGCAGAATCCGCTCATGCCTTCTTCAAGAAGTATATTAGCAAGAAGATCAAGTTGATGGAATTCATAATAAGCATTGATCGGGTTGTTTCTAAACTAAGGAACAATGAGTTGAGATGTGACCATGTTGATTTGAATGAAAAGCCTCCTGAAAGTAGTGTGTTGACGATGATGGAACATCAGATGGCATCTATATTGTTACACCCAGTCCCAGAAAAGTGGGCCCAGGATGTACAGCCATCACCCAGAGGGTGACGAAGCCTAAACTCGCACACACAAGACCAAAACCACTTAAAATAAAAACACAACACACGATTGGGCCCACAACAATCACACAATACACTCGCAACAATATCAGAGCATCTATGACAAGATAAAAAGAAACAGCGGAAACGACAAGCAACCTGGACTGAACCGGGAATGTCCCTATACCCTCGGGACGGATGCAGAGCCATCGAACTGCCTCTCCTCGCGTCTCTCGTCAACTCAGCTACTAAACCCTGAGGGGGCGCAAAACCAAAGGGTGAGTGGATGGAAAAACAAATAAGCTTTCGAAAACATTTATGAAAACATAATATACATAACCCCCTGCTGTAAAAACATATACTGTACTGAAATACTGAAAATACTGTAACATACCAGAGTCTGCGCAGTTCAAGTGCACACAATATACCACACCCAGTGCCCTGAGAATGCACAGGGCACCGCTGTGTACAACTGAATGTATAAACCCCGTGTACTCTCCCTCAAATGTCACCCCCAGTCCCTGGGAATAGCGCAGGGACCGCTAGCATCGGAAAATAAGGCCAGCAAATGGGGTCTTCGGTGCAGGCAACGCTGTGAGAGCTGTGTCCTATGGCCGTAGTCCGAGTACTAAAATGTACGTGTGATACTACGTGCACTAGAATACTGGAAACTAGTACTATATCTCAATAAATCTGAATAATACTTCTATGTACTGAAATTCAATAAAACCAATAGTTAATGAAAAATAAAACCCATCCACTCATAGTGATTTCAAGCTATCAAACTCGTATGTCCGCACCGTACGACTGTGGCGTCTCACTGGAGCTCGGATACTTATAAAGTTCCCACGAATCAACCGTCAGAAGGTCCATAATCAAATACCATCTTCGAAACCCTAATTCCCATATTTTGCTCAATCGGAGTTCAACCGTATCTCGGATGGTGGAACGGAGGTCGCCATTGGATCCGGAACAATGTTTCCAATCGGAAAAATGGCCGGTCAACGACTTCCACGTCAGCACGCCGGTGTTGACATGGCATTGACACAGTGCTGACGTGGTGCCCATGTGGCAGCCACGTGTTGCTGACGCGGCACCCACGTGGCAGCTGACCTGGCGGCGCTGACGTGCCTGACATGTGGCGCTGACGTGTCAGACACGTGGCACCAGCGTGGCAAGCCGCCACCGCCGCCGTCACCATCGCCGGCGCCGCCGTACCGTCGCCGGAGAACTCATCGGAATCTGGAAAATTTCCAGATTCCGGCATGTTCTTCAGCGCCGCCGTGCGCTGTCGTGCCGTCACCGGAATTTCCCCAGATTCCGGTGACTATTCCCAGTTTTCTGGCGAGCTCTAAAATCCTCATTTCTCAACCATTTTCAACGATCCATATGTCAAAATTCATCTACTCAATCCAATGAATCGATATAGCAAGGTTTTGGGACTCACGAGGTCGACTTTGGCTGGAAATCACGTCGGAAACTCCCGTTTCCGTCCGGTCTCGTTGCCGGCGTTTTGCTGGGTTTCCGCCCACGATAGTTGGTGCTCCGTGTTCGTCACGACGAGAGGAAGCTGCTCCTAGTGCTTGCCGGCGTGAAGGAATCGGTGGCGAGAACGCGCGGGTTTTGCATTGGTTCGGGATTTCCACTTTTGGAAACCCGAGTTGGGTTTGAATAAAAACCCGGTTTGGGCTTTCCAGAAGCGTCTCCAAACTTCCAGCCAACCAGGAGACGCCACGTGGCACCCCACTACACTACAAATCTGTTTTTCGTCCATAACATCTCCGATATAATTCCGATTTTGATTCCGTCTTCGCCAACACGTTCGTATCGTCGAGCTCTTCGCATAGAGTCCAATATTGACTATGTAATTTTCCACTGTTCAAAAGTCAACAGTTTAACTTCCAGGGGTATTTTCGTCATTTCTCCTAAAGTTCCGTGATGGGTCGTAACATATATACACAAGGAAATTTTTTGACATGTTTCACAGAGAGATGTGTCGTGGTTTTATGTGTAAGATGGATATGATTGATGAAGATGATGGTAAAACTGTTTACCAAGTAACTGAGAGAGTATGCTCAGAGGTTTCATGTTTGAAGGAGCTTGTCTACGATAAAGTTAATGATATGTGTATTTGCAATTGCAAGAGGATTGAGTTCTATGGTGTTCCATGAATATGTACATCCCCTTTTTTAAAGAGGATACAAAAGAAAGTTTAAGCTAGTAAAGTCAGTTTCTTGAAGTCTTGATGGTCTGAAAATCCCAAAATGGTATTACGGGCCCTTAGCATTGCTTGGACTCCAACTTCCATATTCCTGCTACGTCCACCCTTCTTCCTCTCCATTTCCTCGTCGATCCATTCTGCCAACTGTTCTACATCAAGAAACCCGGCAGCCCAAAGGTAGTGGAGATAAGAAGGGTCGAATGGTGCTGCTAACACCTAAAGATGTGCACGTGATGATCCTAATGGAGGACTAAGTTCCAACCGATTCTCCTGCCGCCGAGAAACACAAGGAAGGCTCTAACTTATGGACTTTGGTAACCCCCCGGTTGGCCTAGGTAGTCTAGTTCCAGTTGATGTGATCTTAATGAGTAGCATAGATAGGTAGCATAGATAGGCGCAGGTAGTCGTGAATAATAGGTTATGGTTACCATAGAAGAATTTGGAAATAACAATATTTACCTTTACTTCTGATTAGGAGTGGAATTGCAAAGAAAAAAGAATTAGAGTTTTTATTACAAATGATCCATAGCAACAAGGGACTTTCTGTGAGAAAACCCCCCCAAAAGTGTAGTATTCTTTGGAAGAATTTGGAACCTTCGGAAAATACAAGCGCAGATAGCATTTAGCACTCCGATAAAAAAAAAAGAAAAAAAGAAAAGAATATAGCATTTAGCAGCAGAAGCTTTACATTGACAAGAGGGAAGGTGGGGTTGTGGAAGGAGTGACTGGCAGGTGAGAAAGTACGCCATCTTTCTCTCTTTGTTTCACATTTGTTTTGGTTTGGTCCAATTTACAATATTGTACGAATCGAATCCGATCCAAACCGGTCAAAACAGCCGGAACCCCGAAACCCATCCGAATATTTTTCAAGTTCAAGTTCAAGTTCAAGACCCAAAATTGTCGGGAGTACTAGTTGTTGTAGCTAGCGAAGCGAGCAACCATAAGCAAGACTCTTGGAGTAATAATTCTTGCAATTCGGAGATTCTGATTTCGATTCGGAATCGTAGAATGAGTGTCGCTCCGGCTCCGGCTGCCGCTTCTTCCACTTGCTCCACTCGCGACCCGACACATCTGGCGATTCTGGCTTCGGCCTACTACTGCTTCCACTCTTGTATACCGTAAAATTTACCCAATTACAATTACCAAAGGGTTCAAACAAATGTACTCCAACAATTTGAAGGGCTTCATATTGGCGGTTGTCTCAAGCGCCTTCATTGGCTCCAGCTTCATCATCAAGAAGAAGGGTCTCCGCCGCGCTGGCGTCAGTGGCCCTCGTGCTAGTAAGTATAATATCCTCCCTCTTCATTTGTCCTCCTTTTTTGCTTTCTTCTCTGTTTGTTCTAATTATGATAATTGTCTCTGATGATTGCTGCTCGTTTTCTTCCTTTCCCGGTTTCGTGGTGGATGCATAAAAGGTGTAGGAGGATATGGGTATCTGTTAGAGCCTCTGTGGTGGATAGGAATGACAACAAGTAAGTTACGTTACCATGGCATTCATTTTAATTTAAAGAAATTCAAGAGCATTATGCCATCTTGGTCTTTCTATGCCCAAGTTCCCCTAGGGAAGCTATCCTACTGAAAATTGGAATTTTGCCCCTGCTTTTGTTTTTTTCCATTGCTAGACGAGTTTTAACGCTGATCCTAATCATAATTTTCAACAATTGACAGTGGTTGTTGGAGAGATAGCCAATTTTGTAGCATACATTTATGCACCTGCTGGGCTAGTGACTCCACTTGGTGCACTAAGTATCATTGTTAGGTACGTCCAGTCTTCCAATTCTATTACATACATGATACATTTAATCTGTATTTCAAATCATTAACCATATTTCTGACAAGTAGAACCGTGTATCGTGGTGGATAGTGCTGTCTTAGCGCATTTCTTGTTAAAGGAGAAACTCCAGAAAATGGGAATGTTGGGTTGCCTATTATGCATTGTGGGTTCAACTGTGATTGTCCTCCATTCACCTGAAGAGCAATCTCTCACTTCTGTTGAAGAAATCTGGGAATTAGCAATACAACCTGGTATTCTGCTAAAAGCTTTGTGACTAATGGATGCTCGTCTCTTGTTCCTTTTCGCTAATTTTTTTCCCTTCCTCTCCTCCAGCATTTCTTCTGTATACAGCCTCGGTGGTAGCTGTAACGTTAGTCCTCATATTGTATTGTTCTCCCCGCTATGGCCAAACCAATATACTGATCTATATAGGAATCTGCTCTATAATAGGATCATTGACAGTAAGTCACTCTATCGTTCTAGCAAACCGTTTCTCTAGATATAACTACTTCAAAAATCTTTATTTCTCCAATCTGCGCATGTACCTTACATCAGTTTTAGAGTGGTGTTTTTGGCTTTCTCATTCTAGTTTAGGGGTTTCCCTATTGCAGGTCATGAGTGTGAAAGCAATTGGCATTGCAATAAAACTCACATTGGAGGGTACGAACCAGCTAACATACTTCCAAACATGGATTTTTGGAATGGTTGCAGTTACCTGTATTATCACTCAATTGAATTACTTAAACATGGTTAGTATCTTGTTATGCTTGATTATAATGCATTTATACAACATGACAGCTTCTGTCATTTTCTTTCTATTTTCCAGTGGTTCTTAATTCTCGGATATGCATGTGCATGCTTGTTTTTCTCTTAAATTTGAAGTTTGAGTTTTGTAGTAAAATATCTCTGATAGTTGATAATTATTGGCCCACGAAATTTAAGAAGACTGTTGTAATCTGATGTCACTAACCCTGGAACTTTAGGCTTAGTATACCGTGGGCATGTTGTCATCGGCATTGGATTTAAACATATATAAAATAGTCCAAGCAGAAATATTCTGCATCATATTGGTTATTGAAGCAAATTGTTCTACCTCCATATATACTAAAAAATCTATCTTATCTTTTCTTCATTTTTTCATGTTTAATAAGCATGTGCTGGTATGAACTGCTGCTTTGAATGCCTGGATAAGTTATTTGTCTTTCCTGTTTTGGTCATCAGAAGTTTTTTTTTAAAATTTTTTTTAAAATTTTTTTTTATTTTTAAAAAGGATTTCTCACTGTGGTGTGGTTGCAGGCATTGGATACTTTCAACACAGCAGTTGTGTCCCCTATTTATTATGCTATGTTCACGTCTTTTACAATATTTGCCAGTGCAATAATGTTTAAGGTACTCTCACACCGATATCATGTGGTTGGTTGGTGGGTGTGTGTGTGTGAACTGTTGTGTTTATAAATCTATTGTTTTGGTAGGATTATTCAGGTCAAAGTGCAAGCAGCATAGCATCGGAGCTTTGTGGGTTCATCACTGTGTTATCTGGGACTGCTATATTGCATAGCACAAGGGAGCCAGATCCACCTTTAATTACAGGTTTGTATCTTAAATATCAGACTGCTTTTCCTTCTGAAGATTCTCATGTGTTAAAATGACAGTGACATGTACATTAGAAGCTTAGTGCAGTTTTTTGTTTAATGTCTGAAACATAGAACACCATTCTCCTTGTCAAGGTTCGTTTTCCCTAGCCAACAGTCCGACTGCCAATTAAGACAGTATTTAAGAGTTGAGAAAGTGTCTTGCTTTCGCAGGACTACACAACCAGTCCATAGGGCTATGTTATGTTTTAAATTTATACTAGGTAACTATTGATGAATAGTTGAATACTAAAAGTATTTGTATCTTATTTACCATGAATACTCCCATAAGAGTTGAAACTAAGTACTTTTATCTAGCGTTTTTATCATGTGTGGTACCTAGACCTGTGCAACCGGACTTCACAGTACCTGAACTTTTAAAAGTGATCAAATTAGTACTTGGACTTACCAAAACTAATCAAAATGGTACCTACTAACGTTTTCTGTCAGGGTGCTGTTAAACTGGAGGATGAAAATGTTATTTTGTATAAATCTGTTTTGCTCATCTCTTCAGTCACAACTGATATCATTCTTCAACAGTTCAACAGTTCGGCTCGTATCTGCCATTAATGGAGCAATTTTCTTGCCCCATGGCTTAAATCCATAACCCATAAGTTCCAAGAGACTTGAAAGTATGGGATTTTGTCAAAACTAATGGATTAATAGCAATGAGATTCAGATCTCAATGAATTAATATGCGCTGGTCGGCGCAAAACTTCAATCTCGATGAATTAATATGGCCTGGTTGGCGCAAAACTTCAATCTGACAGAATCAAGCCGAAATGACCTTTTGAAGATTAAAGCTAACTCATCTTGAAGAATTAACTACAATTAATTCATTTTCAACATTCAAATAGGTAACATATATACTAAATGACAATTTTACGGTTGAGCTGAATTAATCCAACCCAGATGGCATTTCAAATCGGTTGTCGGTTCTCCAGCATTTCACTGCGGTGTGGCAGCGACTTTGGCGCAGATGTAGTGGTCCCTGATGGAGTGGTTATCTAAGGGAAAGCTTTTGTTGAAGTAGAGGCATTTGGACTGGAAGGTTGAGTTTTGGGATTGGAGGTTGTCCCAGCAGAGAAGGTGGTACTCGCTGGAGTGGAGGCTGCGTATGGTGGTCCGGCAGCTGGTGACGGTGTAGAATGAGATGCTGGGGTTGATGGAGGTGGTTTGTCTGGGGCAGTAGCAGGGGATGTGCTTCCTTGGCTGTGCAGAGACGAGGCCAGAAGACAGTTGAAGGCGGATGCAAGGGTGGAAGCCAGAGCCAAAGGCATGGCTTGGGTGTATGATGGTGAGGAAGATGGCGGCGGTGAAGATGAATGCAGTGAGGAGTGAGATGGGTTGTTACGTCATGAGGAAGGGCGGGATTGAAGGCATGGGTGGTGGGTTGCGGGTTGTGGTGGTCCATTGAGGTTCATCAGCAGAGATGCTCTCTTTGGATAAAAATGGTTGCTTTTGATGGTTTATATGAAATGACAATTTTATCCTCAACTTTAACTGACAGAAACCATTAGTAGGTACAATTTTGATTCGTTTTTGTAAGTCCATGTACCAATTTAATCACTTTTAAAGTTCAGGTACAATGAAAGTCCGGTTGCATAAAGTCTGGGTACCACACAGAATAAAAACCCTTCAATCTAATTGGGCATAAGTACTATACAGCGAGGTCGAGTCATGGCATTACCCAAATTCTTCTGGCCATAGTAAAGAACAGTTGGGGTGAAAAAAGTAGCAGAGAATCATTCAAGAAGCAGTAAATATTGAGAGGTTCCAGTTCAGAGCTTGAGGCAGAGGAGGTTGTTACAAACACAGAGATCAAAATTGTGGAAGATTCCTCCAATAAGGTTAATGATGAGATTTTTTGTTAGGAAGTTGGAAGCTTAGGGGAAGGTGCCGGTTTGGGGAGTTGAAGGTTACCGAGGAAGTGGATACTCTCCTTGATGAACAGTTGAATAAACAAGTATTTGTGATTAAAATGGAAAGGGGAATGTCAACAGAGGGAAAAAGGGTACGAAAGAATTACAGAGCCAAACAAATGTGCAGTCTAGAATTACTTTGACAAGGGAAGTGTGAAGGGGAGCGGTAGAGAAGAATATAGTTTGTCATGTGGATAGTGAAGGGAGACATTCTTAAGAATATAGTCAGGACATAGGCAGTGGTAGGAAAAGGAGGGTACTGAGGGGAGACATTCTTAAGATTGAAATAGGCATAGTTATCTTCCAAGAAACAGACAGTGAAGATCCATATTTGGGGCTGTAGCTCCAAGGATTGGTAGTTGTGCCCTCAGGGATCGTCGGTGTAAAGAAAATGTGATAAGAAAGAAGTTAGTCCTAACTATGAAAAAATTGATAAGTACATACAATCTTTCCGATGAACATTAATATGTCAATAATTATAGTTAAATGAACTTCGCTTTGCCGTAGCTGGTATCAAAGCCCCTTTGTAGGTTTGATTTTGCGTGTGAAAGATGCAAGTCCCCCCTTGGATTTGCCTCTGAAGGGGGAAGAAGGAACTGTCCCCTGGGATCTGTTTGGAAGTTCAGAGTTTGGTGGTTGTTGAGGCGAAATCAGGTCTGTTTGGACTTGTTTTGTATAATTTCAATGGCGGGAGTGTGTCGGTTTAACTTGATTTTGAACCAATGAGTGCTTGAGATATAGCAAAAGTTCCATCAAAAACATCACAAACATCACAATTGTGCTGCAGTGCACAAAAACTTCGCAATTGTACTCGTCAACATGTATAACTTGGCTGAAGCCTTTGGAAACTAGTTGAAAGACTTTGAGACAAGAATCAGTGTTGTCAAGATTGCTTTGAGTAGCAAGGTATTTGGCCTTGATGGATTCACCGCTACGAAGTTTAAAGTTAAAGAACCACAGGCTTATGAGAGGTTTGGAAGTGCAAAAGAGTTGGATAACTTGTGGTATATGGAGTCCTATTTCCAGGATGCTTGTACACTGGATGGGGAGAAATGCAAGAATATGAAAAAATGGGCCAGAATAGAGTTTGTCATGTGGATAGTTAGTCAGGACCTAGGCAGTGGTAGGAAAAGGAGGGTACTGAAGGGAGACATTCTTAAGATTGAAATGGGCATAGTTATCTTCCAAGAAACAGACACTGCATGGGAAGAGTGCAAATTGTCCCCTGGGGTTTCATTTCAAGAGGGAAGATTATCTGATACCACAAACCAGAATAAATTTAGTTATAATCATTATAATATTAATGCTCATGGGAAGCATAGTCTGTGCTTATCAATCGACTAACTTCCTTCTAATCAGTTTATTTTCACACCTATGATCCTTGAGGGCACAACTACGAATTACTTGAAGACACAGCCCCAGATCCATGGATCCTTTTTTTTTGGTCGAGGGATGCATAGATCCTGAATGTCTGTTTCTTGGAAAATAACGATGCCCATTTTATTCTTAAGAATTTTCCCTTCAGTACCCTACTTTTCGTACCAATGCATACATCCTGATATCAAATGGTGGATATTGTCCATCTTGTTTTCTAGTTTGTTGAGAGCAAAATCAAATAGTGTTTGGTATTATATAAGAGAAAACCTGGAGAATGTGAGAGCAGTTTTATGTAATGTTAAATACTTTTGGTCGAACATATTAAGGTGTGGCAGGGTCCAACACTTTAATATAATTGACGACAAGTATTTAACATTAGAGTGTGGGGTGTAGAAAGAATCATCTTGATGACTGCTAGAACCTTATGCGTACATGTTTTTGTCTTCTAGATCGTATATCTAGGAACTGAAGTGCATACTTTAAATAAACCTCTTATAAGACGGTGGCAATCTCTGTGTACGTACTTTAAATAAAAGGGGCAGAGTTGCACCTTCATGGAAGAATATGTTCACTACTGGATGGCAGGGCCGCCTAGTGCCCTTGCTGCAAGGGCTCTGAATCTTTTTATATGTCATATAAAACCATATGAAAAATGGGTCCTTGACGTATAGAGGACATTTTTTTTTTTGACATTCTAGTCCCATGTTATGTGGAAAAAACATAAAGCTGGTTTTGAATAATTTGGGACTAAAATGTTCAAAAACATAGTGTGTGGAACTAGAATGTGGTGATTCCGTAAGATATAATGTATATGGATATAATTAAATAGTTTGAGATAATAGTGTAAATAGTAATTAGTGAATTTACTTTTCCACTTTGAGGGTTCACCTTGTGCACTGCATTTGAGTTACATATGTAGTACTATTGTCTTCAGACGTGTGCATTGAATAAATACTGTCTACATTTGTCTTCTATCCTAAACTTGCAGATCTGTACACACCATTATCTCCAAAAGTATCATGGTACATCCAAAGCAATGGGGAATGGAAGCAGAAGGATGAGGATGGTTCAGCCCCCAATTTCATCACAATTCTCAGGCAAGACTACTTCAAGTAATCCAAATATGCTTGAGACACATATTTCTTGGCTGCATCTCATGGCTTGAGTTCATACGTCACCTCAACTTCACAATTTTCCACATTGAAGACCAGATAGTTTCTTGGGACAGTAAATTTGCTGGAGCTTGAGAAACCACTCCGGCTTTCTATTCAGCAATTTTTGATCGGTGTATTGTGTAATTGTCAAATTGCCATAGTTCATTTTTCCATCTCTCGCTGCACCACCACCTTCTAGTGTCAATCGATGCAGAGACGGACTAACTCCGGTTTATAGTTTGTAATTTGATCTTTATTGGTTTTTATGTAATTTAATTCCATTGATTGGCTTTGCATAGTTGACGCAGCCATTTGGTGTTCTTTCGTAATGATCACCCTTGAGTTCACAACAAAAGATTATTCAAATGCGTACAAGTTTCTAAACTTTAACTCCACATCGGTTTCTGTCAAGCTCACTTTTGAAGGCCCGATAGTTTCGTTAAGCTAGCCTCTACTAAAGTAATTTGTAAACCTGGAGGATATATCAGTCGTACTTGTTCATACCCTACCTAATCGGGCACATGTCATACACTGAGGGTGCCATGTGGACAAAGCCATGATTTTATCAACACTTCTTGTGAAGCTTGTGGACCCCACACTAAACTATAATACGACTAAATAAGCACACATAGCACTTGTACTCCTCATGTCAACCTTCGTATAGAACCACTAGGCCGTTATATACGATGAGTGATGGATAACACATGATGCCTCCAAGGTACGACAAAGTAGGTGACAAGCAAGGCAATAAAAATATGTTATTGTCTTACCAAAGTCCCACATTGTCAAGGAGGGAATTTTTCCTCAAGTCTCTCCTCTATAAATAAGGGTTCACTCCCAAGGTAAAAGGTAAGCTATTTCTCTTTACTTCTATTTTCACTTTGCCAAGCATATGCTTTCTTGCCATCATCGCTGATTTGATCATCGGAGGCTCAACGACCGGTACCACACTGGTACCTTCGAGACCTATATCTCTTTCTTATTTTAGATACACTTGAGACCTTAGTTGTGAGATCGGCGACTAGATGTCATTTCATTGGACATCTCCATATCCGCATACTCACCTTACCAAACACCTCCGAGACAGCCAGACTTGGCACATGACGCCATATATGACCTGACATCCACATTTAAGCCATTTTTTATAGCCTCACACCTTAGAACTTGTTGACGTATAAAAATGGTATGCGCAACTGTCAATGAGTAATGTGATCAGGTCCAAGACTAAGGAGCCTTGGGATTAATGTGCGAGGCAAAGGAGCCAAAGGCTTAGCTGTCTGGGAAGGCTTCGGACTAAGCTTCGGAAGAAGCCTTGGGTAATGCCTTGGGATTGAACCTTGGGTAGGCTTCGGGAAGAGGCTTCGGCAGATGAGTGGCTTGGCCCAACCTGAAACAGAGAAAGGAAACAAAGGTCGAAGCACCAGTGTGGTACCGGCCTAAGGCTCTCCGATGCTTAAGTTAGCAGTAGTGGAGTTGGTGATGACCAAGTGTGAAGTCTAAGGTTCAGAATAACTTGATTAAAACTTACCTCTACCCTTGGGGGTGAGTGTGGTTTTATAGAGGAGGGACTTGGTGATGAAATCCCTTCTCTCCGATGTGGGACAAAATGCATGTGAGGAATTGTGTATTTGTTGAGTGGTTTTCCGTATCTTTGAGGCGACGTACGAGACACACCGCTAATCGCACGGAGCGGGTTAGCCTCTCTACGTACAGGTTGCCACGAGGTGACTCCGTAGAGCTAGTTTACTTGGTCGTGTCGTGGTTCAGACGGTGGTTACGGACCTCGTAATACGTGCAAATGAAGCGGTGAACAGTGCCTAGGTGGCACTCTCCTTGCATGCCAAGTGTACGGTTGAAACTGTTGGGTGTGTTCACATGACCCTCTCCTTGGCTGCCAAGTGTATGGCGGGATATGGTATGAACAGAAGTCCCCCAAGTTCTCGAGTAAGGAGCATGTCCTTGGTCGGGGACTTGCAAACGAAACATCCAAGCCGAATACACGCTCGGCAGCCAAGCGTTTGAATTTGAGGGGTATGTTAGGTAGGAGTCCCCCAAGTCCCCGAATAAGGAGAGCGAAAGCTTCTGGGAAGCTGTAGGATCGGGAAAGGCTATGGGAGGCTTGGATATTTGGAGGCTCATGGGAGCCGTTAGGTTCCGGAGGCTCAAGGGAGCCGTCAATATCCAAGGCTAGGTGATTGCTTGGATATTCGGAGGCTCGGGGAGCCGTTAGGTTCCGAAGGCTGTAGAAGCCGTAAATATCCAAGGCTAGGTGGAGGCTTGGATATCCGGAGACTCATGGGAGCCGTAAGGTTCCGGAGGCTCAAGGGAGTCGTAAATACCCAAGGCTAGGTGATTGCTGGGATATTCGGAGGCTCAAGGAGCCGTTAGGTTCCGAAGGCTGTGGGAGCCGTAAATATCCAAGGCTTGAAGGGAGGCTTGGATATCCGGAGGCTCATGGGAGCCGTAAGGTTTCGGAGGCTCAAGGGAGCCGTAAATACCCAAGGCTAGGTGATTGCTTGGATATTCGGAAGCTGGGGGAGCCGCTAGGTTCCGAAGGCTGTGGGAGCCGTAAATATCCAAGGCTAGAAGGAAAGCTTGTGCATTCAAGGGAAAGCAATATGGGACCTTGATAGATCAAGAGGCTTGGGCCTGGCCAAGGCTTAGCGGAAGCCTTTGCTTTCAAGGGAAATCAAAAATGGAAGCTCGATTGATCAAGAGGCTTGGGCCCGGCCAAGGCTTTGCGGAAGCCTTTGCTTTCAAGGGAAAGCAAAAATGGAATCGAGAGGCTTGGGCCCGGCCAAGGCTTAGCGGAAACCTTTGTAATAATGAAATGTGTGCATTGCCGAGGGGCAACGCCTTGAACTTATTTTATGCAAATATCTCACGCCCACATCATGTTGGTGTTTTTTGGGGAGATATTTGCATGTGTTGAGGGATAGGTTCACCTCGAGTGCCGAGGGTTTAGAACTTCAAAAAACATTACTACAAAAAGGGGGAGCCGCTTGGGCTTTCATTCAAGTGTCCGGCCAAAGGGGCGGGTCTAATTTACATAAGTGAAATGAGCATTCCAACTTGTAGAAGTATTTAAGGTACCGGGGGCATGCGCAAAGTGTTCTTCTTCTTCACAGCCACATTGTCGCAATTCCGAGCCACACATTGGTCCCCTCGAATGCTTGATGTCCCAACGTGCGTTGGGAATTTGACCAACAAAAGGTGGGTGGAAGGGATGGCCTTCATTTGGTTTAGGACAGGGCGTCCCATAATGACATTGTAAGCCGTCGGACGATCAACCACTACAAACATTGCAATGACTCGACAAGTTGCAGGAGATTTTCCAAGAGTGATGGGTAGATAGATGATGCCGACGGGTTGAACCGAGTCCCTAGAGAAGCTGACTAAGGAGCTTTGAGTTTTGTCCAAATTGATGTCAGGTATGCCAAGCCCCCGAAAAGCCTCAAAGAGGATGTTGACAGAGCTTCCGGTATCAACCATCACGCAGGCGATGTCGAAGTTTGATATCTCGGCCTGGATGACAATAGGATCGTCATGGGGATAGGAAACTCCAAGCTCTTCTTCCTCAGAAAAAGTGATGGAGCCCCATCCGGACTTGGTGATTTTCTTAGGCCTGAGGCCTAGTGAAAGAACCTCGAAGCCAGAGCGGCTGGCTTGTGCATATTGCTTGCGCTCTCGGTTGGACATTCCCGCTAGAGTAGGTCCGCCGCTGATTGTATGGATCTGAGGCAAAGGAGCCTAGCGAGCCATGGGTACGGGGCGGTTAGCAGCATACTGATCAATCCGACCATCTTGAAGTAAGGCTTCGACGTGATCCCGAAGGATCGTGCATTCCTCAGTGTTGTGGGTGTTGCATTGGTGGTATGCGCAGAACTTCCCTGTGTCCACATTATCCTTGGGCCCTGGCCTTCTTGGACGAGGCTTGGGGATCATATGGTCGACCTCACGCAAAATTCTCTCGTAGGCAGAGTTAAGGGGAGTGTACACTTCAAACTTTGATGCATATGGCTGCCGTAAGGGGCGATATTGCTGTGTCTGCCAAGGGGCAGATGCCGGAGGCAAAGGAGGCGGAGCCTCGTGCACTTGGAATACTTGTCCATCTCCGCGACCTCGTTTGTCGCGGTTGTCGAAGGTTTGGTCATTGTCTTTCCTCTTGTTGTTGTGCTGGTTATTGTTATTCGGTCGAGATGATGATTGATGATTTGATGATTGCGGCTTGTACTCCACAACTGGTGCGGGTGATGGTGTATGTGGTTTCGCACTTGCCGGAGCATAACTTGATGGTAGAGGAGTTGTGGTTGGTGTTTGCCGAGGGGCAAGCGGAGGATCAAGGGTAAAGGTGGTGCCATGCGCAAGGCTTCTTCCATTGCGAAAATCGGCTTGTGCATGGTCATAAGCCATTGACATCATCTCTCCGTATTCTATCCTTTTCCTAAGGAAGAGGGTGTATCGAAATATGCTTGGCTGGAGGCCATTCTTGAAGGCTGCCTCCGCTGCCTTGTCGACTGTCTCTTGACATCGGGCGTACTCGTAGCTGATTCTATCTACATAACTCCAAAGGGTCTCGTGCTTCTCTTGCTTGATGGCATAACTCCAAAGGGTCTCGTGCTTCTCTTGCTTGATGGCATTCAAGTCATCGCAAGTGTAGAAGGTTGAGCTTTGGCTTCGGTGTTGGTTGACAAAGACTTGTTGCATTTGTTCAAGATTGTTAACACTTTGTGGTTGAAGGCGGAAGAACCAATTTAATGCCGCACCCGTCAAAGTGCTTGGGAAAGATAGACACTGAGCTTCATCGGACAAGCCTCGGTATGAGACAGCCGACAGGAAGTTGTTTATGTGAGCCGAAGGGTCTTCGCCGCAACCGGAGTACAAGGGAATGCGCACGGGATTAGTATCAAGCTCGTAGATCTCATGAGCAAAAGACTTGATCCTTTTAGTGAAGGGCCCATCCCGCAGCTGAGGGACATTAGTCTCTTCGTTTCGCTTCTGAATAGCCGTGAGTTCTTGGACTTGCGCAACAAGTCTTTGAATGAGTGAGTGATCTCCCGCGGGAAAGTCTCGTACTTGTTCGGTTACCGGAGGAGGTTGGATTCCCACTTGCAGGGCAAGCGAGGCCCGTCTCACTTGCTGTTGCCGACGGCTCGTGCCATTTGGTTGTACCTAATGATTAGATTCGGCCATTTGTTGACGGTCATCCGATACATTCACCACAGGGGTGATTTTTGGCGGAGGCCCCATCTCAGGAGGGTTTATGTCTCGGTTAACTACCCACGGCTCTTTTTGCTTCAAGCCATGGTTGATGCGTTCCTGAGCATCACTGTAGACGACATGTACCCCACCGTTCCAAAGGACATACCGCGGGGATGCCTCGGGAGGGGGAGCCGTAGCCGCAGCCCCTGGCCTAGAAGTGGTGGTTTGTGGCTCAATTACCGGAGCGGGGATGGGTTGTGCATTCTGAACTTGGGCGGCTCCGGCTCTGGATGTGCCCGCGGCTTGGGCCGTGGTTCCGAGCGTTGCATGCTCCAAGGCAAGCGAGATTGATCTGTGGAGGTGGGGTAGCCGGTACTTGTGAATGGTGAGCTCGCATCCTAGCCATCTCTTGGTTAGCTTCGAGCAAGAGAGTTGTGGTGTTCTGAAAGCTCTCTTTGAGAACATCATTGGTAGCCGTCAACTTCTTGTTGACCTCAAGAGCCCCATCAAGCTTGTCTTGGATATCCGTCATTTGCCGTTGAAGTTCGATCCGGGACATCTTGAAGGCTTTCTCGGGTGGAGGTGATGAGGCTGCAGCCTTGGCCTTGTCGCGGTGTTGTTTCCGGCCCTCCGGTGTTCTGTGATTAAGCTCCGGGAGGCTGCTGCTTGAGGGACATTGGTAAGCTTTCGAGAAGAAGACATTGTTTCTTAACAAGTGGTAAAGCATGTAGGAATTAGTGTTGGATTCCCACAGACGGCGCCAAACTGTTGACGTATAAAAATGGTATGCGCAACTGTCAATGAGTAATGTGATCAGGTCCAAGACTAAGGAGCCTTGGGTTGAATGTGCGAGGCAAAGGAGCTTTGTGGCTTAGCTGTCTGGGAAGGCTTTGGACTAAGCTTCGGAAGAAGCCTTGGGTAATGCCTTGGGATTGAACCTTGGGTAGGCTTCGGGAGGGATTGAACCTTGGGTAGGCTTTGGGAAGAGGCTTCGGCAGATGAGTGGCTTGGCCCAACCTGAAACAGAGAAAGGAAACAAAGGTCGAAGCACCGGTGTGGTACCGGCCTAAGGCGCTCCGATGCTTAAGTTAGCAGTAGTGGAGTAAGGCTGTGTTTGTGTGTAGTTGGTGATGACCAAGTGTGAAGTTTTAAGGTTCAGAATAACTTGATTAAAACTTACCTCTACCCTTGGGGGTGAGTGTGGTTTTATAGAGGAGGGACTTGGTGATGAAGTCCCTTCTCTCTGATGTGGGACAAAATGCATGTGAGGAATTGTGTATTTGTTGAGTGGTTTTCCGTATCTTTGAGGCGACATACGAGACACACCGCTAATCCCACGGAGCGGGTTAGCCTCTCTACGTACAGGTTGCCACGAGGTGACTCCGTAGAGCTAGTTTACTTGGTCGTGTCGTGGTTCAGATAGTGGTTACGGACCTCGTAATACGTGCAAATGAAGCGGTGAACAATGCCTAGATGGCACTCTCCTTGCATGCCAAGTTTACGGTTGAAACTGTTGGGTGTGTTCACATGACCCTCTCCTTGGCTGCCAAGTGTATGGCTGGATTGGTCGACTTGAACATTGTTTCCTCTAGCCCTAGAATCTTTACCTCTTTAAACCCTATAGCTCCTATTCCGAATTTTTTGAGTTCTTTCACCTGCTTCTAGCCTAACCACCTATCACCTTATGTTCTGATTCATCTGATACAATAAACCTGCTATTCCAAGCGCGGGTGCCATACTTTTTTTGAATAATCGCCCGCTTTACTTGTTTATGAGATTTCATGATCAGGTTGTTTTGGAGTTTAAATTTCCATCCGGGCTGAGAGGCGAAACGATCCCGCCTTCAACAGGGAGCTACGGGAGTCCATACAGGGCAATCTATTGCATTAGACACTATCCAGCCATTCTGCGGTTAGTAGGAAGGTTCCCATACCCATTTTTAATTAATCGCTTACTAGAGCACGATCCGGGAGAACTGTTTCCGTTAGAACAATGACCTCGTACTTGTAGCTGATCGGGCCATTTCTAAGTGACAGACAATGCCACAGCTTCGTGCTTTCACCATTACAAATCTGACACTTGATAGCATTAGTCCAAATGGAGTAGTCAGATGGAATATTAGCCTCCCAAATAGAGTGTCTCCTCTTATATCTAAAAGTAACCCATTGAGTCCAAATGGATCCACTATCATAAACTACTCTCTAGAAAAGCTTTAACATGGCTGTCCCCCACAATAGTTCTTAAACCCAATCCACCTTCATCCTGCGCTCTACATTGGACCAGCTGATCGTATGGATCTTATAGGTGGGTTCGGGGCTTGACCAGTTGAAATCTCGAATGCTCAATGAAATGGATTTCAAGATCTTTCTCCAGAAGCCTGAAAGCGGACGACCAATAGATGTGAAGGCTTGCAAGCACTAAGGTGATGAGCTCCATTCTTCCGGCATATGACATCAGCTTTCCTTTCCAATTGCTAATTCGATGATTGAACTTGTCCAAGAAGAGGAGACAGTTGGAGTGTCTCAATCTGGTAGATACTAGGGGTAGAGTCCCCCAGTATTTGAGAGGGAGCTGCATCTCACGGAAGCCAAGAGTACTAATCATCTTTCGTTTGACCCTATAACTGGTGGCCGAGAATGATAGGGAACATTTGGCTTTATTAATCCCAAAACCTGCCCAGCTGTGAAACTCATTCAGCATTTGGTTGATGGCCAATGCATTGTGCACAACGCTATCTGTGAAAAATAGAGTTTATGAAATCTTGGGGATCCGGTTATTGTTTACTTTCTTTCTAAAAAGCTGGCTGAATATTTCGGGTGAAAAAATAGGCTCTAAGAGACCTGTCTCAAACCGAAGCTGAAGTCCCCACTGACGAGTCTAGATGGAGATCTGTTAATCATAACAAAAAAGGACTATATGGAGATAATTCTCTAATCCATCTTACCAGGAAACTTCAAGGTGTCAAGGGTCTTGAGGACAGCATCCGAAGGAACGGAGTCGTACACCTCGGAGTCGTACGCCTTGCGAATATATAACTTGGCGAAAAACTTAGGAGTTCCTTTGTCTCTATGAAACTTGTGGGCCAACTCGTGAGCCAGAAGAATGTTTTCACGGATGTTCCTGCTGATATAACCGATTTGGCATACACTTTTATATCCTTATTCTTAGATTATTGTTATGTTCTTGAGTGATTTTAATTGTTTTAACTTAGTTTTGTTTTTTTTGTAGGTTTGAAGCAGGAATGTGATTAAATGTGCAAAAAGAAGCATTTAAGGTCAAGTGGTATTTTGCAAGCAGTCAGCTCGTGGGAGATTCTGGATATCCTTAGAAGAGAATCAGATGGCGAGTTATTTATTGTTGGAAAGATACAGATGTCAGCTCGAAGTAGAATTTTACGGCTTGTCAATCCGAGCAATGTGGAGATTGTTATGATCATTTTCGTACAAGTCGTCGTTGCAGTAGTTTTTAAGCGGGTTTGCAATGAAGTTATGTTATGAAGCCAAGTCAGCAACCCAAAGAAGTGAAATCAATTCTTCCCACTTCATATTTGGAAAAGTAAAGGGCTTCAGCAAGAGCAACTAGGAAACGAAAGGCTGCAGGAGTCTAACTTTCCTAAATTCATATTCAGCGCCTCTTTGACCGCTTTAAGCTTTTGGACTGGAGCATGGGGTTGCCCTCAACTCGGACATTCCACGCTTGCACCCAATCCTCACCTACTTGGCCCAAATCATTCTTGATGAACTGTGAGATTGAGGTCAAAGTTCAAGTCTCCCAACACGAGATATCCGGCGAAGCCTTAGGTCTAAGAACTAATTTGCACCCATAATTAGCCAGAACGTTGTACGATTGACATAGTAGGTAAACTTCCATTCGTACGCGCTGTGGTTGGTCAGTGTTTAGTGAACTCATATCTATATACGAGCACCTTCATGCCTATTTCATTTCACTATATGCTTAGTCTGAGATCGACTACTAAATACGACATGAACCGGCCTTAACGGATAACCAACAGCCCTAGCTGGATAACCTATGGCTAGGAACGTTTTTGAGGAGTCGAGGACAGTAGGGAACGTATCTCAAATCACAACCTCTTTGTGATTCCATCCCTACACTCAATATTCTCCTAGAACTTACCCTGGCATTCGACCGCGAGCCTCCCTAATACACTTATTAGGTCACACGCTCCGTCGAGGGTGTCTATATTTGCCCTTGCTGTTGATTTCTCAACTTTGGATTGACACGTGTCTCCCGTCACATATTGCCACGTCAATGCCTTAACGGGCACAATCCAACAATCTCCCACTTGCACGCTAAGGCAACTTGACGCGCACATCCATTCGTACCATACGAATCCCATTCGAGCTATATGCATCAATTGCTCTTAATGGCTTTTGGGTCCACTACGCTTATTTTGATCGTTGCGCTGAGAATGCTTACGCTCATATTTATAACACGTATGCGCAGGATGTTCAGATAGAATCCGTGAAACCTATCTGTTCCGGTGGCTTGAGCTATTGCCCCATCAAGGCCATGTCTAAGGGAATCCATGGTTTACTTGATTGGTTCAGAACCTTAAATTCAATCTCAATGAATTTCGGAGTCTCTAAACAGCCCCGCTTAGAACTTCATAAGTCTCTAAGCCTGCACTCTCATCATGGCAAAACACTTTGAGTTTCACTCTCAAGTGTAATGGCGTGAGGCAACACTTGCGCCACCCATATCTCAAACATTTAACTTTTAAATAATCCACATTAATTCAACCTTTGAATTAATCGTATAATCAACAACCACGTTTGTACAAATACAGAACGTCACATGTTATGGCTCAAGGTAATCTAGATGTCGATCAATCCTAGCTGGCATTACATGCAGGATTCAGCTAGCCATATCTTGTTCCGAAATTTGGTAGAGACTTCTAACTTTTCAGATTTCCAAGTCCAAGTACCATACTTGACTCAAATCCATGTGTGTTCATCATCAAGATCTGTATCTTGACGAATTGTTGTGATTATCAACCTCAAATCGAACGCGCCCCTTTTTGTTGTTACCATAACTTTCCTTTTGGCTCAAACCTTTCAATCCAATAGCATTGGACATTGTCACTCCCATTAAGCAGATGAACTCAAGCTCCCACTACTTGAATGTTCACTCAACCCCTTGGTCTCAATTTTCAGCAATAAATTGAATTCAACATTTGATTTCAATTTCAACATATTCATTCATTCACATATGATGTGAACTAGTATGAACCTTTACTATTGATCTCATATCAATTAATAAAGTTAATCTCTTCCGAGACTATGTTTCAATACTAGAATCAAGCTTCCGCTTATTGCTTGATACGAATGAAGGCCTCAACCAAAATGGAAGGGAACGATCGCGATGTCATCTTTAAAGATTATCAAGATATCCTTGGTTATAGAACAATTCTATTACCAAACATACCAAATTGTATGATTTAATCTATTATGGTATTTAGATCAAATCTAATTAAATTGAGTCGAATCACTTCGTGATTTCTCTTGCATTGTCCTATCGAAGGACTTCTCCATGCGTTTTAATCCCATCTAGCTTTATTCCATTTAACGAAATACGTTTAGATCCTATGAGGGATCTTTGACTATAATTAAAACTAACACGAGAATGTTGGACAACACTTTATCCTTTGGGATGTTGATATCTATTATCATTGGTTTCGGAATTCTCAATTCCTTTATGTATGTCGACAATATAGGTTTGAATATCATTGTTCAAGACTAATAATAATTCATGATATGATCATAAAGTCATACTTTCATAATTCTAAAAATTGCCAAAATAATTATCCATGACCAAATTTCAATACCAAAAACAACAAATGTTTTATTGAATTGAAAAATAACTATAACTAGATAGTCTTGAGTGGCGCTTTCCGTTCTTCACAAGAACTCCCACTACTCATCATGGGTGCGCCGGCAGTCTCTACTCGGCGTCTTTCTTCTTCTTCGCTCCTACATTAGGAGTGAAGATATTGTTCAGTCATACTAACCAATATTCATCAATATGAAAGAAGACACAATTATTTCGAAATCACAAATTTCACACCTTCTGAAGGTTTGATGGCAAGGCTAGCCAGGTACTGCTTGCTGTTCCTTTTCAAATGTCCCATCTGTCCACAATGATGGCAGGGACCCTTGGTAGCCCTGTCCTTCTTGACAATGTCGCCCTTGGGCTTCAGCTTCTCTCCACTGAACTTGGCCTTCTTCTTCTTCTTGCCCTTGGGCTTAGAAGATTCACCTACCAATAGTACCGCCTTGCTAGTCTTATCCCTCTTAATGTCTTTCGACGCAACAGAGATCTTTTGGATTAGCTCTTGCATGGTACACTTGATATCGTTCATATGAAAGTTCATGATGAACTGACTGAACGAATCAGGTAGGGACTGAAGGAGGATGTCTTGTTGCAGCTCTTCGTCAAGACTGATCCCAAGCCTCTTAATCTCATTAATGAGGCTAATCATCTTGAGCCCGTAAGCCGGCACATCGCTTTCCTTAGGGAAACGGCGTCTAATGAACTCTCTGACTGCGTCAAACCTTGCGGTACGACTGTCTTCACCAAATAACTTCGTAAGCTGATCGATGAGTTCTTTGACAGTTTTGACCTTGTCAAATTATCATTGTAGATCCAAGCTCATGTTCACTAACATGATGCACCGCGCCTTCTCATGGCCATCCAACACATTGGTTCTCTCCTTCTTATTGGCTTTGGAGGCATCTTCAGAAAGAGGCTCCGTAGGTGGCTCTTCATCCATATGAACAGATAACCTTTCAACGGTAAGAAGGTAGCGAACATTTTGCAACCAATCCTGGAAGTTAGGTCCAGTGAGCGGATTCTCTTCGAGGTTTTTGGTGATTGAGTTTGTCATTGCTAAATATAAACAAATTTTTATTATTAGTTCAAGTGGATTTCAAAAAACACCAATCTAATTCGGGTCTTAGAATAAGGTTGGATCCCATTAATTTTATCGAGATGCATTTAACCCTATAGCATGCTCGTGGTGCCATCTTCATGTTCCAAACATAAGGTGGCGCCATTAATGGGGTTGGACGCCTATGATAGGAGGGCCAAGCTGCGCGTGTCGCTAACGACTCTACCGGTTATCCACCATAGGGGAATTCCAAATTCCGTACATTCCAACGGTCGGCCTCTAATAGTCAATTACCCCGGAGCTCACCTAAGATAAGTGATCTATTAGTTGATTCAATTCCCACCGAATCGATAAGGGACCAAATTTAACCCCGATGCCCCGAATGACATGCTAAGACACCGTGAGTTCTGGTACTATTGGACACCCAATATTTGCGTCCTACTAACCCTCCCATTGCCGCCCAAAATGCCCAGAATGACATGCTAGGACACAGAGGGGTGCGTCGGAGGATGGCTCCAGGTTGTGCTCGGAAGATGGCTCCTAGATGTGTGGAAGATGGTTCCAGGTGTGCCCGGAGGATGGCTTCAGGATGTGCCCGGAAGATGGCTTCAGGATGTGCCCGGAGGATGGCTCCGGAGGGTGTCTTCCGGGTGATGATCAATGGGGATGTGCCCTCAATTGATTTCATCACCTGGTCGCCGGAGGGTCCGGAGAGTGTCTTCTTGGTGATGATCAATGGGGATGTGCTCTTGATTGATTTCATCACCCGGTCCCGGGAGGGTGAAGGCAAGTAGCCGAGCGCTGGAAGGTGCTGGGAAGAGCCGGGCGCCGGAAGGTGCCGGGTGATTCCGGGCGTGTGCCGGGTGGTTCTGGGCTTTTAGGAAACACGACGTTGGTTTCCAAGACCAGGTGCCCAGGTGATCCGGAAGCTGACTCCGGGTTTCGTGGAAACATGAGGTTGGTCCCTTGGTTGGTTTCCATAGCCGGGTGCCTGGATGATCCAGAAGCTGACTCCAGGTTTCGGGGAAACGCGAGGTTGGTCCTGTTCATACCATACCCAAACCGTCCACATGTCATCCTAGCAAGGGGCCATCAAGGCTTCCACAAGCCTCCAAGAAAGGACAATGTGGGGAGCTCACCCCACATTACCCACATATTACAAGAAGGTCCAAACCCTTCCCTATAAATACTTGTCAACCCTCACAAGTCAAAGGTATCATTTACTACACTCACCAAATACTCTCTACTTGCCTTAAAGACTCAACCTCCCCTTTGCGTTGACTTAAGCATCGGAGGGTCTTAGGCCGGCACCCCACCGGTGCTCTTTCGTGACATTTCTCTGTGAAGGTACTCAGGTGGCCGGGAACACACCATCTGGCCGGGAACACATCATCCGGCCAAGTCCTACTGAGGCCGAACCTCCTCTTTTCGGACAAATAGCCTTCATCACCACTCGGAGCTAGCCTCCTAGCTCCCCGACATCGCAAGATTGACTAAACTCACCCCCTTTTACATTGACCGTTGACCTGATCCATTTTCAGACATCAATAGTTTGGCTCCGTCTGTGGGAATCGACTGAATTCCTACGTGCTTTATCACTAGCAAAGAACAATCATGTCTTCCCATCACCGCGAGGACGAACCGGAGGACAACGTTACGCGTCCCCGACATCACCGCTCAGACACGATCGGAGCACCTAAGGAGCCACCTCCTCAACCCGACCAGCAAAAGAAGGCCAAGAGGGCCAGCCGAGATGAGCTCGCCAAGCGCTTGGAGGCGATGGAGGCACTGGCCAAGGCCTTGGAGGCCGAGAACAGCCGGATCCAAGCCTTGGAGGAGGACAACCGCCGGCTCCAATCCCAGAGTGCCGTCCTCAGCGAGCACTACCAAACGATGACGCAGATGCTGCTGGAGGCCAACGTCAACATCGGCTATCTCCAAGAGCAATGTGGCCGAGAGCTGAACGACGTCTCCGACTCCCAACTGCACACCCTGGATGTCGCTCCCACGGCCACCCAACCTCCACCGCTGGCCAAAGGCAAACAATTTGTGACCTCTCGCGCACCGGCTACAACCCGGACAATCCTGTTAAGCAACTTCGGCCCTTCCCGGCAGGCCAAGTCCGGACCCTCCTGTCCGACCAACTCCCGAGTCTTCATAGGCCCAAATAATGGAGTGGCAAACGCCTACAGCGAAGCTCGGGATCTCATCAACGACAAACGGGAACGGATGGCCACTGAGGTGGTCACCTGTAACATCAACCCGGTGGGCATGGGACCTCCTCCACTACCAACCTCGATCCGGGCAGCCCAGATCGTCACTCTTCCCGAGGAGACAGCTGAATCTAGCCACCGGGCACGTCCCTGCTGAACCGCAGTTCTTACCATCGGCCCGGCACCTCTGCCCGCACATACTAGGATGGCTGCCCGACAACCCCGGGGAAAGGCCGTGGCTGCGCAAGAAGCGACGAGCGACCAAAGCATGATCCAACAACTCTTGGACCAAGTCGAGGAGCTCGTCAAGGATAGGGCGAAGGAGCGCCAAGAGAAGACTCGACGACATGCAGTCACCCCCACCCGGGAAGGCCCCTTCACCGACCGGGTCATAGCTTGCATGCCAGAATTTGCGGAGATCGACTCCCGCTCGATCCGGATTACTCTCTACAGCGGCGGCCCGGGAGAATGCTCCAATGCCCACATGAATAGCTTCAAGTCCAATATGTTTCACAAGAACATCTCCGACCAAGCTCAATGCCTTTACTTCCTGAGCACACTCACGGGGGCCGCCCTCAACTGGTTCTTCCGCCTACTGGCAAATAGCATCGATGACATAGCCAAAATGGAGATTGCCTTCGTCGAGCAACACCAAAGCCAAAGCTCCATCTTCTACTCGTGTGAAGACCTCTAAGCCATCGTGCAGGGAGAGGACGTGAAGCTATGGAAGTACGTCGCCCGATTCAGCCACGAATATGCCAAGTGTCCTAGGACAGATGACCGGACGGCCGTAAATGCCTTCAAAGCCGGGCTCCGATCATGCCGATTCCTATATCAACTCAACTTGGAGACGGACTTGACCTACTCCGCATTGATGGAAACGGCCAACATCCATGCCCGGGCGGAGCACCTGACAGAGCTCAATCCGAGACACGCGGTGGCTGCCGAACTCCTGGCCTCCACTTCACGGCCGGCCCCAACTCCCCACTACAGCCCAGCGCTGGCTCCAGCCGCCCAGTACAACCCAGCTCCCGCTTGGCCATCAACGGCATACAGTCAGCCAGCCCCGAAGCAAAACACCTTCTCCTCGAACAAGAGGAAGGACGGTGCCCACCCCGTCTACGACAACCGCGACAAGCGGAACCGAGGAGAAGGACAACAGGTGTATCAGGCGTACTAGGCACGCAACCCGCTCCCTCCGGCTCCCCAGCCGCCGAGAAGGAACCACCGGGATTGTAGTTCCGGTAAGACATATGCCCCCAAGTACCGGCGCCACACCCCCCTCATCACCGCCTACGAGGTTCTCCTCCTGGTCATTGCCGACCTCATCCCAGCGCCCCCGCTTTGGATAGCTTCCGTGAAGGCCGTGCAAAACACCGGCGACGTCTTCTATCAGTACCACCGAGCCACCACCCACGACACTGAAGAATGCCGGGTCCTCAAGGATCACGTCGAGGACCTTGTCTAGGCAGGACAGATAGACTTATTCCGAAGGGACCACGTCCCTCCCCAGCAGCAACTCCGGCAGATCAACACCATCAGCGGCGCAACGACCTTGGTCGGGGACTCCAACCTTGCCCGGAAGGAGCACGCTCGAGCTTGTTACCCGGCCAAGAAGTAATGGCCGTCAACTATCGGGCTGAGAAGGTCCCCAAGATAGGTTGGGGATCCATAACCGTCTACGAGGCTGAGGAGGAAGGCATCCTATACCCTTATGAAGACCCGATCGTCATCCGGGCCGAAATTGCACACTACGACGTGGGGCGCATCATGATCGACACGGGCAGCTTAGTCAACATCATCTTTCTAGAAGCCTTCCTTTTGTAAATTGTAGATGTCGAGTCATTCGAGTTTGTCCGGGTCAGAAAGGAGTGGGAGCCGGAGCTTTGGTGAAGCGCCGAACTATGCCCCATCAGCCGAGTCGGTCTCGTCCATCCCGGATAGCATTAGTTTGGAGGTGGACGCCTGTGCGGCCACGCTTACTGGTGGTGAGGGAACCAGCAGAGCCCACGAAGAGGAAGTTGAGCAATCTGACGAAGAGTTTGACGACCTGGAAGAGGGAGTGCAGATTGGTGACATCCTCTTGACCGGCGTCGCGCCTTTCGGGAGAAGGTCGGGGGCCAGTAAGCCTTGGGAGAGGGTGTACGAGGCCGGCCGGAAGGAAAGGGAGGAGCAGGGGTCGGGCGGCTGTGTCGGCGATTCGGCCGGTGTGACACTGGCGTTGCCGGCCAGCGAGAGTGAGGAGCCGGATGTTGTGGAGGCTATCCCTCAGGCGTCGCTGGAGTCCCCGACTGGATTCTTGGTGGACCGGGCATTCATCCGGAATGAGTTCACGGACGATGACCTCGCCCGGATGAGGGAGGTCTTTCAGATCGCGTATTATGTCCGGATGTGGATCCCGGTATACAATCCGGACGAGAATGTCCACTTCTCGGACCCGGCCGACGATGCTACCATCATCTGGGCGGAGGCGTTTGCCTATGGGCTGCGGTTGCCGATACATCCGTGGCTGGAGATGTTTATCTCCCGGGCGAATATCTCACCAGCCCAAGTGGGGATTCATAGCTTGGCCCGGCTCCTGGCTACGTATGTGTTGTTCCGGGAACAAGGGCTTGCCGAGCCAAGTTATGAATCCATTCAGCACATCTGGGGGTTCACCTCCACCAAGCCGTATGACGGGATGGTGGCACTGACCTGCCGGCTAACCGTTCGGCCGGATGAGGAGACCATCCAAGGGTTAGTGGCCGAACGGATAGAGGCCGACCGCACGAGGCCGGCGGACAAGAGGAAGACGCCGGCGAAGCACCGGAAGGATGTTGTCCGGGACTTCCCGAAGTTCATCGCCGGAATCCCGAACAACCATAAGTCCTGGATGAAGAGGTTTTTTATGGCGTCCGGGTGGAGGGGGGCCCCGGGAGAGCGGCCATGCCATGAAATTCAGACAGGGTGGCGATGGGTGCCGATGGGTGGGTAGACTTAGGAAAGAGATCCCCCTTTTTTTTGTATCGTATATATGTATTTGGCCGGGAACAGACAGTCGCACATTTTTTTGTTTCAGGAAAGAAGAAGGAGAGGACCGTTGCTACCCGGCAGGAGATTGACGTGATCGACCAGCTTTGTAATCTCCCTCGTACTCTGAGGTTCGCGAAGGTGCTGCTCGATCCGGCAAAACTTGAAGAGTACGGTTTTATCATGGGTAAGGCGTTTTTCCTGGATTGCCTTTGATTTTTGTCCCGGTTTAAATTTTCTGCCGGGAATGATGACTTGAGAATTTTCTGTTTGCAGCTGGCGGTGGCGGTAGCGAGCATCGGTCTGGAGAGAAGGGCGGCCGGAGCGGCCAATGGCAGCAGGGCGGCCAATGGCAGCAGGGCGGCCAAGGCGGCCATGGCGGCCAAGGGCGGCACGGCGGTCGGTCGGCCGAGCGACAGGAGGAGCACCCGACCGATGAGAGGCCGGGGTCGGGTTAGTCCCGGCACTCTGACAGCCTGGCCGCAGGGAGCAAGTCTGGTCGGCAGGAGCCGCAGTTGCCTCCTCGGCCCAAGTTTGGGGCGGAGATCCTCAAAGTCCCCCGGCCGAGGGATGGGGCCGGGAAGGCTCCAAGCAAGGCGCCGCCGTCCGTCGCCGGGAAGAGTGGGCCGGCCGGCGCGCTACGAAAGGTGCCCCACCTGCGGGAAGGCGGCTCTGCCGAGAAGCGGCCACGGACAGAGGAGCCCCTAGCCGAGGAGCGGGTGGAGGAGATCCGGGCCGGGAAGCGCGCCCGGGCCGACCGACCGGCCGGCGAGGGAGAGCTCTCCCCCTGTGCTGGAGGAGATAATGTCGGCATCGGATCCATTCATCATCACCCGGAAACAGCTGTTCGGGGACACGGACCCGTTGTTCAGCAGCATCCAGGCTGGCGACTCGCGCCTCCGGGACGAGGATGTTGAGGCTCTCTATGAGCGGTTCTCGCCTCTGGAGGCCGAGGAGATTTCAGTCCACCGGAACAAGCAGTCCGAGGTGAACATCGATGCCACGGGCCGGACGTTGACCTCATCAACGACATGCTGCTCGGCTTCCGGTCGCTTGGAGAAGCCTTCACGGCCGGCTCCCGGACTGGCGATGTGCGGCCGAACATGGCCATCCCTATGCTGGCGCATGTAAGTATCCGGGAACTGGCACTTGGAAGTTTCTTTGTTTTATTTTGGGTGCCCTCCGGGTCGGAGGTCTTCCGGGTACGAAGATCAGCGAGGATGGACCTCGGTTGATTTGAACACCCGGTCGTCGGAGGGTCCGGGGGGTGCCCTCCGGGTCGGAGGTCTTCCGGGTAGGAAGATGAGCGAGGATGGACCTCGGTTGATTTGAACACCCAGTCCCCGAAGGGTCCGGGGGGTGCCCTCCGGGTCGAAAGCCGTGTTGGTGTGCCATGTCGGCAGCACCCGAAGCTGTGTCGCTCGCAAGCCTTTCCGGGCCTGGGTCGGGGAGTGAACACTCTGTCCCGAGCCAGGGCATCAATCGCCAGAATTGAAGGCACGGAGCCAGGTCGGTGAGCCGTGTTGGTGTGCCATGTTGGCAGCACCCGGAGCTGTGTCGTTCGCAAGCCTTTCCGGGCCTGGGTCTGGGAGTGAACACTCTGTCCCGAGCCAGGGCATCAGTCGCCGGGAATGAAGGCACATAGATGGTTCATTGGCCAAGCGGTCGTTGGGAAAACAGTCTCTGAAGGGGGGGCTTGGTCGCTTGGGTCCTTCTTCGGGAAGAATGGGAGGGACAATTCTCTGGAAGGGGAGCTTGTCGCTCGGGTCCTTCTCCGAGGAGAATGAGAGCGTCAGTTCTCCGAGAAGGGGAGCTGGTCGCTCGGAACCTTCTCCGGGGAGAATAGGAGGGATAGTTCTTCGAGAAGGGGAGCTGGGTCGCTCCGATCCTTCTCCGAGGAGAATGAGAGCGTCAGTTCTCTGAGAAGGGGAGCTGGTCTCTCGGAACCTTCTCCGGGGAGAACGGGAGGGACGGTTCTCCGAGAAGGGGAGCTGGTCGCTTGGGCCCTTCTCCGGGGAGAATGGGAGGGACAGTTCTCCGAGAAGGGGATCTGGGTCGCTCCGATCCTTCTCTGGGGAGAATGGGAGGGACGGTTCTCCGAGAAGGGGAGCTGGTCGCTCGGGCCCTTCTCCAAGGAGAATAGGAGGGATAGTTCTTCGAGAAGGGGAGCTGGGTCGCTCCGATCCTTCTCCGAGGAGAATGAGAGCGTCAGTTCTCCGAGAAGGGGAGCTAGTCGCTCGGAACCTTCTCTGGGGAGAACGGGAGGGACGGTTCTCCGAGAAGGGGAGCTGGTCGCTCGGGCCCTTCTCCGGGGAGAATGGGAGGGACAGTTCTCCGAGAAGGGGAGCTGGGTCGCTCCGATCCTTCTCTGGGGAGAATGGGAGGGACGGTTCTCCGAGAAGGGAGTTGGTCGCTCCTATCCTTCTGGGGGAGAACGGGAGAGTCAGTGGGTCTGAGGGGTGTAGCCTTCGGGTGCAGCGCGCGCTAGTGTAGGTAGTGATGCCGGGTGTTGTGGGTAGCCGCGGATCCAGGATGTAGCGTCGCGTGATGTAGTCCCCGAGTTGCGCGCGGGTTGCTGCGGGGCGCAGGGGTGAGCAATGTGGACCCTGGATTGGTTTCAACGCCTGGTCACCGGATGGTCCGGAGGGTGACTTCGGGATGAGGCGAGTAGGATGCAGGGCACAGGTTGCAGCGTCCGGGATGTAGGAGATGCAACGTCTGGATGCGGTGCTACAGTCCCGGGTGCAGGGCAACGCGGAGTGCTGCGGAAGATGCTGCGTCCGGATGCAATGCTACAGTTCCCAGAAGCAATGTCCGGACCTTCGAGCGCCCGGAGGTTGAAGTTGTGTGAGGTCGCACAAAATGCTGCGTTCAGTTGCAGTAGTGCCCGGATGCAAGAGCAGGATGCGAGTGCAGCAGAGGTTGGCTCTAGATGGTGCAGCGGTCGCGGGGGTGCACGACGTAGTGTCTCACCAAGTGTGCATTCCTGGTGTACACAAAGTTGCTGTGTCTCCGGGGGGTGCATGTGACTAGCTACCGTAGGGTCAAGAGGATCCGAGGGCTAGCATGATGCTAGGAATAGGGCACCGAGGGCCATGGAGGCTGGCGCGAGTGTGCGCGGAGCGCTACGGGTGGCTTCCAAGAAGAGATGTGAGGGTTTTCTGCGGACACCAGCAGGTGCGGATGCGATGGTGTAGTAGGAGCCCCAGGCGCGCTTCGGAGCTGTCACGGGAGTCCCCAGGCGTCCCCGGGTGCTCACGTGGAGCTGCAACGTGGGTTTCCGGACCCGAGTAAGCTGCTGCATTGAAAGGTCGTGGGATGGACTGGCAGAGATGTGTAGCATCTTGACATGTTGAGGTGTGGAAGCGCGTCATGAGGCAGCAGGAGGTAGCTCCAGATGCTGCAGCAGACACGGATGCATCATGAGGTGGCTCCAGATGCCACATCAAATTCAGGCGCGCTTCCGAGCTGTCACGGGAGTCCCCAGGCGTCCTCGAGTGCTCACGTGGAGCTGCAACGTGGGTTTCCGGACCCGAGTAAGCTGCTGCATTGAAAGGTCGTGGGATGGACTAGCGGAGATGCGTAGCATCTTGACATGTTGAGGTGTGGAAGCGCGTCATGAGGCAGCAGGAGGTAGCTCCAGATGCTGCAGCGGACACGGATGCATCATGAGGTGGCTCCAGATGCCACAGCAAATTCGGGCGGGCGCGGTAGCGGTCGCGGAAGTAGAACGCAAGAGAAGCAGGGGATGGCTCCGAAATCAGTGCGCGGGGGGTGGGGGGGGGGGGCCCCGGAGGAAATGCGCTTGTGGAGGAAGGGGGAGGGCCGGGGGGGGCCGTTGATACCATACCCGCCCGGTCACATATCACCTGGAGAAGGAAGACTTTTAGACAACTCTTACCTTCCGGGAATACACTTCCCGGAAGCCTGTTCGGAAGCCTACCCTCCCGGGAACATTACCCCCGCAGACCTGCCTCCTGGGAGTGCCATTCCAGAGGCCCACCTTCAGGCCGACCAAGGCCCATATGCTACTCCAAACAAAGCCCACCAAGGCAACCAATGCCTTGGTGACACATGGCTTCCACAAGCCTCCAAGAAGGGGGGCAATGTGGGGAACCTAACCTACATTGTCACTAATTACAAGGGCGCCATCGCCCTCCTCTATAAATACCCTTCACCCTCCCAAGGGTCAAGGGTCCAAGAAAAAGGTCACTCTTCACTCTCTCTAAAATCTTCTCTACTGTAGAGACCCCTTCTTCCCGGCTGACTTAAGCATCGGAGGATCTAGGCCGGTACCACACCGGTGCCCTTCCGAGTTTACCTCTCTTTGTGTGCAGGTTCCACGGAGTCCTTCCCCGGAGTCAGCTTTCCGTCCCAGGTCGGTCCAAGACAGAAGACATCTCCCCTCATCCGGACACACCTTTCCGGACAAGCACCTTTCGGGCCCTCCCGGCAACCACTATTCGAAGCTAGCCTCTCAGCTCCTGGAAACATATACTCCAATCCGAACAAGGATCCCCTCACTTTCATTGACAGATGGTTCGACCCGAGCCATTTTCTGGGCATCAACAGGCACGATGATGGAGGAGATGGTCTCAGGAAGAAAAAAAAAAAGGGGGAAAATCCCCACGGCCACAAACGGCCCAAACGCAAAAAAGAAAAAAAGAGGGAAGCACGGGGGAGGGGGGTGGGGGGGGGGGTGGGGGGGGGGAGGGGGGGGCGGCGCGGAGGGGGGGGGCGCGGGCGGGCGGGGAGGCGGAGCGCGGAAGGGGGGTAGGGGGGGGGGGGCGGAGGGAGGGGAGGGAGAGGGAACCAGGGGGCGCGGGGGGGCCCGGCCCAAAAACCCCGGGAAGGGGGAGAAAGTAGGGGGGGGAAAAGGAGGGGAGAGTGGGAGGGAGGGGAGAGACTCGGGGGGGAAAGAGCGGACGTAGTGAACAAAAGGGGGGGGGGAAACATAGAGGGGAGGGAAACGGTTCCAAGTGGGTTAGGTTGTCCCCTAGGTTACCCCTACTGGGCCTCTTGGAGGCCTAGTCAGGCCTCTAGGAGACTAGTTGGGCCTCTGGGGGCCTTGTTGATCTTGTCTGGTGGCCAGTCGCCCTTGTTGCTTGGGCCCAAGTGGCCTTTGCCTGGGGCCAGGTGGCCTTCATGCTTGCTGTCTGGAGGACGTAGCACAGTCCTAGACGTGCGCTCCTAGGAGGATAGGCCTCCGGGAGAAGTGATCCTGGAGGGTAGGCTTCCGGGAAGTGTGGTCCCGGAAGGGGGGAGTGGTCCCAGTAGCTCCTTCTTCTGGATGACATGTGGCCGATCCGGGTATGGTATGAACAGTTTGCATATGCTTTATTTGCTTCTTCCCAGGAATATACGATTCTCGGCCCTTTGTTATCAGATGGGATTGGACCCTCGCACGATAACAAACGTCGGTCGCCGAGAAGATGACCTTCGACAAAATTTTGGAATGCGGCCTTCCCGGCTCTTTGTTATCGGATGGGACCCTCGCACGATAACAAAGGTCGGTCACCGGGAAGATGACCTTCGACAAAATTTTGAAAAGTAGAGAGTGGTGGAACAGCATTGCGATATGCAAAAAGGGGCCCTAACTCCTAGTCGGAGTGGGTGATTTCATTCAAATAATTTCTAAAGAAAATGATTACAAGCGATCTAAGGTTGCCGTTGGCAGAACCGGGCAATTACAGAAATCGGGAGTAATCATTTGTAGAAATATTTGAGATGATCGGCGTTCCATGGATGGCCGAGTGTACGGCGGTTGGTATCCCGGAGCTCGTAGGTACCGCGTCGGCAGATGCGGGCGATCTCATAGGGGCCTTCCCAATTTGGGCCAAGGGTGCCTTGTCGGTTGTCCTTGGTAGTTGGGTTGACCTTTCTGAGGACCCAGTCCTCGATTTTGAATGTTCGGTTGCGGACCCGGACATCATGGTACCAGGCGATACGCTGTTTGAGAATAAGGTTCCCGGGTCTGGGCCCGTTCTCTTTGTTCCTAGAGCAAATCGAGGTTAATGGCCAAGTTCTCCTCGTTTTGCTCGGGTTCAAAGTTTTCGACCCAGAGAGTGGGTTCAGTGAGCTCGATGGGGACCACCGCCTCGCTGCCGAAGGCCAGCGAGAAAGGGGTTTCATTGGTAGCAGTCCGGAAAGTGGTCCGGTAAGACCAGAGAACCTCATGGAGTAGGTTCAGCCAGCATCCCTTGGCGTTGTCAAGTTTGGTTTTTAGTGTCCGCTTAACGATCTTGTTGATCGCTTCGACTTGGCCATTAGACTGGGGATGTGTCGGGGACGAGAAGCAGAGGTTGACTTCGAAGGTTTTGCAGAAGGTTCAGAATATCTTGCAGTCGAACTGGGGGCCATTGTCGGTGATGATCGAGTTCGGGATGCCGAATCGGTAGACAATGTGCCTCCAGACGAAGCTTTTGATTTTGGCCGCGGTGATGGTGGCCAAAGCCTCGGCTTCCACCCATTTGGTGAAATAGTCAACGGCCACAACAGCGAACCTAACCTGGCCGGCCAACAGGGGCCAGAGTTGCCAGACAGGATTGTCCAGGTCGTGGTAGGCGCGTGAGAGGTCGCAGGCTGCTTTCCTTTGGCCGGTGGTGGAGGTTGAGTGGCCGCAGGAGCGACATCCGGAGTGTGCAGTTGGGAGTCGGAAACGTCGTTCAGCTCTCGGCCGCACTGCTCTTGGAGATGGCCGATGTTGACGTTGGCCTCCAGCAGCCTTTGTATCATTGTTTGGTAGTGCTCGCTCAGGACGGCATTCCGGGATTGGAGACGGCGGTTGTCCTCCTCCAAAGCTTGGATCCGGCTGTTCTCGGCCTCAAAGCATTGGCTCTTGCCTCCATCGCCTCAAGGCGCTTGGCGAGCTCATCTCGGCTGGCCCTCTTGGCCTTCTTTTGCTGGTCGGGCTGAGGGGGTGGCTCCTCGGGTGCTCCGGCCGTGTCTGAGCGGTGGTGTCGGGGATGCGTGACGTCGTCCTCCGGTTCGTCCTCGCGGTGATGGGAAGACATGGTTTTGTTCTTTGCTTAGTGATAAAGCATGTAGGAATTCGGTCGATTCCCACAGACGGCACCAAACTGTTGATATCTGAAAATGGATCAGGTCAACGGTCAATGTAAAGGGGGTGAATTCGGTCTGTCCTGCGATGTCGGGGAGCTAGGAGGCTAGCTCCAAGTGGTGATGGACGGTTTCTGTCCGGGAAGGAGAGGTCCGGCCTCGGTATGACTTGGCCGAATGATGGTGTTCTCGGATGGTGCTGTCCAGGCCAGAGAGTGTGTTCCCGGACGGCCGCGTACCTGCACAATAACGGAGTCACGAAAGAGCACCGGTGGGGTGCCGGCCTAAGACCCTCTGATGCTTAAGTCAGCGCTAAGAGGAGGTTGAGTCTTTAAGGCAAGTAGAGAGTATTTGATGAGTGTAGTAAATGATACCTTTGACTTGTGAGGGTTGACAAGTATTTATAGGGAAGGGTTTGGACCTTCTTGTAATATGTGGGTAATGTGGGGTGAGCTCCCCACATTGCCCTTCCTTGGAGGCTTGTGGAAGCCTTGGTGGCCTCTTGCTAGGATGACATGTGGACAGTTTGGGTATGGTATGAACAAGAAGGTTTGCTTAAGAGTTACTATCGTGTATAATACTTGTTTCTAGTCAGTATGAGCTAGAAGATTTGGATTGGATTTATGTTGTGATGAATGCAGAAGCTTTCCTTTGTAGCTTTTTTTGGTAATCAATGATTAAGAGAACATAATCATGTAGAATGTAGGATTCTTTCGAGCTTTGTTCCTTCATGTTTATATAGTTCTAAAGAACAAAATATCATGATTTTGCTGGCTCTTTTGAGTTGTAAATTCAGCTTTAAGCTTACTCCAGGTTGATATTTTTGTTGAATAGCGTGCTTCCCTTGGTTTCTTCAGAGTTGAGGTAGAAATCGGTTTGCCCTATGTTTCATTTCTCATTGAACAACTCATGTTAATACCTCTGTTAGGTCAAGGAAGCTGCTCTCCTAAGGAAATCCATTTTATGTTGTGATATTATCTGTCCTTGCAATCAAAGTATCTCTGCTATATAAATATTTTGTGCCTTATATTCTCTGCTGAATCGTTAACCAACCAAGTACTTCTTTTGTTAGTGCCTTATATCATGAGCTGGGAAAATGTTAGTCATTTCAATTGATTGTGTTACAAAGTTGTGATTCTCACTTCGCTTGTGTTAGTTGCAGACAATTGAAACTGTCATGAGGATGAGTGATTTGCTGCACCATCCTTGTGCTATAAGAGATTGATGAATTTGCAATGAGGATGTACAATTTGTTGCAGCATCTATAGGTCTGCTTTTGGGGTATGTATGCAGGAAGTTTTAGAGAATTAGGACGGAGCACTAATTTTTTTGGGATAGTTGATTTGCTGCTTGGTTGGTAGATTATGCAGGAAGTTTTAGAGAATTAGGACCCGTATTCTAATTTGCTAGTATGGTGATTTATTTCTTTAATTAAGCTACTAATTTTTATTTTTATTTTTTGGTGGTTAACTTATACACTTGATTGAGTTTTTTTATATTGCTAATAGCTTGTAATTTGTGTTGGACTATTAGAATGAATCTGTTGGGCCATTGTACACCAATTAAAAACCCACCAGCCCAAGCTTTCTTTTCTTCTTGGTGAACCTTCCCGTTGTTTCTAGTTGAAAACGCCAAACTCTCCAAGCTCTACGTTTCAACACAAACAAGGAGGAGCTGTCGCTCCCTTCTTCTTCCTCATCCCTTTCTCCTTTTGCTTTTCCCTTCCTCATCTGGTTTCTCCTTTTCCCATTTGGCCTTTGGGCATTAGAAGAGCCTAGATACTGAAGTAATGATTACTCGGATAGAGTTTGGTGTTTACTTAGGGAGTAAGTTGGGGATGATATATATATATATATATATGGGGAGTTGTTCTCTGAAGATTGGGGATAAGCAAGAAGCAGAGAAAAACAAAGGAAATTCGGGGAAGAGGGTAAAGAATTGGAAGTGAAGCTTCAAAGGTATAACTTTGCAATTTTCGGATCAATTATTGTTGAGTTTAGATTTTGATTGTTTTGTTCTTGGTTCCGGGTTTAAGATTGATTTCTATACATCTAAAAGTTGTCTAATTAGTTTGAAATTGAATTGAAGTGATTAATCTTGAAGAAATTGGGATTCTAAGGTTTATTGTCCCAATTTTGTTCTAAGTAAAAATTTTGGGTTTAGTGAAGTTTAGGTGAGTTTAAAGGCTGTTTAATTATTGATTTGATCATTGAAATCGTTTTCGTTGGCTAAAATCCATTGGAACAAAGATCAAAGCGCACTTGATCTCGTCGATTTTGGTTAAGTTTTGATAGGGTAAAAGGGTGTTTCGAATCTGTTGGTTGTAGTTGCAGAAATCTGGGAGTTTGGCAGATTATGAATAGTAACCGGGTGAGATAAGTTTAGTTGTTGTTTGGGTTTGGTGTTTAATTTTCACTTGATTATTCGTTCTTTGGGTCAGATTCAGGAGGTGCTTGAGGCTTTGGAAAACACGTTTGAGCACAACAAATCGCTGTTGAGGTAGGGGGGGTTCTATGGGAGACCTTATGGGAGCAAAATTGTTCATTTTTCCTACAATTTACTGTTTAGCTTATCTATATATTTATGTTCTTGATTGTTGGTTGTGAGCTGGTCTCCGATGCTTGAGTATGTTCATGTTTAGTTACTGTTTCCAGCCATATATACTTGTTTTGGGTTCTTGTTTATTTGAGTTAGTGTACAATTGCATTCACATTGGTTGCAAGGTTGGTTATGAGAGTTGGATTATAAATTTTGGGTTTTAGAATAGAGTTTTGTGTAGTTGAGTTTAGCTTATAGAAGGTACCAGGATCGAAGGTATGTCCAAGTGCATTTGGGTTTCCGGACTGGCGACGATAAGCTAAACAAGATCCTAACAAAACTGGGTTTCGATTAGCTAGTCAGGAGATAGTTAATTATGGGAAGAAATGAATTGAAGTATTAGTATCATGCATATCCATTCTTTCATTGCTTATTCTTTCAATTAATTGCTTTGGTGTGCTGTTTTATGCTGCTGTAAAGGTAGCTCCCATGTGCTCACCCCTACACAGATTTTGCAGGAGTGGAACCCGAAATGTAGAAGTTAGGAGGGAAGTCTTGAAGTTGGACGACTAAGAGGACCTTTATGTTTAATTAAGAGTGCGATATGGCTTGAATAAGGGAAACTACTCGTGTAATTAGACTGAGAGGTAGTTTGAGAGGTATGCTCTAGAAAGACACCTCCTTTGTAAATTGGGGAATCGTCTTTAGATTAAATCCTTGTGAGGACCTTTATCTTCACATTTTGGTTATAAGTTAGTTTGCCTTTAATCAAAATGTAATTCACATCCTAACCCGAGAATTTAGTAAATCTCGAGTTGGTGCGTGACAAGGTGGTATCAGAGCACTAGGCTTTAGAACTTTAAATTTACCAGATTAATATGGTCTAGATACATTAGAAACTTTCTGGTAATAGTGGTCTTTGCTCTGGTCAGTACAAGTGAGAAGTGTCATCTATGAGATGAACTAAGGTATATCATATAGGTACCTGATCACATCTTTTTCTTTTTCAGTTTTGAGTTTTTAATTGATTGGTAATGTCCTTGTTATCTGTTGGTTTGATATTAAGTTTACTAATTGGTTGTATTGTTCTGGTGTAGAATATGGAACCAATTAACAGTGGGGATACGTGGGGAGGGTACCATATGGGACCCTATGGAATCTTTTCCTTGAATGAGGAGGTATACCATGAGCGTCTTCGCAACGAGGCCTTTACGGATACGGTCAATGAAGCCCGCAACGTTGCAATAAGGAAGATGTTCTATACCCCCCAAATGCAACGACTGGTTCTGAAGCATCGGTTAAGGACGAAACACATTAAATGCCATTACCAGCTCAATATAGCCGCAGCTGATGTAATGTATGAGAGAGTATTGGACATGGCAGCAGGAGGTGGAAATATGTGGCCACCACCAGGCTTAGAAGTACCACACGAGCCTTTCCCGGAGTTAGACCCGCTGGTCAACTTAGATGAGGGTGATGTGCCACCTGAGAATGAAATCCCGGAGTCACCCATCTCCCTTGATTCCGTTTCAGGACCCTCACAAGTGTCAAACACCCCTGCTCCGCCAATTACTAATGAAAACCCTGAAGATGATGATCTAGTTATACTCCCAAATCCTGTTGGGCCACCAAAACATATAATATATATCAGGTCTGATGAAGATTAAGTCTTGAATAGTTAGAAAGTTAGTGGGAAGTTGATAGGCTGATTTTTGGAAAGTGTACAGTACAGCCTAGCGGTTTTTTTTTTGGGATGGGAAGTTGAATTAGTTATAGTTGCTGCAACTTGTTTTTTTTGTGTGTTTGTTAACTTTTGTGAAAACTAAGACCTTTGTAAATGCTTTCAATGTATAATATTCAAGTTTTCTTTCTGTTACTTAATAATTTGTTATTGTTTTCTTATGTTGGTTCTACATTTATTTTAAAGAAACTTATCTTTTCTCATTTCTAAAGTATACTGTTCTGGTTGGAATCAAGTGATAAAGTTCAGTTCTTTGCTTCTTTAGAGATGGATGGAATACAAGGGCAACATGACAATGGTTTGGATGGTAATATGAGTGTGATTTTAGCCATCCAGGACATGGCATCTGCTATTCGTGAGACAAATCAGCATAACCATGAACCTCATCAGGAAACTGATGACGATAAGATAATGCGGATCCAAGGAGAATTCCGTAAAACAAAACCACCTGTATTTAGAGGTGATCTTGAGCCTATGGCAGCCGAAGAATGGATGCGACAGATGAAGCGGAAAATGATTGAACAAAGAGTTCCATCGGATTTGAAGGTGACCATTGCTTGTACTTACCTGGAGGGGCAAGCATATCATTGGTGGGAGTCTGTTCTAACTATGCCTGGTGTCAAAATTAACACTTGGGCAGCCTTTGAAGCTAAATTTCTGGAGAAGTATTTCCCGGAAAGTGTTAGAACAAGGAAGACACGTGAGTTTGTAAATCTTTGTCAAGGGGAGACAACTGTAGCGCAATACCAAGCGAAGTTCGAAGAGTTGATGCGCTTTGCTCCTTATTTGATTCCTAATGAAGCAGCAAAAGCAAGGAAGTTTGAAGAAGGGTTGAAATTAGTGATCAAGGAGAAAGTAGAACTTTTTAAGTTGAATGTGTATGCTGAAGTCATTGATCGTGCATCAATGGTGGAGCAGAGAATGGTTGATAAGAGATCTTTGGAAATTAAAGATTCCGCTGGAGGACAAGCTAGTAAAAGGTCAAGAGTCTTTAATCCTCAAACTCAACAACAACAGGAGAGGCCAGCTAGGGTTGCTTTAGATCGTATTGTGTGTTATAAATGTGGGCAAACTGGACATTATCAGAGAGATTATGCACCTCTACCGTGGTACCAACCACCTCAGGTTCCACAACCGCAGTATCGTGCGCCACAATTGCAATATCGTGCGCCTCAACTGCAGATTCATGCTGGACCACCAACTTCTGCTATGACATCATATCGTGCTCCATACCAACCCCCACATAATCAAGTTAGAGGCCCATTTAATCCACCACTACTCCGTCCTGGTGGACAACCTGCACAAGTAAGAACAAGGGCATCTGTGAGTGGTAGCAAACCAGGACTCAATCAAGGTCGAGTCTATGCAATGGGTCCAGTGGCTGAAGGAGGTGATACTGCAATGATAGAAGAAGAAGAAGAAACAACAGTAGTGGAAGGTACGTTCCTAGTTTACAACTCATGGGGTAAAATTTTGTTTGATTGTGGTGCTACACATTCATTCATATCAACATCTTTTGCATCCATGCTTGGGTTAGAATCTGAACTTTTAAGCAGACCTTTGCTAATTGGATCTCCTATGGGTGGGTGCTTAGATGTAAATCAAATGTGTAGATCATGCATGGTGGAAATAGCAGGACATAATTTTTTTTTTGATCTTAAAGTAATGGAATTGTTGGAGTATGATGTAATACTAGGAATGGATTTGCTTACTCGTTTTAAAGCCATTATTGATTGTGGTAAGAGAATGGTAACAATAACTACCCCAAGAGGAAAAACCATTAGTTTCTATGGAGATACACTACAAGAAAAATCACCTTAGGCAACACTAATTAGGCAATAGCAAAATAAATAACCGATGCCATTTGTGTATTAGGCAACGATTCCATATTTTCTGATGCCAAAAGGGAATATAGCATCAATACATATTGCGCTGATGCCAAAGTGATGCTTTAAGAGCATCTCCAATGGAGATGTCAATTCTTATGTGGAGTGCTAAGTAGGATAAAAATGACATTGAAACTCCTCCAACCGAGGCTTCAAAAGCCTACGTGGAATAACTTGATGCCAAAATTGACATCAACTAAAGGAGATGTTATTTTCCATTTTTGTTTGTGGGCCCAACAATATTGCTATAGGTTTTTGTTGATTGCATTTAACTATTTACCAAAAGTAGAAATTTTTTTGGCATATCGGTTGGGGCAAAAACTTATAAAAATTGTCATATTGCCATATCAGCATGACATTGAAATTTGACTTAAAAAATTTGACATCTCCATTGGAGATGCTCTAAGTTGCACTTTGGCATCAGTTAAGTTATAAGAAACGATGCCAATTACAATGCGCACCTTTTGTTTGAAAAAGAAGGTATTACCGATGCCAAATGTAGGAAACGCGGTCGGTCCTGTTCAATTTCAAAAAGTTTATTTCGCCGATAGGCGCGAACTCTCCCCCCAAAAATTTTCATCTTCTTTCCCAAATCTCTGAAACCCTCTCCCCCAAAATTGAAACCCCAACCATAGCTTCCAATTCGCCCAGATTTACCCAACCCGGATCTCATCTTTGCCGTTGCCGTTGCCCATTCCTTGCCGTTGTCCCAGTCCTAGTCCCCGTCGCCGTCGCTGTTACCTATTCGAAGTCTCAGTCCCCGTCGCTGTCGCTGTTGCCCATTCACATTCGTCGTCGCCGTCGCTGTTACCTATTCGCAGTCCCAGTCCTCGTTGCCGTTGCCCATTCGCAGTTGCCGTCGTTGTTGCCCATTCGCAGTCGCCGTCGCCGTCTCTGTTGCCCATTCCCAGTCCCCGTCGCCCTCGTCCAGTTCGCATACTGGTCGTTTGCTTCGTCACCGTTGGTCGCCGTCGATTTGAACAGCTTCGGAATCTAATTGGGTTCGCCTCCATTAATACTGAGGTTTCACAAGTTTCTACTAATCTTGCTTCTTTGTTTGCCGCCGATTTGCTGTTAATTTTGATGTTTTGTCTTAAATACTCATGCTGATTCACTAAACTTCACTAAGCTTAAATTTGATGTTGTTTTTTCAAGTTTAGTCATGTTATAGTCGCTTATCGGTTTCTGTTGTGGTGAAAGACACATTTGCATAGCGGACCTGATTCAGATTGTTCTAATCCACAACCATATTCATCTTCTCTCTTTCTTACCAAGGGATTATCTGAGGTAAAGTTCGATTCTTTGAAATCTCATAACTTCAATTTCAGCTTTTTTTGTCTTCTGAGACAAAATATTGCATTTTTCTGATATGGGTCTGCTGATTTTGGCTCAACCTTATAGATGATAGCTCTTGTTCACTTATTATTGCAAATTTAGCTTTGAATTTCACGATGAATAAAAGATCTGTCTTTTTTCTTCACCATATGGTTTAGTTTTCTCCAATTTCGTATAATTTTTTGTGAGTCTGACTGGTGTGACTGAGCTTAGAACTTAGAAAGTCAGCAAACAGCGGTTCCTCTTACGTTTAGTGTTGTATAGTTTACAGACCAGTTCAGTAAGCTGGTTTATGTAGTCCTCTTTTTGTTACAAGTTTTGGGTGTTGATGATATCTTTGATAAAAGAAGTTTTCGCGAATCCTGAGAAATTTGTGGAAAAATATTGGAAATGGAATGGGTAGTATTGTGTGAGAGTTTTTGCTTCATCTGCTCAGGTCGCTGTGTATATATACATCGATATTTTCCGCCTCATTGTTTGGACTTTTGAGTGTGTATGAATGGAGTGGACCCGCTGCTCTTAGATCAAAAAAGTTCAACCCATAACTAATCTCACTGGCATGTTTTTAATAGTTATAAATGAAAGTGATACTCTTTAGTGCTATAAAATGCGTGAGTGCATCGTATGTACGTTTGTTTGTGGGGAGAGATGGAGGGAGATAGCATGTCACGATGAAGTGACCTTGTCGCATTTGTTACTCACTTGATCACTTGAGCTGTTTTCCAATTGTCGCGCTCTGTTTTTAATTAGGTTTTTCTTGGCCTTTATCTAATAGCTGTTTTGTTTAGATCACGTTGTTGGGGACGATGGTAAATATTTTTCACTCTCATTGACAACTGTTTTGTTGTTTATGGACATCTTTGTTGTGGTTTCCTTTTAACACTCCTACACTTTTCTCATTTTGTCGTGTATATGGAGCAATGGTTTTCTTGTTAGTCACACTGATAGGAAGGCTCAAACTGGGAATTCAGTACTTCAATTGCATCTAGTGTAATGGTTTGATTATTTCTTGGTATTGCTGACAATTTTATTGTATTGCTTCAGGAACTGCAACCTTCACAATTATTGACAAGCAGGTTTGAATTTATTTTGGTTTATGCTTTTTTGCAAGAGTTTTGTACCTAGCCTCTCTTTGAATTTCATTTCCTATTTTGTAAAGGGTAAATCATTGAAATAAAACTGCACTAAATCGGTTCTTGTCTTTCTCCAGAAAGCTGCACTAAATGAGGATGAAGAAAGTGGTAAAACTTGAAACTCCTTTGTGCATATATTTATGATTTATCTTTCATTAGTAAGTGCTGCATTGTTTGGTCGTGCTTTACTGATGGCCAAGTTGGTCATCTCAATCTCTCGGGAATAGGCTAACTGTTAGCTTTTGTTCATCCTTCTGAGATCTTGGTTACCCAAACTGTCTGTGATAGTAGTGAAGTCCTGCTCTGGGTGAATGTTTTAATCTTTGACTTTCTTTATAGGTTCTAGTTGATGTTACTTGCTTAAACATGTATGCAGATTTGATTTTGGTTGTGTCAATATACCGTTTCGGTTCGATTCAGTATTCTTGATACATTGTACTGTTGTTGAGTTCTTTGGAGCAAGCAAATTAGTATACTTGAGTTGGAACCAGAGTGTTTGCTTGTCGGTCGTATGCACAGTCTATGAGTGATTCTTTCAAGTTTTGATTTTTTTGCTTTACTACTCAGTTTCTTGCATTTGAATGTATTGCTATTAATTTTGATCATCAATGTTTTCTTTCCCCAATTCTACATTTGTATCGAATTCTTTTGTTAGAACTTAGAAGCTAGTTTGAGTTAAACTCCACAAGTGTGAAATAACTTAATGAATGTCTTGGTTTGCATATTATGGCAGGTAAAAAAGGAAATAAGGTGAAGTGTCGAAGAGAATTCAACATACTCACAAAGCTCTTTCAAGTTAGTATATAGGATTGATTTTTTGGCAGAAGTTGTTACAATATGTATTTGATAAGTATGGGGTAGGTAACATTTCATGAAATATGTAGTTCATCATCATTTGGACAAATTGTAATTCATGAGAAGTATATATAAGAATTCTGTATTTTCTCTTATGATTGTAGTTCATGATTTGCTTAAATAAGGGTAATGATGATGCCAAAGAAGCATAATGTTGCCAGATTTTTAGGGAAAAGTGATGCCAAATAAGGTTAATAGCATCAAATTTTTGCAAAAAAACCGTTGCTGTAAGTGTACATAGGCATCAGTATATATATAAAAACTGATGCCAAAGGCACTTTAGGCATCGGATTATACATAAAAACAGATGCCAAAGCCACTTTAGGCATCGGATAATACATAAAAACCGATGCCGAAGCCACTTTAGGCATTGGATTATATATAAATACCGATGCCAAAGGTACTTTAGGCATCGGAAGTCAACCCAATAAGCATATGTAAAAGCAAATAGGCATCGGTTTTTATATAAAAACCGATGCCAAATGAAGAAAAGGCCACGGATTTTATCCGATGCCTAATACCCTGGTATTAGGCATCACCGAGCAGGGCATCGGTTTTTATGGGTCTTTGGCATCGGATTTTATCCGATGCCTATCTTGATTTTTCTTGTAGTGATAGGAATAATCCTAAGCCTGAAGCAAGTTTGAAAAAGGGAACTAGTGATTATTCAACATTAATTGCTAGCCTTGCTTCAGAAGAGCAAAGTAATTCACCATTGGAACTCATTCCAGTAGTGAAAAACTTCAAGGATGTATTCCCAAAAGACTTATATGGATTACCTCCAGAACGTGAGGTGGAATTTGCCATAGAAGTATATCCAGGGACAACACCAATCTCTATACCTCCATATCGTATGGCACCTGCTGAATTGAAGGAGCTGAAGACACAATTAGAAGAACTCGAAAAGAAGGGTTTCATTCAACGGAGTACCTCACCATGGGGTGCCCCTGCACTTTTTGTGAAGAAGAAGGATACTACTGCTCTTAAAATGTGTATTGACTATCGCCAATTGAATAGAGTCACCATCAAGAATAAGTATCCTTTACCTAGAATTGATGATCTGTTCGATCAACTGAATGGTTCTCAGTTTTTCTCAAAGATCGATCTTCGGTCGGGATATCACCAAGTTCGAGTGAAGACTGAAGATGTACCAAAGACAGCTTTCAGAACTTGATATGGACATTATGAGTTCTTAGTAATGCCATTTGGTTTGACGAATGCACCAGCTGCATTCATGGACTTGATGAATCGCGTTGTTCGACCTTACCCGGATCAATTTGTGATTGTTTTCATAGATGATATTCTTATATATTCCAAGACCAAGAAAGAGCATAAAGAACATTTGTCAATTGTCCTGCAGACATTGAGGGAAAATAAATTGTTCGCCAAGTTAAGCAAATGTCAATTTTGGTTAACTGAGGTGACTTTCTTAGGACATGTAATTTCAGGTAATGGTATTGCTGTAGATCAGTCGAAGGTGGAGGCAGTGCTAGAGTGGAGTCAGCCCAAAAACATTCATGAGATAAGAAGCTTTTTGGGTTTAGCAGGCTATTACCGAAGGTTCATTGAAGACTTCTCTAAAATAGCTACTCCAATGACTAAGCTGACAAAGAAGGGAGTGAAATTCATTTGGGATAATGAATGTGAAAAATCATTTCAGGAAGTGAAGATTATATTAACTACTGCTCCGGTCCTAATCATTCCTGAAAGAGGTGCAGGTTATGTAGTTTATACTGATGCATCTATACTTGGATTAGGATGTGTTCTGATGCAATCTGGAAGAATTGTTGCTTATGCTTCCCGTCAATTGAAGTCACATAAGAAGAATTATCTGACACATGATTTGGAATTGGCAGCCATAGTTCATGCTTTGAAGACCTGGAGACATTATCTGTATGGAGAAAGATTTGAACTCTTTTCTGATCATAAGAGTTTAAAATATTTATTCACACAAAAGGAGTTAAATTTAAGACAAAGGCGATGGATTGAATATCTTGAGGATTATGATTTTGGATTGCATTATCATCCAGGAAAGGCCAATGCAGTGGCTGATGCATTGAGTAGGAAACCTTGTGGACTTTTAGCTAACTTGGGCATAGACAAATAGAAATTGGTGGAGTCTTTTTGTGACTTCAATCTGTATGTTGGCGTAGAAAAAGGCCATGGTTATTTGTGGAATCTAGTTACTCAACCAACTCTGATTGGAAGGATAATTGAAGCACAAGTAATTGATTCCATATCTGAATCTATTCGAAATGAGATTTCAGCTAGAAGGACGCCTGAAGGATGGAGAATGTGTACAGATGGCGAACTTCGATACTTGAATAGATTATATGTACCAGAAGTTCCCGAATTAAGAAAAGAAGTTCTCAGAGAGTGTCATCATTCATCTTACACAGTTCACCCAGGAGGAACGAAGATGTACCATGATCTGGGACGTCAGTCTTGGTGGATTGGCATGAAGAAAGATGTGGTGAACTATATAGCAAAATGTTTCACATGTCAACAAGTGAAGGCTGACCACAAGAAACCATCTGGTCTACTACAACCCTTACCAGTACCAGAGTGGAAATGGGATAATATCACCATCGACTTTGTAACTGGATTGCCTAAATCCTCGAGAGGTCGAGATGCAATATGGGTTATTGTGGATCGTTTGACCAAATCAGCTCATTTCTTGCCAGTAAAGACAACCGATACAAGTGAAACTCTTGGGAAACTTTACATTCGAGAAATAGTAAGGTTGCATGGAATTCCTGTTTCGATTGTGTCAGATAGAGACCCCAAGTTCACTTCGAAACTTTGGAAAAGTTTCCATAAGACAATGGGGACTGAGTTGACTTTCAGTAGTGCCTTCCATCCTCAAACTGATGGACAATCCGAAAGAACAATTCAGATCTTAGAAGACATGCTGAGAGCAAGTGTTCTAGATTTTGGTGGAAGTTGGGAAGACCATTTGTCATTATCTGAATTTGCCTACAATAATAGTTATCAAGCAAGCATCCAGATGGCACCATACGAGGCACTTTATGGGCGGCCTTGCAAATCTCCAGTGTGTTGGTTGGAAGTTGGAGAAACTATGTTACTAGGACCTGACATGGTGCAAGAGACTACTAAAATGATCAAGACGATCAGGCAGCACCTCTTAATTGCACAAAGTCGATATAAAAGCTATGCAGATAGAAGAAGAAAGTCACTAGAGTTTGTTGCTGGTGATTATGTCTTTCTTAAGGTTTCCCCACGTAAGGAAGTTAAAAGGTTTGGAAAGAGCGGGAAATTGGCTCCAAGGTTTATTGGACCATTTGAAATTTTGGAAAGAATAGGAGAAGTAGCCTATAGATTGGCGTTGCCTGCTCAACTTTTCAATATACATGATGTTTTTCATATCTCCATGCTTCGGAAATATGAACCTGACCCATCACATGTAATTGAGTGGGGAGATCTTACAGTGGATGAACAACTATCTTTTGAAGAGAGGCCGATACGTATACTGGATAAGAAAGAACAAGTGCTACACACCAAGACCATTCCTCTAGTTAAGGTTTTGTGGCAACATGGCAAGGTAGAAGAAACTACCTGGGAATTGGAAACAGAGGTGCATAAGAAGTACCTTGAACTTTTCTTTGCTTCCGGTAAGCATTACTTGATTTTCGAGGACGAAAATTTTTTAGGGGGGATAGATTGTGAAGACCCGTATTCTAATTTGCTAGTATGGTGATTTATTTCTTTAATTAAGCTACTAATTTTTATTTTTATTTTTTGGTGGTTAACTTATACACTTGATTGAGTTTTTCTATATTGCTAATAGCTTGTAATTTGTGTTGGACTATTAGTGTTGATACTCATACCCCTATCACCCACATGTCACTCCCATGAAGGATCACATGGGCTACTTGCCTCTTCTCATGAGCACGCCTTGCGAGGCTCACCGCCACGACACCGACTAAGGCACGGCCATGATAGCACGCTCTAGGGATTCGCCTCGTTGCCACCTTCGCGTTGAGCCGCTAACCCACTTCATACGACGAGTATCGAGGTATGTGCATCGCCTCAAAGTATGGACAAACCACTTGGCAAGCATGCACTTGTCCCACATCGACCAAGAGAGGCTTGGAGCACCCTCTGTTGATACCATACCCGAACCGGTCACATGTCACTCGGGTAAGGAAGCTATTCGGACAACTCCTCTCTTCCAGGAGCGCATCCCCCCGGATCCCCGGAAGCCTCTGGAAGCCCTTCCCGGATGTCCCTTCCCGGAAGTCCCTTCCCCGGAAGTCTACCTTCATGCCGACTCAGGCCCAGACTGCACCAACAAGGCCCCCAGAGGCCCATCAAAGCTCCTAGAAGCCCAGAAAGGGAGACAAGGCCCATCTAGGCATCCAATGCCTTGATGACACCAAGCCTCCACATTGCCACTAATTACAAGGGTGCCATCACCCTCCTCTATAAATACAAGGCCACCTCCACAACACAAGGGGTCCTGGGCCAAGCCCCAACTATTGGTATTCACCTCTCTCTCAAATCCTCTCTAGGGATCTCCCTTCCCGGCTGACTTAAGCATCGGAGGGTCTAGGCCGGTACCACACCGGTGCCCTTTCGAACTTACCCTTTCCTCTGTGCAGGTTCCCCCGAAGCGGCTCCCTGGAGTCATCTTCCCTTTCCGGACCAGTGCGGGGCAGCGCACATGCTTCCCCATCAGGACCGCCTTCCGAACCACCTTCCGGGTAGTCAACTTTCCGTCCCAGGTCGGGCCAAGACAGAAGACATCTTTCCTCATCCGGACACACCTTTCCGGACAAGCACCTTCCGGGCCCTCCCGGAAGCCACTATCCGGAGCTAGCCTCTCAGCTCTCGGAAACATACACTCCAATCCGAACAAGGATTCCTTTACTTTCATTGACCGTTGACCCGAGCCATTTTTGGGCATCAACAGTTTGGCGCCGTCTGTGGGAATCAGACAAATTCCCTCGTGTTTTACCACTGAGTGAGACCACCTCCTCCATCATCATGCCTCCTGGCGATACATCCCTTCAGCATTCAGCCGGGGACTTCCGCTGTTTACCGGCGCATGGTCCCGATGACCATCGCCCCAGTTTCGCGCCCTGCGTTCTCTGCAACCTGCGCCTCTGCTACAGCTCCGCGTGAGTACCCGGGGACGCCTGGGGACTCATGCGTTATCTGCAACCTGCGCACACATCCGGATACCTGATGCAGTTTCAGGCCCGCACCCAAGAGCGCCCTCAGCAACACTCTCACCCGTTCTTGCAAGACACCAGGAGCGCTCCTCGCACACCTGGCACCGGCCTCCATGGCCCTCGGTGCCTTATTCCTAGCATCATGCTAGCCCTCGAATCCTCTTGACCCCGCGGTTCCTCAAGTCACATGACCTCGAAGACATTGCAGCATTGCGTAAGTAAGAAATGCACTTGGCACAACCCCCGGCATCGCGCACTCCTGCACCCAGGCTCCGCAGCAACCTGCGTCATCGCATCTCGGAGACAACATCCCGGATGCATCTATCATGACGCTACAACACCTTGGCCTCACAGCCTTACGCACTCCTGTGATCTTAGCAACACTCGTGCACTGCATCCTGGACTCCGCGTCCACATCCCACTACAACTTGCGCCCTGCATCCCAGACGCAACACTTCGCGCAACACCAGTGAACTCGCGCTCCGCGCCTGAGGACGACATTTTTCCCTGAAGCTGGCACTTCCACCTGAAAGCCATCAACCGGACCTTCCGGACTCCTGGTCTCCGCAACCAGGAATCCTTGGATCCCGGACGTTGCACCCTCCTGCATCCGCGATGCCGAAATGCGCTGCAACACCTGGAAACACTGCATCCCGGAGCGACTTGGGGACTGCATTTCGCGGCACAGCAACCGCGACGATGCAACATCCAGCACCCGCAGCACCCGGAATCACTACATACTCGGGGACTATATCCCGGATGTAGCACTCACAGCACCCCGCGACCACTGCAACACCTGCACCTCGGGCATCACCCCGTGCGATCACTCGCAGCTACATCGTGCACCATCTTACGCGCATCCAAGCGCCCGCTTCCGGCACTTCACGCATTGCCCCTCTCGTTCTCCCCGGTGAAGGATCCGAGCAACCAAGCTCCCCTTCTCGGAGAATCGTCCTTCCGGACTGCTCCTCCCGTTCTCCCCCGGGAAGGTTCCGAGCGACCAAGCTCCCCTTCCTAGAGAACTGTCCCTCCCGTTCTCCTCGGAGAAGGGCCCGAGCAACCAAGCTCCCCTTCTCGGAGAATCGTCCTTCCGAACTGTCCCTCCCGTTCTCCCTCGGGAAGGATCCGAGCCGCCGTGCTCCCCTTCCGGAGAACCGACACTCTCGTTCTCCGTGGCGAAGGGTCTGAGCGACCAAGCTCCCCTTCCGGAGAACCGCCCCTCCCGTTCTCCCCGGTGAAGGATCCGAGCAACCAAGCTCCCCTTCTCGGAGAATCGTCCTTCCGGACTGCTCCTCCCGTTCTCCCCCGAGAAGGTTCCGAGCGACCAAGCTCCCCTTCCTAGAGAACTGTCCCTCCCGTTCTCCTCGGAGAAGGGCCCGAGCAACCAAGCTCCCCTTCTCGGAGAATCGTCCTTCCGGACTGTCCCTCCCGTTCTCCCTCGGGAAGGATCAGAGCCGCCGTGCTCCCCTTCCGGAAAACCGACACTCTCGTTCTCCGTGGCGAAGGGTCTGAGCGACTAAGCTCCCCTTCCGGAGAACCGCCCCTCCCGTTCTCCCCGGTGAAGGATCCGAGCAACCAAGCTCCCCTTCTCGGAGAATCGTCCTTCCGGACTGCTCCTCCCGTTCTCCCCCGGGAAGGTTCCGAGCGACCAAGCTCCCCTTCCTAGAGAACTGTCCCTCCCGTTCTCCTCGGAGAAGGGCCCGAGCAACCAAGCTCCCCTTCTCGGAGAATCGTCCTTCCGGACTGTCCCTCCCGTTCTCCCTCGGGAAGGATCCGAGCCGCCGTGCTCCCCTTCCGGAGAACCGACACTCTCGTTCTCCGTGGCGAAGGGTCTGAGCGACCAAGCTCCCCTTCCGGAGAACCGTCCCTCCCGTTCTCCCCCGGGAAGGATCCGAGCGACCAAGCTCCCCTTCCGGAGAACTGTCTCTCCCGTTCTCCCCTGGGAAGGACCCGAGCGAACAAGCTCCCTTCCTGGAGAACTGTCCCTCCCGTTCTCCCCGGAGAACTGTCCCTCCCGTTCTCCCCGGTGAAGGGCCCGAGCGATCAAGCTCCCCTTCCGGATAACCGTCCCTCCCGTTCTCCCCGGCGAAGGGCCCGAGCCACCACGCTCCCCTTCTCGGAAAACCGTCCCTCCCGTTCTCCCTCGAGAAGGTTCCGAGCGAACAGCTCTCTTCTCGGAGAACCGTCCTTCCGGACTGTCCCTCCCGTTCTCCGCGGCGAAGGGCCTGAGCGACCACGCTCCCCTTCCGGAGAACTGTCCCTCCCATCCACCCGAAGAAGGACACGAGTGACCAAGCTCTCGTTCACAAAACCCGGGTGCAGCCTCTTCAGGCCCCGGTACAAAACCCGGGTGCAGCCTCTTCAGGCCCCGGTACAAAACCCGGGTGCAGCCTCTTCAGGCCCCGGTACCAAAACCCGGGTGCAGCCTCTTCAGGCCCCAGTACAAAACCCGGAGACAGCCTCTTCAGGCCCCGGTACAAAACCCGGGTGCAGCCTCTTCAGGCCCCAGGACCAAAACCTCCGGGTGCAGCCTCTTCAGGCCCCGGTACAAAACCCGGAGACAGCCTCTTCAGGCCCCGGTACGAAAACCCGGAGACAGCCTCTTCAGGCCCTGGTACAAAACCCGGGTGCAGCCTCTTCAGGCCCAGGACCAAAACCCGGGTGCAGCCTCTTCAGGCCCCAAGTACAAAACCCAGACAGCCTCTTTCAGGCCAGGTACCAGAACCAGGGTGCAGCCTCTTCAGGCCCCGGTACCAAAACCCGGGTGCAGCCTCTTCAGGCCCCGGTACAAAACCAGGGTGCAGCCTCTTCAGGCCCCGGTACCAAAACCCGGAGCCAGCCTCTTCAGGCCCCGGTACAAAACCCGCAGACAGCCTCTTCAGGCCCCGGTACCAAAACCCGGGTGCAGCCTCTTCAGGCCCCGGTACAAAACCCAGTTCAGGCCCCGGTAAACAACCCTATTGGTCCCGGTAGCATCTGATCGAAACCATTCACTCTGATCAAAGAGATGGTTTAATTTTATCAATCGTCTCGATCAAGAGACTTGGTAAAATATTCATTCATTCAAAAACCCGGGTGCCATTTCCGGATCAACCGGGCACCCGGTTAAGGAAACCAATCGAGGGATCAACCTCGTGTTTCCCCTGAAACCCGGGTGCCATTTCCGGATCAACCGGGCACCCGGTTATGGAAACCAATCGAGGGACCAACCTCGTGTTTCCCCTGAAACCCGGGTGCCATTTCCGGATCAACCGGGCACCCGGTTATGGAAACCAATCGAGGGACCAACCTCATGTTTCCCCTGAAATCCGGGTGCCATTTCCGGATCAACCGGGCACCCGGTTATGGAAACCAATCGAGGGATCAACCTCGTGTTTCCCCTGAAATCCGGGTACAGCTTCCGGATCAACCGGGCACCCGGTTATGGATGTTGATACCATACCCGAACCGGTCACATGTCACTCGGGAAAGGAAGCTATTCGGACAACTCCTCTCTTCCGGGAGCGCATCCCTCCGGATCCCCGGAAGCCTCTGGAAGCCCTTCCCGGAAGTCCCTTCTCGGAAGTCCCTTCCCAGAAGTCCCTTCCCGGAAGTCCCTTTCCCGGAAGTCCTTCCCCCGTAAGTCCTTTCCCCGGAAGCCCTTTCCCCGGAAGCCTACCTCCAGGCCGGCTCAGGCCCAGACTGCACCAACAAGGCCCCCGGAGGCCCATCAAAGCTCCTAGAAGCCCAACAAGGGAGACAAGGCCCATATAGGCATCCAATGCCTTGATGACACCAAGCCTCCACATTGCCACTAATTACAAGGGTGCCATCACCCTCCTCTATAAATACAAGGCCACCTCCACAACACAAAGGGTCGGTCCTGGGCCAAGTCCCAACTATTGGTATTGAATGCTCTCACCTACTTCTCTCTCTCAAACTAGAGATCTCCTCCTCCCGGAGCTAACTTAAGCATCGGAGGGTTTAGGCCGGTACCACACCGGTGCCCTTTCGAGCTTACCCTTTCCTCAGTGCAGGTTCCCCGAAGCGGCTTCCCGGAGTCATCTTCCCTTTCCGGACCGGAGCGGGACAGCACACATCCTTCCCCATCCGGACCACCTTCCGGGCAAGCACCTTCCGGGACCACCTTCCGTCCAAGCACCTTCCGGGCCCTCCCGGAAGCCACCATCCGGAGCCAGCTTCTCAGCTCCCGGAAACATACACTCCAATCCGAACAAGGATCCACACACTTTCATTGACCGTTGACCCGAGCCATTTTTGGGCATCAACAATGGAAACCAATCGAGGGATCAACCTCGTGTTTCCCCGGGACCCGGGTGCAACCTTCCGGATCAACCGGGCACCCGGTCTTGGAAACCAATCGAGGGACCAACCTCGTGTTTCCCCGGGACTCGAGTACTATTTTCGGATCACCCGGGCACCCGATCTTGGAAACCAATCGAGGGATCAACCTCGTGTTTCCCCTGAAACCCAGATACAGCTTCCGGATCAACCGGGCACCCGGTTATGGAAATCAATCGAGCGCACATCCCCATTGATCATCACCCGGAAAACACCCTCCTGGTCATCCCCGGCACCATACGAGCAAACCTTCCAGGCACATCCTGGAGCCATCTTCCGGCACTTCCCAGCGCCCGGCTCCACCTACCACCTTCCGGCACTCTCTGGCCCCCGGCTCCGCCCGGCACCACCCGCCATCTTCCGGCACTCTCCGGCGCCCGGCTCCGCCCAGCACCTTCCGGTGCCCGGCACCACCTGCCACCTTCCGGCACTCTCCGGCCCCCGGCTCCGCCCGGCACCTCCCGGCACCTTCCGGCGCCCGGCACCTCCCAGCATCTTCCGGCGCCCGGCTCTTCCCGGCACCTCTCGGCGCCCGGACCTACCCGGCACACGCCCGGATGACTAGACCCTCCCGACAGTTCCAAAGTTGAGCACATCGCACTCCTGCTTCCTTACTCGGGGACTTGGGGGACTCCTACCTACCCCACATCGGTTCACCGAGTGACATGCAACCGATACGGGCGACAGCGCAAGTCCCCGCCCAAGAAAGCACTCTTGACCGACGACTTGGGGAACTCCTGTTGATACCATACCCGAACCGGTCACATGTCACTCGGGTAAGGAAGCTATTCGGACAACTCCTCTCTTCCGGGAGCGCATCCCCCCAGGAAGACCCCGGAAGCCCTCTGGAAGCCCTTCCCGGATGTCCCTTCCCGGAAGTCCCTTCCCCGGAAGTCTACCTTCATGCCGACTCAGGCCCAGACTGCACCAACAAGGCCCCCAGAGGCCCATCAAAGCTCTTAGAAGCCCAGCAAGGGAGACAAGGCCCATCTAGGCATCCAATGCCTTGATGACACCAAGCCTCCACATTGCCACTAATTACAAGGGTGCCATCACCCTCCTCTATAAATACAAGGCCACCCCCACAACATAAAGGGTCCTGGGCCAAGCCCCAACTATTGGTATTCACCTCTCTCTCAAATCCTCTCTAGGGATCTCCCTTCCCGGCTGACTTAAGCATCGGAGGGTCTAGGCCGGTACCACACCGGTGCCCTTTCGAGCTTACCCTTTCCTCTGTGCAGGTTCCCCGAAGCGGCTCCCCGGAGTCATCTTCCCTTTCCGGACCAGTGCAGGACAGCGCACATGCTTCCCCATCAGGACCGCCTTCCGGAACCACCTTCCGGGTAGTCCACCTTCCCCAGGTCGGGCCAAGACAGAAGACATCTTTCCTCATCCGGACACACCTTTCCGGACAAGCACCTTCCGGGCCCTCCCGGAAGCCACTATCCGGAGCTAGCCTCTCAGCTCCCGGAAACATACACTCCAATCCGAACAAGGATTCCTTTACTTTCATTGACCGTTGACCCGAGCCATTTTTGGGCATCAACACCCTCACCTCATCAACACCCTCACCCTCTTCCGGATACCTCTTGGCCCTCCTTGACTCAAAGGATGACCTGATCCTCTCTTCCCTTTCCTTCCCGACCTGGGACCTCTTCCGGATTCCAACATCCACTCTCAGGTATACACCCCTGCCGCCTAAACATTACACCCACACCCGCATTACGCTGACTTAAGCATCGGAGGGTTTTAAGCCGGCACCCCACCGGTGCCTTCGGTACTTATCCTTCATGTGCAGGTATCCTGAGGATGGCATCCGGACTCGGCCATTCAGTCTCCTTCCGGACCCAAGCCGGGCATCAACACCGGGAACTAGCCTCTCAGCTCCCCGAAACAAGCATATCGACCCGATCCATACACTTTCATTGACCGTTGACCCGAGCAAATTTTGGGAACAAAAAAAAAAAAAAAAATCTTTGGGCCCACGCCACCCAATTAAAAACCCCCCCCCCCCACTCTTTTTTTCTCTCTTTCTACCCAAACCTCCCAAACCTACCCTCCCAAACACAAAGAGGGGGGCGCCCCCCCCCCCCCCCCTTCTTCCTCATCCCTTTCTCCTTTTGCTTTTCCCTTCCTCATCTGGTTTCCCCTTTTCCCATTTGGCCTTTGGGCATTAGAAGAGCCTAGATACCGAAGTAATGATTACTCGGATAGAGTTTGGTGTTTACTTAGGGAGTAAGTTGGGGATGATATATATATATGGGGAGTTATTCTCTGAAGATTGGGGATTGTTCATACCATACCCGCATCGGCCACATGTCATCTTGAGGAAGCACCACCTAGGCAAGCACCCCTATCCAAGGGCACGTTTTGCGAGGCTCGTGGACCCCACACGAGGATCGGGCCGACCATCCGAACACATGCTTTGGGACCACCTCGTTGCCACCTTCGCAACAAGCCGCCAACCCGCTCCATACGACAAGTATCGAAGCCTAGGCAACACCTCAAAGTGTGGCGAATAATAGGCCACTCATGCCTTAGCCTTATAGGCTTCCAAAGCCTTAAGGAAGGGTCAATCTGGGAGACTTGTCCCACATTGACCACAAGTAGCTTGGAGGTCATCACCTCCCACTATAAATACACCTCCACCTACCAAAGGAAAAAGGTAATCAATACCCTACTCTCATACCCTTTACTTGCCTTCAAGACTTCACTCCCATTCCCAGCTGACTTAAGCTTCGGAGAGTCTTAGGCCGGTACCACACCGGTACCCAAGCCGTGCTCATCCTTCCTTGTGCAGGTCACTTCTCCTGGATCAAGGCAGGGCTCGGCACGACACACCACATCCGGATCCTGCCCGACAAAACACTCCATGTCCGGATCCTGACATCCCATTCCGAGCTAGCCTCACAGCTCCCCGATACAATCATCCGTCCGACAAGGACCCTTGACCGTTGACCCCATTTTCGGGCATCAACAGGGATAAGCAAGAAGCAGAGAAAAACAAAGGAAATTCGGGGAAGAGGGTAGAGAATTGAAAGTGAAGCTTCAAAGGTATAACTTTGTAATTTTCGGATCAATTATTGTTGAGTTTAGATTTTGATTGTTTTGTTCTTGGTTCCGGGTTTAAGATTGATTTCTATACATGTAAAAGTTGTCTAATTAGTTTAAAATTGAATTGAAGTGATTAATCTTGAAGAAATTGGGATTTTAAGGTTTATTGTCCCAATTCTGTTCTAAGTAAAAATTTTGGGTTTAGTGAAGTTTAGGTGAGTTTAAAGGCTGTTTAATTGTTGATTTGATCTTTGAAATCGTTTTCGTTGGCTAAAATCCATTGGAACAAAAAGATGGAGTTGAAAGTGTAAGTTCTTGTAAATTTCGCAGGTTTCTGACCCCTGTTTTGAGCCATGTTTTCTCTTAATCCAAGACTCCGTATGTGTTGTTTTCTAGTTAGAATTGAAGTATACATAATAAAGATCAAAGTGCACTTGATCTCGTCGATTTTGGTTAAGTTTTGATAAAGTAAAAGGGTGTTTCGAATCTGTTGGTCGTAGTTGCAGAAATCTGGGAGTTTGGTAGATTATGAATAGTAACTGGGTGAGATAAGTTTAGTTGTTGTTTGGCTTTGGTGTTTGATTTTCACTTGATTATTCGTTCTTTGGATCAGATTCAGGAGGTGCTTGAGGCTTTGGAAAACACGTTTGAGCATAACAAATCGCTATTGAGGTAGGAGGGGTTCTATGGGAGACCTTATGGGAGCAAAATTGTTCATTTTTCCTACAATTTACTGTTTAGCTTATCTATATATTTATGTTCTTGATTGTTGGTGTTCATACCATACCCGGATCGGACACATGTCATCCAGAAGAAGGAACTACTGGGACCACTTCCCCCTTCCGGGACCACGCTTCCCGGAAGCCTACCCTTCGGGATCACTTCTCCCGGAGGCCTATCCTCCTGGGAGCGCACGTCCAGGACCGTGCTACGTCCTCCAGACAGCAAGCATGAAGGCCACCTGGCCCCAGACAAAGGCCACTTGGGCCCAAGCAACAAGGGCAACTGGCCCCCAGACAAGATCAACAAGGCCCCCAGAGGCCCAACTAGTCTCCTAGAGGCCTGACTAGGCCTCCAAGAAGCCCAGTAAGGGTAACCTAGGGGACAACCTAACCCACTTGGAACCCTAGGTTTCCCCTCACTATAAATACCTCACTTCCACAAGTGAAAGTAAGTCCATTCTCTCCTACAAAACACTTACTTGCCTCCAAGACTCTCCTTCCTTTTCTCCCTCAGCTGACTTAAGCTTCGGAGGGTCTTAGGCCGGCACCCCACCCGGAAGCCAACATCCGGAGCTAGCCTCCTAGCTCCCTGACACACTCCTGTGACCCGGACCCTCGACGTTGATCCCATTTTTTGCATCAACAGTTTGGCGACGTCTGTGGGAATCGAGCAAATTCCCCCGTGTTTTACCGCTGCTAAAGACCAACCATGTCTTCTCATCATCCCGACGACGAACCGGAGGACACCGTCAGCCGTCCCCGACACCTCTCTGGAACCAGCAAGGCCCTGGGAGGGGCAACCCCCTCCGGCCAACCACCACAAGAAGGGCAAGTGGAGGCTGAGAACCACCGACTCCAGACCCTGGAGGACGAGAATCGCCGGCTCCAGTCCCGGAGCGCGGTCCTTAATGAGCACTACCAAAACATGACCCAGAAGCTGCTGGAGGCCAATGTCAACATCGGCCACCTCCGGGAACAGTGCGCCCGGGAACAAACTGAAGTCTCCAGCTCCCAGCTTCGCACCCCGGATGATCCTATCCCGGCCACTCAACCCCCGCCGCCGGCCAAGGGCAAGCAACCGGCAACTTCCCAAGTGCCGACTGCCACCAGGACGATCCTATCCGGAAACTCTGGCCCTTCTCGCCTGGCCAATTCTCGGGTCGTCATTGGCCGGAAAGCAGAGGTCGCCAAGGCCTACAGCGATATCCGAGACCTCCTCAACGACAACCGAGAGAGACGGGCAGTCGAGGTAGTCACCCGAGACATCAATCTCCCCGGTCTCGGGGCTCCTCCCCTACCGATCCCGATCCAGCGGGGATCAGTCATCGCCCACCCCGAAGAAACGGCAGAATCTAGCCACCGGGCACGATCTGCTGGGGCCACTGCACCTGTCCCGGGAGCGACCAAAGCACCCTGACGTGCCACTACAACTGCCCGACCCCGAGTCGGACTCAGAGCATCGGCTGTCGCACTCGTCACACAACCGGCGGTGAGCAATTAGAGCATGATCCAGCAGCTCCTGGACCAGGTCGTGGGGCTCGTTAATGACAGGACGAAGGAGCGCCAGGAGAAGGCCGTACGGCCCAAGGTTACCCCTACCCGGGAAGGACCCTTCACCAACCGGGTCCTGGCTAGTATGCCCGAAAAACTGTGGAAGTACGTCGCCCGGTTCAGTCACGAGTATGCCAAATGCCCCAGGACCGACGACAGTACAGTCGTGAGTGCTTTCAAGTCCGGGCTTTGGACGTGCCCCTTCCTATACCAGGTCAACCTGGAGACCGATATGACCTATTCCGAGCTAATGAAGACGACAAATCTCCATGCCTGGGCAGAGCACCTGACCGAGCTCAACCCGCGACACGCGGTGATTGGAGATGGCCAGGATACCACTTCGCGCGCGGCTCCTGCTCCTGCAGCACAGTATAGCCCGGCCCCTGCTAGGTCCCAGGCAACATACGGCCAGTCGGCCCCAAAGGCGAACACCTCCTACACCCAAACAACCGGAAGGAAGGAGGACATCCCGTTTACGGTAACCGCGACAAGCGGAACCGGGGGAATGGGCAGCAAGTCTACCAGACCCAGCAGGCACACAACCCCCTGCCTCCGGCTCCTCAACGTCCCGGACGCGACGGTCAGATCCGAGGTCCGAATAAGGGGTATGTCCCCCGGTATGAGCAGCATACCCCGCTCAACACCATCTACGAGGCTCTCTTGGCGGCCATCGGGAACCTTCTCCCGGCACCCCCACTCTGGAGGGACACCGCGAAAAATGCCCGAGACACCGGGATCTTCTGTCAGTACCACCGAGCGAATTCCCATGGCACGGAGGAATACCGGGTACTGAAAGACCACGTCGAGGCCCTCGTCCAGGAGGGAAAGATTGACGAGTTCCTCCGAGGCCATGCTCCTCCCCAACAACAGCTCCGCCAAATCAATACCATCAGTGGGGGCACAACCTTGGCCGGGGACTCCAATCGTGCGAGGAAGGAATACGCCCGATCCTGCTACCCCGGACGCGAGGTGATGGCGCTCAACTACCGGGCGGAGAAGGCCCCGAAAACTGGCTGGAAGTCCATAACCTTCTACGAAGACGAGGAGGAGGGGATCATATACCCCCACGATGATCCAATCGTCATCCGAGCTGAGATCGCCCACTACAACGTCGGGCGTACGATGGTAGACACGGGCAGCTCCGTCAACATCATCTTCATGGAGGCCTTCCGTGCCCTCAACGTTGCAGATCACCACATGAACCAGACCCAGACTCCCCTTGTAAGCTTTTCCGGGGACTGCATTGAACCTATTAGAAGTGTCTACCTCCCCATCACCCTGGGTGAATTCCCTCTACGGACACGGGTAGTAGTAGCTTTCATGGTGGTGGACTGCCCCACCGCTTACAATGTGATCCTCGGGCTATCCGCCCTGAATGAAATGAAGGCCATACCCTCCACCCACCTCCTGCTGGTCATGTTCCCGACTCCCCATGGCATTGGATCCGTCCGCGGAGGCCAACGGGCTGCTAGGGGATGTTACTCCGTGGCGGTCAAGCACAGCTCCAAGGGTGCGCCCCCGACCCTCAAGGAATCCTGCTATGTCACCACGACGGCCCCGATTGAGGCGCCTCCGGCAGATAACCTTCCTGACGAACCGCGGGACAAGGCTGTGACCCCCCAACCAAAGCCAACAGGAAGCCTAGAGATGGTATGCATCTCTGAAAACTTTCCCGACCGCCAGGTGAAGATCGGAGCAGAACTCCCTCCTGTCATCCGGAGCTCCCTCATCAAGTTCCTCGGAGACAACGCCGAGGTCTTCGCCTGGTCCTACAATGACATGCCCGGGATCTCCACCGAAGTCATATCCCACCGACTGAGCATCGACCCGAAGGTTCGGCCGGTCTGCCAGAAGCGCAGGAAGTTCGATGGAGAACGGTACGAGGCGATCCAATCCGAGGTCGACAAGCTATCTGCCATCGGCTTCATCCGGGAGGCGAAGTACCCGACCTGGGTCGCCAACCCCGTCGTCGTACCGAAGTCCCAAGGCAAGTGGAGAATGTGTGTTGACTACACCAACCTAAACAAGGCGTGCCCCAAGGATAGCTTCCCGCTCCCTCACATCGATCAGCTCATCGATGCCACCGCCGGGCACGAGCTTTTGAGCTTCATGGATGCCTACTCCGGGAACAATCAGATCTTCATGCACCCGGACGATCAGGAGCATACCGCCTTCGTCACCGACCGGGGCTATATTGCTACAAGGTCATGCCCTTCGGCCTCAAGAATGCCGGGGCAACATATCAACGCCTGGTGAACTCTATCTTCTCCGACCTCATCGGAAAGTCCATGGAGGTCTACGTAGATGACATGCTCGTCAAGAGCAAAACCTCCGGGGAACACGTCAGAGAGACCTCTCTGCCATGTTCGGGAAGCTCAAGCATTACAACATGCGGCTCAATCCAGCCAAATGTGCCTTTGGCGTAGGATCCGGCAAGTTCCTGGGGTTCATGATCAGCCAACGAGGCATCGAGGCCAACCCGGAGAAAATCAAAGCCCTCATTGAGATGGAGACCCCCAGAACGCAGAAGGACGTCATGAGCCTCAACGGCCGGGTAGCTGCCCTCTCCCGCTTCATCTCAAAGGCCACCGACCGCTGTGTGCCATTCTTTGAAATCCTGAAGACCGGGCAGAAGCTCGTTGACTGGACCCCGGAGTGCGATCATGCCTTCAGCCAGTTGAAGGAGAACATGAGCAAGGCCCCGATCCTGGCCAAGCCCGAGTCCGGAGATGTACTGACCCTGTATCTCTCCGTCTCCGCCACGGCAGTGTCCTCCGTCCTCATGACCAGTGTGCCAGAAACGCAGGAAGTTCGATGGAGAGCGATACGAGGCGATCCAGACCGAGGTCGACAAATTATCCTCCATCGGGTTCATCCGGGAGGTGAAATACCCGACTTGGGTAGCCAACCCCGTCGTCGTGCCAAAATCGCAAGGGAAGTGGCGGATGTGTGTCGACTACACTAATCTCAACAAGGCCTGCCCGAAGGATAGCTTCCCGCTCACGCACATAAATCAGCTCATCGATGCCACCGCCGGGCACGAGCTCTTGAGCTTCATGGATGCCTATTCCGGGTATAATCAAATCTTCATGCATCCGGACGACCAGGAGCACACCGCCTTCGTCACCGACAGGGGACTTTATTGCTACAAGGTCATGCCCATCGGGCTCAAAAACACCGGGGCAACCTACCAACGGCTCGTGAACTCCGTCTTCGCCGATCTTATTGGGAAGAGCATGGAAGTTTACGTCGATGACATGCTAGTCAAGAGCAAAACCTCCGGGGAACATGTCGAGGACCTCTCTGCCATGTTCGACAAGCACAAGCACTACAACATGAGACTCAATCCGGCCAAATGCGCCTTCGGCGTGGGATCGGGCAAGTTCTTGGGCTTCATGATCAGCCAGCGCGGCATCGAGGCCAACCCGGAGAAGATCAAGGCGCTGATCGATATGGAGACCCCGAGAACACAGAAGGACGTGATGAGCCTCAATGGCCGGGTAGCCGCCCTCTCCTGCTTCATCTCCAAGGCCACCGATCGATGTGCGCCCTTCTTCAAAATCCTCAAGGCAGGACAAAAACTCGTCGATTAGACTCCGGGTGCGACCAAGCCTTCGACCAATTGAAAGAGTACATGAGCAAGGCCCCGATACTTGCCAAGCCCGAGAAGGGGGATGTCCTGACATTGTATCTTTCCGTCTCCGGAACGGCGGTCTCTTCCGTACTCATCAGGGAGGTGGATAAGGTGGAACATCCGGTATACTACACCAGCAAATCCATGACCGATCCCGAGGCTCGGTATCCGGACATCGAGAAGCTCGCCCTGGCCCTGATATGCTCTGGCCCGAAAGCTTCGCCCCTACTTTCAAGCCCATTCCATCTTGGTCCTCACCAACCACCCGCTCCGGCAAGTGCTGCAAAAGCCTGAGACCTCCGGCCGACTAGTCCGGTGGGCAGTGGAATTAAGTGAGTTCGACATAACTTTCAAGCGTCGGGCAGCCGAGAAGGGATAAGCCATCGCCGACTTCATATCGGAATTCACCTACCCGGCGGTTGCTGAGAATCCTTTCGCTGACCCTCTTCCGGGCCCTACTGTCACAGACTCGGAAGCACCAACCCCAGCGGAGCCGAGCTGGAAGATATATGTCGATGGATCGGCCAACGCCAAGGGTTGTGGTGCAGGAATAGTGCTCGTGTCGCTCGACAAGGACGTCCTCGAGTATTCTCTACGACTCAACTTCCGAGCATCTAACAACGTTGCCGAATACAAGGCCCTCCTCGCCGGCCTCAGACTTGCCAAGGAAGTTGGCGCGAACAGGATTTCCGTCTTCAGCGATTCCCAGCTCGTAGTCAACCAAGTGACCGAGAGCTTCGCCACCAAAGATAGTTCCATGGCCTCGTACCTGGCCCAGGTCACATATCACCTCAGCCAGTTTAAGTCACATGAGATCGGGCAGATCCCTCGATCCGAGAACAATCATGCCGACGCCCTCTCCCGACTGGCATCGGCTATCTCGGAGCCCGCCAAGAGGAGTATCCCGGTGGAGACTCTTTCATCCCCGAGTACCCTCTCCCTCGGCATCATGCAAATCGAGACTGATACCAGCTCGATGGCACCCATCCGAGCTTTCTTGACTGAAGGGAAGCTCCCAAACAACACCCTCGAAGCCCGGCGCCTCCAACGGCGGGCAACGAGGTACACCATCATGCAGGGAAAACTCTACAAGAGAGGCTTTTCGGAGCCCTGCCTCCGGTGCCTAACCCCGGAGGAAGGCACTCAGGTTCTCCAAGAAGTCCACGAAGGCATCTGTGGCAACCACTCCGGTGCCCGGGCCTTGGCCCATAAAATTATCCGACAAGGATATTACTGGCCAACGCTCAACGCCGATGCCCTTGCCTTCGTTCAAAAGTGTGAGAAGTGTCAGCGCTTCGCCCCCATCCCTCATCTCCCGGCAGAACCACTCACCCCGATCGTGAGCCCTTGGCCATTCGCCCAGTGGGGACTCGACCTAATCGGGCCAATGCCCGCTGGGAAGGGCCAAGTCAAGTTTGCAGTCGTGGCGGTAGATTACTTCACGAAGTGGGTTGAAGCCGAGGCCCTGGCAACCATCACCGCCGCCAAGATGAAGAGTTTTGTCTGGAGACACATTGTTTGCCGCTTCGGGGTCCCGAACGCAATCATCACCGACAATGGTCCCCAGTTCGATTGCAAAATCTTCCGGACCTTCTGCCAGGATGTCGAGATAAAGCTGTGTTTTGCCTCCCCGGCACACCCCCAATCAAATGGCCAAGTGGAGGCTGTCAACAAAATCATAAAGAGGACTCTCAAGACCCGACTGGACAAGGCCAAAGGATGTTGGCCTGATCTGCTCCACGAAGTCTTATGGTCCTACCGGACCACCTTCCGGACAGCAACCGATGAGACCCCCTTCTCGCTTGCCTTCGGTAGCGAGGCGGTTGTCCCGATCAAAGAGCCAACCCTCCGGGTCACAAGCTTCGAACCCGGGCAGAACGAGGAAAGCTTGGCCATTAGCCTCGATCTGCTCGAAGAACAAAGAGACCGGGCACATACCCGGAACCTAATATACAAGCAGCGCGTCTCCCGATATCATGATGCTCGTGTCCGGAACCGAACCTTCACAGCCGGGGACTGGATCCTCAGAAAGGTCAGCCCCATGACCAAGGATAGCTGACAAGGCACCCTTGGTCCGACTTGGGAAGGCCCATATGAGATCACCCGAGTCTGCCGCCGAGGGATTTACGAGCTTCGGGACTCTGAGGGACGCACAGTCGGTCATCCGTGGAATGCAAATCATCTCAAGTATTTTTACAAGTGATTCTTTCCGATTTCTGTACTTGTCCGGCTCTGCCTCCGGCAACCTTAGATCATTTGTAATCACTTACTAAAAATTTATTTGAATGAACTCACCCCCTCCGACAAGGAGTATGGGGTACCTTTTTGCATACACTGCCATGACTCGAGTCTATTTTATCAATCACGCTCTGACTAAGAGTTGGTAAAATAAATATGCGTGCAATATCCAACACTCCAAGCCCGGCAACATTCGCAATCCGGAAAATCGTTTCCAATCCAACTCAGAATATTGTCATCTCCCGGACACCGTCTACCGGTTCTAGAAGGTTGCACACTCGTCTCCCCCGAAACTCATTCCCCATACAAAGAGCAAGCTTCCGGCAAAAGCAAGATAATGGAGGAAAGGCATAACAAAGAGTAAATTTCTGGCAAACATATCAAAATAAGCATGCATTTATTTAAATCCGGACACCGCTACTCGAGCGCCGGTAAATATCCAAACAAAAGAAAAGAGAAATAAACCGGAAACCGCCCCATGGCGCCGGAAATAGTTATTACAAACATTGTCTTTGCTGAAATAAAAACGAAATAAAGAGTACAAGGCTAAACAACCGGGGCATCCCCCAGCAGGACATTCTCTCCGGAACCTTCAGCCTCCGGCTCCCCAGTACCTCCAGCAACCTCCGCGCCTGGCGTGCCGACGTCAATCACCACATTTCCGGCATCTTGGACCGGTTCCTCTCCCTGCGCAGGCTCATCCTCCGGCATGACAAAGCCTATTTCGTCCCGGAAGGTCTGGAGCTCTTCTTCGGTTGGCTCGATCGGGGAGTAGGGGCCGCCAAAGTACACCTCATACCCTTCGTCGTAGGTCATGCCCGGGTGGAACTCCAGCATGAGGTGTTTGACCCACTTTGCCGGAACCCGGGTACCACCTGCAGCGTCCGGATCGTGAGATGTACCCGGAGCCTGTGCTCGCCGGGCCTGAGCCAACTCCTCCTTCAGCGAGGCGACCTCCTCGGCTAGCTTGGCCACCTTCTTTTCTGCCTCCACCCGCCCGGCCTTCTCCGCCCCGGTGAGCTTCCGCTCCTTATCCCTCTCACCCCGGAGCCGGTCAATGGTGTTGTCCCGACTGGCGACAGCCTTCTCCAAGGCCTCCTTCCCGGCCACCACGTCTTTCATGGACTTGCAGAGGCCGTCATAGTGACGCCGAGACTGGAGGGCCGCGCCGAACATCAAGGCCGACTGGGTCAGGCGTTTGTTCATCTCATATAGCCCCTGCATTGAAACATCCAACAGTCAGTATCCGGCAACAAACATCCAAGTTCAAAGCCAAAACCGCCGGATAACTTACATGGCCCATCATGGCAACGCACTTGCCGGGGCCGACGTCGCCTGTTGGCGAACCCTCTCCGAACTCAGCCAGAGGGGTCCGGAAACCGTCAATGATGGTGTTGACAAGGGGCACATCCCGGGCGTGGATAGCCACGTTCGCCTCCTTCTTGCGACGCCCGGGCGCCTCCTTCGCCTTCGGGGGAGTGAAGTAGTCATGGAGAGTCCCCTTCTCCATCATTTGGTCAAAAACTCCCAAGTGTCGGGAGTTCAGACGATCAAAGAGAGGGTCCTCCGACCCCCAAACCGCCTTTCGGGCGGTATCGAAGACGTCATCGGAGGATAGGACCTCGCTTGCCGGGAAGGAGAACTGCGGCATGTCCCCTTCCGTCTGGGCCCTCTTTGGGGATCTTTCCCCCTCCTGGCTAGCCCCAGCCAGGCGCTTCTCCGGCACCTTCTTGGTAGCAGCCACCGCCCGCCAGGGCACCCGGGACTGCACCACCACTTTCTTCCCGGCCCCAGCGGAGTCGGAAGCGCCATCTCTGCAGGCCGGCGCTTCCCTAGCCTGGGCCGATGGGCGCTCCTTCCAGCTTGGCAGCTTCTTCTGCTGCTGCTTAGCGCCCGGCCTGGGCTCACTCCGGTCGCCACCCTGGGACTGCTGCCGGTCCTCCTCGGCCCTCCGCTCCAACTCCTCGCGGATCTCCCGGTCGCCCCTCCTTTGCTCGTTTCCTCCAGCTACAAAAAGAAACAAAATGTGTCAATAGTCCCAACGTCCGGCACTGCACCATTCCATGACACAAAATGTTCACCGGATAAGAGCCCTGCCCATCACAAAGCCGTACTTCACGAGATTCTCCTCCGTCAACAACTCGTCGATATGCCGATCTTCCCGGGGAAGCGCGCACAATTCCCGGACGATAGCTTCCTCTTCCGTCGTCAAGTTGAACCCCAAGTTCTTCTTCTTTCCTGAAACAAAATAAAATTAAACGGTTAGTATCCGGCTCCGGGCAGGCAAACACTCAAAGCATGCTCCCTATCTCTACCCACCCGGTGGGACATGCTCCCACGCTTTCCTGACCGGGTACGAGATCCTCTCCCCGGGAGGACGCCTCCACCCGGACATCATGAAGAACCGCTCGAGCCAGTTCTTATTTGTGTTAGGGATTCCGGCGATGAACTTGGGGAAGTTTTTGAGTATCGCCTTCCTGTGGGCATCAAATGGCTTGCTCGGGTCTGCCTCCGCCCGCCGCTCGGCCATCGCCTCTAAAGTCTCGTCGTCCGCCTTCACCGACAGCGGACATGAGAACGAAACCACCCCGGCGTAGAAGCTGCTCAGGGTAAAGTGCCATATACTTGGGGTTTGGTTAAATGTCGATGCCGGAAACCCCCTCTCCCGGAATAATATGTAAGTTGAAATGAGCCGCGCCCAACAGTGGACTCCCAACTGTCCGGGGGCAAGGTTTGAACGGAACAAGAACTCCTGCAGCCATGGGTGCAGAGGCATCCGGACACCGTACTTGAACACGTCCGCCCACATCAGAGTGGCATCGCCCTCTGGATTGGAGAAGTGGACCTTTCCGGTCCGATCATACTTGGGGATCCACATCCGGACGTGGTCCGGAACCTGGCACTCCTCCCTCATCTCCGCGAGGGTGTCCGGAGTCATCTCGTTTTTCGGAAACGCCCGGTCGTTGACAAACCCGGTTGGTGTATCTATGGATCTCAAGGGAACCCCCTTCCCTTTCTTTTTCTTCCCCTTTTGAGAAGCCGGCAGTAGCGGCACTCCTTCCGGGACGTCAGCCGTCTCTTCTTCCTCAGACCCGTCCTCCTCCTCATCATCGTCCGGCTGTTCTTCATCCTCTTCCTCTTCCGGCTCTGCCGGCCCACTCTCCTCACTCCTCCGGGCGCGCATGATGGCTCCAAAGTCCTTGCCCGGACTTGGTTTCTGCCGGACAGGAGACCCTATCACTGTAACCGCCATCTCGTTGTCCGGACTGCTCCCTCCGGATACCGGGCCCATCCCCTCTGAACCGGAGGCATACCCATGCACGTCGTTGTGCTCATCACTGTGGGACTTACTCTGGGGACTTTGAAACATCTACATGGCAAGGCGAAAATAAATTTTCCCAAACATTCACTATCCGGCCACAGAACAAGTCCAGGCCTGGACAGTAGCACCTAACACCCACCCCCGACCCGGACTCAAGCAAAGAAACTAACCACAAGATGTCCGGATATGGACAGTCGCCTTGACATTCATCGACTCTTCATACCCGGACCTACCGGACATTCATCAAAAATAAGTATTCGACCAGGAATTTAAAGAATTTTACCTTCGCAGTTCTGGAATCTGAGTTTTGAACGGCCGGATGTTGCTTCTAAGGGCTGGAAATGTATGAAAATCACCCGGAAATTGATGCAAGTGCGCCGGATATTGCTGCAGGAAATTGTCAAGAGTTTCTCCTCACCTCTAAACCCTTTGCCCTCCTCTTTGACACGTCACCACCCCCCCTCCCCCCCCCCCCCCCCCCCCCCCCCCCCCCCCCCTCCCCCGACTCCCACGTGGCACCTCAAATAAACGCAACGATTCACAACCGACTTTGTAGAAGGCACCACGCCCGGTCAGGACATCTTCATGTCCGGCGCCCCGGCTTGGAAACCACTCGAGGGTCCAACCTCATTGGCTTCCCACCCGACATCTTCATGCCCGGTCAGGACATCTCCATGGCCGGCACCTACCCGGCGCCCCGGCTTGGAAACCACTCAAGGTTCCAACCTTCCCACCCGGCATCTTCATGTCCGGCCAGGACATCTCCATGTCCGGCACCTATCCGGCGCTCCGACTTGGAAACCACTCGAGGGTCCAACCTCATTGGTTTCCCGTGCCCGGCATTCATCGGCCAGGCCCGGCATCTTCATGCCCGACCCAACCCCTTTATGTCCGGAACCCCTTATCCACGCCCAGCATTTATCGGCCAGGCTCGGCATCTACATGCCCGCCTCAGCCCCTTCATGCTCGGCACTTATCGGCCATACTCGGCACCTATCGGCCAGGCCCGGCATCTTCATGCCCGGCCCAGCCCCTTCGTGCCCGGTACCCGATCTGGACCCGGCATCTACATGCCCGGCACTCTTTCCGGACCCGGCATCCACATGCCCGGCACTCTTTCCGGACCCGGCATCTACATGCCCGGCACTGTTCTGGCCCAGGCATCTACATGCTCAACACCATCCCATGCCGCAAGCCTCTTCCTGACAAGGACACTTCGCCTCCTCCACTCTGCTTCCTTACCCGGGGAGTCGGGGGACTCCTACCCCACATCGGTCCGCCGGAGAGGACCGCGGATGACATGCGACCGATATGGGTGACAATGCAAGTCCCCGGCCAAGCAAGCATCCTTAACCGACGACTTGGGGGACTTCTGTTCATACCATACCCGCATCGGCCACATGTCATCTCGAGGAAGCGCCACCTAGGCAAGCACCCCTAACCAAGGGTACGTTTTGCGAGGCTCGTGGACCCCACACGAGGATCGGGCCGACCATCCGAACACATGCTTTGGGACCACCTCGTTGCCACCTTTGCAACGAGCCGCCAACCCGCTCCATACGACAAGTATCGAAGTCCGGGTAACGTCTCAAAGTGTGGCGAATAATAGGTCACTCATGCCTTAGCCTTTAAGGCTCCCAAAGCCTTAAAGAAGGATCAATGTGGGAGACTTGTCCCACATTGATCACAAGTAGCTTGGAGGTCATCACCTCCCACTATAAATACACCTCCACCCACCAAGGGTAAAAGGTAATCAATACCCTACTCTCATACCCTTTACTTGCCTCCAAGACTTCACTCCCATTCCCAGCTGACTTAAGCTTCGGAGAGTCTTAGGCCGGTACCACACCGGTACCCAAGCCGTGCTCATCTTTCCTTGTGCAGGTCACTCCTCCTGGATCAAGCCAGGGCTCGGCACAACACACCACATCCAGATTCCGCCCAACACAACACTCCGCGCCTGCACCCACATCCGGATCCTGACATCCCATTCCGAGCTAGTCTCACAGCTCCCCGACACAATCGTCCGTCCGACAAGGACCCTTGACCGTTGACCCCATTTTCGGGCATCAACAAGACTGAGGGGTAGTTTGAGAGGTGTGCTCTAGAAAGACACCTCCTTTGTAAATTGGGGAATCGTCTTTAGATTAAATTCTTGTGAGGACCACTGTACCAAGGAAACAAGTAAATAAATAAAGTTTCTCTCTTTTATCTTCACATTTTGGTTATAAGTTAGTTTGCCTTTAATCAAAATGTAACTCACATCCTAACCCGAGAATTTAGTAAATCTCGAGTTGGGGCGTGACACTTTTATACCAAATTTTTGGGATAGTTGCTGCTCGGTTAGTGTATCAAATGTTGGCAGCACCATATGTAGTACAATTATGGTCTTTTGGTACCAAGTTTTTGGGATAGTTTGCAGATGGTTGGTTGATTGCTGGCATCAGTACCTTATATGTAGTACAATGGTCTTTTCGTATCAATTTTTTGAATACAATTACCTCAATCACCTTTTAATGTCTTTTGATATTATATGTAGTGCATTGGCTTGTTGATGATAGTTTAATTATATTGAACATGATTTCTATCATATTTTGTATATAGAAATAGCAAGAAATTTGCAAAATTGTGCCCACAAAACAGGTTAAAACAATTGGGGATGACATTTTCCGAATCCCCCTATCAGTTTAAAGAAGACGGAAAATAGAAAAATAAGGTCGTCTAATGTCATAATAGATGATAGTCTTTACAACAAAAAACGTCGTCTATTGACTACATAAACGACATTCATTATTCTGAAAATGTCGTATAAAGACGACAGAAAACATAAAAATAGCGTCATCTAATGCCATAATAGACGATACTCTTTACAATAAAAATGTCGTCTACACACAAAAACAAATGTCGTCTGTTGACGACATAAACGACACTCATTATTCCGAAAACGTCGTCTATGACTATAATAGACGACACTCAAGCTCAAATTCAACGATTTTGGCTTTGTTAGACGACACTCTTACTTAAAAAAATGTCGTCTCATTACAATATAGACGACGGCTAAAAGAGTGTCATCTTTTTTTTTGTAATAGACGACACAGCCATTTAGGACAGTTTTTGGTATATATGGACGACGGTTTTTAGCCGTCATCTATAACGTTTATTGGCATAGTGAACACTTCACAACAACTAGGGAAGCTTGGTATAGCTTACATGTCATTCACGAAGGTGATGACCAGGTAAGGGACCTAAAACTTGCAATGGTCCTTTCAAAGTTCGAAAAAAACAGGATGACTTATTCATAGAGTTTCTCTAATTTCTATCTTAGACTTGAGAATGTCACAAATGTCGCGATGAGTTTAGGGTCACCTACTGCAAAACTCACAATTGTACAAAAAATCTTGGGGGTCCTACCTAAGAGGTTTTCTGAGAAGAAGATCGCAATCAAAGAGTGTCAAAACAAGTCTAACATAAAAGCTTCCTAAACTTGTTGGAAAATGAAAGACTTATGAACTTGAGATAAAATTCGAAGATAGTCTCCACAAAAAGGACAAAGGAGTTGCACTATAGAGACTGATCACCCTGAGTTGAAAAGCTCAAAAACTGAAAAATCACCTTCGGTTGATGTTGACATGGCATTGTTTGTTAAATGGTTTAGAAGGAAACTTAAGGATAGGAAGGATTACAAGGGTAGTGCGAGCTACCCTAGAGAGTCAAAATTCAAACCACAAGGTGAAGGGTCAAATGAAATAAGTTTGAAATTCAGGGTCTAGAGACAACAAGCTCAAAAAGGGTTAAGACAAGTGTTACATCTGTGGTGGGACTGGTCATATTTCTGTTGATTGTGCTAACAATAGAAAGAAATCTTACAAAGCCAAGGAGAAGGCCTTGAAAGCATCTTGGAGTGGTAGTCAGGATGAGGAATCATTTCACTCTAACTCTTCTTCATATAATGAAGATGATGAGATTGCCTTTGTGGTTAGGATTTGTGAAACGAACTCAGCTGGTGAGGAATCTAAGGCAAGTTCACAACAAATGACTGACGATGACCAGTCACCAGAGTTGTTTTGTCATGTTTTTCATAATGATGATTCTGACTCACAGAATTCAACTTATGAGAAGATGTGTGAAAGGTATGATGCTTATTTGATGAAACTTGTGTGATCAAGGCTGAGAGCATTGAGCTGAAAAGGCACAGGTTTAGGTTCGGCCTCAATGGGAAAATAAAACAGAGCACCTAACAACGTATCTTCACAGACCAAGAACTACGAGACCGCCCCCTTTCATTATGGGGTGACGGAGGGATCCTACCATTCAATCCTTTTTTTTTTTTCATGCTTTTCGTTGTAATAAGTTAGAATTGGAAAAAGCTGCACTCTATCTTGCTTTACATGAATACGAGACTGGTCCCTCAAGTAAAGAAAGGGAGAGTGTGGATGCCCAGTCGCATAAGTCTAGAATTGAAGTCATGACTCACAACTATCTGTTGAGTATGAAAAGGTTAAAATGGAAAATCTAGATCTTAGACATCAATTGAGCAATTCTGAACATGACATCAATCTTATGCATAGTAATGGTCTTAGGTTGAAAGAGAAAAATGAGTCTCTCAAGCAATCTAATGTCTACTTGGTTGGTTCCAATAAATCATTGCAGGATAAAGATAAATGACCTGTCAATTGGTTCTGCTAAGATAGATAGAATGCTTAACGTTGGGAAAAGTTATCTTAATCAAACTGGATTAGGTTTTGCTGCTAGTGAGTCATCGACTTCAACTTCACGCCCTATGTTTGTCAAAGCTAGTGAACCAACTGTAACCAAAAGATCCTGATTTGTGCCCACTTGTCATCACTATGGAATGACTAGTCACATTAGGCCAAGATGTAACAAGTTAAAATTCAGGAGTCTATTGAATCATAGCAATTCATTTAGAGAACAGATTGATCTACTACTGATTGAAGTAGCCAGAATGGCAAAACTTGTTGAGTCATCTTCCCCTTCACCCAGTACTTCTCAAAGAAGTGGGTAAAGAAAAATGAAACTTGTCGCTTTGTCGGTCTTAAATGTGCGTGATCCAACTCATTGGTAGATCAATATTGGTTGTTCCAAACACATGTATAGTAACAAATCTATCTTTGTAAAGCTTGATGATTTTGATTTTGGTTTTGTTAAGTTTGGTGGCGGTGAAACTGAAAAATGATTGTTCAAGGGAGTGTTCAACTCCCTCGTTTACCTCTGCTGGAAGGTGTGAGATATGTAGAAGGTCTTAAGTCCAACCTCGTTAGTGTGTCACACTTGTGTGATCAGTGGGCAGATGAAATCTGCATGTCACATGAGGTTGTAGAATTGTTGATAGCAAGGTTCAAGATCTAGTCCAAACAGGTAGATCCAATTATAATTGCTATACTTTAGATAGCCAAAACTTGGCTGCCAAGATGACCTGTCACTTAGTAACTGATAAGGCCACTACCTTAAGTTGTGATCCTGTTTTACTGTGAACAATTCCCTTTTACTGTCTCTAGTTTTATGTATGATTTGGTATGGGTTTTCTCTAATTTACCCAATGTGGACATTGGGGTTGGGATCTCCCATTGTTGTTACCCTGCTATGTTCTCTCTTATTTTGCATGCCTAATTAAGTAAGACTTCCCAAATTCATCTCAGGCATGAAGAATACAAATAAGACGTTTGGGGGGGTGGGGGTGGGTCCAAACCAGGGTACATTGTAAGCGGTGGGCAGTTATTCTATCTACATTTTTTTTGGTCTGTACTGACCTCTAAGAAGAACATGGTATTTGTGATCATCAAACGAGGAACAGGCAATTTTGGATAGGTTGTGCTAGCTACAGAGGGAAGAGCGATACCTAGACGTCTTAGTCACTTCAAAAACTCTTCGAGAGAACAGTTTCATAATGAGTAAGTGGAGTTCATGTAGTCTTGAGTTTTCGTGTTTTGTATCAGGACTACTTACTTACAGTGTTTTGTTTGTAGTGAGCAAGAAATTAAGAATGCCAGAGAGGTGGTCGCCCGCAGTGGTGCATTCGGGAGGGTCCCTTTGGTTGATCCATTCCCAAAAATGAGAGGACTACCCAACGTGTTGTCTAGGCATGCGTGGACTCAAGATCTTCCAAGAGGTGGGAAGAAGGCGCCCACTACAGCCCCGGAGTTTGAGAGGACTACCCAGAAAAGGTTCTTGGATGCCGTGCAGGATAAGGCCCAGAAGAAGTAGAAGGTGGAGGATGGAGGAGCTGTCAGTTCGATGACCCCTTGTTTGATGGGATGCACGATGATGAGTTCGACCATCATGAAAAAACGATGGCAGATGGCAGAACAAATTTTCTGTTAGATCTGTTTAGCCCTTCGAAGGCAGGTTCCTTTTGTGAATCAAATCATCGACAATATGGACACTCCTTTGACCAAGTTTGCTACGGGGTCATCCTCGGGTTAAGTCACTCCCAGTATGTGCATGTTTCTTCTCAGTCATGTAAGTAACCGGAAAGCTTAACTTTATTTTGTTGGAAAATTTTTAATGTTAGAATCCTGATATGTGTCTTATGGTGACGCTCAGGTATGAGGTTCATAGGCGACTGAGTCAGCTTGTTGTCATGCTCGGCTTTCCCCTCCAGTAAAAGTGTTATTATGGTGATTTGACAAAGGAGATGAAAGTTATGGTCATCGAGCGATATAACTTGAGAAAAGATATGAAAACACTCTAGGAGAAGGTGACCGATCTAAAGAAGGGGAAAGCCGAAATTGACAAACTCCAGGAGGAGGTGGCTCAGCTCAGGAATGAGAAAGCCAAGTTGATAGAGGAAAAGGAGGCAGCGGGGGCACATTTGGACGGGGCCTTGGCTCGGCTGAACTCTCCTGACCCATTCACAATAAGTGACACACCCCATCCCAAAAAGTGGGCCCCAGAGGTGTGACCATCTATGTCTTAGATTAATCATGATATATGCAAGACAATCTTCAAAAAAACATATCCTAATTAGGAGAACATCTCCTAATTAGGAGTGTTGATGTCTAAAATAGGTTTAGATCAACGGTCAATGTAAGGGGGTCCTATTCGGACGAGTGTAAGCTTCGGGGAGCTGTGAGGCTGGCTCTTGGTTGTGGTGAATGGCCAAGTCTAGGTGCCATCTCCAGAATACCTGCACATGAAGGATAAGTATTGAAGGCACTGGTGGGGTGCCGGCCTAAAACCCTCTGATGCTTAAGTCAGCGTAATGCGGATGTGGGTGTAATGTTTAGGCGGCGAGGGTGCATACCTGGAGAGGTGCGAGAGAGATCTCTGAAGGGAGAAGAGGATGAGATCCCCTTGAGCTAGGAGAGTGGTTTCCTTATATAGAGAGGCTTGAGGATGCCTCAAGCCTCACTTGTCCGCTGGATGCTTGCCAAGTGGACGGTCAGATTGGTCTCCATGTGGGGGCAAGTAGCCTATGTGGTGCTTCATGCGAGTAACATGTGGACGGTTTGAGTATGGTATGGACAAGGAGCATAATGAATTCAAACTGTCGAGAGTTCTAAAGAAACTCTTAACTAGTCCATGACTCTAGCTCAAAATCAAGAACAAGAATTCAGAGATAGGAAGAAAACATATTAGCAATTTCGTGTTGATATCGTGGTGTACATAAAGAAGAACACAGAGAGAAATACATAGAGAAATCAAGGGTATTGTTCTCTTCTCATTAAACTGATATATATATATATATATATATATATATATATATATATATATATATATATATATATATATATATATAGGCAACCAAATGGTTAGAATGAAGGATTATTTGCATTATTTGCATAATATATGTGTACCAATTAACATGTGAGAAAAGTCTAGAAGGATTACAATAAAAGATTGTCGTGTATCTACAAATTTCTCCTTAACTAACTAAGATGTTGATTAACTAATTCATCCACTAAAGAAGCACATTGGTGCACTATGAGAACCGACGCATTGCCTACAAAGCTGGACGACACCAATGCGTCTCCCAATGGGCCGATCTCTGGGCAATCACCCAACTCTGATATGCCAAACGTGAGGGGCGAGGAAGTTCTTTGTCCTCTTCCCACTATATAAAGATCATAATCACTTCCTATGTCGCTTACAAGTTTGAGTGTTTCTTCCCCATTGTTCACCACCTCGTTAATTAACTTTATGGAAGGTTGGTTTCTAATCTTCAACAAGAAGTTGTCAATGTATTGGTCATCCTGTTGTTTCTCCTTCTCATTCTCTGTTGTCACTTGCAAAATATTCTTGTTTTCATCCTCGTGGTGATCAGGAGTATTTAATAATACATCTCTACCGGCAATGAAACGCACGACAGTTAAGCGAATTTTAGGATTAGGATCAAGATTGCTAGCCATCCTCCAGGCATATTCCAATGCCTCGCGATCATCCGGCCCACCAATGAAGAGCATGGCGCAACGATGGTGGCAATGAGCATTGCCGTTATTATTCTTAGATAAGTCAGTGAGCCCTCGATCCACAAAGATTGCCACTGAACATGGTGCGTTCTCTAAAAGATTCTTGTTTACGCCTCTGACAGTAGGATTCCCAGTGTCCATTACCCCATTAATAGTGCTTTTCTTGTGAAAAGGAACGATTATTAGGTCCATGCTTTTTTCCTCTGCTATGTTGCAAACATCCTCGTGCATCGATGTATAAGAAGACACCACAGTTAACGCCGAAGAGGACAAACTTCCTTCTTCACTTTCAGTCTCTAAATTTTCAAAGGCGGAGACAATGTGGGTTGACGATGTTGAAGGATTTTGAATATTGGATAATCTGCTTGCAGAAGTAGTAGCAGTAGTACCAGTAGTTGCCTTTTTGGTTTTGCAAGAGTCATGAACTATGAGCATGGCGGAAGCATGACCACTAAGCTCGACCAGGTGGACCGCAAAGACGCAAATTGGGGATTGCTTGGTCGGATTGGAAGCCTTTAGCAAGTTGATGATGCTGGGAACATTGCTTGTGGAGTGGATGCAAGTAAGGATTCGAAATTGCGAGTTAGGTTGTAAGCTTCTTATGCTTCTGCGCTTGCGCTGTTGAGATGACGACATGTTTCGCTTGTACATTAGAGACAAAACAGGTCCAACTACAGCCGTCATCAACAAAACTGCAGCCATCATTACTGCATATGTGTGGCGATCCAAAACCTGAGATATTATGTAAGGTAATCACAATAGTTAAAGATGGGGTGCATGGGTTGCGTTCGGACAATTCAGGATGACATGGCATTGCGTGATGACGGGGCTAGGATATATATTGGGCGGGGGTCTAGAACTGTCTGGACCCAAGCAACGCCAATTAAAGATAGCAATATTTATATATGAATTCTCTTAAATAATAACAAGGCATAGAGAAAGAATATATCACCTTTAAGTCCCGGCCAGAAACGAGGATGACAAGTGTTAGGATGCCTTTGGCATTCATGACGAGGCCGAGAGCCAAACTATCGCGCGTTGGCATTTTGTTGATGATAGCAGCAACGAAAGTCACGAGAAACTTGGAGAGGAAAGCCACGACAATAATTGCAAAGACAACCACTGGTGCGCCTTTGCGGGCTTCGCTGTTCCCTAGGATTTCTTGCACGTGCAGCCTCATCCCAACACTCGTAAAGAAGAAGGGCAGCAACAGGCTCGATGCAAAGCCCTCAACCTTTTGCACAGTCGCTTTCTTAAGCTCTCCTCCCTGCTTGGGGGTAATGGCTCCCCACATGAAGGCCCCGAGGATTGAGTGGGCCCCACACGAATCGCTTACGTAGCCGCTGGCCAGGGCCCCGGCTAAGAGGAAACATATCTGGTGATCCTGATCCACGTCATGACTGTCGGTGTAGCGAACTAGCCACGAGAGGGCCGGGCGAAGAGCAAACACAAAGAAGACGATCAGCGCAAAGGTGGACAGGATCGTGTAAAGGTTGCTGTCACTAACGGAGGCGACCGTGGCCACAAGAAGAACCCAAGAGACGAGGTCGGTGACAACACTCGCGGACAAGGCAGTTCGTCCGACGTCCGAGTGTAGGAGCTTTGCCTTGGCAAGTAATCCGGTGAGTTCCCCGAAGTTGGTGCTGGAAAGGGTAATGGCCCAGATAAGAGGACCGTACACGCTTTCCCTACGCTTGTAAGCAGCAGTCGTCTTCCCATTGTCATGGCCGTGGGCAGTGTGGGTCGTGTGTAGGAGATAGCCGACAAGGAAAGGAAAGACAATACCGGCGGTGGCGATGCTCAACACTTTTTTTCTAGCGTGCAATATGGGCTTAAAATCGGCCTCTAAACCCATGAGGAACACGTAATAAATGACCCCAAAGTAGGCTATTGTGTCAGACGTCCATGAGGTTGTGAATGAAAATATGTTGCTTTGCATGAATTCATAGTTGAACATCCAAGAGGGACCCAAAATTACGGCAGCCTGAGAAATTCTAGTTTAGTTATTAACCCTTAACAATTAGGCATACTATAAGAAATGATTGATCACACCCACCCAAAGTACATACCCATGAATATATTTGTAGACGAATTATTTTCAGATATAAACGTACGTACGTGCGTAATTTTCTATTACTTACCAGAAGGTTGGAAATGAAGCGAGGTTGGTGCAAATGTGCAAGGAGACGCTTGAAAAGGTAAGAGACCATCATGATGGTACCGAGCTGGGCCAAGAAAAATGGGGCAGATCGCTTTTCAGATTGCCACATCCCAGACGACGTCGTATACGTATTTCTGTAACATAGCCGTCCCTCTTCATTACCTTCTATAATTGTCCAGCCATCCACGCCTTGTTGTTGCCACCTTGATTTCATTTCTACCTACGTACGTACCTGCAGATATAGCGAGCGACTTTTTTACTTTTTACCTTCTTTCTTCTTTATTATTTTTCTTGATTTCGATGGACTGATCGCTCGATCGATCTATTTGCTGTAGCTGGAGCAGAGAACAAATCAAAGACAAATTTTCCTTTAGATTTGTGAAAGATGATAGAAGTTAATCATGTCCGAATGCCCAAGTTAGGGAGAAGGTGATGGGTAGAATGAATGATTTAAAATCTCTTTAGATATTTTAATCAGTTGTTTTTAAGTTGTGGCTGAGGTCGCGCTGTAAACATCTGTGTCTTGTATAAGTTATAACCAATCTGGTAATATTTCTTGGTATATATATATTGGCATTGACTTATTTCTCTTTTGTTTCTATTATGTTAGTCGTTGATGATTTTCTAGAACAAAGTGAAAAAGAAAGCAGATCATTTTGTTGTGTAGCTTTGACAAAGGTTAGTTATAACTTTTATATATTTGACAAACAGCTTCGTTAAACAATATTATCATGAAATATGTGACATGATCGTTGAGAGGAAACAAAAATTTTTTGATGTTTTAAAACAACAAACATTGGAAGTTTCTGAAAATGAAAATCTGTTATTGATTGTTAAGAACGAATTTCGTGCATTGTTCAGCTTTTACATTATTAAGCGGACAATAACTTGAAATTCAATAACTGAAATGATCTTAGACTTTGTAGACCTTTGCAAGAGGTGATATTTCCTAAATAATTAATAAAAATAACGGTTCCGATCATGACACATATTAGCAGGAGCACTTACGGTTTTGCAGAAACTACTCAAGATATAACTACGTGAATGTGTGTTCGCATTAAAGTATAAGTGGTTGTGTGCTATTGAAGCTTGTTTTTGATTATCTTCATTTTTGTTATAAACCAATGTAATAATGGGTGGCTGTCCATTTTCCTTAGTTAATTGTATTATGAATGTGTAATAACTAGGATACGAATGTGTAATAACTAGGTGACTATCTACCTTCAGGGGTTACTTAGAGAGGTTCTACATGTAAGCCTACTTTTCTATCACGTTATCAGCACGAGTTGCTCTCGGTATGGTTCCTATCATATTTCTTTCAATCTCTTTCATATGCTTTACACGTAGCAGCTTATACATTTCCCTATATGTATAATATGCTATTCTAAGCTATAAGATATGTCCTTTAGTTCATATATATGATTATGTGTTTATCATATTCTATTGGATCTGTACATATCGGATAAGATAGTGTATGAGTTTCATCTATTATTGAATTCATCTATGCCATTGCACGTCATTTTCATGCTTATCCTATAATTTGTATATCATCAATATTATATCATGTCACAATAGAGATCAAGAACCAAAGATACTTGATTCTCGATTTATATATTAAGGCTCGATTATGATTGTCATTGATCAAGAACCAAAGATACTTGATCCTGATACTACACCTTCCTTTGTAGTTCCCAACAATGGCAAAAATCGCAAATGTGGAGTTTACGCCACTCGACATCACTGGCAACAATTACTTGTTGTGGGTGCTTGATGCCGAAACTCACCTTCAAGCAAAGCAACTCGAAGGAACCATTGCGGAAAAAAGCCAAGCATCTCTGCATGATCAAGCAAAAGCAATGATCCTTCTTCGCCACCATTTACATGAGGACTCAAGTCTGAGTACCTCACTGTGAAGGATCCATCTGTCCTTTGGAAAAGACTGAAAGAAAGATTTGGCCACCAACAGTCAGTCTTGCTTCCCAAAGCACGTCATGACTGGATACATCTGCAATTACAAGATTTCAAAACTGTCAATGAGTCTGCATTGTTCAAAATCAATTCCCAATTGGAACTCTGTGGAAAGAAAATTTCTGAGGAAGACAAGTTGGAAAAGACGTTTTCAACATTCCATGCTTCAAATATGGTGCTGCAACAACAATATCGGGAATGTAGATTCAAGACATATTCTGAATTGATCTCATGCCTGCTGGTCGCGGAGCAAAACAATGAGCTACTCATGAAAAATCATGAATCTCATCCAGCTGGCTCCATGTATGTTCCTGAGGCAAATGCCAATTCTGTTGCAAATCATCGAAGAAATAATAATCGTGACCGTGGACATGGCAATGATCGCAACAACAACAAACTCAAAAATGGTCGAAACACCAAGAGTGTTCGTGGTGGTCAGGATCATAACTCCTCCAATAGGAGGTCTGCGCCAAATCACAAGAGGCGGAATGAGTCTTATGAAAACCAAGCCCATGGTAAAAGGAGGGATGAGGCTTGCGATCGATGCGGCATCAAGGGACATTATGCTAGAGTTTGCCGTACTGCCAAACACCTTGCTGATCTGTATGAAGCATCAAAAGCAAAAGGCAAGGAGGTCAATTCGGTTGACTTCAATGAAAAAGTGGATGTGAACCACTTGGATGCTTCAGATTTCCGTGCAGATCATTATGGTGGCACGAACTACACAGTTGGAGATGAGAACCTTGAAGACTAAACTATTCTAGTTTATCTATATGCATTTTGTTTTTGAATAAAGTTTGTCCTAGACTTTGTCAAGACATGAAATTTTAAGTTTGTCTTTAGTTTCTGAAGGGATCATGCACTCGTCATATTGGTTTCATTCAATAAAGAACTTTATTACTATGTGTTGGTCTTTCTTTGTTTCCTTTTGCCAATGCATTTTATTTGTTTCAAAAGGATGGAGAAGAACAATTGCTTGACAAATCCTAAAAAAGAAGGTGGAGACCTATGCTTAGCAGACAGTGGTACGACGCATACGATACTTCGAGACCAAAAATATTTCTTGAATATCAAATTAGCAAAAGCTGATGTCCACACCATTTCTGGGACATCAACTCTAATTGATGGCTCTGGACAAGCCACTCTCCTATTACCCAATGAAACTAAAATTCACATTGAAAGTGCTCTCTATTCCAATAGATCCACAAGAAATCTACTTAGTTTCAAAGATATCCGCAAGAATGGATACCACATTGAAACAATGAACATGGGTAATATGGAGTATCTCTGCATCACTTCTATTGTTTCATGCAAAAAGCACGTTTTAAAAAAACTTCCCACTTTCTCCACTGGATTCGATTACACAACTATACAAACAATAGAAGCAAATCTGGTGACTAATAAATTCATTGACCCGAAGCCTTTTAGGCGTTGGCATGACCAGCTCGATCATCCGGGGACATCAATGGTGCGTCATATTATTGAAAAATCACATGGATATCCATTACAAGGAAGAGATATACTTTTTCCATGTGGTTATCCTTGCGTCGCCTGCTCACAAGGAAAATTGGTCATAAGACCGTCACCCACTAAAGTTGTCAATGAATCCCCTACATTCTTACAACGGATACAAGGGGATATTTGTGGACCTATCCATCCTCCGTGTGGACCCTTTCAATATTTCATGGTTCTAATAGATGCATCATCTCGTTGGTCTCATGTTTGCCTACTGTCTACTCGCACTACTTGCTCTAATCATTAGATTAAAGGCACATTTTCCTGACCATCCCATTAAATCTATTCGTCTTGACAATGCTACTGAATTTACATCCCGTGTTTTTAATGATTACTGCATGTCCATAGGCATTGATGTCGAATACTCAGCTGCACACACTCATACTCAAAATGGTCTGGCTGAATCTCTTATTAAGCTCCTCCAATTGATTGCTCGCGCTTTACTTTTAAGATCCAAATTTCCTATATCTGCTTGGGGTCATGCTATCTTACATGCTGCATCTTTAATTCGTCTTCATCCCACATCATGTCACCAATACTCGCCTTTGCAACTTGTTTTTGGGCACGAACCAAATATTTCTCATTTACGTATTTTTGGTTGCACTGTTTATGTCCCTATTCCACCCCCACAAAGAACGAAAATGGGTCCACAATGACAACTTGGAATTTATGTGGGCTTTGACTCTCCATCTATCATAAGATATCTTGAACCTTTAACAGGTGATGTATTTACTACCCGCTTTGCAGATTGCCATTTTGATGAGAAAAATTTCCCGCCATTAGGGGGAGAACAAAAGCCGATATCTATTGAACGGCGTGAAATTGATTGGCATGCCACATCATTGTCTCATCTTGATCCTCGCAATAACCAATGTGAACTTGAAGTTCAAAGGATCATTCACTTTCAAAATATAGCAAACAAATTGCCTGATGCATTTGTTGATACAAGAAAAGTGACAAAGTCACATGTTCCGGCTGCAAATGCCCCGGCCCGAGTCAATATTCCTGTAGGATAATCTCAGGGTATAAATGATTCAAAGCCACGACTTAAGCGTGGTAGGCCTACTGGTGCAAAGGACACCGTTCCCTGGAAAAGAAGGCCACAATATACTAGTACTCATGAGAAATCTACAAAAAAAACAACAAATACTGATCAGTTGAAAGTTGAGGAAATAGCCCATGAAGAGGCTCATACATCTGAGGAGATCTCCATAAGTCATGGAGAAAGTTGGGATAGAAATAAAGTCATTATTGATAATATCTTCGCTTTTATGAGCGCTCATGATATTGAAAAAGATTATCAAGATCTTGAACCCCAAAGTGTTGAACAATGTCGACGGAGAAACGATTGGCCAAAATGGAAAGAAGCGATCCAAGAGGAATTAAATTCCTTGACAAAGCGAAAAGCTTTTGGACCAATAGTCCAAACGCCTAATGGTGTTAAACCCATTGGATACAAATGGGTATTTGTACGGAAACGAAATGAGAAAAATGAGATAGCCAGATATAAAGCTCGACTCGTTGCACAAGGTTTTAACAGAAACATGGAATTGACTACGAGGAAACATACTCCCCTGTAATGGATGGAATTACATTTCGTTTCCTAATTTGCTTGGCATTCATAGAAAATCTTGAGATGCGCCTAATGGATGTTGTCACTGCATATTTATATGGATCATTAGATAATGACATATATATGCGGGTTCCTGAGGGAATTGAAATCCCACGAGCAACTAATTCTAAACCTCGTAACCTGTATTCAATTAAGTTACAACGCTCCTTATATGGATTAAAGCAATCCGGACGCATGTGGTATAATCGGCTTAGTCAATATCTCCTAAAGGGGGGATATACTAATGACCCCATTTGCCCGCGCGTTTTCAAAAAAAAAAAAAAAAACGGAAATACCAAAAACGCAAATTATGAAGAAAAAAAAAAAGGGGGGGACGCAAGAAAAAAAAAAAAAAGACAGACCCCCCACTAAAGAGGGGGAGGGGGAAGAAAAGATGATGTGTGCTTATTTATACATGTTTTTGGCGTTATTTACCTACTGCTAAGCAGCTAAATCTTCATTTCTATGTGTGTTTTACGTTTGTTTTGTATTTTGAAGGTGAAAGAAGCCGTTGACCAAAAAGTCAGTCAAAAAGTCAGTTTTCGTAAAACTGTCGAAGAAATCGGAGGAGAACGTTGACCGATATTGAGAACCAGATGGAACTCTTCATGTTAGGACAACCACAAGGATGTTAGATTGCAGTTAAAACTGACGGTTCGTTAATCGGATCCCTGGTGTCCGCTCTATGCGCGTTTTACTGACCTGTGTACGGTTTGACCGAAAAACTGACCGGAAACTGACCAAGCCCGTTTCACGGCCCGATCAAAATCAAAAGACTTGGGGAGCAATTCAGACGAATTCAGCACTTATATAGGGTTGAATGAGCTCAAGATTCGCACAATATTGGCCTAATCAGTTGAGGAAAAGAAGACCAAATTAAGGGAAAGTCCCAGTCAAAATAGGAAAGTCAGTCAAAGGAGGTCATTAATATTTCCCACGAAAAGTAGGACTCTTTGCTGATCCTTTGCCTATAAAAGCAAGCCCTTGGAGACCTAATTGGAGACATCTCGCACACCATTCTCTTCAGAAAGTCGTTCTTTTTCTCTAGCCCTAATTGGTTTTTGATTTCTCATCGTCTGAAGGAAGAACCGTTTCATCCACTGTTCCCAGCTGCTGCTACCTTCTTTTTGACACTGCCTTGCGTTCTTGGAGCTCTCAAAGACGTGCATCAGTGGCTTCTTTGACCATCTTCATCACCTTCCTTGGTTCTTCTTTCCCTTGTAACCCTGATTCCATTATACTCTTGATTATGGATTTCAAAACCATGTCTGGCTAGTTACCTTTTGTTAGGGGCGAAGTTTGAAGCCCCAATTATGTGATAAACCTTTAAGCATGTTCATCTAAATTCGACATCTATGTTTCTTGTGTGAGAATGATTGTTTGACTTTGGATTACAGATATCTGTTATGTGTTATTGTTTTAAGGATGCATACTTGTAACTGTTGCATGTAACTGAAGCTAGATTTAAGATAACAACTCACCTAATCGTTTTGTGATCTTAATTCATAAGTAGTAACAACTATGGACAATAGTTAAGTCAAGCAATTGGGATTTGCATGCTAGATAGCGTTCTATACTAGTGTGGGTCTTATAATCTGTCAAACTTCCATGTATGCTTAATACTTTGAATCTGTTGTTGATAGGATAGCGTTCTATACCTTGATTGCATGTTCAATAGGCTTGGCTAGCGTGCGTTCACCTAGACTAAGTAATTCTGGGAAGTAAAATAAGGACATTGATTGCGTTATGATTTGTTCTTGGCAGATTTCGTTCTCACGACATCGTAATTGGATTTAGGTAACATGACTTGTTTTGATCATAATTGGTGGTGGATTACTGAGTTCCTAACATCTTTATCATCTGTTTTCTCAACTTAAATTCGTTGTTTTCTTTACCTTTGCATTGATAAACTTTAAAACCCACCTATTTGTCATCTGTTTTACTTTTACTTCTTCTCTTTCTTCTGTCAACGTGAATTGCATGTGTACCCTCAATCTCTGGCAATGAACGATCCTTGCTTACTCTATACTACATCTTGACAATCTATTGCAGGGTTAAGTTGTGTGCTATTTTTAGCATATCAATTTTTGGCGCCGCTGCCGGGGATTGAAAAAAACACTTATTTTTCACGTTTTTGCTCTAATTTCTGTTCTCTTTTCTTTGTTTATTTAGTTTTAACGTCTCTTTTTTTTTTTTTTTGCAGGAGTAATCCATGAATGTCCAAGTCACCAGCTGATCTCTCACCTCTTTCACGCATAAAGAATCGACTTGAAAGGATAAAAAGGAATCAAGGCTTGGATATAGAGGAGGAATCAGAGTGTTCTAACACTGATTTTATCTTTCCACCACCACAACCTCAACCAATGGCTCTTATAAATCCACCGCAATCCATTAGGGAGCTTTCTTCTTCTGTTGTGACCGGAGGTGTTCCAACTTGCATCACACACCCTACCGCTGCCGAAGGGAAAACAGCGGATTTTGAATTGAAGTCTGGGCTGTTGCATCGCATTCCTATCTTCCATGGTCACTCTATGGAGGATCCAAACAAGCATCTCATGGAATTTCAGTTCGTATGCTCTAGCATGATTCCACAAGGGGCTGATGAAGACATTCTTAAGCTGAAGGCATTCCCCTTTTCGCTAGCTGACCGTGCGAAGGATTGGCTCTATGAACTGCCTAGTGAGCACATCAACAGTTGGAATGCAATGATGAAAGCTTTTCTTGAGAAATATTTCCCTACATCTCGAGTCATCATGCTAAGAAAGAAGATTAGTGGCATACAACAAGCACATGATGAATCCTATGCAGCGTACTATGAGAGGTTCAAATCCTTACTTGCTCAATGTCCACAACATCAAATGAAGGATGAGAACCTGCTGACTTGCTTCTATGAAGGGCTCCTTCCTCTCGAACGCCAAATGTTAGATGCATCTGCGGGAGGATCCTTTGTAGACAAGTCACCTGAAGATGGAAAATCGTTGATCGCTAATCGTGCCCTAAATGCCCAACAATATGAGGGCATTGGACCTTCTACCCGCAAAGTCAACGAGGTAAGTACCATTTCGAATTTGGAAGACCAGATTTCAAAACTGACCTCTCTTGTGTCTCAAGTTATGATTCCCAAGGTTCAAGGTGTGGCAAAAGTTTGTGGAGTATGCTCTATCCAAGGGCATGCAACTGATCGGTGCCCACAATTGATTGAAAACGGTGGATGGGAGAGTGCGAATGCCATTGGCTTTCATCAAGGACAGAATCGGCCAAGAAACGATCCATTTTCATCCACATACAATGAAGGATGGAAAAATCACCCGAATTTCCATTGGAGCAATACTGAAAACGTGCAAAATCCTCCACAGGGCAATTACAACCGTCCTCCACCCGGCTACTATCAAAAACATCAGGCTCCTCTAAACCCTTCTTCTTCAAGTTCTAATAATTATGATGAGATTATCAAGACTCTAACTGCTTCTACTCAAACTTTGATACAGGGGCAAAATAATAACAACAATCAGATCACACTCATTAACAAAGACATGGCTGAGATGAAGAAGCAAATGAGCCAAATGGTGGACTTTGTGAGCAAAATTCATGAAAGTGGGAAACTCCCAAGCAACACTCAACCCAACCCGAAAGGTGGTTTTGAAACTGCTAATGTTGTGACTACAAGGAGTGGAAAAGTGTTTGTAGAACCACCAAAAGCTGCTAAGAACGTCCCCATAGAAGTTGAAGAGGAAGAAGAGGCCAATACATTGGACAAAAGACAAGAAAAGGACGCTGCCACGTCCAAAGAAGAGACCAAGACGTCACCACCTCTTGTGCAGCAATCAAAACCTAAAGGTAATGGTTCTAGTTCAATGAATTCAATTAGTGCTAACCCTACTTTCTCTTGCTTGCCCTTCCCACGCAGATTTGACCAATCCAAGAAAGATGACGGTGAGAAGGCGATCTTGGAAACTTTCAAGAAAGTGCAAGTGAATATACCTCTTCTTGATGCTATAAAGCAAGTTCCAAAATATGCTAAGTTTCTGAAGGAGCTTTGTACAACAAGGAGACATATTCGTGCAAAGGAAGTAGTGAAGGTGAGTGAGAATGTGTCGGCTGTTATTCAAAGAAAACTCCCTCCCAAAGGCAAGGATCCGGGAAGCTTCACCGTTCCATGTGTCATAGGTAACATGAGGTTTGAAAGAGCTATGTTAGACTTAGGTGCTTCTATCAATGTCATGCCTTATTCTGTTTATGCATCTCTAAGTATAGGAGAACTTAAAACTGATAATGTAATCATCCAATTAGCGGATAGGTCTCATGTGTACCCGAAAGGGTTGTTGGAAGATGTTCTGGTGCAGGTCAATCATTTGATTTTTCCAGCTGACTTTTACGTTGTGGAGATGGAGGAGTCGCCTCTTAATTCAACGCCCTTGCTGCTAGGCCGCCCCTTTATGTGGACAGCGAGGACTAAGATTGATGTCTATGGTGGCTCTTTGACCATGGAATTCGATGGAGATGTGATAGGCTTCAACATATTTGAAGCTATGAGGTATCCGTTAGACCAAGTTCAATCTTGCTTTTCCATTGACATCCTTGATTCACTTGCGCAGCAGTTTTTAGAAGCATTGAATGAGGATGTTTTGGTCACAACCATTGAACAAGGAGCTGGATTTACAAGCAGTGGCATTAAAATTCATCAAGAAGAGCTCACAACATCACTTGACAATGCCATCATGGAAACTGTGGCTTCTCTTGAGGCGCTGCCACGTATGAGGTACTCTAACCCCTTGTCAATTGAGTTATCTACTAATAAACCTCTTCCCTCTGTAATTCAGGCCCCTACACTTGAGCTTAAGCCGCTGCCAAACCACTTAAAGTATGCTTACTTGGGCGATAATGAAACACTGCCCATAATCATCTCTTCTGCACTCACAAATTCACAAGAAGAAAAGCTTGTGGATGTGGTCAAAGAACACAAGTTGGCCATTGGATGGACATTAGCAGACATCAAGGGAATAAGCCCAACAACTTGTGTGCATAGAATACTTCTAGAGGAGGGAGCTAAACCCACTAGAGAGGCTCAACGTCGTTTGAACCCTCCAATGATGGAAGTTGTGAAGAAGGAAGTCATCAAGCTCCTTGATTGTGGCATCATATACCCTATTTCAGACAGCAAATGGGTTTCACCAGTTCAAGTAGTGCCAAAGAAGTCCGGAATAACGGTTGTGAAGAACGCTGAAAATGAGCTTGTGCCTCAAAGAACCATCACTGGTCATAGAGTTTGTATTGACTATAGGAAGCTCAATGCAACCACTAGAAAGGATCACTTCCCATTGCCATTCATTGATCAAATGCTTGAGAGGTTAGCAGGTCATGAGTTCTATTGTTTTCTTGATGGTTACTCCGGATATAATCAGATTGCAATTGCGAATGAGGATCAAGAGAAGACAACATTCACATGCCCCTTTGGCACTTTTGCATACCGCCGCATGCCGTTTGGACTTTGCAATGCCCCTGGTACGTTTCAAAGGTGTATGGTAAGTATATTTTCAGATTACATTGAGAAAATAATTGAAGTTTTTATGGATGATTTTAGCGTCTTCGGTCAAAGCTTTGATGATTGTTTAAATAATCTGAAATTGATCTTAAAACGTTGCATTGAAGCTAACCTTGTTTTGAATTGGGAAAAATGTCACTTCATGGTAACACAAGGCATTGTTCTTGGGCATATAGTTTCTGCTAGGGGAATAGAAGTTGATAAAGCTAAAGTTGATGTTGTACGTTACTTACCACCTCCCACTTCTGTGAGAGAGGTTCGTTCTTTTCTTGGACATGCAGGATTTTATAGACGCTTTATCAAGGACTTTTCGAAAATTGCAAGGCCCCTATGTCGTTTATTGCAAAAAGAGGCAGCCTTTGACTTTGATGAGGAATGCAAGATTGCATTTGAGAAGCTAAAGGAGCTGTTGACGTCCGCACCAATCATGCTTCCTCCGGATTGGTCTTTACCCTTTGAGATCATGTGTGATGCCTCAGATTATGCTATAGGAGCTGTGCTTGGTCAAAGAAAGGATAAGAAACCCTACGCCATCTACTATGCCTCAAGAACTCTGAATGATGCACAACTCAATTACTCTACCACTGAAAAAGAGCTCTTAGCTGTAGTTTTTGCACTTGAAAAGTTTCGTTCATATTTATTGGGTACTAAAGTGGTTGTTTATTCTGATCATGCAGCTTTGAAGTACTTGTTATCAAAGAAGGAGGCAAAACCACGGCTGATTAGATGGGTTTTACTCTTGCAAGAGTTTGATGTTGAAATAAAAGACAAAAAAGGAAGTGAAAACGTGGTTGCTGACCACTTGAGTCGTTTGGTGCTTGACCAGGAGCCTCTCCCTTTGTCCGAAATGTTCCCGGATGAACAACTCTTTGGAATTCAAGTAAGTGAGCCATGGTATGCTGATATTGTGAATTATTTAGTAAGTAAGAAGATACCAAACACACTCTCTCGTGCTAATCAAGATAAACTCAAGAAAAATGCTCGTCATTATGTTTGGGATGATCCTTACTTGTGGAAATATTGTCTAGATGGTTTGATAAGACGTTGTGTACCTGAATCTGAATTTAAGCATATCTTAATGTTTTGTCATTCTGAAAATTGTGGGGGTCACTTTGGTTCCAAGAAAACGGCTTTAAAGGTGTTGGAATCTGGTTTTTATTGGCCTAGTTTGTTTAAAGATGCATATGCTTTTTGTATGACTTGTGACCGATGCCAAATAACTGGAAATATAGGACCTAGAAATCAAATGCCTTTAACTAATATTCTTATTGTCGAAATTTTTGATGTTTGGGGTATAGATTTCATGGGGCCTTTTCCATCATCTCAAGGTTATCTTTATATATTGCTGGCTGTTGATTATGTTTCGAAATGGGTGGAAGCAAAAGCCACCCGTACTAATGATTCTCGAGTTGTTGCAGACTTTATTAGATCTAACATCTTTGCAAGGTTTGGAATGCCGCGTGCTATCATAAGCGATGGTGGTACACACTTCTGCAATAGAACGATTGAAGCTTTGCTTAGGAAATACAACATCACTCATAAGGTTTCAACACCTTATCATCCACAAACAAGCGGACAAGCAGAAGTTTCAAATCGTGAGATCAAGCAAATATTGGAGAAAACCGTGAGTCCCAACCGCAAGGATTGGAGTCAAAGACTTGATGATGCACTATGGGCCTATAGGACAGCATTCAAAACGCCAATTGGGATGTCACCATTCAGAATTGTCTATGGAAAGCCCTGCCATCTACCGGTGGAACTTGAACACAAGGCTTGGTGGGCTGTGAAAACCTTTAACATGGACATGGATGCAGCTGGCACTCATAGGAAGCTTCAGTTGAATGAGTTAGAAGAGCTCAGAAATGATGCATATGAGAGTGCACGGATCTACAAGGAGAAAACCAAGGCTTTTCATGATAAGATGATTCGTGGAAAGACCTTTGTTGTTGGTCAGAAAGTTTTATTGTTTCATTCTCGACTTAAACTTTTTCCCGGTAAGCTTAGATCTCGTTGGGTTGGTCCTTTCACCGTTACTAATGTTTTTCCTCATGGTGCTGTGCAGATAAAGAGTGAAAAAACTGACAACGAGTTCAAGGTGAACGGCCATCGCTTGAAGCCTTACTATGAGGCATTTGTGGAGCACAATGTGGAGGAGGAGAACCTCGAAGATGTGCCACCATCAGTGGACTAAGAAGGATACTCCGTCTGGCTGAAAGACGTTAAGTTCAAGCGCTGCTTGGGAGGCAACCCAATCCAGATTTGCTTTCTTCATCCCTTTCTCACTTTTCAATTTCCAATTTTGCTTCTTTACTTTTGTTTTTAGGTTTTACTTGCATCAAAACCTTTCTCTATACTTATGTTTTTCGTTGCATGCTATAATCTGTTTTACATTGAGGACAATGTATGATTTAAGTATGGGGGGTGGCTAATCGAGTTTGCAAGTCAGTTTTTTTAAAAAAAAAAAAAAATCAAGTTTTTGTTTCTGGGTTTGTTTTGAGTCGTAGGATCCTTCCAAAGTTGATGATGAGGACTGAACTTACATGCGTTAAGATGAACCATAATCATTATTTCAGGTCTGTATAGTCTTTTGTTAATCTGTGTGCATGATTATTTTGTTTGAAACTGTGAGCATATGGTCGATAATTGACAAGCTATAAGTATGAGTGACTTGAGCATGTGATCACTTGGAATAAACCCACCCTTATGTGAGATTTTGAGCCTTAATGATAGTGTATTCATCATTATATACACTAAACTTTCATTTTGAGTGGTTGTACATGTCATGCATCTCTAGAACTTGTTTTGAGATTCTTTTCGTGACTTTTTAATCATATGATATAATTCCCAAAACTTGGATGTGATAAGAGGCAATTAGGACTTAATCACCATGGCCAAACTGACCTGTGCCCTATTTTTATCAACTAGTTAACCCCTTGAGCCTACAATGTTTAGCCCTTTCTTTCTTGTAACCACATTGACTACCTTTATAGCCTAAACACGTTATCCTACCCTGATTCATTGGAGCTAAGAGTAAAAGAGATAATATGTTACCGGTTCGTGATTGAAGATTGTGAAGTGCAAGTGTGGGGGTTGTGACAAATGGAGCATGGTTCTGTATGTTTATTCAGCTATCATTTAGTGTGAAAAAGAAAAAAAAAAAAAAAAAAAAGGGACAAAACGAAAAAAAAAAAAGAAGAAGAAAAAAAAAAAAAAAAAAAAAAAAAAAAAAAAAAAAAAAAAAAGCTATTTCCAGCAATTATGATTCTGTTTAGCGTTCTGGTTAAAAGAAGAACCGTTCATGGAGCTTTGAAGGTGATTATTTCGCATACAGAGATACCTGGGCCTACATGACAAAATTTTCCCACAGTACTGACGTTTTGCTTGGTGGTTTTAGTACTCATATGATGTGATGCAAGCATGTCTCTTACTATCTACTTTACAAGTAAGCTCCAGTGAACCTTTGTGATATCCATACCCATTCTTTCTTTAACCGTGAACCTAAGCCCCGTTACAACCTTGATATTTGCCAAATTGATCCAAGGGGAAGACTTGATTCTGTGGAGGTTAGATCGATTTACAAGCTTATGGTAGATAATGCATGTACAATGTTGAGTGGCGTGGAGTACCCTAAACACTTTGAGCGTAAACACTTGTGTGAATCTGTGAGTGGTTAAAACTGAGTTTAATATGCTTCAAGTTGTTTGTGCTTATAAGGAGTTGATTAGATGCCATTGCACAATGCATTCAAATATGATCATCATGAACATGTATTAGCTCTTGACTATTATTGGCTTGATGTTTTGCTTATGTTAATCTTGATGTGATCATTTGTTCCCTGAAACAAAATTTAGAAGGTTAGATGTCTCTGAGTTTTCATTTTTGAGTCTTTGTGTTAGTTCTTTGCTTTGTTTTTTTTTTCTTTGTTCTGTTTTGCTCGAGGACTAGCAAAAGCTAAGTGTGGGGGTATTTGATGTGTGCTTATTTATACATGTTTTTGGCGTTATTTACCTACTGCTAAGCAGCTAAATCTTCATTTCTATGTGTGTTTTACGTTTGTTTTGTATTTTGAAGGTGAAAGAAGCCGTTGACCAAAAAGTCAGTCAAAAAGTCAGTTTTCGTAAAACTGTCGAAGAAATCGGAGGAGAACGTTGACCGATATTGAGAACCAGATGGAACTCTTCATGTTAGGACAACCACAAGGATGTTAGATTGCAGTTAAAACTGACGGTTCGTTAATCGGATCCCTGGTGTCCGCTCTATGCGCGTTTTACTGACCTGTGTACGGTTTGACCGAAAAACTGACCGGAAACTGACCAAGCCCGTTTCACGGCCCGATCAAAATCAAAAGACTTGGGGAGCAATTCAGACGAATTCAGCACTTATATAGGGTTGAATGAGCTCAAGATTCGCACAATATTGGCCTAATCAGTTGAGGAAAAGAAGACCAAATTAAGGGAAAGTCCCAGTCAAAATAGGAAAGTCAGTCAAAGGAGGTCATTAATATTTCCCACGAAAAGTAGGACTCTTTGCTGATCCTTTGCCTATAAAAGCAAGCCCTTGGAGACCTAATTGGAGACATCTCGCACACCATTCTCTTCAGAAAGTCGTTCTTTTTCTCTAGCCCTAATTGGTTTTTGATTTCTCATCGTCTGAAGGAAGAACCGTTTCATCCACTGTTCCCAGCTGCTGCTACCTTCTTTTTGACACTGCCTTGCGTTCTTGGAGCTCTCAAAGACGTGCATCAGTGGCTTCTTTGACCATCTTCATCACCTTCCTTGGTTCTTCTTTCCCTTGTAACCCTGATTCCATTATACTCTTGATTATGGATTTCAAAACCATGTCTGGCTAGTTACCTTTTGTTAGGGGCGAAGTTTGAAGCCCCAATTATGTGATAAACCTTTAAGCATGTTCATCTAAATTCGACATCTATGTTTCTTGTGTGAGAATGATTGTTTGACTTTGGATTACAGATATCTGTTATGTGTTATTGTTTTAAGGATGCATACTTGTAACTGTTGCATGTAACTGAAGCTAGATTTAAGATAACAACTCACCTAATCGTTTTGTGATCTTAATTCATAAGTAGTAACAACTATGGACAATAGTTAAGTCAAGCAATTGGGATTTGCATGCTAGATAGCGTTCTATACTAGTGTGGGTCTTATAATCTGTCAAACTTCCATGTATGCTTAATACTTTGAATCTGTTGTTGATAGGATAGCGTTCTATACCTTGATTGCATGTTCAATAGGCTTGGCTAGCGTGCGTTCACCTAGACTAAGTAATTCTGGGAAGTAAAATAAGGACATTGATTGCGTTATGATTTGTTCTTGGCAGATTTCGTTCTCACGACATCGTAATTGGATTTAGGTAACATGACTTGTTTTGATCATAATTGGTGGTGGATTACTGAGTTCCTAACATCTTTATCATCTGTTTTCTCAACTTAAATTCGTTGTTTTCTTTACCTTTGCATTGATAAACTTTAAAACCCACCTATTTGTCATCTGTTTTACTTTTACTTCTTCTCTTTCTTCTGTCAACGTGAATTGCATGTGTACCCTCAATCTCTGGCAATGAACGATCCTTGCTTACTCTATACTACATCTTGACAATCTATTGCAGGGTTAAGTTGTGTGCTATTTTTAGCATATCAAAAGATCTCGAGAAAACAAAATTTTGTCTCTGCTTGCAAATTGAGCATTTACCCAATGGAACTTTTGTCCATCAATCTACCCATACCAAGAAAGTCCTCAAACGATTTTATATGGACAAAGCACATCCCTTAAGCAGCCCAATGGTTGTTCGATCACTTGATGTGAAGAAGGATCCATTTCGTCCTCGAGGAGAAAATGAGAAATTGCTTGGTCCCGAAGTACCTTATTTTAAGTGCAATTGGAGCTTTGATGTACCTTGCAAATTCCACAAGACCAGACATTGTTTTCTCTGTCAACTTATTGGCAAGGTATAGCTCTGCACCAACTCGACGACATTGGGTGGGCATTAAACATGTAATGCGATATCTCCGTGGAATAGTCGATATGGGATTATTCTATCCAAAAGGGTCAAAGCTTGAAATTATTGGCTATGCAAATGCCGGTTACTTATCGGATCCACATAAAGTATGATCACAGATGGGATATATTTTCACTTGTGGCAACACTGCTATTTCATGGAGATCTGTGAAACAAACAATTGCTGCCACCTCTTCAAATCACTCTGAAATTTTAGCATTACATGAAGCAAGCCGCGAGTGCATATGGCTAAGATCTATGATCCATCATATCCGAGTAACATGTGGGCTCACCCTAATTAAAGATAATCCGACAATATTGTTTGAAGACAATGCTGCTTGTGTTGCACAAATTAAAGGGGGTTATATCAAAGGTGATAGAACTAAGCACATTTCCCCAAAGTTCTTCCATACACATGAGCTCGAGAAGAATGGCGAAGTAGAAGTCAAACAAATTCGTTCTAGCGATAATCTGGCTGATTTGTTAACCAAGGCGCTTTCTACAAAAACATTCAAGAATCTAGTTCACCGTATTGGGATGCATCAACTCAAAGATCTTCCATATTGAGGTTGCCTCTTGGAGTCATATGTATCCTTCAGGGGGAGCTTTGTCGACTGCAGGGGGAGTATCCAAAAGTATACTCATTTGACCTTAATGTACTCTTTTTCCCTTAGCACAGGTTAACTTTTTCTCACTGGGTTTTGTTGCATGGCAAGGTTTTTAATGAGGCACCCGCGTTGGGTTGGTCATACCTCTGAATACTTATTGCATCATGTAGATGCTAAGTACCGACATATGCATGCTCACTTTTCCTTTCGCCTTGGCTTTTTCCCATTGAGTTTTCCTTGGCAAGGTTTTAGTGTTAGCATATCCCTGAATGGATCCCTTGTGGACATACGTACCCCTGAGTGCCTACTACAGTGACATCATCAACTGCCTACGAAGATTTGATGCAACTACTTCTTAAGTTCTACACATTCAAGGGGGAGTGTTATAAACCAATGTAATAATGGGTGGCTGTCCATTTTCCTTAGTTAATTGTATTATTAATGTGTAATAACTAGGATATGAATGTGTAATAACTAGGTGACCATCTACCTTCAGGGGATACTTGGAGAGGTTCTACATGTAAGCCTAACACTATAAATAGAGGGTACAATAAGAGGAGGTTCATCCTTCTCCTGAGTTCTCTTCATACTTTTCTATCACTTTTCCATTTTTGAGAGTTAATATTGAATATGTATATGTATTGAGAAATTGGAGGATAATTGAATTCAGATCAATCATGTATTATTTGTAGTAGACTTACTAAAGTATTTTTCAGTTCCAGTTTTGGAAAACTACATAATGAGAATTTTTTTTTATGTACTGCATGTTTTGCCAAGTTATTCTTACCTTTTTGGCGATGTATTGTAATTTTTTAAATGTTTCTTGCAATACTGTTCCGAAGTTTTTTGTTCTGACCGTTTCCACTTGGTTAATTTGGATGGTTTTTTTTTTTTTTTTCAACTATCACTCGAATATAAAATAACTTAATATATGTGTATTCCATATAGATTCATGCCTCTAGATTAATTTCATTTACTTCAGTATAGACCAAGGATTGCACAAGTTCTGTTAAGGTCTGAAAATGGATCAAGTCAACGGTCAATGTATAGGGGGTGAATTGAGTTGGTCGTCGGTTTCGGGGAGCTCGGAGGACAGCTCCAAATGGATGAATCTGATCTTGACCCGGATAAGGAGAGTTCGGCCTCGGTTGAGCCTTGGCCGGAATGTGGATGGGGTTCCCGGATAGCAGTACACCTGCGAGGAAAGGAATCACGGAAGAGCACCGGTGGGGTGCCGGCCTAAGACACTCCGATGCTTAAGTCGGCGTAAGGAGGGAGGTAAGTCTTAAATGCAAGTAGAGAGTGTTTGGTGAGGAGAGTTAAGTTACCTTTGACTTATAGGTGAAGTGGTATTTATAGAGGAAGGGTTTGGACCTTCTTGTAATATGTGGGCAATGTGGGATGAGCTACCCACATTGCCCTTTCTTGGAGGCTTGTGGAAGTATTGGTGGCCTCTTGCTAGGATGAAATGTGGACGGTTTGGGTATGGTATGAACAGGAGTCCCCCAAGTTGTCGGTTAAGGATGCTTTCTTGGCCGGGGACTTGTACTCTCGCCCATTTTGGTTACATGTCATCCGTGGCTCTTCTGGGCGAGGAAGCAGCGGAACTATGTAAGTTTGCTGGGAAATTGCTCTGGCCAGGAAGCGTGCCCTGGGAAATGGACTTTAGGCCGGCAGGAGGAGTCAGAAGATCGGATGGGACTTGGACCCTCGAGCGATTTCATAGTTCAGTCGCCGGGAAAAGACACTTAGCCCAGAAGTCTAGGTTGGCCTTTTCCCGGATTTTGAAGATTGGATGGGATTGGACCCTTGCACGACTTCAAAGTTCGGTTGCCAGGAAAAGACACTTGGCCCAGAAGTCTAGGTTGGTCATTTCCCGGACTTGTCGGCAGTCGCGTCTCGGCGGAATGCCGAGTGAGTAAGGAGCATTGAATACGGACAGGCCACGTGCCAATAGTCGCGCGCGTGGCATTCAATGAGTTGCTAAGGTGGCATTGGGGAATGCGAAGGGGTGCCGGGAAGACGAAACGTCAATCGTATTTAATGAAGTGCGATGCTTCGGGATATGTGAAGCGTCGCGATTGAAGGTATAAAAGGTGGAGGGGTTTCATTTCTGTCTTCACCTAACCTTCAAAGCTTTTGCGAGAGATCAGAGTATTCATAGAATTCATACTTCCCGGTTGGTGTTCTCGGCGAATACGGAAAAAAGGAGTCTGTTCCCGGCTCAGAATTTCAAGTAGTCAAGGTAAAAATCGAATCTTTTTGGATCAAACATGTGTTTTTGCTTGAATTTTGTATGAACTGGGGATGAACAATGAAGAACACGACGAATGTGTTTGAATTTTTTCATTCCTGGGCTTTTTGATTGGTTGTGGATGGTGTCCGGGTAGGAATAATAATTACTGACTTAATCCGGGAAGTTGGGAAAGACCGGGAAAGAACCAGGAAAAGTAAGTTGGAGAATTTACTTTTTTCTTTTGTAACTGTAGATGTCAAGTGTGTCGAGTTTGTCCGGTGTTGATGCCCGAAAATGGGGTCAACGGTCAAGGGTCCTTGTCGAACGGATGATTGTATCAGGGAGCTGTGAGGCTAGCTCGGAATGGGATGTCAGGATCCGGACGGGGGTCCGGACGTGGAGTGTTGTGTCGGGTAGAATCTGGATGTGGCGTGTCGTGCCGAGCCCTGCCTTGATCCGGGGGAAGTGACCTGCACAAGGAAGGATGAGCACGGCTTGGGTACCGGTGTGGTACCGGCCTAAGACTCTCCGAAGATTAAGTCAGCTGGGAATGGGAGTGAAGTCTTGAAGGCAAGTAAAGGGTATGAGAGTAGGGTATTGATTACCTCTTACCTTTGGTAGGTGGAGGTGTATTTATAGTGGGAGGTAGTGCCCTCCAAGTCACTTGTGGTCAATGTGGGACAAGTCTCCCACATTGACCCTTCCTTTAGGCTTTGGGAGCCTTAAAGGCTAAGGCATGAGTGGCCTATTACTCGCCATACTTTGAGACGTTGCCCGGGCTTCAATACTTGTCGTATGGAGCGGGTTGGCGGCTCGTTGCGAAGGTGGCAACGAGGTGGTCCCAAAGCATGTGTTCGGATGGTCGGCCCGATCCTCATGTGGGGTCCACGAGCCTCGCGAAACGTGCCCTTGGATAGGGGTGCTTGCCTAGGTGGCGCTTCCTCAAGATGACATGTGGCCGATGCGGGTATGGTATGAACAGAAGTCCCCCAAGTCGTCGGTTAAGGATGCTTGCTTGGCCGGGGACTTGCATTGTCGCCCATATCGGTCATATGTCATCCGCGGTCCTCTCCGGTGGGCCGATGTGGGGTAGGAGTCCCCCGAGTCCCCGGGTAAGGAAGCAGAGTGGAGGAGGCGAAGTGTCCTTGTCAGGAAGAGGCTCGCGGTATGGGATGGTGTTGGGCATGTAGATGCCTGGGCCTGAACAGTGCCGGGGGTCCGGAAACAGTGCCGGGCATGAAGATGCCGGGGGTCCGGAAATAGTGCCCGGCATGAAGATGCCGGGGGTCCGGAAATAGTGCCGGGCATGAAGATGCCTGGTCCGGAAGGGTGTTGGGCATGTGAATGCCGGGTCCGGAAAGAATGCCGTGCATGTAGATGCAGGGTCCGGATCGGGTACTGGGCACGAAGGGGCTGGGCCGGGCATGAAGATGCGGGGCCTGGCTGATAAGTACCGAGTATGGCCGATAAGTGCCGGGCATGAAGGGGCTGAGCCGGGCGTGAAGATGCCGGGCCTGGCCGATAGATGCTGGGCACGGGAAACCAATGAGTTTGAACCCTCGAATGGTTTCCATGCCGGGTCGCCGGATAGGTGCCGGACATGAAGATGTCCTGACCGGGCATGAAGATGCCAGGGGAAAGCCAGTGAGGTAGAACCCTCGAATGGTTTTCATGCCGGGTCGCCGGATAGGTGCCGGACATGAAGATGTCCTGACCGGGCATGAAGATGCCAGGGGGAAGCCAGTGAGGTAGAACCCTCGAATGGTTTCCATGCCGGGTCGCCGGATAGGTGCCGGACATGAAGATGTCCTGGCCGGGCCAGGGGGAAGCCAGTGAGGTAGAACCCTCGAATGGTTTCCATGCCGGGTCGCCGGATAGGTGCCGGACATGAAGATGTCCTGGCCGGGCATGAAGATGCCAGGGGGAAGCCAGTGAGGTAGAACCCTCGAATGGTTTCCATGCCGGGTCGCCGGATAGGTGCCGGACATGAAGATGTCCTGGCCGGGCATGAAGATGCCAGGGGGAAGCCAGTGAGGTAGAACCCTCGAATGGTTTCCATGCCGGGTCGCCGGATAGGTGCCGGACATGAAGATGTCCTGACCGGGCATGAAGATGCCAGGGGGAAGCCAGTGAGGTAGAACCCTCGAATGGTTTCCATGCCGGGTCGCCGGATAGGTGCCGGACATGAAGATGTCCTGACCGGGCATGAAGATGCCAGGGGGAAGCCAGTGAGGTAGAACCCTCGAATGGTTTCCATGCCGGGTCACCGGATAGGTGCCGGACGTGAAGATGTCCTGGCCAGGCATGAAGATGCCAGGGGGAAGCCAGTGAGGTAGAACCCTCGAATGGTTTCCATGCCGGGTCGCCGGATAGGTGCCGGACATGAAGATGTCCTGACCGGGCATGAAGATGATGTGCCGGGCGTGGTGCCTTTGGGGTTCTGAATAATTGTGAATCGTTGTGTTCATTTGGGGTGCCACGTGGGAGTCGTGGGGTGGCTGACGTGTCAAAGAGGGGGGCAAAGGGTTGCCGGGAATGCCAAAGGTCGTGTGCATTTATTAGGGGAGGCGTTTCGGGAGAAACGAAGAGTCGCACATTTAATAAGGGTGACGCTTCGGGAGATGCGAAGCGTCGGGTGGAGGAGTATAAATAGAGGGGCGGGGCGCCATTCCTTCTTTACAAAGTTTTTCGGCATCCAGAGAGCAGAGGTTTCCATACATATCCGGCGCACGTGCATTCATTTCCGGTGGTTTCCATACATTTCCGGCCCTTAGAAGCAATATTCGGACGTTCAGAACTCAGATTCCAGGACAGCGAAGGTAAAATTCTTTAAATTTCCGGTCGGATGCTTGCTTTTGATGAATGTCCGGTAGGTCCGGGTATGAACAGTCGATGAATGTCAAGGCGACTGTCCATATCCGGACATCGTGTGATTAGCTTTCTTGTTTGAGTCCGGGTCGGGGGGTGGGTGTGGGTGCTACTGTCCAGGCCCGGACTTGTTCTGTGGCCGGATACTGAAAGTTTGGAAAATTTTATTTTCGCCTTGCCATGTAGATGTCTCAAAGTCCCCAGAGTAAGTCCCACAGTGATGAGCACGACGACGTGCATGGTTATGCTTCCGGCTCAGAGGGAATGGGCCCAGTATCCGGAGGGTGCAGTCCGGACGAGGCGATGGCGGTGACAGTCATAGGGTCTCCAGTCCGGCAGAGACCAGGTCCGGGCAAAAATTTTGAAGCAATCATGCGCGCCCGGAGGAGCGAAGAGAGTGGGCCGGCGGAGCCGGAAGAGGATGAGGAGGAAGAGCAGCCGGACGATGATGAGGAGGAAGACGGGCCGGAGGAAGAGGAGACGGCTGACGTTCCAGAAGGGGTGCCTCTCCTGCCGGCTGTTGAAAAGAAGAAGAAGAGGAAAGGGAAGGGGGTTCCCTTGAGATCCATGGATACGCCAACCGGGTTCGTCATCGACCGGGCGTTTCCAAAAAACGAGCTGACTCCGGATAGCCTCGCGGAGATGAGGGAGGAATGTCAGGTTCCTGACTACGTCCGGATGTGGACTCCTAAGTACGATCAGACCGGAAGGGTCCACTTCTCCGATCCAGAGGGCGACGCCACCCTGATGTGGGCGGATGCGTTCAAGTATGGCGTCCGGCTGCCTCTACATCCCTGGCTGCAGGAGTTCTTGTTCCGGTCCAACCTTGCTCCAGGACAGTTGGGAGTCCACTGCTGGGCGCGGCTTATTGCAACCTACATATTGTTCCGTGAGAGGGGGTTTCCGGAACCAACTTTTAACCAGACCCGGAATATATGGCACTTCACCCTGAGCGGTTTCTACGCCGGGGTTGGTACTTCCGGACCTGTGACAGTAGGGGCCGGAAGAGGATCGGCGGAAGGACTCTCAGCAGCCGTCGGGTAGGTGAATTCCGATATGAAGTCGGCGATGGCTTGCGCCTTCTCGGCTGCCTGGGGCTTGAAAGTTATGTCGAACTCACTTAGTTCCACTGCCCACCGAACTAGTCGACCGGAGGTCTCGGGCTTTTGCAGTACTTGGCGAAGTGGGTGGTTGGTGAGGACCAGGATGGAATGAGCTTGAAAGTAGGGGCGAAGCTTCCGGGCAGAGCATATAAGGGCCAGGGCGAGCTTCTCGATGTCCGGATACCGAGTCTCGGGATCAGTCATTGATTTACTGGTGTAATATACCGGATGCTCTACCTTGTCCACCTCCCTGATGAGTACGGAAGAGACCGCCATCCCGGAGACGGAAAGATACAGTGCCAGGACGTCCCCCTTCTCGGGCTTGGCAAGTATCGGGGCCTTGCTCATGTACTCTTTCAATTGGTCGAAGGCTTGGTCGCACTCCGGAGTCCAATCGACGAGCTTTTGTCCTGCCTTAAGGATTTTGAAGAAGGGCGCACACCGGTCAGTGGCCTTGGAGATGAAGCGGGAGAGGGCTGCTACCAGGCCATTGAGGCTCATCACGTCTTTCTGCGTTCTCGGGGTCTCCATATCGATCAGCGCCTTGATCTTCTCCGGGTTGGCCTCGATGCCGCGCTGGCTGATCATGAAGCCTAAGAATTTGCCCGATCCCACGCCGAAGGCGCATTTGGCCGGATTGGGTCTCATGTTGTAGTGCTTGAGCTTGTCGAACATGGCAGAGAGGTCCTCGACATGCTCCCCGGAGGTTTTGCTCTTGACTAGCATGTCGTCAACGTAAACTTCCATGCTCTTCCCAATGAGATCGGCGAAGACGGAGTTCACGAGTCGTTGGTAGGTTGCCCCGGCGTTTTTGAGCCCGAAAGGCATGACCTTGTAGCAATAAAGTCCCCTGTCGGTGACGAAGGCGGTGTGCTCCTGGTCGTCCGGATGCATGAAGATTTGATTATACCCGGAATAGGCATCCATGAAGCTCAAGAGCTCGTGCCCGGCGGTGGCATCGATGAGTTGATCAATGTGTGGGAGCGGGAAGCTATCCTTCGGGCAGGCCTTGTTGAGATTGGTGTAGTCGACACACATCCGCCACTTCACTTGCGATTTTGGCACGACGACGGGGTTGGCCACCCAAGTCGGGTACTTCACTTCTCGGATGAACCCGATGGAGGATAGTTTGCCGACCTCGGTCTGGATCGCCTCGTATCGCTCTCCATCAAACTTCCTGCGCTTTTGGCACACCGGTCGTGCTTTCGGGTCGATGCTCAATTTGTGGGAGATGACATCAGTGGAGATTCCCGGCATGTCGCTGTACGACCAGGCAAAGACCTCGGCATTTTCCCGGAGGAATTTGATGAGTGAGTTCCGGATGATGGGAGGAAGCTCCGCGCCAATCTTCACCTGTCGGTCAGGGAAATCCTTTGAAATGGAGACCATCTCCAAGCTCCCGGTGGGTTTGGCTTGAGAGGTCGTGGCCTCGTCTCTCGGGTCGTCGGGTCGGTGATCCGGAGAGGGTACCTCAGTCAGGGCTGGGGTTGTCACCGAGCAAGACTCCTTGGGAGTCGGGGTGACGCTCTTGGATCCGCGCTTCACCGCCACGGAATAGCATCCCCGCGCCGCTCGTTGGTTTCCTCGGACGGAGCCGATGCCATGAGGCGTAGGGAATTTAACGAGCAGGAGATGAGTGGAGGGGATGGCTTTCATCTGGTTGAGGGCGGGTCACCCGAGGATGACGTTGTAAGCGGTAGGGCAATCCACCACCATGAAGGTTGCTACGACACGGGTCCGTAGCGGAGCCTCACCGAGAGTGATGGGTAGGTAGACGCTTCCGATGGGCTGGATGCAGTCCCCGGAGAAGCTCACGAGGGGAGTCAGTGTCCAGTCCAGATGGTGATCCGCGACGTTGAGGGTCCGGAAGGCCTCAATGAAAATGATGTTGACAGAGCTGCCCGTGTCGATCATCGTTCGCCCGACATCGGCCCTGATGACGATCGGATCGTCATGGGGATACATGATTCCCTTCTCCTCATCGTCGTAGAAGGTGATGGAACCCCAACCGGTCTTGGGGGCCTTCTCGGCCCGATAGTTGAGGGCCACGACTTCCCGTCCGGGATAACTGGCCCGGGCGTACTCTTTCCTTGTTCGGTTGGAGTCCCCGGCTAGTGTCGGGCCGCCGCTGATGGTATTAATTTGGCGCAGCTGCTGCCTGGGAGGGGTATATCCCTGGAGGAATTCGTCGATCTTCCCCTCTCGGGCGAGGGCCTCGATGTGGTCTTTCAGGACACTGCACTCTTCCGTGCCATGGGAATTGATCTGATGATATCGGCAGAAGATGCCGGTGTCGGTGGCAGTCTTGGCGTTGGGCCGGTAGATCGTTGGTGCCGGGATGAGGTTTCCTACGGCCTCGAGAGTTGCCTCATACGTGGTATTGAGCGGGGTAAATCGATCGAACCGAGGGGCGTAGTCCTTCTTCGTGTTCCGGTCCCGCGCATCTTGTCGGTGCGGCTGGGGGGCCGGAGGTAGACGATTGGGTGCCTGATAGGCCTGATACACTTGTTGCCCATCGCCTCGGCTTCGCTTGTCGCGATTACCGAAGACGGGATGGCCTCCCTCCTTCCTCTTGTTCGAGGTGTAGGGGGCATTCGCCGTTGGGGCCTGCTGGTAGGACGTTTGGGGCTTGGCGGGAGCCGGGTTGTAGTGGGCTCCGGAGCAGGGGTTGCAGTTGATCGGGCGTTCCCTGCCGGGGCATGCCGAAGGTTGAGCTCGCTGAGGTGCTCTGCCCGGGCATGGAGGTTAGCCTTCTTCATCATCTCGGAGTAGGTCAGGTCCGTCTCCAAGTTGATTTGGTATAGGAATTGGCTCGATCGGAGCCCGGCCTTGAAGGCATTCACAGCCGTGCTGTCATCGGTTCTCGGGCACTTGGCATACTCGTGGCTGAACCGGGCGATGTACTTCCTCAAAGGCTCGTTTGGTCCCTGAGAGATGGCGTAGAGGTCCTCGCACGAGTAGAAGGTCGTGCTCTGACTTTGGTGTTGCTCGATGAAGGCAATTTCCATGTCGGTCATGCTATCGATACTATCCGCCGGGAGGCGGAAGAACCAATTGAGAGCCGCCCCGGAGAGTGTGCTCGTGAAGTAAAGGCACTGGGCCTGCTCCGAGATCTTCTTCGAGAACATATTGGACTTGAAGCTATTCATGTGCGCGTTAGGGCACTCTCCTGGACCCCCGCTGTATTGCGCGATGCGCAGCGACCGGGAGTCGAACTCTTGAAGTTCCTGGGTGGAACCTAGGACCTGCTCGGTGAAGGGCCCTTCCCTTGTCGGGGTAACTCTTGGTCGAGTGGCCCTGTCTGACGCTCCTTCGCCCGGTCATTGACGAGCTCCATGACTTGATCCACAAGTTGTTGAATCATGCTCTGATCGCTTGCCGCTGGCTGGGTACGAGCTGCGGTGACCGGTCCGGGCCTAGTCCGAGTAGTACCGATCCTTCGCCTGGGCAACGTCGCAGCTCCCGGGGACGGGTGCTGCTGCCGGGACGGGTCGCGCCCGATGGCTGGACTCCGCCGTTTGCTCGGCGGGATGCGCGGTGGTGGCAGCTTGCCGGACAGGGGTTGTTTCCGGAGGAGGGCCCATGCCGGCGGGGTTAATGTTTCGGGTTACCACCTCAATCGCACGCCCTTGTCGGTTGTCGTTGAGGAGGTCCCGCATGTCACTGTAGGCCGTGGCCACTCCCTTCCCTCGGCCGATGATCACCCGAGGGTTGGCTGGGCGAGAAGGGCCCGAATGGCCTGACTGACTTGTCGCGACGGCCGTAGGGATCCGGGAAGTTGCCGGCTGCTTGCCCTTGGCAGGCGGTGGAGGTACTTTGACAGGGATGGGCTCATCCAGAGTGCGGAGCTGGGACGAGGAGTCCTCGACCTGGTCTCGGGCATGCTGCTCCTGGAGATGTCGCATGTTTACCCGGGCAGTGATCAAGTCCCGCGTCGCCTCATTGTATCGGGCGCTCAAGACTTCGTCCCGGGCCTGGAGTCGGCGGTGCTCGATCTCGACGGCCTGAAGCCGGCGATTCTCGGCTTCCAGGGCGTTGGCTCGCTCCTCCATCGCGTCTAGGCGCTTGGCGAGCTCCTCCTGGGCACCCTTCCGAGTTTTCTTTTGTTTGTTGGCCGGAGGAGGTTGTTCTTCCCCGGCTGTGCTGTTGTCCGCCTGAAGGTGTCGGGGGTTGGGCTCTAAGTCGTGATGAGGGGATGACATGGTTGTGCTTAGTCGCGGTAAAACACGAGGGAATTTGCTAGATTCCCACAGACGGCGCCAAACTGTTGATGCCCGAAAATGGGGTCAACGGTCAAGGGTCCTTGTCGAACGGATGATTGTATCAGGGAGCTGTGAGGCTAGCTCGGAATGGGATGTCAGGATCCGGACGGGGGTCCGGACGTGGAGTGTTGTGTCGGGTAGAATCTGGATGTGGCGTGTCGTGCCGAGCCCTGCGTTGATCCGGGGGAAGTGACCTGCACAAGGAAGGATGAGCACGGCTTGGGTACCGTGTGGTACCGGCCTAAGACTCTCCGAAGCTTAAGTCAGCTGGGAATGGGAGTGAAGTCTTGAAGGCAAGTAAAGGGTATGAGAGTAGGGTATTGATTACCTCTTACCTTTGGTAGGTGGAGGTGTATTTATAGTGGGAGGTAGTGCCCTCCAAGTCACTTGTGGTCAATGTGGGACAAGTCTCCCACATTGACCCTTCCTTAAGGCTTTGGGAGCCTTAAAGGCTAAGGCATGAGTGGCCTATTACTCGCCATACTTTGAGACGTTGCCCGGGCTTCGATACTTGTCGTATGGAGCGGGTTGGCGGCTCGTTGCGAAGGTGGCAACGAGGTGGTCCCAAAGCATGTGTTCGGATGGTCGGCCCGATCCTCATGTGGGGTCCACGAGCCTCGCGAAACGTGCCCTTGGATAGGGGTGCTTGCCTAGGTGGCGCTTTCTCAAGATGACATGTGGCCGATGCAGGTATGGTATGAACATCCGGGTCAGAAAGGAGTGGGAGCCAGAGCTCTAATGAAGCGCCGAATTATGCCCCATCGGCCGAACTGAACCCATCAAGTCCGGGTAGTGTTAGTATGGAGGTGGACGCTTGCACGGCCATGCTCAACTCTGGGGAGGGGACAAGTCGTAACCGGGAAGAGGAAGTCGATTATTTTGGCGAAGATTTTGATGAGTCTGATGAGGAACTAGAGGATGGGGTGCAGATCGGTGATGTACTCCTGACCGGTGTGGTGCTTACCGGGACAAGGCCTGGGGCCAGCGAGCTTTAGGAGAAGGTGTATGAGGAGCAGGCCGGGAGGCATGACTTGGGCAACCGAGGTGGTGAATTGACCGAGGTGACGTTGGCGTTGCCGGCCGTCGAAGGTGGGGAGCCGGACGTTGCGGAGGGGATCCCGCAGGCGTCTCTAGAGTCACCGACCGGATTTTGGGTGGATCGGGCATTCATCCATAATGAGTTCACGGATGTTGACCTTGCCCGGATGAGGGAGGTCTTTCAGATCCCGGATTATGTCTGGATGTGGATCCCGGTATACAATCCGGATGAAAATGTCCACTTCTCGGACCCGGCCGATGATGCGACGATTATCTAGGCGGAGGCGTTTGCCTATGGGCTGCGGTTGCCAATAGACCCATGGTTGCAAACGTTTATTTCCCCGGCAAACATTGCACCGGCCCAAGTCACGATCCATAGCTGGGCCCGGCTTCTGGCTACCTACGTCCTGTTCCTGGAACATGGACTTGGCGAGCCCAGTTACGAAGCCATCCGGCATATCTGGGGGTTCACCTCCACTAAGGTGTACAATGGGATGGTGGCGCTGAGTTGCCACTTGACCGTGCCGCCGAATGAGGAGACCATCAGAGAACTGGTGGCGGACAGAGTAGAGGCCGACAGCGCGAGACCGGCAGCACAGCAGAAGACGCCGGTGAAGCACCGAAAAGATGTCGTCCGGGACTTCCCGAAGTTCATTGTCGGGATCCCGGGAAAGGCACCCGGGAAAGGAGTCGAACTGGGAAATCCGAACTGGGCGGCAATGGGCGCCGACGGGTGGGTAGACTTAGGGTTTGCTTCTGTGTTTGCTTTTTTTTTGCATATGAGATATATATTGGCCGGGAACTGAGAGTTCATGTTTTTGTTGTTTCAGGGAAGAAGAAGGAGAGGATCGTTGCTTCCCGGCGAGAGGTTGAGGGGATTGATCGGCTGTGCAATCTCCCGCGCAGTGATAGGGACGCCAAAGTGCTTCTCAGCCCGGCAAAGCTGAAGAGTACGGTTTGATAATGGGTAAGCTTCTTTTCTCGGATTGCATTTATTTGTCCCGGAGGTGGTAGCGAGCACAGGTCCGGAGAGATGAGGGCCACAGCAGCCATGGGCGCCACGGGCAGCAGGCGGAGCGCCAGGAGGACCACCAGGCCGATGAGAGGCGGGGGTCAGGCGAATCCCGGCATTCCAACAGCCGGAGTGTGGGGAAGCAGTAGCTACAGCAGCAGATCTGCTGAAGATCCCCCAGAGGAAGGATGGGGGTGCGCCTCCCAGCAAGGCCCCGCCGGCCGGTGCGGAGAAGGCTGCCGCGGCCAGCAAGTCGAGAAGGTTCCCCACCGGTCGGACGGTGGATCAGCCGAGAAGCGGCCGGTAAAAGTCCCGGCTGAAGAACGGGCTGAAGAGAGGAGGGCCAGGAAGCGGCCCCGGAGGGAGGGCTCCCCGGAGAAGCCGGTAAGGGGGGCTTCTCCCCGATCTTGGGAGACATCCTGGCGGCGGACGATCCGTTCACTCTCGCTAGGAAACAGCTGTATGGGGAGATAGACCCCTTGTTCGGCAGCATCCCGGCTAGCGATCCGTGCCTCCGGGATGAAGATGTTGACGCTCTCTTCGAGTGCTTCTCGCCGCTGGAGGCCGAGGAGGTTCCGCTCTGCCGGAACAAGCAGGGTGAAGTAAATGTCATCATTTGCGGGCCGGACGTTGAGATCATCAACAACATGTTGTTCGGCTTCCGGTCGCCCAGCGATACTTTCACGGCTAGGTCCCGGACAGGCGATGTTCGGCCGAACATGGCCCTCCCCATGATTGCGTATGTTAGTTGCCAGGTATTTTAAATTGGAAAAATTTCCTTTTTGTTTGTTGTGTAATCGAACCGGGAACTAACACTTGGGCTTTTGCAGGGGCTGTGGGAGATGAACCGGGGCTACAAGATCACCAAGCGCATGTTTGTGTACGCCTTGGAGTCCCGGCTTCATTATGAGAAGCTGGCCAACAATGTTGGGGAGGCAGTCGAGCAGAAGGAGGCGCTGGAGAGGCAGCTGAGCGAGAGGCATGATGCGCTCCAAGGGGTGAAGACCCGGCAGGAGCAGGAGAAGGACAAGGAACGGCAGAGGCGGGAGGAGGCCCTGGCCGAGTTGGAGAAGGAGAAGGCTGGTAGGGAACGGGCGAAGGCAAGTGGGGCCAAGACGGCCGAAGAAGCGGCGGCCTTGCAGGCTGAGATGGCCGGGCTGCAGGCCTAACTCGCCGAGCTCCGGGCCGGCGGGTCTTCTTCCCGGGATCCACCCATTCTGGCCCTGGGAGGCATACGTGTTGTTGATGTCTAAAAATGGATCAGGTCAACGGTCAATGTGAAGGGGTGATTTGAGTGGTTCTTTCGGTGTGGGGTAGCTAGGAGGCTAGCTCCAAGTGGATGAATCTGGTCTGCAATCGGGAAGGAGAGATTCGACCTCGGGTGGAGCTTGGCCGGCCGAGGAGGGATGTTCCCGGATGGTGATGTTCTCGGCCAACAGTGAACCTACAAGGAAAGAAGACACGAAAGTGCACCGGTGGGGTACCGCCCTAAGACCCTCCGATGCTTAAGTCAGCGTATGGGGGAAGTAAGTCTTAAAGGCAAATAGAGAGTGTTTGGTGAGTGTAATAAAGGTTACCTTTGACTTGTGAGTGTTTGGACCTTCTTGTAATATGTGGGCAATGTGGGGTGAGATCCCCACATTGCCCTTTCTTGGAGGCTTGTGGAAGCCTTTGTGGCCTCTTACTAGGGTGACATGTAGACGGTTTGGGTATGGTATGAACACGCGTGCCGGTAAGCTGGTACAAATATGTCCAGTACATGAGAAGGTGGAGCTGGACTATAGTTATGAGGCTCATTTCGATGGGCCTTATGACTTCGTCGAGGCTTCCACAGCCGAGCTGCGCGCCTTCCGCGACTTCATCGGGGTGGAGATGGTGGAGTTCGACAGCCCGGGTGAGGAGGAGAGCCGGGACGCCGGCGATGTTGAGATCTTACTGGAAACCGACACTCCGGTGGAGGTTCTCGACACTCCGGCGATGTTGAGATCTTACTGAAATCGGTCGCCGGGAAGGTGAACTTTCTTACAATGAATGTAACTGATAAAAGTAAAGCAACTCAGTGTAATATGCAAAAAGAAGGGGGGGCCCTAACTCCTAGTCGGAGTGGGTGATTTCATTCAAATTATTTCTAGTTAAATGATTACAAGCGATCTAGGGTTGCCGTAGGCAGATCCGGTTAATTACAAAAATCGGGAATAATCACTTGAAGAAATATTTGAGATGATCGACGTTCCATGGGTGGCTAAGTGTGAGGCCGTCGGAGTCCTGGAGCTCGTAAGTTCCTCGTTGGCAGATGCGGGTGATTCCATAAGGGCCTTCCCAGTTTGGGCCAAGGGTGCTTTGTCGGCTATCCTTGGTCGTTGGGTTGACCTTTCGGAGAACCCAATCTCCGATTTTGAATGTTCGGTTGCGAACCCGGGCGTCATAGTACCGAGAGATACGCTGCTTGAGAATAAGGTTCCGGGTCTGGGCTCGGTCTCTTTGTTCTTCGAGCAGATCGAGGTTGATGGCCAAGTTCTCCTCGTTCTGCCTGGGCTCGAAGTTTTCGATCCGGAAGGTGGGTTCCGTGATCACGATTAAGACCAGTGCCTTGCTGCCGAAGGCAAGCGAGAAAGGGGTTTCATTGGTAACAGTCCGGAAAGTGGTCCGGTAAGACCAGAGAACCTCGTGGAGGAGGTCGGGCCAACATCCCTTGGCCTTGTCGAGCCTGGTTTTCAGAGTCCTTTTGACGATCTTATTAATCACCTAGACATGGCCGTTGGATTGGGGATGCGCCAGGGAGGCAAAGCAGAGGTTGACTCCGAAAGGTTTTGCAAAAGGTCCTGAAGATTTTGCAATCGAACTAGGGGCCTTTGTCAGTGATGATGGAGTTCGGGATGCCAAAGCGGCAAACGATGTGCCTCCAGACGAAGCTTTTGATTATGGCCCCAATTATGGTGGCCAGTGCCTCGGCCTCCACCCATTTTGTGAAATAGTCCACGGCCACAACCGCAAACTTAACCTGACCCACTACAACAAAAGTAGTCATTTGCGACCAAACTTTTCGAACGACCTCGAATTATAGTCGCAAAAGGCACTATTTCTGACCCAAAAAAAATTTCTCATCACAAATAGGTATATTGATTTGCGACGAAAACAATGCCCAAAGAAAAGGGTTCTTGTCTCGTTGGAAATAGCCGAAAACAGTAAACGCCTATCAGAAAACTTTTCGTTGGTATATATTTCCCACAATAGTTTTATAGTGATTGGAAACAATACAAGGAGAATATAATAAGTAATAATAAAAAGTTAGTAAGTTAAAATCGAGCAAAGCCATCGGCATCGCAGTCTCCAAATCCCCGCTTCAAGTCTCTAATTCCACCAAAGCCATCGGCATTGCAGTCTCCAAATCTCACCATCTGTGGTCCTGATGCCCACCACCGTGGCCAGCTCCAAATCCCAGCACCGTATCACTATCGCGAGCGTCAAATCGAGCACCACTATCGTCTCCATATTCGATCACCAACCCCCAAATTGGTTGTTCTCCACGCAAATCGACATGCCAAGATTTACAATTAGAGTCGCTGACTTGGTACCGTTTGCAAGTAGTTTTTATTATGTAGGATTTGAGATTGTTAATTTATTATGCATGATTTGAGATTTCTGTTAGATTAGGATTGTAGGTTTTGAGATTTTTAATTTCTTATTCAATTGTTAGATTTCGAGTCAGTTTTGAGATTTCTTATTTCTAACTCCATTGTTAGATTTCGATTTTTAGGATGGGATCTTTAGACTAAGCTTACGCAAACAAAATAAGGATTTGATATAAGTTCTGGGCTATTGCTAGCTTAATTATAATTTTGGTGAAGTTTCGTTTTTGCTAGCTATTGCACTGATTAGTTTGTCATGATGTCTTATTAGATTGTTATTTTTTCAACGCTGGATTGCTATTAGTTTGAACCTGTATTGGCTTGCAAGTATGTTTCTTGCTGTTCTTTTCTTTTATATTGGTGCACTGTTTCTTCTTATATTTTATGGTGTTCTTTTGATTTTGCTAGGGTGTTGAGAAATAAACTCTCAAATATCCAACTATGCAGGTTGGCAATGAGGGGGGTATTTTAAATTATTTCTCTCTTAATTAACAAACAGCACAAACAAGGATCACACAGATGACCAGTCACAGTGTGATGAACTTTAACAGATTAAGTACTTGACAGATATTACTTGTGGATGGTTGTGATTAGATCAACAACACTCAGATTCAATGTCAACTTAGGTCCTCAACGAAATCAGTGAGTTTGATATTCGTGAGCTATCCACAACTACAACTATATCAAACCACCGTTTCTAATGCAGCAATTAAGATGACCAGTCAGGCAGAATTATCCAGTTTGCATGTTAAGTGAATTTGTGCAAAATTAAATCCAATTTTAAGTTAAGTTGAATGTTTAACAATACACAAAGATGGACACAGAGTTTTGGTACCCGGAAAAATCCACAAAGGGATAAAAAACCGGGAGTCTATCAGAAGACCGGCCTTCCACTATGAAATGGCAAAAGATGCCCAGTACAAGGTTCAGACCAAGCTCAATATCTAGTTACCTAACTTAGATGCAGCAGTCCCTCATGCGGCTTCTTCTCAAACACTTCACTTCCAGCGGATCCTCGCTTGGTCAACATGCTACAAGGACATACACAAGTATTCTTCTAACGTGGCACCGAAAATGTATGCTGTGATGATTTATGACCAGTCACAGATTTATTTCCAGAAAGTAGTAAACTTGCAGGAAATAAAACGGTGGCTGTGTTTGATGCTTGCAGCTACAAACTGGGTAGCAAACCTACTAAGGTCAATGACCTCTAATACTCAACAAAGTCTACAAACATGTATGAACATGGGAGACAAGTGTTGCACACTCCTAACTCGACTCAAAGTATGGAAACTTTAAAACAAGTCGAACTAGGAAAGATGAACCTTCTTTCAAAGTTAGCTTAATGTGATTTCTATGGAAAACAACTTTGAAAACAAGATTCAAATACTAGCTATCCCCACTTTCTTATAAAGCTTCTATATAAGTGAACTAGGCACTCAAGAATGCAAGCAAGAACCGGAGAGGAAAAATGCAGCTAGTCAAAGAGAGTTTTTCAAAAAAATGATGAAATGTTTAGCTTGAAAACCCTAGCCGATATTGAGGATGAAGTTGTGTTTATATAGACACAAAGGGATAAGAGATAAATGGCCAAGATTAAACCTTAAACTCTCTTTTAAAAACAAGCTTGGCAGATCCGAGTGAGTGGGGCGCAGTTGACTGACCAGCGGATAAAAGCATGGGCTGTTTAATCAATCTGTCAGAAAAGTAGTCAACCTTCACGTGCATGAAATAGATGACCAGTCACGAAAAATTCTAAATTCCTTATTCTTGTGAAAACAAGTCCAAAGCTTTTAAAGAGTTTAAAACCTTTTGACTAAATAAAGAAAGGACAAGATTTTTGACACAGAAAGACTATGCAAACGAATGTGTTATATGAATGCATCTTCAATCTTCAACCTTCCAAGCTTCTTCAATATCCTAAAAATCTAGAAATATAAACTTAGTGACTAATTGAGCTTGTTACATTCTTTACAATGATTTTGTGACAAGGATAGCCAATCATAAAATAACCTACAAACTAGCTGTGGAGGTTAATACCCTATCTCTTTTGCAGGTAATTATAGTGCTAACCACTTTTGTAACTTCTCATGTTGTGATCTTGATTCTATTTAATCTATTTGGTTACTGGGTCATCATTGTTTATTTGCTTCCTTCTTGTATCTTATTTTAAGCAGCATGGTATATATCTCTACCTCTTTATCACATTACAGTCCTACAGACATATCCATCAATTTCTCCTATAGATCCTCTGTGGAAGTGCATATTACTGTTTTTTAGAAATTAGAGCAGCATGTCAAGTTAATCTAGTTCCTTCCAATAAGAGCCCCAATTCAAACTACTTTAATTACAATGTAATCGGGACATGTCAAAGCAGAACACATTATGATTGCCTTCTAACTTACGACTTTCTAATGGCCATTGCAGCGTGGGAAGCAATGTGTGCAGCAGATGTGAAGTGGTGATGATGGAATGGCATAGTGCATTATATGATTAGGACTACTCATTTTATCTATATTGTCAGGTAATGGACATAAACCTTATTTCTTGTGTCATGTTTATTGTGTTGTATGGTTCTCAATGTCCAATGAGTAGTATTCATATTGTACAGGGAAGATGTTCTTAGTAGCTGGCAAGAAGCAATACATGTAGGAATTGATCTTTAGCATTAAGACAAGTTGCTGTAAATGTGGGACTCTAACAAGCCTAACGATGTAAACAGCATATTTATGGTAGGTTTCTTCATTATTTGACTGACAAGTTTGATCAACTTAGTATAAGTTTTTTTCCAAAGGCACATACATTTGAAGTAAGTTAAACAATGCACTTTCCAGCTTGGAGTTATATTCAAGATGAGCTATGTAACACCATGTATACAGATGTGAATGATGTTCATACCATACCCAAACTGTCCACATGTCACTCGGATGAAGCACCACATAGGCCACTTGCATGGAGACCAATCCGACCGTCCACTTGGCAAGCATCCAACGGACAAGGGAGGCTTGGAGCATCCTCACCTCTATATAAGGAGACCACTCTCCTCATTAAAAGGGACTTTCGGGGCTGACATCATCTCACCCTCTCCTCACTTCAGAGAACTCTCTCTCACCTATCCACGTATACACCCTTGCCGCCTAAACACTACACCCCCATCCGCATTACGCTGACTTAAGCATCGGAGGGTCTTAGGCCGGCACCCCACCGGTGCCTTCGATACTTACCCTTCATGTGCAGGTATCCTGAGGGTGGCGCCCAGACTTGGCTGAACACACTCTTCCCAGTCCACAGCCGGACATCCACACTTGGAGCTAGCCTCCTAGCTCCCCGACACCGCAAGATCGACCCGATTCTACCCCGTTCACATTGACCGTTGACCTGATCCATTTTCAGACATCAACAGTTTGACACCGTCTATGGGAATCGACCGAATTCCCACGTGTTTTACTACTGAGTGAGACCATCTCCTCCATCATCCTGCCCCTCGGCGACATCTCTTGTGTTCCCTCCGCAATCATCTCAGGGACTTCCGCAGCGCATCCGCAGCCAACCTCCGCTGCATCGCGTCTTCCAGCGTCCGCCGCATCTCGCGCTCCTGCGTCCGCTGCATCGCGCCCTCCTGCGTCCGCTGCATCGCGCTCCTACGTCCGCTGCATCGCGCCTTCCAACGTCCGCTGCATCCCACGCTCCTGCGTCCGCTGCATCGCGTGCTCCTGCGTCTGCTGCATCGCGCTCCTGCGTCTGCTGCATCGCGCTCCTGCGTCCGCCGCGTCGAGCGCTCCTGCGTTCGCTGCATCGCGCGCTCGTGCGTCCACTTCATCGCGCCCTCCTGCGTCCGTTGCATCGCACTCCTGGGTCTGCTGCATCGCGCGCTCCTGCGTCCGCGGCATCGCGCTCCTGCGTTCGCTGCATTGCGCGCTCCCGCGTCCCCCGCAGCCGGGAACCACGCTCCTGCGTCCGCTGCAGCCGGGAACCGCATCCCGCGTCCCCTGCAGCCGGGAGCCGCAACTTGCATACCTTCCAGCCGAGCGCCGCAACCTGCATCGCTACAGCCAGGAACCGCTCCTACAGCACATCGCGAGCCACCCGCGTTGCTCCACAGCACTTCGCGCTGCATTCCAAGTGCGGGTTTCCAGCGACCGAACTTGGAAACCAATCGAGGGTCCAAATTACGGATGCTGCATCCGAGCATCACTACATCCGGGAACTCTGCATTCCGGACGCAGCAACTCTCCCCAGCGCTCCGCAGCCCTCCGCAGCGCCCTGCCGGGTGCCCTGACAGCCGCGCACTCGCATCCCGGGAACTACATCCAAGCATCCTCTACATCCCGGACGCAGTACTCGGACGGTGCATCCCTTGCAGCCGGACGCATTAACCCCACAGCCCTCCGTGTCACTCCGCAGCGCTCCGCGGCACTCCCCAGGCGGTTGCAACGCATCTCCTCGGCTAGTGCGACCCCTCGCAATATCTCACTCCTCGGGCGCCGGGAATGCACACTTGGTGCATGCTGCATCGTTGCAGCACTCGCGCGCTGCGTCCTGGTGACTGCCGCAGCCGGACGTAACTCATCGCACGCCACCCGGGTCGCTCCGCAGCACTTCGTGCACTCCCAAGTGCTGGTTCCCGGCGACCGAACTTGGGAATCACTCGAAGGCACCCTGCAGCCAGCCTCTGCATCCCGGACGCTGCGTCGCCCTGCAGCCGGACTGCACATCGCTCCGCGTCACCCCGCAGCACTCCGCAGGCGGTCGCAGCGTATCTTCTCGGCTAGTGCGACCCCTCGCACGATTTCATCGCTCGGGTGCCGGAAAAGCACACTTGGTCCACACTGCAGCACTCGCGCGCTGCCTCCCGGGGACTGCCGCAGCTGGACGCAGCGCATCGCGCGCCACCCCTGTCGTTCCGCAGCTCTCCGCGCTGCATCTCAAGTTGCGGACTTCAACGATCAATCGAGGGTCCAAATTGCGGACGCTGCATCCGAGCACTGCATCCCGGACACAGTAACTCCCACAGCGACCCGCAACACCCCGCGTCACACTGCAGCCGGGGACTGCATCACTGCATCCATGAACCTCGCAGCTGAGCACTGCATCCCGGACACAGTAACTCCCGCAGCGACTGGCAGCACCCCGCATCACACTGCAGCCGGGAACTGCAGCACTGCATCCGTGAACCTCGCAACCGAGCGCTGCATCCCGGACGCAGTAACTCCCGCAGCGACCCTCGCAGCGCTCCGCGTCACTCCGCATCCCCCGGCGACACTCCGCAGACAGTCGCTGCATCCGAGCATCACTGCAGCTGGACTCCGAAGCACCCGCATTCGCAGCAACTCGGGGACTGCATCCCGAATATGCACCACTTGCATGCGCAACCACTGCCGCGTCATACACCCGCTACTACCCTCAGCACCCGATCCACTGCTACCCTCGGCACCCGGATCCGCTACTACCCGCAGCACCCGATCAGCTGCTACCCGCAGCACCTCGATCTGCTGCCACCTGCGCACATCGCAACATTTAATGCAACTCTTGTGCATTGTCCCTCCCATTCTCCCCATGGAAGGATCCGAGCGATCAAGCTCCTTTTTCGGAGAATTGACCCTCATATTCTCCCATGCGAAGGGCCCGAGCTACCACGCTCCCCTTCCGGAGAACGACCCTCCCATTCTCAGCGATGAAGGATCCGAGCTATCACGCTCCCCTTCCGGAGAATCGTCCCTCCCATTCTCCCCATGTGAAGGACCCGAGCGATCAAGCTCCCCTTCCGGGGAATCGTCCCACCCATTCTCCCCATGTGAAGGACCCGAGCGAGCAAGCTTCCCTTCTGGAGAATCAGCCCTCCCATTCTCCCATGTAAAGGACCCAAGCAATCACGCTCCCCTTCCGGAAAACGACCCTCCGTTTCTCCGCGATGAAGGATCCGAGCTATCACGCTCCCCTTCTGGAGAATCGCCCCTGCAATTCTCCCATGTAAAGGGCCCGAGCTATCACGCTCCCCTTCCGGAGAACACGGCCCGCCGACTTGGAACACATCTTGGCCTGCCGACCCGGCACACACAGCCCCGTCGACATGGCACACATCTTGGCCTGCCAACCCGGCACATCATGGCCCGCCGACATGGCACACATCTTGGCCTGCCGACCCGACACACACGGCCCGCCGACATGGCACACATCTTGGCCTGCCGACCCGGCACACACGGCCCCCCGACATGGCACACATCACGGCCCGCCGACCCGGCTCCATGTCTCTTCCCGGCCTGTGCCACTTCCCGGCCCATGCCTCTTCCCCGGTAGATGGCACTTCCCGGCCAGTGTTTTCACAGTTTGTCCTGCTCCCTAACTGGGGACTTCAGGGCCTCTTACTACCCCACATCGGCTCCATAGCCCGATCAGAGTGACATGTGACCGATATGGGCAACTTTACAAGCCCCCGGCCAAGGAAGCATCCTTAACCAACGACTTGGGGAACTCCTGTTCATACCATACCCAAACCGTCCACATGTCACTCGGATGAAGCACCACATAGGGCACTTGCATGGAGACCAATCCGACCGTCCACCTGGCAAGCATCCAACGGACAAGGGAGGCTTGGAGCATCCTCACCTCTATATAAGGAGACCACTCTCCTCATTCAAAGGGACTTCCGGGCTTGACTTCATCTCACCCTCTCCTCACTTCAGAGAACTCTCTCTCACCTATCCAGGTATACACCCTCGCCACCTAAACACTACACCCCCATCCGCATTACGCTGACTTAAGCATCGGAGGGTCTTAGGCCGGCACCCCACCGATGCCTTCGATACTTACCCTTCATGTGCAGGTATCCTGAGGGTGGCGCCCAGACATGGCCGAACACACTCTTCCCGGTCCACAGCCAGACATCCACACTTGGAGCTAGCCTCCTAGCTCCCCGACACCGCAAGATTGACCCGATTCTACCCCCTTCACATTGACCGTTGACCTGATCCATTTTCAAACATCAACAAATGAATTAGTTTTTCAAGTGTCACACCAAAGAACAAAGTTGCTTTTTACTTTTGGATATATGACTTTGCCTATCTATATGGATGATAGTTCTCATTGTTGATCTTGCATTATGCGTTATGATTCCTAATTTAATCTATTGAAAAATGTTATCAGTCTTGCTTTAACTTAGATCTTTCAGCTGTACAATTCATAACAGGTAGGTGAATAGAGTTTCTCACTATTTGAAGAAGAGGTAGAGATGATGGAGCTGGAGCTATAAAGAAAGAAGACATGAAGTCTGCCTTCAACCTACTAATTGGATGTCAAAAACACTATGTAATTTAGGATTGTAATTAGTAGATTGAGTGTTAGGTTGTGTATGTTATTTTTGACAATTTGGAATAATTCTATGATCATAGGACAATTATCTATTAATTACAAGATTATGATGCAAGATTTTTTAATCAATTTTTTTTTGGATATTATTTTGTTTTTTTCAACGGCATATGCCCTTGGAAATACTTTTGCCACGAACGAAAGCCCCTTGGAAATACTTTTTGCTACGAACGAAAGCCGTTGAAAAGGCATTCCAGTCGTTGAAAATAGATTACCAACGAAAATAACTATTCGTTGCAAATAGCACTTTTTCCAACGAGTCCGTTGGAAAAGAACCTTTTCCTACAGATGATTTTGCAACCAATCATCTCGTCAATTTTCCGTTGGAAAAAGTCTTTTGGAACGGGAAATCAGCAGTTCCCACAAGTTTTGGCCCTCGCAAAAGAAGTGTTTTTTTGTAGTGACCTTTTCCGGCGGGCTTTGGACCGATCAGGTCGAGTCCCCATTGGGCGAAAGGCCAAGGGTAACGATCGAGGTGAGTAGTTCGGCCGGCAAATGGGGGATGGTTGCGAAGCTCTGGCACTTCTCACACTTCTGGACGAAGGCATGGGCATCAGCGTTGAGTGTTGGCCAGTAGTATCCTTGTCGGATTATTTTGTGGGCCAATGCTCGGGCGCTGGAGTGATTGTCACAGATACCCTCGTGGACTTCTCGGATGACCTTGGTGCCCTCAGTCGGGGTTAAACACCGGAGGCAGGGTTCGGAGAAGCCCCTCCTGTAAAGCTTCCCTTGGATGACAGTGTACCTCGCCGCACGGTGTTGTAGGCACCGGGCTTCGAGGGGGTCAACCGGGAGCTTCCCTTCTGTCAGGAAAGTCCGGATTGGCTCCATCCAGCTGGTGTCTGGCTCGACCTGCATGACACCCAAGGATAATGAACTTGGGGATGCCAAAGTCTCGACCGGGATGCTCCTCTTGCTCGGCTCAGAGATTGCCGAGGCGAGGCGGGAGAGGGTGTCCGTATATCTATTCTCGGATCTGGGGATTTGGTTAATCTGGTGGCGCTTGAGCTTGCTCAAGTGGTACGTAACTTGAGCCGGGCAAGTGAACTCTGCTATGAAGTCGGCAATGGCTTGCCGTTTCTCGAATGTGCGAGGTTTGTAGGTGATATCAAACTCGCTTAACTCGATTGCCCACTTGACAAGGAGGCTGGATGTCTTGGGCTTTTGGAGCACTTGTCGAAACGGGTGGCTTGTGAGAACCGAGATGGCGAGTTCCTGGAAGTAGGGGCGCAGTTTCCGGGCGGAACATATAAGAGCAAGGGCGAGTTGTTCTATGGCCGGATACCGAATTTCCGGGCCATTCATGGACTTGCTAGTGTAGTACACCGGGTGCTCGACCTTGTCCACCTCCTTGATGAGGACAGACGATACGGCGGTTCCGGACACGGAGAGACACAAAGTCAGAACATCTCCATGTTCACGTTTGGCGAGGATTGGGGCTTTGCACATATATTACTTCAATTGGCCGAAGGCTTGGTCACACTCTGGGGTCCAATCGACGAGCTTTTGACCGGTCTTGAGGACTTTGAAGAAGGGCGCACGACGGTCGGTGGCCTTCGAGATGAAGCGGGAGAGAGCAGCAACCCGGCTATTGAGGCTCATCACACCCTTCTGAGTCTTGGGTGTTTCCATGTCAATTAGAGCCTTGATTTTCTAGGGGTTGGCCTCGATGCCTCGCTAGCTAATCATGAAACCCAAGAATTTCTCGAATCCTACGCTGAAGGCGCATTTGGCAGGGTTGAGCCACATGTTGTAGTGCTTAAACTTGTCGAACATGACCGATAAGTCGTCCACGTGCTCTCCGGACGTTTTGCTTTTGATCAGCATGGCGTCCACGCAAAATTCCATGCTTTTGCCGATTAGATTGGAAAAGATGGAGTTTACGAACCGTTGGTAGTTTGCGCCGGCGTTCTTGAGGCCAAAGGGCATGACCTTGTAGCAATAGAGTCCCCGATCGGTGAAGAAGGCGGTGTGTGCTTGGTTGGCCGGATGAATGAAAATTTGGTTGTAGCCGGAGTAGGCATCCATGAAGCTTAAGAGTTCATGCCCAGCTGTGGAATCGTTGAGTTGGTCGATATGGGGGAGCGGGAAGCTGTCTTGGGGCATGCCTGGTTCAAGTTTATGTACTAGCCTTTTTGTCTTCGTCTATTGTGGTTGAGACTCTTGTATGTGGAAGTGTTGTGTAGTTTTCGCCTTCGGGCTGCTGTTGTGTAAACTTGTTACTTCTGCTGTAGACGCTCTGGTACATTGAGTTTGTTGTAACTTTGTTTCCTTGTTATCGTTTTAGTTTGGTGTTTTGTCGTTTTCTTTGGGTTTAGGCTTCGTCACTCTTTGGGGGTGATGGCCGCACCTCCCAGGCCCCACTCTCTGGGGCGGGGTGTGTCAGTGCCTTCCCTAAAAGCAAAACATTTCAATAGACCCCACCTCTCGAGTCTATACCTTTTATTGTAACCTTTTAATAAACCCCACCTCTCGAGTCGATTAAAAGGCTCCCTTTAATAGACCCCACCTCTCGAGTCTATTAAAAGGATCCAGTCTTTAACTTTCATCACCACCTCCCTAGGTGTTTCCCCTTCAAAAACCTTTATTTCATTTAAACCTTCTCCTTCAAAACATTTTCCCTTTCGAAACCCTTTCTTTCTTTAAACCATTTTGTTCCAAACATTTGCAGATGATAACATGCCATTATGCAATATGCTTAACAACTCAATAAGTGACCAATCATAACATCAACATATACATGAGCATCAATTCTTTCATCACAAAAATGGGCAAATCAATGAAACCAATCATACGTACAAAACCTGAAGCAATCAACAACAACAAAACAAGCCAAACCATCCCGTTTGCCGTTTCAGTCAAACAAGCAATCACATAGTCACTTACATTGAGCCCCTTGTATTTCACCTTCTGTTCCAGCACCTAAAAGATTAAGGAGTAGACTCCAATCACACACCATAGCTATACATGAAAGAAAGGATCAAACAAACAATTAAAACACCTCTCGTTGCCGTTTCCATCTTAGTACTTAACCTACTTTTAACAACCGTCATTGACTCTAGGTTTTGTAGAAAAATATATTCTGAATACCCTTAGAACCAGAAAATGTAACTCTACTACTTTTGTTCAATACTCGAAGGAAAATAAGGAGTTTAAATAGACCTAAAACTCGTTACAAGCCAGTCCCTTTGTTTCTGCCCGGGTACATCCAATTATGTATTTCTCAGTCTCAAGTAGGGAATAAATGATGTCCGTTCCTTATAAAATTTCTAAACTATGTTCATGCACATGTTAACTAATTTCTATCAAAATTTCATAACGAAAGGACACCCCTAGGTTTGCTTTTCTGTTCTTACAATATAGTCCTTCTGAATCTGTCCTGGAAACATACGGTCCTTTTTCTCAGTTTCAATGGGGTATCAATCCATGTCCGTTTTCTATAAAATTTCTACAGTAGGTCTATGAACATGTTATCTAGTTCCTGTCAAAATTTCATATCAAAAGAACGCCTCTAGGTTTGGTTTTCTGTCTTTACCAGTTAAGCTGACGAATCTGTCCGTGAAGCAGAAAACAGACATGTTCACTAAGTTTCTTGTGAGAAACATGAGACAACGTCCTTACCTCCGAAACTCTTACAGAAGAAACTCCTCTTCTCGCTCCAAATGTGCAGGTATTTCTGAGGATCCCTCTTCGTCCAATAACGTTCTCTTTCTCTCCCAAAATCCTTGTATATTTAGGAGCTGTAAAGTGTGACTGTTTCAGCAGCTATACCCCATATAAATACTCCCATGTAAGCCCCTCTCACTCCTCCCAAACGTCCCCATACAGAACCCCCTTTTCCTTCAAAACATTTTCCCTTTCGAAACCCTTTCTTTCTTTAAACCATTTTGTTCCAAACATTTGCAGATGATAACATGCCATTATGCAATATGCTTAACAACTCAATAAGTGACCAATCATAACATCAACATATACATGAGCATCAATTCTTTCATCACAACAATGGGCCAATCAATGAAACCCTTAATTCCCTCATTTAAAGTATCACCACCATTCCTAAACTCTTCATCTTCCCAATCCGTCCACATTCACCTCAACTTAAAGTAATGATGTAATTCTCATTCATTACATTCATACCACTAACCCACTAGGTCCATATTCACTCACCCCTTCTTAAAGTGATTTAAAACTCCACTTGACCACCATAACAACGTTGACAACAAAATGGTGTCCACCTCTTTCTTTAATAGTAATGTAACCTATACTGATGGGACAGAACTCTAAACAAACCACAATCCAATCTGGGCTCTTTCTTTAGTCCAAACATATTAACTCACTTGTAGCATAACACTGTACGCCCAAATATTGTATATTAACTATTAGCGACTACTAAAATATTCTAGTGAACTTGGGGTATTACAGATTTGCTTATGGCATTGCCGTTTTGGTCATGTTGCTTTTTGTTATTTGCATAAATTACTACCCTCATATTGTATATTAACTATGCATGTTTGGATGCTTTTTGCCCAAATATTGTATATTAACTATGCATGTTTGGATGCTTTTAGCAAATATGTTTATTTTACCGTGGTTGTTTGAGAAAGTAGGTAAAAATAAACCAACTCTTAGTCAGAGGGGGTAATTTGCAAAAAGCCCAAGCTCCTAGTCGGAGGGGTGATTTCATTCAATTGGATTTAGCAAATGATTACAAACGATTGGAGGTTGCCGGAGGCAGAGCCCGGCAATTGCAAAAATCGGAGACAATCACTTGTAAAAATATTTGAGATGATCAGCATTCCACGGATGGCCGAGTGTGCGGCCTCCGGAGTCCCGGAGCTCGTAAGTCCCCCTGCTGCAGACTCGGGTGATCTCGTACGGGCCCTCCCAATTTGGCCCAAGGGTGCCGTGTCGGCTGTCCTTGGTCGCTGGGCTAACCTTTCGGAGGACCCAATCCCCGACTTTGAATGTTCGGTTCCGGACTCGAGCATCGTGGTACCGGGAGATGCGCTGCTTATATACTAAGTTCTGGGTATGTGCCCGGTCTCTTTGCTCTTCGAGCAGATCGAGGTTGATGGCCAAGTTTTCCTCGTTCTGCCCAGGCTCGAAGTGTTGGACCCGAAAAGTTGGTTCAGTGATCTCGATTGGGACTACTGCCTCGCTGCCAAAGGCGAGTGAGAAAGAGGTCTCATCAGTGGAAGTCCGGAAGGTGGTCCGGTAGGACCAGAGAACCTCATGAAGTAGGTCGGGCCAACATCCCATGGCCTTGTCTAGCTTTGTCTTGAGGGTGCGCTTCACGATCTTGTTGATCGCTTCGACCTAACCATTGGATTGGGGGTGCGCCGGGGATGCGAAACAGAGGTTGACCCCGAATTTTGAGCAAAAGGTCCGGAAAACATTGCAGTCGAACTAGGGGCCATTGTCGGTAATGATTGCATTTGGAATTCCGAAACGGCAGATGATATGCCTCCAGACGAAGCTCTTCATCTTGGCAGCAGTGATGGTTGCCAGGGCCTCGGCTTCAACCCATTTCGTGAAGTAGTCAACTGCCACGACTGCGAATTTGACTTGGCCCTTCCCGGAGGGCATGGGCCCTATCAGGTCGAGTCCCCATTGGGCGAAGGGCCAAGGGCTCACGATCGGGGAGAGTGGTTCGGCCGGGAGATGGGGAATGGTAGCACAGCGCTGGCACCTTTCGCATTTCTGAACGAAGGCATGGGCGTCGGCCCCGAGTGTTGGCCAATAGTATCCTTGTCGGATTATCTTGTGGGCCAACGCCCGGGCCCCGGAATGGTTGCCGCAGATGCCCTCGTGGACTTCCCGGATAACTCTAGCACCCTCAGTCGGGGTCAGGCATCGGAGGCATGGTTCCGAGAAGCCCCTCCGGTAAAGTCTTCCCTGTAGGACGGAGTACCTTGCTGGTTGTCTCTGTATGCGGCGGGCCTGGAGGGGGTCGTCCGGAAGCTTCCCTTCGATCAGGAAAGTTCTGATGGGCTCCATCCAGCTGTTGTCAGTTTCAACTTGTAGGACACCGAGCGAGATGGAGCTCGGGGATGTTAGTATTTCCACCGGGATTGTCCGCTTCGCAGGTTCCGAGATGGCTGATGCTAACCGAGAGAGTGCGTCGGCATGGCTGTTCTCAGACCTGGGGATTTGTTTGACTTCATACGACTTGAACTGGCTCAAGTGGTAGGTGACCTGGGCCAGGTAGGAGGCCATGGAGCTGTCCTTAGCAGCAAAGCTTTCGGTCACCTGGTTGACCACCAGTTGGGAGTCACTAAAGATGGATACCCTCTCTGCCCCGACCTCCTTGGCAAGTCTGAGGCCGGCGAGGAGAGCCTCGTACTCAGCAACATTGTTGGATGCCCTGAAGTTGAGGCGAAGGGAGTACTCGAAGAGGTCTTTGTCGGGCGAGATGAGTACGATTCCCGCTCCGCAGCCCTTGGCATTGGCAAATCCATCAACGTACAGTTTCCAACCCATTCCGTCGGGGTTCGAAGTAGGCGCGTAGGATGTTTGAGCCGGGAGAGGGCAGCTACCCGGCCGTTGAGGCTCATGACGGTCTTCTGCGTTCTGGGGGTCTCCATCTCGACGAGGGCTTTGATTTTCTCCGGGTTGGCCTCGATGCCTCGTTGGCTGATCATGAAGCCTAGGAACTTGCCGGATCCTACGCCAAAGGCACACTTGGCCGGATTGAGCCGCATGTTGTAATGCTTGAGCTTCCCGAACATGGCAGAGAGGTCCCCGACGTGTTCCCCGGAGGTTTTGCTCTTGACGAGCATGTCGTCCACGTAGACCTCCATGGACTTTCCGATGGGATCGGAAAAGACAGAGTTCACCAAGCGTTGGTATGTTGCCCCGGCATTCTTGAGGCCGAAGGGCATGACCTTGTAGCAATATAGCCCCCGGTCGGTGACGAAGGCGGTATGCTCCTGATCGTCCGGGTGCATGAAGATCTGGTTGTACCCGGAGTAGGCATCCATGAAGCTCAAAAGCTCGTGCCCGGCGGTGGCATCGATGAGCTGATCGATGTGAGGGAGCGGGAAGCTATCCTTGGGGCACGCCTTGTTTAGGTTGGTGTAGTCAACACACATTCTCCACTTACCCTGGGACTTCGGTACGACGACGGGGTTGGCAACCCAGGTCGGGTACCTAGCCTCCCGGATGAAGCCGATGGCGGATAACTTGTCGACTTCGGATTGGATCGCCTCGTACCGTTCTCCATCGAACTTCCGGTGCTTCTGGCAGACCGGCCGAGCCTTCGGGTCGATGCTCAGCCGGTGGGATATGACTTCAGTGGAGATCCCTGGCATGTCACTGTAGGACTAGGCGAAGACCTCGGCGTTGTCTCGGAGGAACTTGATGAGGGAACTCCGGATGACAGGAGGGAGTTCTGCTCCGATCTTCACCTGGCGGTCGGGAAAGTTTTCCGAGATGCATACCATCTCCAAGCTTCCTGCTGGCCTCGCTTGGGGGGTCACAGCCTCGTCCCGCAGGTCGTCAGGGCGGTTGTCTGCTGGAGGCACCTCAGTCAGGGCAGTCGTGGTTACAGAACAGGATTCTTTTAGAGCCGGGGCCGCACCCTTAGAGCGATGCTTGACTGCAACAGAGTAACATCCCCTAGCAGCCCGTTGGTCTCCGGGGATGGATCCAATGCCATGGGGAGTCGGGAACTTGACCAGCAGGAGGCGGGTGGAGGGTATGGCCTTCATTTCATTCAGGGCGGGTCGCCCGAGGATCACATTGTAAGCAGTGGGGCAGTCCACCACCATGAAAGTTACTACCACCCGCGTCCGTAGAGGGAATTCACCCAGGGTGATGGGGAGGTAGACACTTCCGATAGGTTGGATGCAGTCCCCGGAAAAGCTTACAAGGGGAGTCTGGGTCCGGTTCATATGGTGATATGCAACGTTGAGGGCCCGGAAGGCCTCCATGAAGATGATGTTGACGGAGCTGCCCGTGTCCACCATCTTGCGCCCGACGTCGTAGTGGGCGATCTCGGCTCGGATGACGATCGGATCATCGTGGGGGTATATGATCCCTTCCTCCTCGTCTTCATAGAAGGTTATGGACTTCCAGCCAATTTTCGGGGCCTTCTCCGCCCGGTAGTTGAGCGCCATCACCTCGCGTCCGGGGTTGTTGATACCATACCCGAACCGGTCACATGTCACTCGGGAGAAGGAGGCTACGCGGACAACTCCTCTCTTCCGGGAGCGCATCCCCCCGGATTCCCAGAAGCCCTTCCCGGAAGCCCTTTCCCGGAAGTCCCTTCCCGGAAGTCCTTCCCCGGAAGCCTACCTTCATGCCGACTCAGGCCCAGATCGCACCAACAAGGCCCCCAGAGGCCCACCAAAGCTCCTAGAAGCCCACCAGGGCAACCAATGCCTTGGTGACACATGCCTTCCACAAGCCTCCAAGAAGGGGGGCAATGTGGGGAATCTACCCTACATTGCCACTAATTACAGGGGCGCCATCGCCCTCTTCTATAAATACCCTTCACCCTCCAAAGGGTAAAGGGTCCCAAAAAACAAGGTTGTTGACGCATAAAAATGGTATGCGCAACTGTCAATGAGAAATGTGATCAGGCCCAAGGCTAAGGGGTCTTGGGACTTAGCTATCTGGATAGGCTTCGGACTAGGCTTCGGAAGAAGCCTTGGGAAATGCCTTGGGAGTGAGCCTTCGGAATCAGACTTGATGGTAAGCCTTGGGTAGGCTTCGGGAAGAGGCTTCGGCAGATGAGTGGCTTGGCCCAACCTGAAACAAAGAAAGGAAACAAAGGTCGAAGCACCGGTGTGGTACCGGCCTAAGGCGCTCCGATGCTTAAGTTAGCAGTGATAGAGGAAGGCTAAGTGTTTGGACAAATATTTGACTGGAGGCATAAGAGTTCTCAAGACTACAAGAAGTTACCGAGTTCTCTAAATTGCCAAAGTTACTGAAGTTACTGAAGTTACCTTTTCCTTTGGGGGAGAGTCTTCTTTTATAGAGGAGGGACTTGGTGATGAAGTCCCTCCTTCCCGATGTGGGACAAATGAGTAAGGCAATATTTGCCTTACTCATCACCAAGTTTACCGTAACTTTGAGGCGATGAACGGGACTCGCCGATTATTTGTATGAAGCGGGTCAGCATCCTTATGTAAAGGCTGTTGTGAGGTGACTCCGTAGAGCAACTATTCTTGGTCGCCTCGTGGTCCATGCGGTGACTACGGGCCTCGTCGGTCCTGAGGCATTTGGCATACTCGTGACTGAACCGGGCGACGTACTTCCACAGTTTTTCGTCCGCTCCCTGGACAATGGCATAGAGGTCCTCGCACGAATAGAAGGTCGAGCTCTGGCTTTGGTGTTGCTCGACGAATTCTGTCTCCATCTCGGCCATGCTGTCAATGCTATTGGCCGGGAGGCGAAAAAACCAGTTGAGGACAGCCCCCGTGAGGGTGCTGGGGAAGTAGAGGCACTGGGCCTGGTCCGAGATGTTCTTGTGGAACATGTTGGATTTGAAGCTGTTCATGTGAGCATTGGGGCATTCCCCCGGACCTCCCCCGTAGAGCGCGATCTGTAGTGAGCGAGAGTCAATCTCCTGAAGCTCGGGCGTGCAAGCCAGGACCCGGTTGGTGAAGGGTCCTTCCTGGGTAGGGGTAACCTTGGGTCGTACGGTCCTCTCCTGGCGCTCCTTCGCCCTGTCATTAACAAGCTCCACGACCTGGTCCAAGAGCTGCTGGATCATGCTCTGGTCGCTCACCGCCAGTTGTGTGACGGGTGCGACAGCCCGATGCTCTGGGTCCGACCCGGGGTCGGGCAGGTGCGGCTGCAACGGCGGGTCGTGCCCGGTGGCTAGATTCTGCCGTTTCTTCGGGATGGGCGATGACTGGTCCCCGCTGGATCGGGGGCGGTAGGGGAGGAGCCCCGAGACCGGGGGGATTGATGTCTCGGGTGACCACCTCGACTGCCCGTCTCTCCCGGTTGTCGTTGAGGAGGTCCCGGGGATATCGCTGTAGGCCTTAAGGATCCCGGCTTTCCGGCCGATGACGACCCGGGAGTTGGCCGGGCGAGAAGGGCCAGAGTTTCCGGACAGGATCGTCCTGGTGGCAGTCGGCACTCGGGAAGTCGCCGGTTGCTTGCCCTTGGCCGGCGGCGGAGGTTGAGTGGCCGGGATAGGTTCATCCGGGGTGCGAAGCTGGGAGCTGGAGACTTCGGTTTGTTCCCGGGCGCACTGTTCCCGGAGGTGGCCGATGTTGACATTGGCCTCCAGCAGCTTCTGGGTCATGTTTTGATAGTGCTCATTGAGGACAGCGCTCCGGGACTGGAGTCGGCGATTCTCGTCCTCCAGGGTCTGGAGTCGGTGGTTCTCAGCCTCCAGCGCCTTGGCCCGTTCCTCCATCTCGTCCAGGCGCTTGGCAAGTTCGTCTCAGCTGGCCCGCTTGCCCCTCTTGTGGTGGTTGGCCGGAGGGGGTTGCCCCTCCAGGGCCTTGCTGGTTCCAGAGATGTGTCTGGGACGGCTGACGGTGTCCTCCGGTTCGTCGTCGGGATGATGAGAGGACATGGTTGGTCTTTAGCAGCGGTAAAACACGGGGGAATTTGCTCGATTCCCACAGACGGCGCCAAACTGTTGATGCAAAAAATGGGATCAACGTCAAGGGTCCGGGTCGAACAGGAGTGTGTCAGGGAGCTAGGAGGCTATCTCCGGATGCTGGCTTCCGGGTGGGCCCGGAAGGTGCTGCCTGGAAGGTTGTTCCGGGGTCGGTGGTACCTGCACAGGAAGGAAAGTAAAGCTCGGGGCACCGGTGGGGTGCCGGCCTAAGACCCTCCGAAGCTTATGTCAGCTGAAGGAGAGAAGGAAGGAGAGTCTTGGAGGCAAGTAAATGTCTTATGGGAGAGAATGAACTTACTTTCACTTGTGGAAGTGAGGTATTTATAGTGAGGGGAAACCTAGGGTTCCAAGTGAGTGAGGTTGTCCCCTAGGTTACCCCTCCTGGGCCTCTTGGAGGCTTAGTCAGGCTTCTAGGAGAGTAGTTGGGCCCCTGGGGGCCTTTGTTTGGGGCCCAAGTGGCCTTTGTCAGGGCCTGGATGGGCTTCATGCTTGCTGCCTGGAGGAAGTAGCACGGTCTTGGAGGTGCTTTCCCAGGAGGATAGGCCTCCGGGAGGAGTGATCCGGGAGGGTAGGCTTCCGGGAAGTGTGGTCCCGGAAGGGGGGAGTGGTCCCAGTAGCTCCTTCTTTTGGATGACATGTGGCCGATCCGGGTATGGTATGAACAATGACGATCCACATCACGTAGAGGTTGATATGAATAATCTTTTCCGACATTGAAATGCATGACAGATAAGCATATTTTGGGATTAGGATCAGGATTGCTAGCCATCCTCCAAGCATATGCCAATGCCTAGCGATCGTCCGGTCCACCAATGAAGAGCATGGCGCAGTGGTGGCGGCTATGAACATTAATGTCATTCTTAGTATTGGATAAGTCAGTTAGCCCCCGATCCACAAAGATAGCTACTGAGCATGGTGAGTTTTTCAAAAGGTTCTTATTAACACCTCTGACATTAGGATTCCCACCGTCCATGATCCCGTTAATTGTGCATTTCTTGTGAAAAGGAACGATTATTAGGTCCATGCTTTTTCCCTCTGCAATGTTGCAAACGTCCTCGTGCATGGATGAATAAGAAGACACAACAGTTAGCGTCGTTGCAGACACAGTTCCTTCTTCACTTTCATTCTCGAAACTTTCAAAGGTGGAAACAATGTGGGTTGGCGACGTTGACGGATTTTGAGTATCAGATAGTCTACTTGCACTATTAGTAATACTAGTGGTACTAGTTGCCTTATTGCAAAAGTCGTGAACTATGAGCATGGCGGAAGCATGACCACTAAGCTCGACTAGGTGGACCGCAAAGACGCATATTGGGGATTGCTTGGTTGGATTGGAAGCCTCCAGGAGGTTGATGATGCTGGAAACATTGCTTGGCGAGTGGATGCAAGTAAGGATTCGAAACTGTGAGTTAGGTTTCATGCTTCTTATGCTTCTGCGCTTGTACTGCTGGGACAACCCATTTCTCTTGTACAATAGAGTCAAATCCAACTGCAGCTGTCATCAACAAAACTGCAGTCGACATTATCGCAAATGTGTGGCGGTCCAAAACCTGGGATATATATAATGTATGTACGTATGTACTGTAATCTCAAGATAATAAATGACGGTCATTTAAATTTGTAAATATAAAGAATACGGTGAATGTGATATAAATCCAAAATATTTTTAATTATTAGACTCATTGTCAGGTATATTTTTCTTACAGAATAAAACCCAAGCTTTAGTAGTTTTGCCACCTAAGATATAAATTAACCTACTTACTTCAAACTATTTACATAATTGCCATTTCTTTTTCCACAAAAATAAAATGACGTTACAAATTGATATCAATAACCTGGTATGATGATGGAGCAATCAAGTAGGTGAATTTCTCTTCATTAGTTACAAATCCAAATTATGACCAAACTTAATAATGTTTTTGAATTTGAATTAGGATTATCCACCAATACCATTTTAATGGTTTATATAGTAGAAGTTATGGTGGTTTTAATGTGTAAAAAAAAGTATTAGGTTACTTACAATAATTTCAAGTGAAAGTGTTCAGTTGTTTTCCAATTTCCGGTGGATACATTCAGGTGTTTTGAGATATTTTCTGTGTTTTCCAATTTCAGGTGAAAATGTTTAGATGTTTTCTAATTTCAAGTGGATACATTTAGGTATTTTGAGATATTTGGTGAAATTCCTTAAGTGAAGTCATTAGGTTGTTCTAGTCTTTTGGTTTAGTGTATTTCAATTAGTGAAATAATGAAGTTTTTCATAAGTTAATAATTCTAACAAATTCTATTAATAAATTTAATATAGGTGTTTTATGAAGGTAAAGATTATAAAATCACTATGTATAGAAAATATATGACTTTGAGGCTTAGTCATGAGGCCTATTCAACAAAAAAAAAATTTTGGTGAATTTCAATTGAAAAAAAAAAATATTTTAAGGGTGTTTATCACTTGCCTTTTAAGTCCCGGCCAGAAACGAGGATGACAAGTGTGAGGATGCCTTTGGTGTTCATAACTAGCCCGAGAGCCAAACTGTCGCGCATTGGCATTTTGTTACTGATAGCAGTGACGAAAGTCATGAGAAATTTGGACAGGAAAGCTACGACAATCGCTGCCAAGACAAACACGGCTTCTCTGAGTGTTTTGTTCGGTAGGATGAATTGCACGTGCAGTCTCATCCTGTTGAGAATGTGGTGTGAAAAGTCTCACATTGGCTAGTTAAGGGACCTTAGTAGTATTCATAAAGGATTGAGCTACTCCCCCCATTGCCAATTGGTTTTGGGGTGGAACCTCAATTTCCTTCATGGTATCAGAGCAAGGTTGCTCACGTGTTGGCGTAACGGCCACACGTGCTCACCATCCCCAGTGTGTGTTGTTCACGCGTTGGCTTGAGAGTCGCCACGCGTGAGGGGGCGTGTTGAGAATGTGGTGTGAAAAGTCCCACATTGGCTAGTTAAGGGACCTTAGTGGTATTCATAAAGGATTGAGCTACTCCCCCCATTGCCAATTGGTTTTGGGGTGGAACCTCAATTTCCTTCACATCCCTACACTCGTAAAGAAAATGGGCACCAAAAGGCTCGAGACAAAGTTGTGAACATTTTCCAAAATCGCTTTCTTAAGCTCTCCTCCCTGCTTGGGGGTAATGGCTCCCCACATGAACGCCCCGAGGATCGAGTGGGCCCCATACGCATCGCTGATATACCCGCAGGCCAGGGCCCCGGCCAAAAGGAAATTTATCTGGTGATCCTGATCCACATCGAGACTGTCTGTGTAGCGAACCATCCACGAGAGGGCCGGACGAAGAGCAAACACAAACAACATTATCAGCGCAAAGGTGGATAAGACTGTATAAAGGTTACTATCGCTGGACGAGGCCACCGTGATCACAAGAAGAACCCAAGAGACAAGTTCAGTGACAAGGCTCGCGGAGAGGGCGGTTCGTCCAACGTCCGAGTGGAGCAGCTTTGCGTTGGAAAGTAATCCGGGGAGCCCCCCAAAATGGGGGCTGGGAAGGGGGAGGGCCCAGAAAAGAGGACCGCCCCCCCTCTTCTCCCATAAACAAAAGAAATGTTGACGCATAAAAATGGTATGCGCAACTGTCAATGAGAAATGTGATCAGGCCCAAGGCTAAGGGGTCTTGGGACTTAGCTATCTGGATAGGCTTCGGACTAGGCTTCGGAAGAAGCCTTGGGAAATGCCTTGGGAGTGAGCCTTCAGAATCAGACTTGATGGTAAGCCTTGGGTAGGCTTCGGGAAGAGGCTTCGGCAGATGAGTGGCTTGGCCCAACCTGAAACAAAGAAAGGAAACAAAGGTCGAAGCACCGGTGTGGTACCGGCCTAAGGCGCTCCGATGCTTAAGTTAGCAGTGATAGAGGAAGGCTAAGTGTTTGGACAAATATTTGACTGGAGGCATAAGAGTTCTCAAGGCTACAAGAAGTTACCGAGTTCTCTAAATTGCCAAAGTTACTGAAGTTACTGAAGTTACCTTTTCCTTTGGGGGAGAGTCTTCTTTTATAGAGGAGGGACTTGGTGATGAAGTCCCTCCTTCCCGATGTGGGACAAATGAGTAAGGCAATATTTGCCTTACTCATCACCAAGTTTACCGTAACTTTGAGGCGATGAACGGGACTCGCCGATTATTTGTATGAAGCGGGTCAGCATCCTTATGTAAAGGCTGTTGTGAAGTGACTCCGTAGAGCAACTATTCTTGGTCGCCTCGTGGTCCATGCGGTGACTACGGGCCTCGTAATACGTGAAGGTGGAGCAATGAATAGTGCCTAGGTGGCACTCTCCCTTAGTTGCCAAGTGTACGGCTAGAAGTGTAGAGTGCCCATGTGGCACTCCCCTTGGCTGCCAAGTGTATGGTGGGATATGGTATGAACAGAAGTCCCCCAAGTTCTCGAGTAAGGAGCGCGTCCTTGGTCGGGGACTTGCAAAATAAAACATCCCAGCCGAATACACGCTCGGCAGCCAAGCGTTTGAGTTTGAGGGGTATGTGAGGTAGAAGTCCCCCAAGTCCCCGAATATGGAGAGCGAAAGCTTCTGGGAAGCTATAGGATTGGGAAAAGTTATGGGAGGCTTGGATATTCGGAGGCTCATGGGAGCCGTTAGGTTCCGAAGGCTCAAGGGAGCCGTAAATACCCAAGGCTTGAAGGGAGGATTGGATATTCGGAGGCTCATGGGAGCCGTTAGGTTCCGAAGGCTCAAGGGAGCCGTAAATAGCCAAGGCTAGGTGATTGCTCGGATATCCGGAGGCTCAGGGAGCCGTTAGGTTCCGGAGGCTCAAGGGAACCGTAAATATCCAAGGCTTAAAGGGAGGCTTGGATATCCGGAGGCTCATGGGAGCCGTTAGGTTCCGGAGGCTCGGGGAGCCGTAAATACCCAAGGCTTGAAGGGAGGATTGGATATTCGGAGGCTCATGGGAGCCATTAGGTTCCGAAGGCTCAAGGGAGCCGTAAATAGCCAAGGCTAGGTGATTGCTTGGATATCCGGAGGCTCATGGGAGTCGTTAGGTTCCGGAGGCTCGGGGAGCCGTAAATAGCCAAGGCTAGGTGATTGCTTGGATATCCGGAGGCTCATGGGAGTCGTTAGGTTCCGGAGGCTCGGGGAGCCGTAAATATCCAAGGCTTAGCGGCCAAGGCTTAGCGGAAGCCTACACTTTCAAGGGAAAGCAAAAATGGAAGCTCGATTGATCGAGAGGCTTGGGCCGGCCAAGGCTTAGCGGAAGCCTATGCTTTCAAGGGAAAGCAAAATGGAAGCTCGATTGATCGAGAGGCTTGGGCCGGCCAAGGCTTAGCGGAAGCCTTGCTTTCAAGGGAAAGCAAATCAGAAGCTCGATTGAGCGAGAGGCTTGGGCCTGGCCAAGGCTTAGCGGAAGCCTTGCTTTCAAGGGAAAGCAAATCAGAAGCTCGATTGAGCGAGAGGCTTGGGCCTGGCCAAGGCTTAGCGGAAGCCTTTGCTTTCAAGGGAAAGCAAAATGGAAGCTCGATTGATCAAGAGGCTTGGGCCGGCCAAGGCTTAGCGGAAGCCTATGCTTTCAAGGGAAAGCAAAATGGAAGCTCGATTGATCAAGAGGCTTGGGCCGGCCAAGGCTTAGCGGAAGCCTATGCTTTCAAGGGAAAGCAAAATGGAAGCTCGATTGATCGAGAGGCTTGGGCCTGGCCAAGGCTTAGCGGAAGCCTTTGCTTTCAAGGGAAAACAAATGAGAAGCTCGATTGAGCGAGAGGCTTGGGCCTGGCCAAGGCTTAGCGGAAGCCTTTGCTTTCAAGGGAAAGCAAAATGGAAGCTCGATTGATCGAGAGGCTTGGGCCTGGCCAAGGCTTAGCGGAAGCCTTTGCTTTCAAGGGAAAGCAAAATGGAAGCTCGATTGATCGAGAGGCTTGGGCCTGGCCAAGGCTTAGCGGAAGCCTTTGCTTTCAAGGGAAAACAAATGAGAAGCTCGATTGAGCGAGAGGCTTGGGCCTGGCCAAGGCTTAGCGGAAGCCTTTGCTTTCAAGGGAAAGCAAAATGGAAGCTCGATTGATCGAGAGGCTTGGGCCTGGCCAAGGCTTAGCGGAAGCCTTTGCAATATTGAAATGTGCATTGCCGAGGGGCAATGCCTTGATATTTTTTATGCAAGTATCTCACTGGCCGAGAAGATGTGCTGCGGCCGCATGCGGAGTGTCGCGGAGCGCTGCGGAGTGACGCGGAGCGCTGCGGAGCGACGCGGCGTCCGGGATACAGTGTCCGGGATGCAGAGGTTGCAGCATCCGGGTACTGCGTCCGGGATGCAGGAGACGCAGTGTCCGGGATGCGGGGGGGTGCAGCGTCCGGGTGCAGAGGCTGCAGCATGTACTGCATCCGGCTGCAATGCCCGGATGCAGTGTCCGGACCTTTCCGGCACCCGGGTGTGGAAGTCGTGCGAGGTCGCACAAAACACTGCATCCGGCTGCCGAGTGACGCGGCAGTCGCAGGGGGTGTGCAACGCAGGGGATGCGGGGGCGCGCGATGCAGTAGCGCCCGGTGTGGAAGTCGCGCGAGGTCGCACAGGACACGGCAGTCCGGCTGCCGAGTGACGCGGCAGTCGCAGGGGGTGTGCAACGCAGGGGATGCGGGGGCGCGCGATGCAGTAGCGCCCGGTTGTAGTGACGCGGGTGCTGCGGCGGACGCTGGGGGCAGTCCCCGGCTGCAGTGATGCGGTACGCAGCTGCAGCGACGCAGGGGATGCAGGACGCAGTCCCCGGCTGCAGCGGACGCAGGAGGCAGTCCCCGGCTGCGGCGATGCGGTGTGCGGCTGCAGCGACGCAGGGGATGCAGGACGCAGTCCCCGGCTGCAGCGGACGCTGGAGGCAGTCTCCGGCTGCAGGGATGCAGTACCCGGTTGCAGCGACGCGGGATACGAGAGACGCGGGCGCGGTAGCGGTCGTGGGACTAGGACTCGGGCGCAGGAGAGGATGTCTCCGGATGGCGCAGCAGACGAGGGCGTGCGCGATAACACTGAGCATGCAGAGGGGATGTGTTGCGGATCCAGGTGAGGAGATTTTGCCAGGGGGCATGATGATGGAGGGGATGATCTCACTCAGCGGTAAAACACAAGGGAATTCGGTCGGTTCCCACAGACGGCGCCAAACTGTTGACGCATAAAAATGGTATGCGCAACTGTCAATGAGAAATGTGATCAGGCCCAAGGCTAAGGGGTCTTGGGACTTAGCTATCTGGATAGGCTTCGGACTAGGCTTCGGAAGAAGCCTTGGGAAATGCCTTGGGAGTGAGCCTTCGGAATCAGACTTGATGGTAAGCCTTGGGTAGGCTTCGGGAAGAGGCTTCGGCAGATGAGTGGCTTGGCCCAACCTGAAACAAAGAAAGGAAACAAAGGTCGAAGCACTGGTGTGGTACCGGCCTAAGGCGCTCCGATGCTTAAGTTAGCAGTGATAGAGGAAGGCTAAGTGTTTGGACAAATATTTGACTGGAGGCATAAGAGTTCTCAAGGCTACAAGAAGTTACCGAGTTCTCTAAATTGCCAAAGTTACTGAAGTTACTGAAGTTACCTTTTCCTTTGGGGGAGAGTCTTCTTTTATAGAGGAGGGACTTGGTGATGAAGTCCCTCCTTCCCGATGTGGGACAAATGAGTAAGGCAATATTTGCCTTACTCATCACCAAGTTTACCGTAACTTTGAGGCGATGAACGGGACTCGCCGATTATTTGTATGAAGCGGGTCAGCATCCTTATGTAAAGGTTGTTGTGAGGTGACTCCGTAGAGCAACTATTCTTGGTCGCCTCGTGGTCCATGCGGTGACTACGGGCCTCGTAATACGTGAAGGTGGAGCAATGAATAGTGCCTAGGTGGCACTCTCCCTTAGTTGCCAAGTGTACGGCTAGAAGTGTAGAGTGCCCATGTGGCACTCCCCTTGGCTGCCAAGTGTATGGTGGGATATGGTATGAACAGAAGTGGTTCCAATAGGATCGGCCTGGCGAGTGTGGATTTGATGTAGGAAATAGCCCACAAGGAAGGGAAAGACAATACCGGCAGTGGCGATGCTCAGCATTTTTTTCCTAGCGTGCAATATTAATATCGGCTTAAAATCGGCCTCTAAACCAACCAGGAACACGTAGTACATCACTGCAAAGTAAGATATTGTGTCCGAGGTCGATGCGGTTGATTCGTTTGAATCAATGAATCTGATGCCGGACGCGAAAATCATGCCACCCTTCATTTTGAATTTTGAAATTTGAAATACTAGTTAATATTGATCGAAAAAAGAAAGAAAGTGTTGATCCTCTCAGATTCTAAATTTAAAAATTTGCATTTGAATACTAAAACAATTGCAGTGGGTACTTAATAACCCAAAAACGCGCCCAGGCTAATTACAGGCAAACAGATTAATTAATAATTTTTTTCTCTGCAAGCAGTCATGTTATATGCCTATATGGATGAAAAGATGAAATTACTCACAAGAAGGTTGGTAACGAAGCGTGGTTGATGCAAAGGTGCAAGGAGACGCTTGAGAAGGTAAGAGAGGATCATGATTGTACCGAGTTCGATGAAGAAGAGAGGAACAGTTGCGAGCTAGCTCTTTTCGGCCTGCCACATCCCAAGCGACAGCGTAAACGTTTTGTTGATGCATACCCGTGCGGTGTCATCAGTTTCTTCCAGCATTATCCAACCATTGACGTCTTGCTGATGCCACTCTGCTTTCATTTCTTTAATATTCTTTAATATATTCTTATTCCTGATGAGGTCGATCGTATCGATGAGTAGCTATATATAGCAGGAGCAGAGATAGAGCACCAGTCTCACAAATCAATTTTGTGAACAAGGATGATGGAAAGAAAGAGGACAGAAATTAATTATGTATTTAATTATGTATGCATATCCGAGTTTCTATCTCGGAGAAGATGATGAGTAGAATGAGGGATTTAAACCCGCTCAGATAGTTTGTTGTTTTATTAGTTTTGGCTGAGCAAACTGTAAGGGCGTCATGTGTAAGTTATAACTTATAACCAGGTCTACTAACTACTTTTTTCTTCTAGAACAAGGTAAAAAACAAATTAAGATGATCATTTTGGTATAGCTTTGACTATCTTACAAGGTTAGTTGATATTAACAAGATACTAGAAAATTGCACACCCGCTATGCGGGTGCGATAAGAGACCGTATTTTTGTGCGGTGTGGAAGAGTTAATAGAAAAAAATAAAAGAAAAATTTTTTTGCGCGACACTGTTCATAAACAGTATCAAACAGTGCGAGAACAGTACCAAGAGGGTAATTTACCGATTTAACCTTATGTATTAATCAAAATTTTTAAAATTTGCAAAGTTGAAAGGGCAAAGGCGTCATTTTTCCGCTTAATCTACTGTTCATGAACAGTGCCGGAACAGTAAAAACGGGTTTACTTAAATAATAGTATAGATTTGACAATAGCTTTTTCTAAACAAGGTATTTGTTACTAATTTGTATGTAGACCCTCGTCATCTTTGATAAATAAATATCATATATTATGATCGCAGCATCTTAGACTATGATCGGAGGTTCGTCGGAATCCATCATCGAGATGGAAGAAATCTATGACTAAACTGTGTCATGCCTCCAAACTGAAGACCAATATTATACTTCGAGTGTTCATACGAGTCGAGGAGCCTTACGTCCTCCAAATAGCCAAAGTCGCCGGCCGCCTCCATCCACTTGTAATTTGTAAACATATTTTCTATTGATATTGATAGTTGATTTATGTTGGCTCTAAGGACATTCAAACAAGTTTATGCTTATCTTTTTCCTTCTATTTTGATACCATATTATGAACCAGGACAACATGATACCGGATGGATTCATTCCACTTTCAAATGTGGACATGACAAACTGGGACAAGGGTCTATTCAGGGACGAAGCTATTGGAGGGCTAACCCGAGCTGAAGCCCGGGTTAAAATTTGAGGCGTTAAAAAATTAATAGTAGTAGTGACCCAGATGATTGATCTGAAGAAGGTTGAAGATTGGAATTTGAATGACCCAGATGATTGAAGAGTTTGATGAAAACGAAGGAGATGGGGTGAGGCGGAAACGAAGAAAGTGCGGCGGCGGCGGAAATGAAGAAATTGAAGAAAGTGCGGCGGCGGCGGAAATGAAGTCACGCGAGGAAGAAAGAGCATTTAGGAAACGCACCGTTTTGGTGCTGACAACTTCCTCTTTTTTTCTAATCATTTTTTAATTAAATAACATTATAATAATATTTAAAAATAGTTATTTAAAAAATATATATTATAATTATGTAGCCTATAATTATACCAAATATTTATATATTGTCAATTTTTTATGAACAAATGGTAATATTGTAAAGAAATGTATGTAGTTTAATGATAGTTATGATTTTATAGCTGTGAAGAATCGTAGGGTATCATTTAAGTAGTTTAATTTTGTATTACATTTGTCATTCATGTTTAGATTTTGTTAACTTGTTATTTTGTAATGCTTAACTATGTATATTTTTAGGTAAGCCTCACTACTTCCCCCTTACTAGTTGCTTCAAAAAAATTATAAATTTAGTTAGTTTATGCAAACATAATAAATTCGAGTACATATCTTTATTGTCGGAAAAAAAAAAAATTTGAAGCTTGAATTTTAGCCCGGGTGAAGTTTCAATCCTAGCTTCGTCCCTGGGTCTATTCCAGACTGTTTCAACTAACTCACATTGGGACCAGGAATGGCTTAATCCCAAACCATGTCCATCCCTAATATAGTTGGCAGAAAAATATATACTAAACGTTCGACTATACTTAGAGGTGTCATGACATTTCAAAACCTAAACTTATAATATTAGATGTGATTGACCAGTATTTACCTGCAGTGTTGTAGGGTATACTTATCAATGTATAGTTATTCATCATTGATTTGTCTTACATTTTATGCGGTACTATTTGGTATAGCTAGTATATATATTTTAGGTATTATATATTGTTGTTAGTTATAAGTCCAATCAAATTACTATTGAGAATGTGAATGTATATCCTACATTGGAAAAGTAAAAAGTCTTGTAAGTGCTTATAAGAAATTAAGCTACTATTTACATTGCCAATTGGTTTTGAGGTGAAAATTCAATCACTTTTATCATGTATTCCAAGCAAATTCTCCTACGAATGAAGCTAACAAGCCATACAGGCAAAAACGGCTCACACATGCTCCACGTCACCAAAAATAGGACGCTAAAAAGACGTCACGCTTGAGGGAGACGTGTTAAAAATGTTGATATATATCCCATATTAGAAAATTAAAAGACCTTGCAAGTGCTTATAGGATTTGGGCTATTCCCCATTGCAAACGATTATGTGATTCTCCTGATGTTGAAGCTGTCGAGCTTAAAAACCACAACCAACCAATCATTGGCCGAATACTACTTATTGTTGCGGCCTCACATTACGCTTGTTTGGTATAAAACAAAGGGGACATCAATTCCATCATTTCACAGCCATTTTGTTACAAACAAAAAAAGGGACAAGGTTTTTCTGTTCCACTTTGTGTGTTCCACTTTTGTTCCACTTTCATTTTTTCAACATCTATGATGATTTATGTTATGATCCAAACCGTTCACTTTTTTTATTATCTAGTAAAGATCATCCTTGCAAAAAATCATTCAAATCCGTGATCGTTCGGTTATCAAACAATGAAACATAGCCGAATCGACTTTATAAAACGTAACCAAGTCTTTATACAACCTAAAAAATCACGGATTCAAATGATTTTTGCAAGGATGATCTTTACTAGATAATAAAAAACGTGAACAGTTTGGATCATAACTTAAATCATCATAGATGTTGAAAAAATGAAAGTGGAACAAAAGTGGAACACACAAAGTGGAACAGGAAAACCTTGTCCCAAAAAAAGTAGTAGAAAGTGCCAATCATTACGGACTCAATTGATTTATTAAAGAACTCCTTTGACAATCATTACGGACTCAATTGATTTACAAAGAACAAAATGCTAATAGGAAATAAACCAACTTGCATGCTTAGAAAATATTCCAAGTATTACAAATAAAGGAAAACTACTCGATGCAAACATTCAAGCCAAGCTACCAAGTTAATTAAATTGCTCATTCCAAATCTAAAGGAAATCAATATATATTTACATACAGCAATTGAATCTTGGCAGTGTTGTTCACATGCAAAGAATTGTCCTGTCATGTTTGTATATACAGTACGTAGATTGCTAGCCAGTAAACAAGGTTAATCTACTATAAATTCGTTAACTAAACAATTACCTTGATGAATTATGAGAATTGACGCATTGGCTACGAAGCTGGACGATACTAATGCATTTCCCAAGAATCTGATCTCTGGGCAGTCACCCCATTCTGATAGCCCAAAAGTGAGGGGTGACGAAACTGTTTGCTTTCTTCCAACTATATACAGATCATTGTTGTTTCCCATGGCACTTATAAGTGCAAGAGTTTCATCCCCGTTGTTGACCACCTTGTTAATGAACTATATAGAAGCTTGGTTTCTAGTATTCAACAAGAAGTTGTCGATGTATTGGTCGTCAAGTTGCTTCTCCTTGTCCGTTTCCTCTTTCACTTGCAATATATTCTTCTTCTCATCATCATGATGATCATGATCAATAGGAGGGTGCTGTGAATTCACTGCTAAATCTTTACCGACAATGAAACGCAGAACTGTTAAGTTGATTTTAGGATTAGAAATAGGATTGCTAGCCATCCTCTAGGCATATGCCAATGCCTCACGATCATCTGGCCCTTCAATGAAGAGCATGGCGCAACAGTGGTGACAATGCGCATTGCCATTGTTAAAGACATCGGATAAGCCTTTAGCCCTCGATCCACAAAGATCGCCACTGAACATGGTGCATTCTCCAAAATGCTCTTGTTAACGCGTCCCACACTAGGATTTCCACTGTCCAATACCCCTCTAATGTTGCACTTCTTGTGAAAAGGGAGGACTATAAGGTCCATGCATTTCTCCTCGGCAATGTTGCAAATGTCCTCGTGCATTGAAGTGTAAGAAGACACGACAGTTAACATATTTATCGACAAACTTCCTGCTTCACTTTCTGTTTCAAAATTTTCAAAGGCAGAGACAATATGGTTAGACGCCGTCGGCGACTGCCTTGACCTGCTTGGTGTATTAGATGATCTTCTAGCAGTACTCGTATCTGTCTTTTTAGTTGTGTCGCAAGAGTCGTGAACTATGAGCAAGGCAGAAGCATGACCACTGAGCTCAACTAAGTGGACCGCAAAGATGCATATTGGGGATCGCTCAGTCGGATAGGAAGCGCCTAGGAGGTTGATGATTCCAGAAACATTCCTTGTGGAGTGGATGCAAGTAAGGATTCGAAATTCTGAGTTAGGTTGTATGCTTCTTATGCTCCTGCGCTTGTAATGTTGAGATGGCCCATTTCGCTTGTAAACAACACTCAAAATGGGTCCAATTGATGCCGTCATAGTGAAAACCGCAACCATCATTATTGCCAACATTTTTACGGTTCAAAACCTGGCTAAGACAGGTTTTGAATTAGCTAGGTTTGTAATGATCAGGAAGGGTAAATTCATGTTTGTAATTAGCTAGGCACATTGTTAATGTAAATTTGTATTGGCATTCCCTAGATATGTAAAGAATGTGAGTTGAGTTGTGTAGTTTAGATTGAGTGTGATTCAGCCTGCCATCCCTCGTGCTGCAGAGAAGACTTCTCAAGTCATTCGAGGCGTTTAGGTAAGTTTAACATGTGCAATTCATGACATTCATATTTTAGCAAGTCTCATTCCTAATGTCCATCTATTTTGTAGCTGTCCCTTTGTGTGTGGAATTGATCTACGTTAGTGGTGCATTAGGAATGCTTTTTGAATTGAAACACTTCATTCCCTTATTAGACTTCCTTTGATATTGGGACTCACTCACCAATTAATTAGAATATCTTTTTGGGTGATTTCCTCCATCACAATTCTGATTGTTTGCCTATTCGTGTCCAACTTAATCAATTAATTTGGGGTCGTGGTTTTATGGAGATTGGACTTTATTAAATTGTATAAATATAGGAGTCTAGTGTTTTGTCATGCACGGCTTGCAAGTTCATTGTCTTAGGTTTTTCAAACAAACCCATACAAGCCGCATCACATTCACGTTTGAGACAAAATCATCAAGTTGTTCCATGTGAACTTGAATGATTTGACAAATCATTCGAAATTACATTTTGCATCCATTTGCATTTGATTGGTACCTCATCGAGATGATGGTGCCACGTTCGTGTTGAAGATTTCGCTCCACAGTGTCTGAAGCATTCAAGTTCGGTAATGGCTTCAACAAAGGAGAAGAGGTGAACAATCACTATATAGTTCAAGGTACAAGGAAGTAGTTTGATCATCAACTAGTGAGTGAGTCTAGTGTGAGTGTGGTTATCAAATACTTCTTGTAATTGTTCGTTTCATAGTGGATTTGTTCTGACCGGCATAGCGCACGTGGAGGTTTCCCAAAGGAGGGTTTACCACGTAAATTATTGTGTCTCTTGTGATTGATTGTTTGTACTTCTAATCTTGATCTTTCAATTGACTGAGATTTTTGTAGTACCTATTCACCCCCCCTCTAGGCACTTGTAAATCATCTTACAGGTACTTTCACACACATGAAGATTACACTTGCCACATGTTTTTCTATACAATGATAAATTCAGCTAGCAATTCTGTTAATAATAGAAAAAATGAAGTGAAAAACTAATAAGAATAAATGCGGTAGATAAGGCAAACCCACAAGGCAAATTTGTTATTTAATGGCTGACGTGACATGTTTGCCCAGAGAATTTGCCTTAGTGAAAGTCTATCTCACAGAAGGGTCCAGCTCCTCTGTTGAGCTGGCCCTTGTTGGTTCGGTGTTCATCCGGCCAAATGACACCATTTCACGACTATAAACAGTGATCTGAACCGTTGAGTTTATAACTAATCTAGTAAAGATCATCTCCACAAAAAATGAATCAATTCCGAAATCGTTTGATCACCTAATTGTGTGAAACATATACCAAAGATATGGATGGCTAGTATAGTCACTCAATTGGACCGTTCATATATTTGGTATATGTTTCACACAATTAGGTGATCAAACAATGTCCGGATTGATTCATTTTTTTGTGAAGATGATCTTTACTAGGTTAGGTATAAACTTAACGATTCTGATCATTGATTAAGTGACCAGAACCACGTCGTTTGGCCGGATGAACATCGGACCAACAGGGGCCAACTCAACAGAGGAGCCGGACCCCTCACAGAAGATAAGACAAATCTATTATATTATTATTTTATTACTTGATGCATTAAAATATTAACACGTGCAATTTTTTAATTAAAGAATTAATTCAATAATTTTTATACTACTTCAAGCATTCCGTTTTTAATTAATTTTCCTGATGTTTAGTTGACAGGTGTTGTCACTATAATTTTTTTAATACTAAAAAAAATAAATCCTTCAACCACAATTATTTTAGGAGCATTGTAATTTGGGGAATGTAATAAAATATACCCTTTGCATACTGGTTCTAAAAATCTGACCCCAAATAGCAAAACGTTCAAATTTTATTCCTTTTGGCACCTGAAAAGTCTGGATTACCCTTTCATTTTAGCTGACCACGAATTTTCATCGTAAAGGGATGTTATGCGAGTCATTGTTCAGCACAGTACTAGGTGAACCAATATAAAATACTATAATACCTCTAAGTTTTGTTGTTGGTTTGGGAGCATATGAAAGCGAGGACTTCCCCTTTCTTCAGTATTCGCGGCTCTCTATCAATCTCTCTGCCTCTCTATGTGAAGACGAAAGAGAACCCAATTCCTTCTCGCTTGGTCTTCTCCAGTCTCCCTATCCTTCTTCAACCATGGCGACAAGGCTTGCCGTTGCCTCATAAATAGAGCTCGACCTCCCTCATTCATCCTCCGAACGGCAAATCAAAGAAATCGACAACCGTGGCATCGACAGCCATGAGCACCTCCTCCGATGAATTTCACAGAGTTTGGTAATTTCTGATCTTGAGTAGTATTGGGTCATACTTCAAAATCTTATTTTGATATTTGGGTCTTTTCAATTTGAATTTTCGTGCTTGTTGTTTGTTGAGTTGGATACATGAAATGAATGTGCATAGAAAGCAAACTAGAAAGTGAGAACTTTGTTGAATCCCATTTTCTAAAAATTGAATATGGATTGTAGTATACCAAAAGCTTGGTTTGATTCGATTGCCACCGACCTGAATTCCAGTAAGTTTTATGTTGTTAGCTTTTTTTCTGAACTGCAGATGTCCATATGAATTTGGAGGGTTTCGCATACCCCAGTAAGTACAACATACGAAAAATTGTGGGACTACTCATTCCAAAAGTGGTAACGAAAGATGGTCTCTACAGAAATATTTCTATCTTCTGATGTTGCTCTATATGTTTGGCTTTTTTGGAAACATGATTCTAACTCCAAGATATCGTGGCATTGTCTAACGCATGCTTTTCTGGAAACAGTAGAAACTGTTGTTCTTTGTCTCAGTGCGATGTTGTATGACATGGTATTTGAGTTTCTTCTCAGTTTCTTTCCCCCCTGTTGTAGAAAATAAGCAAAGAAATTGTGGGGCTTCCTTAAAATGCCTCCACAAGAAGTGCTTCCCTGATAACGTCTAATGTAATGGGTAGTCCATTGAAGGATTTGCAAAGCTTACAGATGAAATTATGAGAAAGCAGAACAAGCATCATAGCGCCAATTATGATATAGAATTGTTCTCTAGCTGAAATGAAAGCAATAATGTGAAATTGACCTTTATGGTGTGTGTGGGTGAGGGATTTTCAAGTGCCAAACAATTTGGGTTAATTTTGTTAGCTAGAAAGCAATGCATCGACCGTATAGGTAATAGGAGTTTTGGAAATGAGAGGGATTTGTAAACGACTAGTAGATTTGTGTCTTTTGCAGGTTAGGCATAATTGTCTTATGGTCTTTTGGCTTGATATAGGTCACTTGAATGTTCTATTCTATCTCCTGCCTTCTTATATGTCCCCATCTATTCGTCATTTTCGAAAGTCTTCTTTGAATATCGATGAAAAGAAAGTTGCTTTGGCTAATTGTTTGATTCATGCTTGGATTAAAATTTGCAGCCTTTTGATGAAATTCTGTTTGGTGTCAGTTTATGTGTTTCTTTGCTGAAGTCTTCGTGAAAATAAATGTTCGTCGTACCAATTGCGCTGTAAAGCTCACACTTTTCCTTTCTCTTGTTTTTCAGGAAAAGAAAATACATGTGAGGCTATTGTTGTGCCTGAACTCACTTACAAAGCAGATGTTTTTTTTGTGGCGTCTTTTTGCTAAAGATCATGGTTTGCTCGCTGCCTGTTTTATTTATGTTATGTAAATATCGCACTGATCTTTGGGTATGTAAACACCCTATATGTAAATGGGGCAGTGGAATGATGTGTAAACCTGTTTAGATGTGAAACTGATATGGTGGATTGTATTTGGTAGAATTCAAAAACTTTTTCTAAATGCTAAAGGTGTACATTGGTGTAAATGAAATAACAAATGCCCCCATAACGACTTTAACATTCTATTGAAATCATGCATTGTTGATATCATACCCGAACCGGTCACATGTCACTCGGGAGAAGGAGGCTACGCGGACAACTCCTCTCTTCCGGGAGCGCATCCCCCCGGATTCCCGGAAGCCCTTCCCGGAAGCCCTTCCCCGGAAGTCCTTCCCCGGAAGCCTACCTTCATGCCGACTCAGGCCTAGATCGCACCAACAAGGCCCCCAGAGGCCCACCAAAGCTCCTAGAAGCCCACCAGGGTAACCAATGCCTTGGTGACACATGCCTTCCACAAACCTCCAAGAAGGGGGGCAATGTGAGGAATCTACCCTACATTGCCACTAATTACAAGGGCGCCATCGCCCTCTTCTATAAATACCCTTCACCCTCCAAAGGGTAAAGGGTCCCAAAAAACAAGGTCATCCCTCACTCTCTCTAAAATCCTCTCTACTGTAGAGACCTCTTCTTCCCGGCTGATTTAAGCATCGGAGGATCCAGGCCGGTACCACACCGATGCCCTTCCGAGCTTACCCTTCTTTGTGTGCAGGTTCCCCGGAGTCCTTCCCCGGAGTCAGCTTTCCGTCCCAGGTCGGGCCAAGGCAGAAGACATCTCCCCTCATCCGGACACACCTTCCGGATAAGCACCTTCCGGGCCCGCCCGGAAGCCATCATCCGGAGCTAGCCTCTCGGCTCCCGGAAACACACACTCCAATCCGAACAAGGATTCCTTCACTTTCATTGACCGTTGACCCGAGCAATTTTTGGGCATCAACAGTTTGGCGCCGTCTGTGGGAATCAAACAAATTCCCACGTGTTTTACCGCTGGCAAGAACAGCAATGTCTTCTCAACATCCCGATAACGAATCGGACCCCCAGCACCATCGGGCGGAAAGTAGTGCACCCCCGGAAGTACAACCCCCACCGGCTACGAGGCAGCAGCGAGGCAGGCGGACCGGCCGGGACGAACTCGCCAGGCGATTGAGCGAGATGGAGGAGCGAGCCAGGGCCCTTGAAGCCGAGAACAACCGGCTCAAAACCTTGGAAGACGACAACCGCAGGCTCCAATGAGCACTACCAGAACATGACCCAGAAGCTGCTGGAAGCTAATGTCAACATCGGCCACCTGCGGGAGCAATGTGCCCGGGAACAGCCGGAGGTCTCCTCGTCCCATCTCCGCACTCTGGACGAGCCGATCGTGGCCACCCAGCCTGCACCTCCGGCCAAGGACAAGCAACCGGCGACCTCCCGGATGCCAATTGCCACCAAGACGATCTTATCCGAAGGATCAGGCCCCTCTCGCCCCGCCAATTCCCGCGTGGTCATCGGCCGGAGCAAGGGAGTTGCTAAAGCTTACAGCGACATTCGGGACTTCCTCAACGACAACCGGGATGGAAGAGCAACCGAGGTAGTGACCCGGAACATCAACCCAGTAGGACTGGGGCCTCCCCCGCGACCGACTCCGGTTCAACGGGCGCCTGCCACCGCGCAACCCGTGGAGCAGACGGCGGAATCCAGCCACCGGGCGCAGCCTGTCCCGACGACAGTACCCATTCCCGGAGCTGCACCTTTGCCCCGACGGAAGCCTGCGGCCACTCGGGCACGGACCGGACCACAACTCCCGGCCACTGCGGCTCATGCCCAGCCGGCGGCAAGCGACCAAAGCATAGTCCAGCAACTCTTGGACCAGGTCATGGAGCTCGTCAACGACCGGGCGCAGGAGCGCCGAGACAAGGCCAACCGCCCTGGAGCCGCCCCTACCCGGGAGAGTCCCTTCACGAGCCGAGTCCTAGCATGCACCGACGAGCTCTAGGATGTCGACTCCAAGTCACTGCGCATCGCGCTCTACGGCGGCGGTCCCGGAGAATGCCCTAACGCCCACATGAACAGCTTCCGATCCAACATGTACTTCAAAAGGATCTCAGACCAGGCACAGTGCCTTTACTTCCCGAGCACCCTTTCGGGCGCGGCTCTCAATTGGTTCTTCCGGTTGCCCCCGGGAAGCATCGACAGCCTCACCGACATGGAGATCGCCTTCATCGAACAACATCAAAGTCAGAACTCGACTTTCTACTCCTGTGAGGATCTCTACGCTATCACCCAGGGACCCGACGAGGGCTTGCACAAGTACGTCGCGCGGTTCAGCCATGAATACGCCAAATGCCCGAGGACGGATGATAGCACGGCTGTCAGCGCCTTCAAGGCCGGACTTCGGTCAAGCCGCTTCTTGTACCAGCTCAACTTGGAGAATGACCTGACTTACTCCGAGATAATGAAGAAGGCCAACCTGCATGCCCGGGCAGAACGCCTCACCGAGCTCAATCAACGGCATGTCCAGCAGGCTACTTCTGACCCGCTCCATCCAACAACTCAGTACCATCCGGCTCCTGCTGCACCCCCGGGTGACCTACACCCAACCGGCACCGAAGGGGAACACTTCCTACACCTCGAACAAGAGGAAGGAAGGAGGGCATCCCGTCTTCGGTAATCGCGACAAGCGAAACCGGGGGAACGGGCAGCAGGTCTACCAGGCTTACCGGGCACCGAACCCTCTTCCTCCGGCACCTTCGGTGTCCCGGCACGACCCCCCCGGAACCGAAACCAGAAGAAGGAGTACACCGCCCGGTATGAGCAGTACACTCCGCTCAACACCTCCTTCGAGGCAGCTCTCATGGCTGTCGCCGACCTCATCCCGGCACCCAAATTTCAAAATCCCGCGAGCGCTGCCCGGGACACCGGCACGTTCTGCCAATATCACCAGGCCAACACTCATGGCACGGAGGAGTGCAAGGTGCTGAAAGACTACATCGAGACTCTCGCCCGAGACGGGAAGATCCCCGAGCTCCTTCAGGGGTATGCCCCTCCTCAACAGCAACTCCGGCAAATCAACACCATCAGCAGCGGTTCTACGCTAGCCGGGGACTCCAACCGAGCAAGGAAGGAGTATGCCCGTGCCTGCTACCCCGGACGGGAGGTGCTGGCACTCAACTACCTGGCCGAGAAGATCCCCAAGACCGGCTGGGGATCCATCACCTTCTACGAGGACAAGGAGGAGGGAATCATGTACCCCCACGACGACGATCCCATCGTCATCCGGGCGGATATCGCCCACTACGACGTCGGGCGGACGATGATCGACACCGGCAGTTCTGTCAACATCATCTTCATGGAGGCCTTCCGAACCCTCAACGTCGCGGATAACCTCCTCAACCGGACGCAAACTCCTCTTGTGAGTTTCTCCGGGGACTGCATCCAACCGGTCGGGAGTGTGTACCTGCCCATCACTCTTGGCGAGGCCCCACTGCGAACCCGCGTCGTCGTAACCTTCATGGTGGTGGACTGCCCTACCGCCTACAATGTCATCCTCGGGCGACCCGCCCTCAACAAGATGAAGGCCATACCCTCCACCCACCTCCTGCAAGTCAAATTTCCGACTCCTCACGGCATCGGCTCTGTCCGAGGCGACCAGCGAGCGGCGCGAGGGTGCTACTCCGTAGCGGTGAAGCGGGGCGGCAAGGGCGCAACCGTCCCTGCACCCCGGGAAGCCTGCTCTGTTGCAACTCCAGTCCTGGAAGGAACTCCTGTCCCCGATAACCGGCCCGACGACCCGAGGGACGAGGCTACCACCACCCAGGCTAAACCAGCCGGAAGCCTGGAGATGGTGTGTATTTCAGAGGACTTCCCTGACCGACAGGTGAAGATCGGCGCGGAACTGCCACCTGCCATCCGGCACTCACTCATCAAATTCCTCCGGGAAAATGCCGAAGTCTTTGCCTGGTCTTACAGCGATATGCCCGGCATCTCCACCGACGTCATCTCTCACAAACTCAGCATCGACCCGAAGGCCCGGCCAATATGCCAGAAGCACCGGAAGTTTGACTGAGAGCGGTACGACGCAATCCAATCCGAAGTCGAGAAGCTATCCTCCATCGGATTCATTCGGGAGGCCCGATACCCGACCTGGGTAGCCAACCCCGTCGTCGTACCAAAATCGCAAGGCAAATGGCGGATGTGCGTCGACTACACCAACCTGAACAAGGCTTGCCCGAAGGACAGCTTCCCGCTTCCTCACATTGATCAGCTAATCGATGCCACTGCCGGGCATGAGCTCCTGAGCTTCATGGACGCATATTCCGGGTATAACCAGATCTTCATGCACCCGGGTGACCAGGAGCATACCGGGACTATATTGCTACAAAGTGATGCCCTTCGGGCTCAAGAACGCCGGTGCCACTTACCAACGGCTCGTAAACTCCGTCTTCTCCGATCTCATCGGAAATACCATGGAGGTTTACGTAGACGACATGCTAGTCAAGAGCAAAACCTCCGGGGAGCATGTGGAGGACCTCTCCGCCATGTTCAACAAGCTCAAGCGTTTCAACATGCGCCTCAATCCCGCCAAGTGCGCCTTCGGCGTGGGATCCGGCAAATTCCTGGGCTTCATGATCAGCCAACGCGGCATCGAGGCCAACCCGGAAAAGATCAAGGCCCGGGTCGACATGGAGACCCCCAGGACACAGAAGGATGTCATGAGCCTCAACGGCCCGGTAGCTGCTCTCTCCCGCTTCATCTCCTGGGCCACCGACCGGTGCGCCCCATTTTTCAAAGTCCTCAAGGCCGGGCAGAAACTCGTCGACTGGACCCCGGAGTGCGATCAAGCCTTCGCCCAGTTGAAGGAGTACATGAGCAAAGCCCCGATACTCGCCAAACCTGACCATGGAGACGTCCTGACTCTGTACCTCTCCGTCTCTACCACGGCAGTATCCTCGGTCCTTATCAAGGAGGTGGATAAGGTCGAGCATCCGGTGTACTACACCAGCAAATCCATGACTGACCCGGAAACTCGATACCCGGATATCGAGAAGCTTGCCCTAGCTCTCATCTGCTCTGCCCGGAAGCTTCGCCCTTACTTCCAGGCGCACTCCATCTCAGTTCTCACTAACCATCCCCTCCGGCAAGTGCTCCAGAAACCCGAAACCTCTGGTCGCCTTGTCAAATGGGCTGTGGAGCTGAGCGAGTTTGATATCACCTTCAACCCCCGGGCAGCCGAGAAGGGCCAAGCTGTCGCCGACTTCATCTCAGAATTCACCCATCCGGCTACAACTGATGCCGCGCCGGTAAACACATCTCCTGCCACGGCTATCCGGGAAACAGCACCCGTCAACCCGGACAAACCGGGTTGGAAACTATATGTTGATGGATCCTGCAACGCCAAGGGATGCGGTGCGGGGATTGTACTCGTCTCTCCGAACAAGGACACCTTCGAGTACTCTCTCCGGCTAGCCTTCCGGGCGTCCAACAATGTCGCCGAGTACGAGGCTCTCCTCGCCGGCCTCCGGCTTGCCAAGGAAGTCGGTGCGGAGCAAGTATCCATCTACAGCGATTCTCAACTCGTGGTCAACCAAGTGACCGAGAACTTCGCCGCCAAAGACAGCTCCATGGCCTCCTACTTGGCCCAGGTCACCTACCACTTGAGCCAGTTCAAGTCGTACGAGATCAGCCAGATCCCGAGATTAGAAAACAGCCATGCCGACGCCCTCTCCCGTTTGGCATCGGCTATCTCCGAACCTGCAATGAGGAGCATCCCGGTTGAGACTCTAACTTCCCCGAGCTCCCTATCGCTCGGCGTCATGCAAGTTGAACCTGACACCAGCTGGATGGAACCGATCCGGACCTTCCTAACCAAAGGAACGCTCCCGGAGGATCCTCTCGAAGCCCGACGCCTGCAAAGGCGGGCTGCGATATACACTGTCATCCAGGGGAAACTCTACCGGAGAGGCTTCTCGGAACCCTGCCTTTGGTGTCTAACACCGGCCGAGGGCTCCAGTGTCATCCGGGAAGTTCACGAGGGCATATGCGGTAACCATTCCGGTGCCCAAGCCTTGGCCCACAAAATAATCCGCCAAGGATACTACTGGCCAACCCTCGGGGCCGATGCCCGTGCTTTCGTCCAGAAATGCGAAAAGTGGCAGCGCTTCGCGACCATCCCTCACCTACCGGCTGAACCACTCACCCCGATTGTAAGCCCTTGGACTTTTGCCCAATGGGGCCTCGACCTCATTGGGCCCATGCCCGCCGGGAAAGGTCAAGTCCGGTTTGCAGTCGTGGCCGTGGATTACTTCACGAAGTGGGTCGAGGCCGAAGCCTTGGCCACAATCACTGCTGCCAAAATGAAAAGCTTCATCTGGAGGCATGTCATCTACCGGTTTGGCATACCTCATGCAATCATCACCGACAACGGTCCTCAATTCGACTGCCAGGTCTTCCGGGCATTTTGTACGCACATCGGTGTGAACCTCCGGTTCTCATCCCCGGCACACCCTCAGTCCAACGGCCAGGTTGAGGCCATCAACAAAATCATCAAGAAAACCCTCAAAATCAAGCTGGACGAAGCTATGGGGTGCTGGCCTGATCTCCTTCATGAGGTCCTCTGGTCTTACCGGACCACCTTCCGGACTGCCACCGATGAGACTCCCTTCTCACTCGCCTTCGGCAGTGAGGCGGTAGTGCCCATCGAGATCACCGAACCTACTCTCCGGGTTGGGAACTTTGAACCCGAGCAGAACGAGGAAAACCTGGCCATCAGCCTCGATCTGCTCGAGGAACAAAGGGACCGGGCCCAGACCCGGAACCTGATCTACAAGCAACGCATCGCCCGGTACCATGATGCCCGAGTTCGCAACCGGACATTCAAAGTGGGGGACTGGGTCCTCAGAAAGGTCTCTCCATCGACCAAGGAAACCCGATTCGGCACCCTCGGCCCTAACTGGGAAGGCCCCTATGAGATCACTCGGGTCTGCCGCCGAGGAACCTATGAGCTCCGGGATTCCAATGGCCGCACTCTCGGCCACCCATGGAATGCGGACCACCTCATATATTTTTACAAGTGATTATGTCCGATTTTTGTAATGGCCCGGCCCTTGCTCCCGGCAACCTTAGATCGTTTGTAATCATTTGTTAAAAATCTTTTGAATGAAATCACCCCCCTCCGAACAAGGAGCCCGGGTATTTTTGCATATACCATCTTAATGGTTTACTTTCTTGCACTCCGAACAAGGAGCAAAATAAACATGCTATTCATATCAAACCCGGAGACAGCCTGTCGGCCCCGGTAACATCTGATCGAAACCATTCACTCCGAACAAGGAGATGGTTTCACTTTTATCAATCGTCTCGATCAAGAGACTTGGTAAAAATAAGCACTCATTCAAAAAGCAAGCATTTATTAAAACCCGGAAACCGCTATGCTAGCGCCGGTAAATATCCATGCAATAATGGAAAGAAAAGCAAATCCGGAAACCGCCCCATGGCGCCGGATCAATGTTATTACAAACCGGAAATCAAATTGTCTCATGCAAAGGCATGAAAAGAAAAGTGGAGAAAAAAAAAAATAAAATAAAACAACTGTTGCTTTCCGGATCAGTTCTCCTTCGGTGGTGGCACATCCCCTGCTGGCTCATGCCCTGCTGGCTCGTCTCCGGCTGGCTCGTCCCCGGCTGGCTTTTCCCCGGCAGGGACCCCTTCTCCAGTCTGCTCCTCTGTGACCGGGACTTCATCCTCGGCGGGGGCTCCGTCCTCGACCTGCTCTTCTTCCGGGCTATCGTCTTCCACCACTATGCCGGCGAAGTCCCGGAAGGCTTGCATCTCTGCACGAGTGGGCTCAACCGGGTCAAAAGGCCCACCGAAGTGAGCCTCATAACTATCGTCCAATTCAACACCCTTGTTGAACACACCCTGCAAAAACTTGTACCAGCAAACCGGGACTCGCAACCCCCCAGAAGCAAGGATCTCCGGATCAGCAGCGGGGGCGGAGGAGCTGGAGGCCTCAAGTGTCGCCACCCGGGCACGGAGGGCGGCATTTTCTTCAATCAGCTTGGCCTCCCTCTCTTCAGCCTGGGCCCGGGCGTCAGCCTCCTCTTCCCGGATCCTCATGGCCTCCTGCTTCATCGCCTTCTCCCGGGCAAGCTCCTTCTCCTTCCGCTCCTTCGCCGCCTGGAGCCCAATGATGGTTTGAATTTTCTCCTCCAGGGCCCTCTCCAGCGCCTCCCTCTTCTCCACTACCGACTTCATCTCCTTGCAGAGCTTGTCGTAGTGGAGCCGGGATTCGAAGGCCGCGGAGAACATGGCTTTGGCCCGTTTGAAGCCCTGATTCAGCTCCCACATGGCCTACACAAACAAACAGAGTGTTACTTTCCGGACACAAAATACATGCATGAACAAAAATACAAACTGTCGATGTCCGGGAACTTACATGAGCCATCATGGGGATCGCCATGTTCGGCCGGACATCGCCTGTCCGGGAGCCAGCCGTGAACACATTTCCGGTCGACCGGATGCCAAGGAGGATGTCATTGATGAAGTCCACATCACCGTGAGGCACAGCCACATTCACCTCCTTATCTCTCCCGTGCCGGGAGGGAGCCTCCACCGACTCCAGTGGCTGGAACCGCTCGAACAGAGCATCCAGCTCCTCCTTCCGGCCCGGGAGATCCTCCGGCGCGACATGCCCAAAGAGGGGATCGGTATTCCCCCACAACACCTTCCGGGCAGCCTCGAAGGGGTCGTCAGCCTGGAGAATCTTCTCCATCCCCGCCACCGGAAAGGGCGCCTTGGCAGCCGGCGGCCACAGCAGCATCCCCAGTCCGGGACTTCTTCCCGGTTGGCGGCGCCGCCCTCGCCACGGCCGGCCGTTTCCCGGCAGCCTTCGCTGGGAGCTTGTCCCAGGACTCCCGGGGTTCCGGAGCCCCCTTCCCTCCGGAGCCGGACACCTTCTCCCGGGCGCCGGACGAACCACCCTTCCCGGCCGTCTTGGGGACTTTCAGCCAAGCGGCTTCCTTCTCCTCCCGGCCGCCTTCCTTGCCGGGCGCCGCCCTCTTCTCCCCTCGCTGCCGGGACGGATGAGATCCCCGGGGCTCCTCAGTCTGACGCCCCTCCCGGCTGGATCGCCCATCCTTCCCCGAATGCCCCTCCTGCTTGTCATGCTTGTCATGGTTCCCCTTGCCATGGGAACGGTCACCACCTCCTCCAGCTGCAAAAGAAACAAACAACCTCCGGTCATTTACTTCCGGTCACAACACTATCCGGGAATGATACTTACTCATCACAAAGTTATACCGGACCAGCAACTCCTCCGTCAACAACAGATCCAACTGCCTCTCCTCACGCGGCAACTTCCGCAGCTCCTCCACAGCCGCTGCTTCCCCAACAGACAACGGAAACTCCTCAGATAACCGGCCTCTTCTTCTTGCCTAAAACAAAAAAAGCAAACTGTTAGTCTCCGGCCACTGATTCCAAAATTAATACTACAGGCAATCCTATCTCTACACACCCGTCGGCACGTATTGCCACTGTGACCGGACGGGATACGGCGGCTCAACCCCGGGCGCCGCCCTCCACCCGGACGCGAAGAAGAACCTCCTCATCCAGAATTTATGAGTATTGGGAATCCCGGCAATAAACTTCGGAAAATCCTTCAGGATGGCCGTCCGGTGCTCCCCCCAGATCCTTGCTCGAATCGGCGGCCAACCTCCTGTGCGCCTCCGCCATCAGCGCCTTCTCATCACCGGGCACCTCCAGATTGCACGAGAGCACAACCATCCCTCGGTAGAAGCCGGAAGGTATTATGCCCCAAATCGTCCGGATTTGGTTATAGGACGGTTCATCCAGCCCATGTTCCATGAACAGGATGTACATCGCTATCAACCGCGCCCAACCGTGCAGACCTAGCTGCGCCGGTGCCAAGTCAGCACGATGTAAAAACATTTGAAGAAAAGGATGGATTGGTAGGCGCAACCCATACCCAAACGCATCCGAAAGAACGTCTTTTCGGACGGATCATACTTCGAAATCCGCAGCCCCACGAAATCCGGGATATCATACTCCTCCCTCAGCATGACCAGCTTCTTCTCGGTCATCTCGTTGACCAGCCACTTCCGGTCGATCCAGTGGCCGGTAGGAGTCGCCAGGCCCTTCTGGGACTTGGCCTTCTGTGTTTTCTTGCCCTTGGAACCCGAAACTGGCACGGGCACAGCCTCCGGGACCTCCTCCCGCTCTTCCGGAGCATCTCCCGCCTCATCATCCGGAATCTCCCACTCCTCCTCCTCCTCTTCCTGGTCGCCCTCCTCCTGGTCGCCTTCACCCTCCGGGACATCCTCATCCGGAATCGCCCCCGCCAATTCCCGGGCAAGCGCCTCCGCCTCCCGTCGCTCCCGGAAGATCCGGCCAAAATCCTTTCCGGCACCAGGAGTTGGCACGGACGGTCCGGCCTCCCCCTGAGGCACCACCTCACTGCTGCCGACCTCCTCCGGATCCTGCTCATCCTCAAGGAAAATCACTTGGAGTGGGGCATAGTTCAGCGGATGAATCTCCTGGACGGAGTCCGAGCTTTCACTCCCACTGTTTCCAGACATGGCAGACATTTTTTTCGCAAGACACTTACACTACAAAAGGAAAAACGGGAAATAAATACACAACTCTTCCTAACCGGCTCCCCCTATGCCCGGGAAGCCGGGCGACTACCGGCCAAAAACAGCATTCCTAACCCGGACGTCGACAAAATGGATCAAAATTACCCGGGATAAGCAAGCTCATCAATGTTCTTCATTGTTCATCCCAGATTCAAAGCAAAACTCAAGTAAATTCCTATGTTTGATCTACACAGTTCAGAAATTTACCTTGAAATAATGAAATTCTGCTTCCGGACGCGAACTTCTGATTTCCGGATTCGCCGGGAATATGTGCCGGGCTCTGAGTGCTTGAGAGAGATTTGGAGAATTTTTTTTTCGCAAAGTAACAAAAAATGAGTCCTGCTCTCCTCTTATATTCTCACCCACCTGACGCTTCGCGTAACCCGAGGAGTCACACTTCATAAATGCTCGCACCTTTTCGCATTCCGGCGCCTTCTCGTTTCTCCCGAAGCGTTGCAGCTCATCAATGCTCGCGACTCCTCGCATACCCGGTACCTCTTCACCTGCTTACCGGCATGTGCACCCCTGCATGCTTGCCGCGTGGAAGACCCTGCACGGCGTGGCACCACAACACTCTGCCACGCGCCCTCCATGCAGCCGACTCAACCCAGAGCTCACTTCAGCGAAGCATTTCGCCCAAGGCATAACGTCCGGCATCTCCAACAAAAAACCGGGTGCCACCTCCGGATCAACCGGGCACCCGGTTATGGAAACCAATCGAGGGACCAACCTCGTGTTTCCCCTGAAACCCGGGTGCCACCTCCGGATCAACCGGGCACCCGGTTATCGAAACCAATCGAGGGACCAACCTCGTGTTTCTCCACATACCCGGACGCACCCGGAACAACCCGACTAGATCCTCCCGACAGTTCCAAAACTGAGCACATCGCACTCCTGCTTCCTTACCCGGGGACTTGGGGGACTCCTACCTACCCCACATCGGTTCACCGAGTGACATGCAACCGATACGGGTGACTGCGCAAGTCCCCGCCCAAGAAAGCACTCTTGACCGATGACTTGGGGGACTCCTGTTGATACCATACCCGAACCGGTCACATGTCACTCGGGAGAAGGAGGCTACGCGGACAACTCCTCTCTTCCGGGAGCGCATCCCCCCGGATTCCCGGAAGCCCTTCCCCGGAAGTCCCTTCCCGGAAGTCCTTCCCCGGAAGACTACCTTCATGCCGACTCAGGCCCAGATCGCACCAACAAGGCCCCCAGAGGCCCACCAAAGCTCCTAGAAGCCCACCAGGGCAACCAATGCCTTGGTGACACATGCCTTCCACAAGCCTCCAAGAAGGGGGGCAATGTGGGGAATCTACCCTACATTGCCACTAATTACAAGGGCGCCATCGCCCTCTTCTATAAATACCCTTCACCCTCCAAAGGGTAAAGGGTCCCAAGAAACAAGGTCATCCCTCACTCTCTCTAAAATCCTCTCTACTGTAGAGACCCCTTCTTCCCGGCTGACTTAAGCATCGGAGGATCTAGGCCGGTACCACACCGGTGCCCTTCCGAGCTTACCCTTCTTTGTGTGCAGGTTCCCCGGAGTCCTTCCCCGGAGTCAGCTTTCGGCCCAGGTCGGGCCAAGGCAGAAGACATCTCCCCTCATCCGGACACACCTTCCGGATAAGCACCTTGCGGGCCCTCCCGGAAGCCATCATCCGGAGCTAGCCTCTCGGCTCCCGGAAACACACACTCCAATCCGAACAAGGTTTCCTTCAATTTCATTGACCGTTGACCCGAGCCATTTTTGGGCATCAACATGCATGATATTAGCACTCCTGATGTTTTGTCATGAATACTCTTAGTTTTAAATGACAGAGAAATTACTCATTGTATATGGCACTCCTTATGTTTTATCATAAATACTCTAGTTTAAATGATAGAGAAGTTACTCATTGTATATAGTCCAAGATGAGATGGTTGTCCATATATGATTTGTATACATCGTAAATTGTATACATCTTAACTGAGGTATTGTGATATAACGAGCATCCAATTGGCTTCTCTATTTATTGCTTACAATTACTAGCTAGTTTGAATTATGTTATTATTGTATTAGTCCTCACTTAGTGCTGTGTAGTTCCTTAGCAGTACCATCTTAATCGTGAGAACACGCCTCTAAACACAGGGACAAAACTCGCATGAATTTGACCACACAATGAATACACTATGACTACATTAAAAGTGTATTATGCTTACACTATAAAACTAACATGGTTTCTTTGTGACCTCGTGAACACCATGGTTACTATATGCATCGCCCATTATGACCACTATCTGAATACGCTATGACTACACTATAAGTGCACTACGCTCTACACTATAAGTGCACTACCCTTACACTATAAAACTAACATGGTTTCTTTGTGACCACTATGGTTCCTATATGTGTTGATACCATACCCGAACCGGTCACATGTCACTCGGGAAAGGAAGCTATTCGGACAACTCCTTTCTTCCGGGAGTGCATCCCCCGGATTCCCGGAAGCCCTTCCCGGAAGCCTCTCCTCGGAAGTCCCCTTTCCGGAAGTCCTTCCCCGGAAGCCTACCTTCATGCCGACTCAGGCCCAAACTGCACCAACAAGGCCCCCAGAGGCCCATCAAAGCTCCTAGAAGCCCACCAAGGCAACCAATGCCTTGGTGACACATGCCTTCCACAAGCCTCCAAGAAGGGGGGCAATGTGGGGAATCTACCCTACATTGCCACTAATTACAAGGGCGCCATCGCCCTCCTCTATAAATACCCTTCACCCTCCAAAGGGTAAAGGGTCCCAAAAAACACAAGGTCATTCCTCTCTCTAAAACCCTCTCTACTGTAGAGACCCCTTCTTCCCGGCTGACTTAGGCATCGGAGGATCTAGGCCGGTACCACATCGGTGCCCTATCGTGCTTACCTCTCTTTGTGTGCAGGTCCCCCGGAGTACCTTCCCGGAGTCATCTTTCCGTCCCAGGTCGGGCCAAGGTAGAAGACATCACCCCTCATCCGGACATACCTTTCCGGACAGTCACCTTCCGGGCCCTCCCGGAAGCCATCATCCGGAGCTAGCCTCTCAGTTCCCGGAAGCTTACACCCAATCCGAACAAGGATCCGTACACTTTCATTGACCGTTGACCCGAGCCATTTTTGGGCATCAACAGTTTGGCGCCGTCTGTGGGAATCAAACAAATTCCTACGTGTTTTACCGCTGGCAAGAACAGCAATGTCTTCTCAACACCCCGATGACGAATCAGATCCCCGGCACCATCGGGCGGAAAGCAGTGCACCCCCGGAAGTACAACCCCCACCGGCTGCGAGGCAGCAGCGGGGCAGGCGGACCGGCCGGGACGAACTCGCCAGGCGATTGAGCGAGATGGAGGAGCGAGCCAAAGCCCTCGAAGTCGAGAACAACCGACTCAAAACCTTGGAGGACGATAACCGCAGGCTCCAATCCCGGACCGCAGTCCTCAGCGAGCACTACCAGAACATGACCCAGAAGCTGCTGGAAGCTAACGTCAACATCGGCCACCTCCGGGAGCAGTGTGCCCGGGAACAGCCGGAGGTCTCCTCATCCCAGCTCCGCACTCCGGACGAGCCGATCGTGGCCACCCTGCCTTTACCTCCAGCTAAGGATAAGCAACCGGCGACCTCCCGGATTCCAGTCAAGACCCGCACGATCCTGTCTGGAAACTCCGGTCCCTCTCGCCCCGCCAATTCCCATGTGGTCATTGGCCGGAGCAAGGGAGTGGCTAAGGCCTACAGCGACATTCGGGACTTCCTCAACGACAACCGGGATGGAAGAGCAACCGAGGTAGTGACCCGCAACATCAACCCAGCAGGACTGGGGCCTCCCCCGCGACCGACTCCGGTTCAGCGAGCACCTGCCACCGCGCAACCCGTGGAGCAGACGGCGGAGTCCAGCCACCGGGCGCCGCCTGTCCCGGCGACAGTACCCGCTCCCGGAGCTGCACCTCTACCCGGACGGAAACCTGCGGCCACCCGGGCACGGACTGGACCACAACTCCCGGCCACTGCGGCTCATGCCCAGCCGGCGGTAAGCGACCAAAGCATAGTCCAGCAACTCTTGGACCAGGTCATGGAGCTCGTCAACGACCGGGCGAAGGAGCGCCGAGACAAGGCCAACCGCCCTGGAGCCGCCCCTACCCGGGAGAGTCCCTTCACGAGCCGAGTCCTAGCATGCACCGACGAGCTCCAGGATGTCGACTCCAAGTCACTGCGCATCGCGCTCTACGGCGGCGGTCCCGGAGAATGCCCGAACGCCCACATGAACAGCTTCCGGTCCAACATGTATTTCAAAAGGATCTCAGACCAGGCGCAGTGCCTCTACTTCCCGAGCACCCTTTCGGGCGCGGCTCTCAACTGGTTCTTCCGGTTGCCCCCGGGAAGTATCGACAGCTTGACCGACATGAAGATCGCCTTCATCGAACAACATCAAAGTCAGAGCTCGACTTTCTACTCCTGTGAGGATCTCTACGCTATCACTCAGGGACCCGATGAGGGCTTGCACAAGTACGTCGCGCGGTTCAGCCATGAATACGCCAAATGCCCGAGGACGGATGATAGCACGGCTGTCAGCGCCTTCAAGGCCGGACTTCGGTCAAGCCGCTTCTTGTACCAGCTCAACTTGGAGAATGACCTGACTTACTCCGAGATGATGAAGAAGGCCAACCTGCATGCCCGGGCAGAACGCCTCACCGAGCTCAATCAACGGCATGTCCAGCCGGTTACTTCTAACCCGCTCCATCCAACAACTTAGTACCATCCGGCTCCTGCCGCGCCCCGGGTGACCTACACCCAACCGGCACCGAAGGGGAACACTTCCCTGACATACTCCAGTCCGACCAGGACCCTTGACGTTGATCCCATTTTTTGCATCAACAACTATGACTACACTATACGCACACTACGCTTACACCATAAAACTAACATGGTTCTTTGTGACCACTATGGTTCCTATATGCATCGACAAGTTCACTATGACTACACTGTGAATACACTAGGACTACACTATACGTGCACTAGGCTTACACTATAAACCTAACATGGTGTCTTTGTGACCTCCTAAACACTATGGTTCCTATATGCATCGACAAGTACACTATGACTACACTGTTATTACACTATGACTACACTATACGTGCACTACACTTACACTATAAAACTAACATGGTTTCTTTGTGAACACTATGGTTCCTATATGCATCGACAAGTTCACTATGACCACACTGTGAATACACTATGACTACACTATACATACACTACGCTTACACTATAAAACAAACATGGTTTCTTTGTGACCACTATGGTTCCTATATGCATGGACAAGTTCACTATGACTACATTGTGAATACACTATGACTACACTATACGCACACTACGCTTACACTATAAAACTAACATGGTTCTTTGTGACCACTATGGTTCCTATATGCATCGACAAGTTCACTATGACTACACTATGAATACACTATGACTACACTATACGTGCACTAGGCTTACACTATAAACCTAACATGGTGTCTTTGTGACCTCCTGAACACTTGGTTCCTATATGAATCGACAAGTAAACTATGACTACACTGTTATTACACTATGACTACACTATACGTGCACTACACTTACACTATAAAACTAATATGGTTTCTTTGTGAACACTATGGTTCCTATATGCATCGACAAGTTCACTATGACCACAGTGTCAATACACTATGACTACACTGTACGTGCACCACGCTTACACTATAAAACTAACATGGTTTCTTTGTGACCACTATGGCTCCTATATGCATCGACAAGTTCACTATGACTACACTGTCATTACACTATGACTACACTATACGTGCACTACGCTTACACTATAAAATTAACATGGTTTCTTTGTGACCACTATGGTTCCTATATGCATCGACAAGTTCACTATGACTACACTGTGAATACACTAGGACTACACTATACGTCCACTAGGCTTACACTATAAACCTAACATGGTGTCTTTGTGACCTCCTAAACACTATGGTTCCTATATGCATCGACAAGTACACTATGACTACACTGTTATTACACTATGACTACACTATACGTGCACTACACTTACACTATAAAACTAACATGGTTTCTTTGTGAACACTATGGTTCCTATATGCATCGACAAGTTCACTATGACCACACTGTGAATACACTATGACTACACTATACATACACTACGCTTACACTATAAAACAAACATGGTTTCTTTGTGACCACTATGGTTCCTATATGCATGGACAAGTTCACTATGACTACATTGTGAATACACTATGACTACACTATACGCACACTACGCTTACACTATAAAACTAACATGGTTCTTTGTGACCACTATGGTTCCTATATGCATCGACAAGTTCACTATGACTACACTATGAATACACTATGACTACACTATACGTGCACTAGGCTTACACTATAAACCTAACATGGTGTCTTTGTGACCTCCTGAACACTGGTTCCTATATGAATCGACAAGTAAACTATGACTACACTGTTATTACACTATGACTACACTATACGTGCACTACACTTACACTATAAAACTAATATGGTTTCTTTGTGAACACTATGGTTCCTATATGCATCGACAAGTTCACTATGACCACAGTGTCAATACAGTATGACTACATTGTACGTGCACCACGCTTACACTATAAAACTAACATGGTTTCTTTGTGACCACTATGGTTCCTATATGCATCGACAAGTTCACTATGACTACACTGTCATTACACTATGACTACACTATACGTGCACTACGCTTACACTATAAAACTAACATGGTTTCTTTGTGACCACTATGGTTCCTATATGCATCGACAAGTTCACTATGACCACACTGTCAATACACTATGACTACACTATACGTACACTATGACTACACTATACGTGCACTACGCTTACACTATAAAACTAACATTGTGTCTTTGTGACCTCCTCAACAGCGTAGTTCCTATATGCATCGACAAGTTCACTATGACTACACTGTGAATACACTATACGTACATTACGCTTACACTATAAAACTAACATGGTTTCTTTGTGAAACACTATAGTTCCTATATGCATCGACAAGTTCACTATGACTACACTGTGAATACACTATTACTGCACTATATGTGCACTAGGCTTACACTATTACTGCACTATACGTGCACTAGGCTTACACTAAAAAACAAACATGGTTAATTTGTGACCTCATTAACTTGTGGTGTTGTATGAATCGACTAGTTCACTATGAGCTCTCCATGACTACACTATGTATACACTATAAGACACTATGCTCAGACTATAAAACTAACTTGGTTATTTTGTGACCTCATTAACTTTATAAATAGAAGAGTTCACTATCAGCACTCTATGAATACACTATGGTCACACTATAAGCGCACTATGCTTACACTATAAAACTAACATGGTTATTCTGTGTCCTCATTAACCTGTGGTGTTGTATAAATCGACTAGTTCACTATGAGCATTCTATGACTACACTATGTATACACTATAAGCACACTATGCTCACACTATAAAACTAACTTGGTTATTTTGTGACGTCATTAACTTGTGTTGTATGAATCGACGTGTTCACTATGAGCACTCTATGGACACACTATGGTTACACTATAAGCGCACTATGCTTACACTATAAAACAAACATGGTTAATTTGTGACCTCATTAACTTGTGGTGTTGTATGAATCTGACTAGTTCACTATGACCACTCTATGACTACACTATGTAAACACTACATGCACATTATTCTCACACTATAAAACTAACATGGTTATTTTGTGTCCTCATTAAGTGTGTCCTCATCCAATGCACACCTTCAGCCTTTACAAAAGCTTTTGAAATCTTCCAAATACAATCCACCATATTAGTTCACATCTAAACAGGTTTACACATCATTCCACTGCCCATTTACATCCAATGTACAACTTCAGCCTTTACAAAAGCTTTTGAAATCTTCCAAATACAATTCACCATATTAGTTTCTCATCTAAACAAGTTTACACAACATTCCACTGCCCATTTACATATAGGGTCTTTACATACACAAAAGATCAGTGAAATATTTATATAACATAAATACAACTAGAAGCAAGCAAAACATGATCTTTAGAAATAGGCCAAACATATAGAGCCACAGCAAAAGATAGAAATATCTCTGTAGAGGAGAAATCATGATGAAGATGGCATTGACGCCTATGATGAAGTGTACCACTCTGTCAAATATGCTGTCATCAAATTGCCTGGAGTGACTACAACATTAAAATAAAGAAGAACATATCCTAGGCTTGAAGTACTGGTTGCTGCACGTATTCCTTCCATTCAAGTTTAATATTCCTGGTAAAAGCACAAAAACAAGATATGAGTTGAGACCTCTTGAACACTATGTTTACTATATGCATCCACAAGTTCACTATGACTACACTTTGAATACACTATGACTACTCAATGATTGTTATTATTGATTATGAACTCAATCAAACTAGACATTATATAAGTGCCACATCTTTTTCCCATTTGTGTAATCTAACAAAAAAAGCAGCATGTGCTTCCATCTTTCAAGCGGTCCCCTATAGTAAACCTATATTATCTCCTTACAAAAGAGGGAATTGTGGAGAAGAAAAGAAAAGAAACTACATCCGTTTTATGCATGGAGATAAAACTTCACATCAGATAAAGGTCAAATGGAGAAAAAGGAAATTATACCTACCTTCTAATGGAAATTGTACACGCAAATGGTGACTGTAAACACTACCAGAAGACCATCTTTCATTTCAGACCTATTAAACGAAAACACATTCGAAAATACACTAAGGGGACATATTTATTGAGTTTGAAGAGTGACAAACATAGTCACGAACCTTCTAAATTCACCATATAACATTTATTTCCACATCTAGCATCAAGGAAAATGGAATTAACTCCAAACACAATCACAGGAGTCTAATGTTCATGTTAGTAGTCATGATGCTATATCTTGACCGTGGACAGTGCACACGTGCCCACCTTTCAAACCCAACGTCCACTCTCAAGTAAGTCTGAATGTCTCGTCGAAGCAGTGAGAATTTCCACTCAAAATTATATAAATCATATGCATTTGCTGCCTGCATAAAAACTTGCAGGTTCAAATCACTCTCTCCTAATTTAAATCTATTCTGAATATTGTCGCGAAGGTGATTGATGCAATTTTCATACGACGCATTAGGGAAGACAGTTAGGCATGCATTCCGAATGCTATCATGTCGATCAGACACAATCACAAGATCTTGGACATTTCCAATGGCACTGTGGAGTTTCTGAAAGAACCACAACCACGATGCATTGTTTTCAGAGTCACATATACCCCAAGCAAGCGGATAGCATTTACTGTTTCCATCAAGGCATGTGGTGACCAAAAGATTCCTGCGGTACTTTCCTGTGAGGAATGTGGCATCTACCGCAATGACAGGACGGATGTAGGAGAGAAACCCTCGAATGCACTGTCCCAGAAGCATGAAGAAATACAAGAACCGATCGTTCCCTAGCTCTGTTTCAATGGCAGTTATTGTACCAGGATTCTTCTCTTCCAAAACATAGGAGTAACTAGGCAGCATTGAATACCCTGCTTCATGAGTCCCAAAAACCTCCTCAAGAGCTGCATTTTTTGCTAACCAAGCCATCTGGTAAGATAAACTGAGGCCATATTCTCTTCGGATATCATTGATTATATCAGCAGGCGTATAAACACATTTAGGATCAACGTATGTATGCCTTATGATGCTTGCAACCGCAGATGCACTAGCATTCCGATGGTCTTTCCCCATATTTATCACATCCTTGCATGAATGTTGTTCTTTGTAGCGTCTGATAACGAATGAGGTGTTCCCAGCAGGTACTATAGCAAGAACACGCCAATTGGAACGACCGGTCGCATAGATAGCCACAAACAATGAAGGCGTGGACTTTTTCAATCGAAACTCCCACTTCTCACGCATAGCTTTTAGCTGCAAACACTCTTGTAGACTTTTCTTGTCCTTGAAAATCGCCCCCAACTGAACCACAGCTTCTTCACATAAACTTGTATTTACCACAAATTGTACAGAATTGCCTGATGACATACCAAAACTTCCACACTGGCCATCACGTGCAGCATGCTTTGCAGCCGTATCAGCTACTATATCGGGGCTGAAGATAGGGACTTCACATTCCGGATTCACCTCTTCTTCCATAGGAGTCTCAGATACATTCTCAACATGCAAATTTTCGGGTGCAGCACTATGAAAAGATGGTTCCACAGCATCACCATTACACCTGCAACTTGTTGGAGATATGGAAATAAAGACTGGTACCATTGATGGTCCATGATTCAGTAAACAATCCACACAGTCATCGGTGAGAACCCTTAGGTATTTAAGTGAACCAATTGATGTTGTAGCAGCATATTTAATCTCTACAGAGCTAGGTTCTGTATCTTCATTCAATAACTGCAAAGCTCTATCCCGAAATTGCTGGAAAGAGCTATTTCGTGGTATCCTTATTGCAAATTCATCCCCTCCAACATATGCTGGCCCGCTATCCCCTGTGATCCACGCACCACCATAGCAAAATACAACAACAACCTTCTCCAACTCTGGTTTCACAATTACAAAACAACATTAGAAAATCTACATTTATATTAAGATGATGCACTAACATATGCCGTCCCTCACTTGATTCTAATATAAAGCTCATTTAAAATTCATGTCCATATCATGGGTTTTGCAAGTGTACCTGAAGTTGACATGTTAGGGCAAGCTTGGACTGACTAGTCGTTCTTTGTACCTGAGATCAAGCAAAAATATATGAGGAAGTAATTTGGTCTTGACTGACACTGCTAGTGGATTATTAGTTCCAATATAAAAGTCACCATGTTGCTACCAGTAGCTGTACCAAACCCTCAATATCATAGCATTGTGTTTGAAACAGAATGTGTAAATCGATACAGAAATAATGGCATACTGAAGTAAATGCAATTTAATTAAATGCCAAAAATGAAAAAGTGCTAATTTCTCCAATATTACTGTTTCCAAGAAACACAGAAATGAAGAACTAAATTGAATTGATGTAACAAACAATATTGCAACTGAAAAACCAAGAGACGGATTGTATTCTTTAATTGACATGCATGGACTTTACTAATTACCATTAAGAATTTCACCTCAGAAAAAAAAATCCTAACATATATGTAGTAAGAAATTCAACGCATGCCTCTGTCAAGAACTCTTGCACTTACTATAGAAGAAAGATACGTCAATAAGTATAACAAAGTCACTGCCAGGAGATTGTTAACAGGAAAACATGCGGAGAATTACAACATAATCTATTTGTGCAAGAAATTTAGTCACCTGAAAGATATCGTATGACTCTTCCAATCTTCTTATAAATGCCAATTGAAACAAAGCACCTGCAATGACCACACCAAAGGGACCAAGTCCATCAGAAAAAGCTACCTTAGCAGAATATATGATAGAATGTAAAACTGCATGAAGCTTCCATCAAGTCATATAATTCATAAGTAAAAGCCTTTCCCTGCATCCCAGGTCACGCATTTAACAATTCGGTCTTACTTGCAGATTTGGCTACTAAAGTTATCATAAATTTTTCACTGTGAAATACTACATTAAAATAAGGAAAATTTTAGGCTACTCACGCTAGAGCAGCCTCACGCTGCTTGAATTGTCACTATGACTACACTGTGAATACACTATGACTACACTATACTTGTACTATGCGTACACTACGGTGACATCGATCGGTTCCGTGACTTATAGTGTTCCCGAGGTCACAGAGATTTATAGTGTACGCATAGTACACTTATAGTGTAGTCATAGTGTATTCACAGTATAGTCATAGTGACAATTCAAGCAGCGTGAGGCTGCTCTAGCGTGAGCAGCGTAAAGTTGTCCTTTAAAAAAATCCAAAAGAATTGGCTACAATTTTGTAAATGCAGAAATATGAATGTCAAATTCAATGTGGACTTCGAATGAATTCGCCGATAACGCAAGGCTACCATACTTAGAAACAAACTTACCAGCAACACCTTGGGCTTAAATGCAACATGAGCATTCCATGTCTGCTTATCAAAAGCACAAATTGAATCTATAACACAAACCATTCCATCACGCAAAACATTCGAAAGAAGACTAGGGAGTCGAGTCCCACTTAACTCACCCTTGTTGTTTGAGAATATCTAATGAAAGGAAGCGCTTTTTTCTTATTTGCTGCCCCAAACCACACCACAGAAGATAAGAGCTGTTGTCCTAAAGTAAATAAATAATTGCAATGATGAAGGGAAGCGGTGTTGGCAAATCCAAGATGTGGTGGTGAACTGAAACCCAGAAATGAATTGAAACTTTAAACTTTCTTAATGAATTGAAATACCTACAAAAATTTACATACTGGGTAGTGACTGCAATCCAGATATAGATCATAATTCAAGTTCTACAAGTATAACAACCCAGATTTTGTTCATGAAAAAGACAAAATTGAAAGGAAAAAAAAAAAACTAAATCCCAGCTAAGTAGAACCCATCTCTATTCGATCGAGATCTAAATCTTTCATCAATCCAATCTACGAAATTGAAATACAATAACGAGCAGATGCAAATAACCAATCAAAACAATCATGAAAATCTGTGAAAATCATAATTCAAGCTCAGGCAAAATGCTTCTCAAATTTCTTCAAGGATTCAGCTGAAACCTTTTCCTTTTTCATGCACTTTATTTCTCCTCACCTTTTGCTACTATGTAGCATTACACCAACGCACCCCCTAAACCTTCACAACAGGCCACACCCAAATTTCAATGTACACCCAATAGCACAGAATTTAGAAATTGAAAGACTGCAGCAACCAATTAACCCAAAAACCCAATCAATTTCTGTGGGGGAGGAGTTACCTTAAGAGAGTTTCGTCAGCAGCTGCCCGGTTTTTTGCCTTATTCCACCGTCTTCCTCTTTCTAGCAGGCCTTCCAATCACTTCTATATCAGAAAAGACGACTTTGATGCTCTTACTGGAGAGAAGGAACACGCCGGTCCTTTTAGAAAGGAGGGAAATTTCCCTCCAAAACAAATTTGGAATGAGCAAATGAGGAGCAAGCCCCCCCCATTTCAGACGATTTTGAGCTGATTTTGGAGGGGCATTCCGGTCTTTTTCAATAGATGGTTCCTTTGTAATTTTGTCAACTTTGAAAGGACTGATTCGTACTGTCAAGTGCCAAAAGGAATTTTATTTTAGTGTTTTGCTATTTCGGGTCAGAATTTTAGAAGCCCTATACAAAAGGTATTTTTATTTAAAAACCCCTTGTAATTTTAACCCTTTGCATGAGATAACTTTTATAATTAGCCCTTTTTTCTAAAAAATAAAAAAACAAATCAAATTTAACAATATATATTGGGGGGGGGAGGGGGACGCCCCCGCCCCGAAAAGGAGGAAAAAAATGATCTCGAATCTCGTCCGGTTAACTCGGATTCCGACAATAAAATCTCGATTAATTCGGGATCCCGATCGGGAAACCCGATAAATCCCGACAATAAAATTTCAAGTGTAATATGAAAAGGGAAAATTGCACAAATACCACCTGAACTTTTTCACTTTTGTGCACTTACCACCCAGACTAAATTTTTTTACAATTCACCACCTGAACTCTTGTGACGTTTACAAAACACCACCTCCGTCCGTTTGTCATCCAATCTGTCGTTAAACTCGGCATGTGAAAGGCACATGGTCCACTATTTGAGGTTATATTTGTGCAATTGGTGACCAGAAAAGGTAGAACGGAGGGAGGTTTGTCGGACGGTTTTTGGCAAAAAACAGATCAAAATGTTTTCGTTCGTCGGCGGCAAACCGCTTGGGATTTGGGGTTGAAACTTCGTGGGAGTGTACTCGGGGATGTTAGGAAGCTAGTCCAGGTGATTCCGAACGGAGAAAGTGGCCGAAAAATTAGCGACGGCGGCGAGAACTCCGGCGGCTCAGTTTTGCGTTTGGTTTCACCAGCGGCTTTTCATGCCATTTTTTACTCCAAAACTTTGGGGATATATTCTTGAGGTTGAGAGGGAACTTTTTGTAGTTGGAGTCATCACCAATCGGTGACCGGAAAAGGCAGATTGGATGACAAATCAGACAGAGGTGGTGTTTTGTAAATGTCACAAAAGTTCAGGTGGTGAATTGTAAAAAAAAATTAATATGAGTGGTAAATGCACAAAAGTGGAAAAATTCAGGTGGTATTTGTGCAATTTTCCCATATGAAAATTTAAACTATTTTTGTGCGCATAAATTGTTAATATGAACCAACATACTAACATAGGAATAGAATAACTTGAACTTAATCGCTATAAATTCAAATATTTATACAACAACTTATAAATCTAAATTTAAGAATAAGACATACAAATCCAAACTTCAAAGATAAATTAAAAATTATGCATCACTCATATGTAAAAACACCTCTAGCCTCTATCTCGATCTCAAGACATAGGAGAAAAAATTAAAAGAATAATTAAAAAATAATATATACTAATAATTAAAAATTAAAAATATATATCCAGTCGGGATGTCGGGATCCCGAAATTTTTCAAAAATATATCCCGATCCCGTCCCGATTAGTCGAGATCGGAACAATCGGGATCGGGATGCGAGATTCAAGAAATTTTTCCCACCGCTAATATATATAATATGAAAATTACATATCTACCCTTTTATAGAATTTCAAAATTCAATCAAACTACCTCGATTTCAATTATTGACTTTAATTCAAATTGATAATTGATGAAGGCAATCTTATGACTACTATGTTATATATTTTGGGGTGGGTTGTGGGGGCGGAGTGGTTCCTTTTGTTCTCGAGAATTGCTATGATTATTTATTGTTGTTGTTGTTCACCTATGTTATAGGTTTAGATCTAATTCACCTCTGATATAGGTTTATTTTTGTTGCTTAGGGTTATTTGTTATCAATTTCTCCAATTCAATAGATAGCTTCAATTCATTTCCTTTGGACTAAACATCTTTTTATAACCTACTACAAAGAAAGAGAATGGGATAGAGGTGTATTCTATCTAGTATGGAAAAGTATTCTACTTAGTATAGAGGATTAAAAAAAAGGGGGTGGGGGCGATCTGGTTTGGGAAGGGAGGCTTGGGTCTTTCTCCTCAGGTAAGGGGTGGTGATTAGAAAAGTAATGGATATGAGTGAAAAGAAAAGACCATGAGAAAAGGAATTTAAATTACATGAGCCTCAGGTTTCATGTGAATTCAAATTAGTCTGTTTTTCTTTCCTTGGATTTAATTAAGCTATCGTACAAGCAAATTTTAACTAATTAAGCTTACTTTATCTAGTATGGAAAAGTATTCTACTTAGTATAGAGGATTAAAAAAAAGGGGGTGGGGGCGATCTGGTCCAGGAAGGGAGGCTTGGGTCCTTCTCCTCAGGTAAGGGATGGTGATTAGAAAAGTAATGGATATGAGTGAAAAGAAAAGACCATGAGAAAAGGAATTTAAATTACATGAGCCTCAGGTTTCATGTGAATTCAAATTAGTCTGTTTTTCTTTCCTTAGATTTAATTAAGCTATCGTACAAGCAAACTTTAACTAATTAAGCTTACTTTTCTTTTCTTGAAGGCTCGATGGCATCTAGTACGTACCTTCATGTGGCGGGAAGAGATAAGCACTACAATTGTGAGGATGCCTTTGGTGTTCATGACAAGTCCAAGAGCCAAATTGTCGCGCAGTGGCATTCTATTGACGATTGCGGCCGCGATCAAAGTTACAAGAAACTTGGAGAGGAAAGCCAAGGCAATAATTGCAGAGACCAACATCGCGTCTTTCAGTGTGTAGTTGATGAGAAGAGACTGGACTGACAATTTCATCCCGGCGGTCAAAAAGATGAGGGGCAGCATAACGGCTGACACATAGTCCTCGACCCTGCTCCGAATCGCATGCTTCAGTTCCTTCTTGGCTGGCACAATGGCTCCCAAGACGAAAGCCCCGAGGATGGAGTGGGCTCTGCACAAATCGCTGATGTATCCGGAGAGTAGAACCGCAGCCAAAAGGAAACATACTTGGCTGTCGGTATCCACGTCGCAGCGTAGCGAAGCATCTGCGGGAGTGCCGGGCGTAGCGCATACACAAAAAAAACTATGAGTGTGAAGGTGGATATGATGGTATACAGTTGGGCCTCACTGACCGAGGCCCGTGTGAGCAGATAAAGAGCCTAGCAAACGAGGTCGGTGACAACACTTACGGACAATGCGGTTCGTCCAAGCTCGGAGTTGAGGAGCTTGGCGTGGGCGAGTACGGAGGTGAGCTCCCCGAATGTTGGTGCCTGCAAGGGTAAGGCCCCAGATGACAGGACCGTAGGTTCTTTACCGAGGTGCATAAGGTGACGTAGCATCATCTTTGGCAGCGGCGGAGGCATAGCGAGCGTTGGTTTTGTGTAGGACATAGCCCAGCTAGGAAGGGAAGGAGAATACCGGCAGTGGCGATGCTTAAAACTTTTCTGGGAGCGCTCAAAAGGGGCTTGAAATCAACCTCTAGACCCTGGAGGAACATGTCGTAGGTCAGCCCCAAGTAGGCGGTTGTGTCCAGGTTCAATACGCTTCTAAACGGAAATATGTAGTCACGAGTTAGGCTCAAGCTCAACGTTAGAGATGGACCCAAAGTCACGCCAGCCTGAAGCAAATGGAGGTAATTTGGTAATTAATCAACAAAAACAAATGCTAATGAATTATGTTATCATATTATTATTATTTATGTTAGAAGATCCATCTATCTAGTATGTACACTTACAAGAAGATTGGTAGCAAATGGAGGCTGGTGCAAAGGTGCTAGGAGATGCCTGAGAATGTAAGAGAGGAACATGATGGTACCGAGTTGGATAAACAACATGGGAACATTAGTTTCCGGCCAAGAATTTTCAAACTGCCACATCCCAAACGATGCCGTATACGTTTTATTAAAACATGCCTTTACTGTATCTTCATTTAACGCTACTATTACCCATAGGGCTGGGAAATTCTTCCCGAATCCCGCGTCCCGATCCCGATCCCGATTATCCCGATCCCGATAATCCCGATCCCGACTTGTCGGGATTTTATCCCGATCCCGACTGAATCGGGACGGGAGCGGGATATGTTTTTGGAAAATGTCGGGATCCCGACATCCCGACAATATGCATATTGAGAAGTCGATTCAAGCTTTTCCATCTCATTTCCTGAATTCAATTCAATTCGTTCCACACAATTCAATTCGTTGCATAGATTCTTGCCAAGAATTCAATTACAAAACAAGCACTCAAATTCCAAACCAATCAAAATCAAACTATAATTCGAGCTTACGGAATCGAAATCAAATTGATAGATGATGATCTTGGGCAATCGGCAGATCCATTCATTAACTGCGGGCTACGAGGCTAGCAGTAGCAACGAGCATGATGGGTGAGCGGGATATGTTTTTGGAAAATGTCGGGATCCCGACATCCCGACAATATGCATATTGAGAAGTCGATTCAAGCTTTTCCATCTCATTTCCTGAATTCAATTCAATTCGTTCCACACAATTCAATTCGTTGCATAGATTCTTGCCAAGAATTCAATTACAAAACAAGCACTCAAATTCCAAACCAATCAAAATCAAACTATAATTCGATCTTACGGAATCGAAATCAAATTGATAGATGATGATCTTGGGCAATCGGCAGATCCATTCATTAACTGCGGGCTACGAGGCTAGCAGTAGCAACGAGCATGATGGGTGAGCGACAATAGACGGCAACGATGGTGATGAGCTTCGACGAGGTATGATAGACGACAACGATGGGCTATGGAGGCTGGGCGCCGAGGCCACCGGCGATGGGAGAACGATGGGTGATGGTGGCGTTGGAAGAGCGATGGGAGAGCAAGGGGCGAGCGATGGGAGAGGGGTGGGAACGATGCTGGCGATGGGCAAAGATGATGGTGCGGAGACGAGTGACCATGGCGATGAGTTCGAGAAACTGGAGAGGAGACGAGTGTACCTTTTTTTTGTTTTTTTTATTTGGTAATGGTGGTGTGCAGGTGGGGAAACCAATCCGCACCATTATTTAAAAAAAGCCAATTCTAGTTTGTGATTTAGGATAGCAAAAACTCATGGTTTAAAATAGGATTAAAATGTAACAAATTTAATAAATTCAAGTGTTGTTGTATTTTTATCTTTAGATTTATAATGATTAAATTTAAGTTATTGTATTATTATGTTAGTATATTTTATTTTTATATTGGTTCACATTAACAATTTATGCATACAAAAAAGTTTAAAATTTTATATTATAATTGAAATTTCATTATCGGGATTTATCGGGCTTCCCGATCGGGATCCCGACTTAATCGGGATTTTATTGTCGGGATCCCGACTTAATCGGGACGAGATTCGGGATCATTTTTAGCCTCTAATCGGGATCAGGACGGGATCGGGATTTTTGTAATCGGGATCGGGATCATCCCGATCCCACCCCTAATTACCCATCCATTGCCTTTTTTCACCGACAATGCCCCCCTCATATTTCTTCGTCTTTAATTAATCAATTAGAAAGAAATCCTTTCGATCATGGCCAGCAACAGCGAGCCTAGAGCAGAGCACTCTCATGAATCAAAAGACAACGACAACGCCGTGGGCAACAACGATATATATATCAATTGAAGGAGACAAAATAAAAAGTTATTAAAAAAAGAATGCAGGAACTGGGGATTCCTTAATTAGTTAGATTAAGAATAATCAGGGTGTTTTAGAATTAGTTTTGGCTAAGGTTGGATGGTTGCAATTAATATCAGTTGTTTAATTAGTTTTTGTGTGCATGACTTTTTTCTTGCAGTGCGTAGTCAATGTCGATGATTTCTAGAACAGGGAGAAAGAAAAAGGGCTGATATCCTAGGGTCCAAAATAAGACCCCCTAAATATCTAAAAAAGAAATAAAATATATAAAATATCTATATAGTCTAAAACCAACTCAAAATTGATGTCAACTCAGCAAAAATAACTAACTCTCATTCACGAATGCTATCTTTCTCTTTGAAAAAAAAAATGTTATATTTCTCTCTCATATTTCTTATTTTTTCAATTTTTTTGTTTCACTAAATTAATTATAACTTTTGATATAAAAGTCGTAATGAAAATTCGTTTTTACCAATGAATTCGTAGAAGTGAGATCTACATTTTAAGATCCATATGAAATATGTTGTTCACAGAAAAAATTTCGTAAGTTTCGAGTGTCTCTGCAGAGACACAGTCATAATCAAGTGTCTCTGCAGAGACAATTAAGTGTCTCTACAGAGACACTAAATTCAAAAGTACTAAACAAAAAGAACTAGAAAATATACAGAGACAGTCAAGTGTCTTTGCAGAGACTGTCTTTGGGTATTGTTTTGGGTATTGTTTTACTATTCAAGTTATGCTTTGGGTATTATTCTGCAGCTTTCCATTTCGTGAGTTCTTGGGGGTTTTGGTAGCTAATTCAACTTAAAAATCCCCCACCTAGGATGGTCGGTGGGGGAATTTTAAGTTGACCTTTAGCTTCACCCTCGGCTCCCCCAGTTGGTCATTATTCATAGACAACACCCCTTGACCACCGGCATCGGTCAAAACCAAGCTGTCCAGCTTCTTGTGACCGGAGATGGTGGGTTGAAGCAAGTAATGCCAAGACACTTGAATTTGGTGTCTCTACTGTTGATGCCCGAAAATGGGGTGTGAGGCTAGCTCGGAATGGGATGTCAGGATCCGGACGTGGGTCCGGACGTGGAGTGTCGTCTAGGGCAGAATCCGGATGTAGTGTGTCGTGCTGAGGCCTGCCTTGATCCGGAAAGGGGAAGTCGTCTCCGGGGGAAGTGACCTGCACAAGGAAGGATGAGCACGGCTTAGGCACCGGTGTGGTACCGGCCTAAAACTCTCCGAAGCTTAAGTCAGCTGTGTTGATACCATACCCGAACCGGTCACATGTCACTCGGGAAAGGAAGCTATTCGGACAACTCCTTCCTTCCGGGAGTGCATCCCCCGGATTCCCGGAAGCCCTTCCCGGAAGCCTTTCCCGGAAGCCTCTCCCCGGAAGCCGCTTTCCGGAAGTCCTTCCCCGGAAGCCTACCTTCATGCCGACTCAGGCCCAAACTGCACCAACAAGGCCCCCAGAGGCCCATCAAAGCTCCTAGAAGCCCACCAAGGCAACCAATGTCTTGGTGACACATGCCCTCCACAAGCCTCCAAGAAGGGGGACAATGTGGGGAATTCACCCTACATTGCCACTAATTACAAGGGTGTCACCACCCTCCTCTATAAATACCCTTCACCCTCCAAAGGGTAAAGGGTCCCAAAAACACAAGGTCATTCCTCTCTCTAAAACCCTCTCCACTGTAGAGACCCCTTCTTCCCGGCTGACTTAGGCATCGGAGGATCTAGGCCGGTACCACACCGGTGCCCTTCCGTGCTTACCTCTCTTTGTGTGCAGGTCCCCCCGGAGCACCTCCCCGGAGTCATCTTTCCGTCCCAGGTCGGGCCTAGGTAGAAGACATCACCCCTCATCCGGACATACCTTTCCGGACAGTCACCTTCCGGGCCCTCCCGGAAGCCATCATCCGGAGCTAGCCTCTCAGCTCCCGGAAGCTTACACTCCAATCCGAACAAGGATCCATACACTTTCATTGACCGTTGACTCGAGCCATTTTTGGGCATCAACAGTTTGGCGCCGTCTGTGGGAATCAAACAAATTCCTACGTGTTTTACCGCTGGCAAGAACAGCAATGTCTTCTCAACACCCCGATGACGAATCAGATCCCCGGCACCATCGGGCGGAAAGCAGTGCACCCCCGGAAGTACAACCCCCACCGGCTGCGAGGCAGCAGCGGGGCAGGCGGACCGGCCGGGACGAACTCGCCAGGCGATTGAGCGAGATGGAGGAGCGAGCCAAAGCCCTCGAAGTCGAGAACAACCGACTCAAAACCTTGGAGGACGATAACCGCAGGCTCCAATCCCGGACCGCAGTCCTCAGTGAGCACTACCAGAACATGACCCAGAAGTTGCTGGAAGCTAATGTCAACATCGGCAACCTCCGGGAGCAATGTGCCCGGGAACAGCCGGAGGTCTCCTCGTCCCAGCTCCGCACTCCGGACGAGCCGATCGTGGCTTCCCTGCCTTTACCTCCAGCTAAGGATAAGCAACCGGCGACCTCCCGGGTTCCAGTCAAGACCCGCACGATCCTGTCCGGAAACTCCGGTCCCTCTCGCCCCGCCAATTCCCGTGTGATCATTGGCCGGAGCAAGGGAGTGGCTAAGGCCTACAGCGACATTCGGGACTTCCTCAACGACAACCGGGATGGAAGAGCAACCGAGGTAGTGACCCGCAACGTCAACCCAGCAGGACTGGGGCCTCCCCCGCGACCAACTCCGGTTCAGCGAGCGCCTGCCACCGCGCAACCCGTGGAGCAAACGGCGGAATCCAGCCACCGGGCGCAGCCTGTCCCGGCGACAGTACCCGCTCCCGGAGATGCACCTTTGCCCGGACGGAAGCCTGCGGCCACTCGGGCACGGACTGGACCACAACTCCCGGCCACTGCGGCTCATGCCCAGCCGGCGGTAAGCGACCAAAGCATAGTCCAGCAACTCTTGGACCAGGTCATGGAGCTCGTCAACGACCGGGCGAAGGAGCGCCGAGACAAGGCCAACCGCCCTGGAGCCGCCCCTACCCGGGAGAGTCCCTTCACGAGCCGAGTCCTAGCATGCACCGACGAGCTCCAGGATGTCGACTCCAAGTCACTGCGCATCGCGCTCTACGGCGGCGGTCCCGGAGAATGCCCGAACGCCCACATGAACAGCTTCCGGTCCAACATGTATTTCAAAAGGATCTCAGACCAGGCGCAGTGCCTCAACTGGTTCTTCCGCTTGCCCCCGGGAAGTATCGACAGCTTGACCGACATGAAGATCGCCTTCATCGAACAACATCAAAGTCAGAGCTCGACTTTCTACTCCTGTGAGGATCTCTACGCTATCACTCAGGGACCCGATGAGGGCTTGCACAAGTACGTCGCGCGGTTCAGCCATGAATACGCCAAATGCCCGAGGACGGATGATAGCACGGCTGTCAGCGCCTTCAAGGCCGGACTTCGGTCAAGCCGCTTCTTGTACCAGCTCAACTTGGAGAATGACCTGACTTACTCCGAGATGATGAAGAAGGCCAACCTGCATGCCCGGGCAGAACGCCTCACCGAGCTCAATCAACGGCATGTCCAGCCGGTTACTTCCAACCCGCTCCATCCAACAACTCAGTACCATCCGGCTCCTGCCGCGCCCCGGGTGACCTACACCCAACCGGCACCGAAGGGGAACACTTCCTACACCTCGAACAAGAGGAAGGAAGGAGGGCATCCCGTCTTTGGTAATCGCGATAAGCGAAACCGGGGGAACGGGCAGCAGGTCTACCAGGCTTACCGGGCACCGAACCCTCTTCCTCCGGCACCTTCGGCGCCCCGGCACGACCCCCGAAACCGAAACCAGAAGAAGGAGTACACCGCCCGGTATGAGCAGTACACTCCGCTCAACACCTCCTTCGAGGCAGTTCTCATGGTCGTCGCCGACCTCATTCCGGCACCCAAATCTCAAAATCCCGCGAGCGCTGCCCGGGACACCGGCACGTTCTGCCAATATCACCAGGCCAACACTCATGGCACGGAGGAGTGCAAGGTGCTGAAAGACCACATCGAGACTCTCGCTCGAGACGGGAAGATCCCCGAGCTCCTTCAGGGGTATGCCCCTCCTCAACAGCAACTCCGGCAAATAAACACCATTAGCGGCGGTTCAACGCTACCCGGAGACTCCAACCGAGTAAGGAAGGAGTATGCCCGTGCCTGCTACCCCGGACGGGAGGTGCTGGCACTCAACTACCGGGCCGAGAAGATCCCCAAGACCGGCTGGGGATCCATCACCTTCTACGAAGATGAGGAGGAAGGAATCATGTACCCCCACGACGATCCCATCGTCATCCGGGCGGAAATTGCCCACTACGACGTCGGGCGGACGATGATCGACACCGGCAGTTCTGTCAACATCATCTTCATGGAGGCCTTCCGAACCCTCAATGTCGCGGATAACCTCCTCGACCGGACGCAAACTCCTCTCGTGAGTTTCTCCGGGGACTGCATCCAACCGGTCGGGAGTGTGTACCTGCCCATCACTCTTGGCGAGGCCCCGCTGCGAACCCGCGTCGTCGTAACCTTCATGGTGGTGGACTGCCCTACCGCCTACAATGTCATCCTCGGGCGACCCGCCCTCAACAAGATGAAGGCCATACCCTCCACCCACCTCCTGCTAGTCAAATTTCCGACTCCTCACGGCATCGGCTCTGTCCGAGGCGACCAGCGAGCGGCGCGAGGGTGCTACTCCTTAGCGGTGAAACGGGGCGGCAAGGGCGCAACCATCCCTGCACCCCGGGAAGCCTGCTCTGTGGCAACTCCAGTCCCGGAAGGAGTTTCCGTCCCCGATAACCGGCCTGACGACCCGAGGGACGAGGCTACCACCACCCAGGCTAAACCAGCCGGAAGCCTGGAGATGGTGTGCATTTCAGAGGACTTCCCTGACCGACAGGTGAAGATCGGCGCGGAACTGCCACCTACCATCCGACACTCACTCATCAAATTCCTCCGGGAAAATGCCGAAGTCTTTGCCTGGTCTTACAGCGACATGCCCGGCATCTCCACCGACGTCATCTCTCACAAACTCAGCATCGACCCGAAGGCCCGGCCAATATGCCAGAAGCGCCGGAAGTTTGACGGAGAGCGGTACGACGCAATCCAATCCGAAGTCGAGAAGCTATCTTCCATCGGGTTCATCCGGGAGGCCCGATACCCGACCTGGGTAGCCAACCCCGTCGTCGTACCAAAATCACAAGGCAAATGGCGGATGTGCGTCGACTACACCAACCTGAACAAGGCTTGCCCGAAGGACAGCTTCCCGCTTCCTCACATCGATCAGCTCATCGATGCCACTGCCGGGCATGAGCTCCTGAGCTTCATGGACGCCTATTCCGGGTATAACCAGATCTTCATGCACCCGGGTGACCAGGAGCATACCGCCTTCGTCACCGACCGGGGACTATATTGCTACAAAGTGATGCCCTTCGGGCTCAAGAACGCAGGTGCCACTTACCAACGGCTCGTAAACTCCGTCTTCTCCGATCTCATCGGAAAGACCATGGAGGTTTATGTCGACGACATGCTAGTCAAGAGCAAAACCTCCGGGGAGCATGTCGAGAACCTCTCTGCCATGTTCGACAAGCTCAAGCATTTCAACATGCGCCTCAATCCCGCCAAGTGCGCCTTCGGCGTGGGATCCGGCAAATTCCTGGGCTTCATGATCAGCCAACGCGGCATCGAGGCCAACCCGGAAAAGATCAAGGCCCTGGTCGACATGGAGACCCCCAGGACACAGAAGGATGTCATGAGCCTCAACGGCCGGGTAGCTGCTCTCTCCCGCTTCATCTCCCGGGCCACCGACCGGTGCGCCCCATTCTTCAAAGTCCTCAAGGCCGGGCAGAAACTCATCGACTGGACCCCGGAGTGCGATCAAGCCTTCGCCCAGTTGAAGGAGTACATGAGCAAAGCCCCGATACTCGCCAAACCTGACCATGGAGACGTCCTGACTCTGTACCTCTCCGTCTCCGCCACGGCAGTATCCTCGGTCCTTATCAAGGAGGTGGATAAGGTCGAACACCCGGTGTACTACACCAGTAAATCCATGACTGACCCGGAAACTCGATACCCGGATATCGAGAAGCTTGCCCTCGCTCTCATCTGCTCTGCCCGGAAGCTTCGCCCTTACTTCCAGGCGCACTCCATCTCTGTTCTCACTAACCATCCCCTCCGGCAAGTGCTCCAGAAACCCGAAACCTCGGGTCGCCTCGTCAAGTGGGCTGTGGAGCTGAGTGAGTTCGATATCACCTTCAGCCCCCGGGCAGCCGAGAAGGGCCAAGCTATCGCCGACTTCATCTCGGAATTCACCCATCCGGCTACAACTGATGCCGCGCCGGTGAATACACCTCCTGCCACGGATATCCGGGAAACAACACCCGTCAACCCGGACAAACCGGGTTGGAAACTATATGTTGATGGATCCTCCAACGCCAAGGGATGCGGTGCGGGGATTGTACTCGTCTCTCCGAACAAGGACACCTTCGAGTACTCTCTCCGGCTGGCCTTCCGGGCGTCCAACAATGTCGCCGAGTACGAGGCTCTCCTCGCCGGCCTCCGGCTTGCCAAGGAAGTCGGTGCGGAGCAAGTATCTATCTACAGCGATTCTCAACTCGTGGTCAACCAAGTGACCGAGAACTTCGCCGCCAAAGACAGCTCCATGGCCTCCTACTTGGCCCAGGTCACCTACCACTTGAGCCAGTTCAAGTCGTACGAGATCAACCAGATCCCAAGATCAGAAAACAGCCATGCCGACGCCCTCTCCCGCTTGGCATCGCCTATCTCCGAACCTGCCAGGAGGAGCATCCCGGTTGAGACTCTAACTTCCCCGAGCTCCCTATCGCTCGGCGTCATGCAAATCGAACCTGACACCAGCTGGATGGAACCAATCCGGACCTTCCTAACCAGGGGAACGCTCCCGGAAGATCCTCTCGAAGCCCGACGCCTGCAAAGGCGGGCTGCGAGATACACTGTCATCCAGGGAAAACTCTACCGGAGAGGCTTCTCGGAACCCAGCCTTCGGTGTCTAACACCGGCCGAGGGCTCCCGGGTCATCCGGGAAGTTCACGAGGGCATATGCGGCAACCACTCCGGTGCCCGAGCCTTGGCCCACAAAATAATCCGCCAAGGATACTACTGGCCAACCCTCGGTGCCGACGCCCGCGCCTTCGTCCAGAAATGCGAAAAGTGCCAGCGCTTCGCGACCATCCCTCACCTACCGGCTGAACCACTCACCCCGATTGTAAGCCCTTGGCCTTTTGCCCAATGGGGCCTCGACCTCATTGGGCCCATGCCCGCCGGGAAAGGCCAAGTCCGGTTTGCAGTCGTGGCCGTGGACTACTTCACGAAGTGGGTCGAGGCCGAAGCCTTGGCTACAATCACCGCTGCCAAAATGAAAAGCTTCATCTGGAGGCATGTCATCTGCCGGTTTGGCATACCTCATGCAATCATCACCGACAATGGTCCTCAATTCGACTGCCAGGTCTTCCGGGCATTTTGTACACACATCGGTGTGGACCTCCGGTTCTCATCCCCGGCACACCCTCAGTCCAACGGCCAGGTTGAGGCCATCAACAAAATCATCAAGAGAACCCTCAAAACCAAGCTGGACGAAGCTATGGGGTGCTGGCCTGATCTCCTTCATGAGGTCCTCTGGTCCTACCGGACCACCTTCCGGACTGCCACCGACGAGACTCCCTTCTCACTCGCCTTCGGCAGTGAGGCGGTAGTGCCCATTGAGATCACCGAACCTACTCTCCGGGTTGGGAACTTTGAACCCGAGCAGAACGAGGAAAACCTGGCCATCAGCCTCGATCTGCTCGAAGAACAAAGGGACCGGGCCCAGACCCGGAACCTGATCTACAAGCAACGCATCGCCCGGTACCATGATGCCCGAGTCCGCAACCGGACATTCAAAGTGGGGGACTGGGTCCTCAGAAAGGTCTCTCCATCGACCAAGGAAACCCGATTCGGCACCCTCGGCCCTAACTGGGAAGGCCCCTATGAGATCACCCGGGTCTGCCGCCGGGGGACCTATGAGCTCCGGGATTCCAATGGCCGCACTCTCGGCCACCCATGGAATGCGGACCACCTCAAATATTTTTACATGTGATTATGCCCGATTTTTGTACTTGCCCGGCCCTTGCTCCCGGCAACCTTAGATCGTTTGTAATCATTTGTTAAAAATCTTTTGAATGAAATCACCCCCCTCCGAACAAGGAGCCCGGGTATTTTTGCATATAACATCTTAATGGTTTACTTTCTTGCACTCCGAACAAGGAGCAAAATAAACACGCTATTCATACCAAACCCGGAGACAGCCTGTCGGCCCCGGTAACATCTGATCGAAACCATTCACTCCGAACAAGGAGGTGGTTTCACTTTTATCAATCGTCTCAATCAAGAGACTTGGTAAAAATAAGCACTTATTCAAAAAAAACAAGCATTTATTAAAACCCGGAAACCGCTATACTAGCGCCGGTAAATATCCACACAGTAACAGAAAGGAAAGCAAATCCGGAAACCGCCCCATGGCGCCGGATTAAAGTTATTACAAACCAGAAATCAAATTGTCTCATGCAAAGGCATATATAAAAAAGTGCAGAAAATAAAACAACTGCTGTCTCCCGGGCTCAGTTCTCTTTCGGTGGCGGCTCATCCCCTGCTGCGGCATCCTTCCCGGCTGGCTCCTCTCCGGCATTCCCCTCGGCTGGCTCATCCCCGGCTGGCTCGTCCCCGGCTGGCTGCTCCCCGGCAGGGGCCCCGTCCCCATCCTGCTCCTCTTCAACCGGGACTTCATCCCCGGCGGGGGCCCCTTCCTCGACCTGCTCCTCTTCCGGGCTATCGTCCTCCACTATTATGCCGGCGAAGTCCCGGAAGGCTTGCATCTCTGCACGAGTGGGCTCAACCGGGTCAAAAGGCCCACCGAAGTGAGCCTCATAACTGTCGTCCAATTCAACACCCTTGTTGAACACACCCAGCAGGAACTTGTACCAGCAAACCGGGACTCGCAATCCCCGGAGGCAAGGATCTCCGGATCAGCAGCCGGAGACGAGGAACTGGAGGCCTCAAGTGCCACCACCCGGGCACGGAGGGCGGCATTTTCTTCAAGCAGCTTGATCTCCCTCTCCTCCGCCTGGGCCCGGGCATCGGCCTCTTCCTCCCGGATCCTCATGGCCTCCTGCTTCATCGTCTTCTCCCGGGCAAGCTCCTTCTCCTTGCGCTCCTTCGCCGCCTGGAGCCCTATGATGGTCTGAATTTTCTCCTCCAGGGCTCTCTCCAGGGCTTCCCTCTTCTGCACTACCGACTTCATCTCCTTGCAGAGATTGTCGTAGTGGAGCCGGGATTCGAAGGCCGCCGAGAACATGGCTTTGGCCCGTTTGAAGCCCTGATTCAGCTCCCACATGGCCTACACAAAGCAGCGAAGTGTTACCTTCCGGACACAAAATACATATATGAACAAAAAATACAAACTGTCGGTATCCGGGAACTTACATGAGCCATCATCGGGATCGCCATATTCGGCCGGACGTCGCCCGTCCGGGAGCCAGCCGTGAACACATTTCCGGTCGACTAGATGCCGAGGAGGATGTCATTGATAAAGTCCACATCACCGGGGGGCACAGCCACGTTCACCTCCTTATCCTTCCGGCGCCGGGAGGGGGCCTCCACTGACTCCAGTGGCTGGAACCGCTCGAACAGAGCGTCCAGCTCCTCCTTCCGGGCCGGGAGATCTTCTGGCGCGACATGCCCGAAGAGGGGATCTGTATTCCCCCACAGCACCTTCCGGGCAGCCTCGAAGGGGTCAGCCGCGTCGAGTATCTTCTCCATCCCTGCCACCGGAAAGGGTCAGCAGCATCCCCTGTCCGGGACTTCTTCCCGGATGGCGGCATCGCCTCCGCCGCTGCCGGCCGCTTCCCGGCAGTCTTTGCCGGGAGCTTGTCCCAGGACTCCCGGGGCTCCGGAACCCCCTTCCCTCCGGAGCCGGACACCTTCTCCCGGGCGCCGGACGAGCCACCCTTCCCGGCCGTCTTCGGGACTTTCAGCCAGGCGGCTTCCTTCTCCTCCCGGCCGCCTTCGTTGCCGGATGCCGCCCTCTTCTCCCCCCGCTGCCGGGACGGATGAGACCCCCGGGGCTCCTCAGCCTGACGCCCCTCCCGGCTGGACCGCCCGTCCTTCCCGGAATGCCCCTCCTGCTTGTCCCGCTTGTCATGCTTCCCCTTACCATGGGAACGGTCACCACCTCCTCCAGCTGCGAAGAAACACACAAAGAAATGACTAAGTCATTATCTCCGGTCACTTACTTCGGGTCACAACACTATCCGGGAATGATACTTACCCATCACAAAATTATACCGGACTAACAACTCTTAAGTCAGCAACAGATCCAACTGCCTCTCCTCTCGCGGCAACTTCCTCAGCACTTCAACGGCTGCTGCTTCCTCAACCGACAACGGAAACTCTTCAGACACCGGTCTCTTCTTCTTGCCTGAAAAAAAAAAAAAAAAAAAAAAAGCAAAGTGTTAGTCTCCGGCCACCGATTCCAAAATGAATACTACAGGCAATCCTATCTCTACACACCCGTCGGCACGTATTGCCACTGTGACCGGACGGGATACGGCGGCTCAACCCCGGGCGCCGCCCTCCACCCGGACGCGAAGAAGAACCTCCTCATCCAGAATTTATGAGTATTGGGAATCCCGGCAATAAACTTCGGGGAAATCCTTCAGGATGGTCGACCGGTGCTCCCCCAGGTCTTTGCTCGAATCGGCTGCCAACCTCCTGTGCACCTCCGCCATCAACGCCTTCTCATCACCGGGCACCTCCAGGTTGCAGGAAAGCACAACCATCCCCCGGTAGAAGCCGGAGGGTATTATGCCCCAGATTGTCCGGATCTGGTTGTAGGACGGCTCATCCAGTCCATGTTCCATGAACAGGATGTACGTCGCTATCAACCGCGCCCAGCCATGCAGACCCAGCTGCGCCGGTGCCAAGTCGGCACGATGCAAAAACATTTGAAGAAAAGGATGGATGGGTAGGCGCAACCCATACCCAAACGCATCCGCAAATACCAGGGCCTCCCCACCCTCCGGGTTCGAAAAGAATGTCTGCCCGGACGGATCATACTTCGGAATCCGCAGCTCCACGAAGTCCGGAATGTCATACTCCTCCCTCAACTGAGCCAGCTTCTTCTCGGTCAGTTCATTGACCAGCCACTTCCGGTCGATCCAGTGGCCGGTGGGAGTCGCCAGGCCCTTTGGGACTTGGCCTTCTGTTTCTTCTTCCCTTTGGAGCCCGAAACTGGCACAGGCACAGCCTCCGGGACCTCTTCCTCCTCTTCCGGAGCATCATCCGCCCCTTCATCCGGAATCTCCCACTCCTCCTCCTCCTCCTCCTGGTCGCCCTCCTCTTCCGGGACGTCTTCCTGGTCCTCATCTTCCGGAACGTCCTCATCCGGAATTGCCCCCGCCATCTCCCGGGCAAGCGCCTCCGCCTCCCGTCGCTCCCGGTAGATCCGGCCAAAATCCTTTCCGGCACCAGGAGCCCGCCCGGACGGTCCGGCCTCCCCCTGAGGCAACACCTCACTGCTGCCGACCTCCTCCGGAGCCTGCTCATCTTCAGGGAAAATAACTTGGAGTGGGGCATAGTTCAGCGGATGAATCTCCTGGACGGAGTCCGAGCTGTCACTCCCACTGTTTCCAGACATGGCAGACATTTTTTCGCAAGACACTTACACTACAAAAGGAAAAAAGGAAAATAAATATACAACTCTTCCTAACCGGTTTCCCCCATGCCCGGGAAGCCGGACGACTACCGGCCATAAACAGCATTCCTAATCCGGACGTCGACAAAATGGATCAAAATTACCCGGGATAAGCAAGTTCATCAATGTTCTTCATTGTTCATCCCAGATTCAAAGCAAAACTCAAGAAAATTTCTATGTTTGATCTAAACAGTTCCGAAATTTACCTTGAAAAAATGGAATTCTGCTTCGGACGTGAACTGCTGATTTCCGGATTCGCCGGGAATGTGTGCCGGGCTCTGAGTGCTTGAGAGAGATTTGGAGAATTTTTCGCAAAGTAACGGAAAAATGAGTCCTGCTCTCCTCTTATATACTCGCCCACCTGACGCTTCGCGCAACCCGAGGAGTCACACTTCATAAATGCTCACACCTTTTCGCATTCCGGCGCCTCCTCACTTCTCCCGAAGCGTCGCGACTCATCAATGCTCGCGACTCCTCACATACCCGGCACCCCTTCGCCTGCCTACCGGCACGTGCACCCCTGCATGCTTGCCGCATGGAAGGCCCTGCACGGCGTGGCACCACCACACTCTGCCACGCGTCCTCCATGCAACCAACTCAACCAAGAGTTCAGTTCAGCGAAGCATTTCGCCAAAGGAACAACGTCCGGCATCTCCGACAAAAACCCGGGTGCCACCTCCGGATCAACCGGGCACCCGGTTATGGAAACCAATCGAGGGATCAACCTCGTGTTTCCCCTGAAACCCGGGTGCAACCTCCGGATCAACCGGGCACCCGGTTATGGAAACCAATCGAGGGATCAACCTCGTGTTTCCCCTGAAACCCGGGTGCAACCTCCGGATCAACCGGGGCACCCGGTGATGGAAACCAATCGAGGGATCAACCTCGTGTTTCCCCTGAAACCCGGGTGCCACCTCCGTATACCACATCAACCGGGCACCCGGTTATGGAAACCAATCGAGGGATCAACCTCGTGTTTCTCCACATACCCGGACACATCCGGAACAACCCGACTAGATCCTCCCGACAGTTCCAAAACTGAGCACATCGCACTCCTGCTTCCTTACCCGGGGACTTGGGGGACTCCTACCTACCCCACATCGGTTTACCGAGTGACATGCAACCGATACGGGCGACAGCGCAAGTCCCCGCCCAAGAAAGCACTCTTGACCGACGACTTGGGGGACTCCTGTTGATACCATACCCGAACCGGTCACATGTCACTCGGGAAAGGAAGCTATTCGGACAACTCCTTCCTTCCGGGAGTGCATCCCCCGGATTCCCGGAAGCCCTTCCCGGAAGCCTTTCCCGGAAGCCTCTCCCCGGAAGCCGCTTTCCGGAAGTCCTTCCCCGGAAGCCGACCTTCATGCCGACTCAGGCCCAAACTGCACCAACAAGGCCCCCAGAGGCCCATCAAAGCTCCTAGAAGCCCACCAAGGCAACCAATGCCTTGGTGACACATGCCCTCCACAAGCCTCCAAGAAGGGGGACAATGTGGGGAATTCACCCTACATTGCCACTAATTACAAGGGTGCCATCACCCTCCTCTATAAATACCCTTCACCCTCCAAAGGGTAAAGGGTCCCAAAAACACAAGGTCATTCCTCTCTCTAAAACCCTCTCCACTGTAGAGACCCCTTCTTCCCGGCTGACTTAGGCATCGGAGGATCTAGGCCGGTACCACACCGGTGCCCTTCCGTGCTTACCTCTCTTTGTGTGCAGGTCCCCCCGGAGCACCTCCCCGGAGTCATCTTTCCGTCCCAGGTCGGGCCTAGGTAGAAGACATCACCCCTCATCCAGACATACCTTTCCGGACAGTCACCTTCCGGGCCCTCCCGGAAGCCATCATCCGGAGCTAGCCTCTCAGCTCCCGGAAGCTTACACTCCAATCCGAACAAGGATCCATACACTTTCATTGACCGTTGACCCGAGCCATTTTTGGGCATCAACAAGCTGGGAATGGGAGTGAAGTCTTGAAGGCAAGTAAAGGGTATGAGAGAAGGGTATTTGTTCATACCATACCCGGATCGGCCACATGTCATCCAGAAGAAGGAGCTACTGGACCACTCCCCCCTTCCGGGACCACACTTCCCGGAAGCCTACCCTCCGGGATCACTTCTCCCGGAGGCCTATCCTCCTGGGAACGTACCTCCAGGACCGTGCTACTTCCTCCAGACAGCAAGCATGAAGGCCACCTAGGCCCAGACAAAGGCCACCTGGCCCAGGCAAAGGCCACTTGGGCCCAGACAAAGGGCCCCAGAGGCCCAACTACTCTCCTAGAAGCCTGACTAGGCCTCCAAGAGGCCCAGTAGGGGTAACCTAGGGGACAACCTAACCCACTTGGAACCCTAGGTTTCCCCTCACCATAAATACCTCACTTTCCACAAGTGAAAGTAAGTTCATTCTCTCCCACAAAACACTTACTTGCCTCCAATACTCTCCTTCCTTTTCTCCCTCAGCTGACTTAAGCTTCGGAGGGTCTTAGGCCGGCACCCCACCGGTGCCCCGAGCTATACTTTCCTTCCTGTGCAGGTACCTCCGTCCCCGGAACAACCTTCCGGGCAGCACCTTCCGGGCCCACCCGGAAGCCGGCATCCGGAGCTAGCCTCCTAGCTCCCCGACACACTACTGTCCGACCCGGACCCTTGACGTTGATCTCATTTTTTGCATCAACAGTATTGATTACCTTTGACCCTTAGTGGGTGGAGATGTATTTATAGTGGGAGGTGATGACCTCCAAGCTACTTGTGATCAATGTGGGACAAGTCTCCCACATTGATCCTTCCTTAGGGCTTTGGAAGCCTTAAAGGCTAAGGCATGAGTGGCCTATTATTCGTCATACTTTGGGACGTTGCACAGACTTCGATACTTGTTGTATGGAGCTGGTTGGCGGCTCGATGCGAAGGTGGCAACGAGGTGGTCCCAAAGTATGTGTTCGGATGGTCGGCCCAATCCTATGTGTGGCCCACGAGCCTCGCAAATCGTGCCCTTGGATAGGGGTGCTTGCCTAGGTGGCGCTTCCTCAAGATGACATGTGGCTGATGCGGATATGGTATGAGCAGAAGTCCCCCAAGTCGTCGGTTAAGGATGCTTTGCTTGGCCGGGGACTTGCATTGTCACCCATATAGGTCACATGTCATCTGCGGTCCTCTCTAGTGGGCCGATGTGGGGTAGGAGTCCCTCGAGTCCCCGGGTAAGGAAGCAGAGTGGAGGAGGCGAAGTGTCCGTGTCAGGAAGAGGCTCGTGGCATAGGGATGGTGCGGGGCATGTAGATGCCTGGGCTTGAATAGTGCCAGGCATGTAGATGCCGGGTGAGAATGACACCGGGCATATAGATGCCGGGTCCGGAAAGAGTGTCGGGCATGTGGATGCCGGGTCCGAAGTGGTGTCGGGCATGTGGTTGCCGATGAGTGCGAAATGATGTCCGGCATGTAAATGACGGGTCTGGATCGGGTACAGGGCACGAAGGGGCTGGACCGGGCATGTAGATGCTGGGCCTGGTCGATAGGTGCCGAGTATGGCCAATAAGTGTCGGGCATGAAGGGGCTGGGCCGAACATGTAGATGCCGAGCCTAGCCGATAAATGCTGGGCGTGGATAAGATGTGCCGGACATAAAGGGGCTAGACCGAGCATGAAGATGCCGGGCCTAGCCGATAAATGCCGGGCACGGGAAGCCAATGAGGTTGAACCCTCGAGTGGTTTCCAAGCCGGGGCGCCGGATAGGTGCCGGACATGGAGATGTCCTGACCGGGCATGAAATGTAGGTGTCGGGCGTGGTGCCTATTACAAAGTCAGTTGCGAATCGTTGCGTTCGTTTGGGGTGCCACGTGGGAGTCCTGGAGAGGATGACGTGTCAAAGAGGAGGGTTGTCGGGAATGCCAAAAGTTGCGCGCATTTATTAAGGGTGACGCTTCGGGAGATGCGAAGCGTCGCTCACATTTAATAAGGGTGACACTTCGGGAGATGTGAAGCGTTGGTTCGAGGAGTATAAATAGAAGGGGAGTGTGGCATTCCTTCCTTTACAAAACTTTCGGCATCCAGAGAGCAGAGGCGAAGAGAAACCCTTGACAATTCCCGGCAGCAATGTGATCTGCATACATTTCCGGCTTGTTGCAACAATACCCGGTTGTTCAAGACTCAAGACTCCAGAATTTCGAAGGTAAGATTCTTTAACCTCCCGGTCGAAAACTTGTTTTTGATGAATGTTCGGCAAGTCCGGGTATGAACAGTCGATGAATGTCAAGGCGACTGTCCATATCCCGGCATCTTGTGATTAGTTTTCATTGCTCGAGTCCGGGTCGGGAGTGGGTTAGGTGTAACTATCCAGGCCTGGACTTGTTTTGCGGCCGGATAGTGAATGTTTGGAAAAATTCATCGTTGTCTTGCCATATAGATGTCTCAAAGTCCCCAGAGTCAGTCTAAGTCTCAGAGCAGTGAGCACGATGATGTGCATGGGTATGCTTCCGGCTCAGAGGGGAAGGGCCTGGTATCCAGAGAGAGCAGTCCGGACAACGTGCTGGTGGTGACGGTGCTAGGGTCTCCTGTCCGGCAGAAACCAGGTCCGGGTAAGGACTTTGGTGCCATCCTGCGCGCCCGGAGGACTGCGAAGAGTGGGGCGACGGAACCGGGAGACGATGAAGAAGGTGGCCAGCCGGGCGATGACGAGGATGAAGACATTCCGGAGGATGAAGAGATGGAAGACGTCCCGGAAGGGGTGCCCGTTCTTCCGGCATCGGTGAAGGAGAAGGGAAAAAAGAAGGCGGTTCCCTTGTGATCCCTAGATACGCCGACCGAGTTTGTCATTGACCGGGCGTTTCCAAAGAATGAAATGGATCCGGACAGCCTCGCGGAGATGAGGGAGGAGTGCCAGGTTCCGGATTACGTCCAGATGTGGATCCCAAAGTACGATCCGACCGGAAAGGTTCACTTCTCCGATCCAGAGGGCGAGGCCACCCTGATATGGGCAGATGTTTTTAAGTACGGTGTCCGACTGCCTCTACACCCTTGGCTGCAGGAGTTCTTGTTCCGCACCAACCTTTCTCCTGGATAGTTGGGGGTCCACTGCTGGGCACGGCTCATTGCAACCTACATTCTGTTCCGGGAGAAGGGGTTTTTAGCACCGACTTTTAACCAAACCCGGAACATATGGCACTTCACCCTAAACGGCTTTTACTCCAGGGTGGTGTCATTCTCATGCCCGCTGACGGTGAAGGCGGACGACGAGACTTTGGAGGCGATGGCTGAGCGGCGGTTGGAGGCGGACCCGAGAAAGTCATTTGCCGTGCACCGGAAGGCGATACTTAAAAACTTCCCGAAGTTCATCGCCGGGATCCCCAACACCAACAAGCACTGGCTAGAACGGTTCTTCATGGTGTCCGGATGGAGGCGTCCGCCCGGAAAGAGGATTCTGTTCCCCGTCCGGAAAGCATGGGAGCATACCCCGCCGGGTGGGTAGAGATAGGGAGTCTGTCTATGTCCGCCTACCAGGAGCCGGATACTAACTAATAGTGTTTTGTTTGTTTCAGGCAAGAAGAAGAACTTGGGATTCAACTTGACGGCAGAAGAGGAAGATGTCATCCAGGGATTGTGCGCACTTCCCCGGGAGGACCGGCTTATTGATCAGTTGTTGACGGAAGACAACCTTGGGAAGTACAGCTTTGTGATGGGTAGGGCTCTTATCCGGCGCACATTTTGTGTCATGGAATGGTGTAGAGCCGGGCACTGGGACTTGACAAGTTTTGCTTCTTTTTGCAGTTGGAGGAAAAGAGCCAAGGAGGGGTGACCGGGAGATCCGCGAGGACCCGAAGCGGAGGGCCGAGGAGGACAGGCAGTGGTCCCATGGTGGCGACCGGAGCGAGCCCAGGCCGGGCGCCCAGCAGCAGAAGAAGCTGCCGAGCTGGAAGAACTGCCCGGCGGCGCAGGCTAGGGAGGCGTCGGACGGCAAAGATGGAGCTTCCGGCTCCGCTTGGGCCGGAAAGAAGGTCGCTGTGCAGTCCCGAGTGCCCTGGAGGGCGATGGCTGCTACCAAGAAGAGGCCGGAGAAGCGGCCGGCTGGGGCCAGCCAGGAGGGGGAGAGGTCCCAGAAAAGGATCCGGACGGAAGGGAATCTGCCGGAGTTCTCCTTCCCGGTCGGCGAGGTCCTGTCCTCCGATGACGTGTTCGACACCGCCCAGAAGGCGGTCTGGGGGTCAGAGGACCCTCTCTTTGACGGTCTTAACACCAAGCATCTGGGTGTTTTTGACTAGATGATGGAGAAGGGGACTCTCCACGACTACTTCACTCCCCCGGAGGCGGAGGAGGCGCCTGGGTGGCGCAAGAAGGAGGCAAACGTGGCAATCCACGCCCGAGATGTGCCCCTTGCCAACACCATCATTGACGGCTTCCGGACCCCTTTGGCTGGGTTTGGAGAAGGCTCGTCGACGGGCGACGTCGGCCCCGGTAAGTGCATTGCCATGATGGGCCATGTAAGTTATCCGACAGTTTTGACTTGGAGTTGAAATGATTGTTGCCGGGTACTGACAGTTGGATGTTTTTGACGCAGGTGCTATACGAGATGAACAAGCGCCTGACTCAGTCGGCCTTGATGTTCGGCTCGGCCCTCCAGTCCCGGCGCTACTATGACAAGCTATGTAAATCCATGAGGGATGTGGTGGCCGGGAAGGAGGCCTTGGAGAAGGCCGTTGCCAACCGCGACAACACCATCGACCGGATCCGGGGCGAAAGGGAAAAGGAGCGGCGGCAGGCCGTGAATGAGAAGGCCGGCCGGGAGGAGGCGGAGAAGAAGGCGGCCAAGCTGGCCGAGGAAATCGCCTCGCTAAAGGAGGAGTTGGCCTAGGCCCGGCGGGCTCAGGCTCCTGGTACATCTCACGATCTGGACGCTGCGGGTGGTACCCGGGTCCCAGCGAGGTGGTTCAAGCACCTCATGCTGGAGTTCCACCCGGGTATGATCGGATTTTATCCGTCGTAAAAAGCGATTTTTCTGGTAGTGTGGATTCAACCATGTATCTGTCAAGTATTCAAGTAGCTTTGGATGCATTCTAAACTCATTGAATAGAATCTTCAACTCTCTTATATAACCAACTTCAGTAGGGGACTTAACCACTGCAGTCCACTTTTGTGAGAAAGCGTCTAAAACTACCTTATCACCACCACATTCTTTTTTGCACTTGGCCATCGTATTCTGGGCAATGTGCCATCTACATAGTAAATGCTTACTTGTACCAAATACAACAGCAATGGCATTCATTAAAGCAAGCTCCCTATCTGTTATGATAACATTTGGCATATCTATATCATCCATCACTCTACACAATACATTTAAGGCCCACAAATAATTATCTTCCCGCTCCGAAGAATGATAAACGAAACCAACACAAAATGTCATATTAGTAGATGTCACTCCAACCATCTCTAACAGTGGCATGCGATACCTATTGGTCTTGTAGGTACTATCTATAATCAAAATACGTGGAAATGCACGAAATAATTCCAAACAAGTGGGGTGTGTCCAAAACAAGTCCAAAATAGTGTTGGTCTCTGGGCAATTCCTATGCCACTCAATGTAATTATGATCAGATAACTTACTCATAAGTAGTTGCATTTGAGATCTCCCAGCCTTTTCCAGACATTTCCATCGACTACGCATATTATATATCGTCCGAATTGTGGATACATTGTTTTCATCTCTTCATTTTATCATAGTCAAAATTTGCTTTGGCCTCACCAAACTTTTTGACAAATAAAGTACCAAAGCGGCCTCATCAGATGATAACCTACCAAGATATGAATGACCCTCCAAGTGCTCAGCTGCTTTATGATTATGCATTCCAACATCAACCACCAACACCCAATCATCATCGGTTTCTTGCTTCTTGCCTTTTAATTGAAAAGGGCATCCGCACTTCTTTGTTCCAACTTCTCTTCTGTTTTCTTCCTTGATGAACTTTTTGGGAATTCTCTTTCTATATTCTCCAGACCTCTCACATCCCAACGTAAGTCGAGGTTTCTTATTTTCTTTTCCACCTCGGTCAGACCTTAAAGTCACAATAACAAAACCATTCATTCGACCAACTTCACGAGCCCATTTAATTAGTTCTTCTTGGCTTTTGAAGATCTATGCAAAAGTAAATTCAAATTAGACATACATTTACAAAAGTCTAAGTCACTAAATTACATATTGGTGCAAAACCTTACCTCCTTTGTGGTGAAAGCCCTAGTACAATCTACAATATTTTCAAAGTCCACATCATTATGATCAATCGACGCATCTTCCTGCAAAGAAAAAAAAAAGAATCAAAATTTAGATTAATATTTTAACTGTAGCATGCCTAGAGGAATACAGAGACTACCGCAAGCAATGTTTCTAGTATAAGCTACTAATACAAGAAGTTTTGTATAAGACTATATATACATACTATATATATACGCCTAGATCAATGCTTACAACCACAGCCTGCAGTATACAATATAAATTAAACTAAAAAACGAACTTGATTCATGCTTTTCTGAACAAAATGAGAGACAATGAATGTATCATAGCAATCCAGGCAGAAGCAGACCATTACAAATTAATCCGTTAAGACAAAAGTCCTACATCTCAGTCGAAAAAGTCTAAAAGCAGAAAGAACAAAAGTGACGGTCATCATATTCATCTCTCCAACTAATAAAAAACCACAGTTGAGTGGCGGTCATCATATTCAACTCTCGAACTTAATGCCTGTAGGGGTAAGTTAAATGGTACCCAAATAATTTCTAACATGTAGTGCTAAACTCAAGATTTTCTAACAAGTGTCGTTTACCATACTATTCCAAAGAACTCAACTTGTCTTCAAAACATTGTAAAATTAAACAATATATGGGTATGAAATCTAATGCAATTGAACAAAATTGCTTACCTCTTCATTGAAATTGTTCTCTTCTACTTCAACATCCATTGTCTTTTTGGCTTATTCGAAATCAATTGAAGGATTTTAGGGTTTGATTAATACAAGATAGGAAATTGGGTTGGTGGAAATTGGGAGAGGAGAGGCAGGATCCGAAGGGTTGCATGAGGAGATGCGTGGGGTTTTGGGTGGGGATACAAAGAGCCGACACGCGCAAACGCAAAGGTGAAAATTTTATTTAGGTTTTTAATTCTTCTTTTTTTTGTCTATGTCCTTAGATGTCTTTTTACTAAAAGGCTAATATTGTAATTAATTTTTTTTACTGAAGTGTGGGTGGGAAAATAAGACACGTGGGTGGAAATAACAGCTCTCTTTAGATATTAAAAGTGTAATCTATTACCTTTTAGATATTGTTTCAAAGAAAAAGAGATGATCCTCTTATTTCTTTTAACTTTCTAGAATTAGAAGAAGAAGGTTATTATATCTAGGGCACAAGATACCATATGCTGTGAATGAAGAAGAACAAAGAGATAAATGTTTGAGGAATCAAGAAGTGTTTTCTTCTTATTAAGCTCATATTTATAGGGAATAAGATGGATAGGAAATGACCATCAAGCCCCTAAGTTTACATTGATAAATACAAGACAAAGGAAAAGATAATACAAAAGTCATTCATATCAACAATATCACAACAGTCCCACTTGGATGACTGTGTATTAATGATAAGTTGTCTCGTTAAAAACATTTTCTAGGAAAACCCAATGGGAAAAATCCTAACAGAGGGAAAAAAGAATACAACTCGAAATAGACCATTGAAAACACATTGGACGCGCAAACTCATGTCTCATTAAAAACCTTACCCAAGAAAAACCCAATGAGACATCAAAAATAAAAAATAAAAAATAAAAAACTTGGAGGAAGGGAAAAAGAGTACAAAATGCAAATGTCCGATATAGGAGTTTGTTGGATGCTCTCCCTGATTGATATCTTCCCCTAATCACAAGACGCATCAATATGGTTACTTGTAGAGTCGGCATTCCCAATACGATTTCTTCAGGCAACTTAAGCCCTTCTGAGATTTCCATATAATATATGTCAATATCTAACTCCGTATAAGAATGTACATAAGTCTCATTTCAAGCTTTTCTAAAACCACCTACCTTATCAAATAATGGAATGTTTATTGGGTCCATTACGGGAGAGTTATGTTCTTTATAACTAAATTCAGGCCTTCGTGAAAAACCTTGCGCTATGAGCCTTGCCTTATATCTTGCAAACTCATTTTTCTCATTGCGCTTCCTAGTAAAAACCAGCTTGTAACCTACACGTTTCATAGTAGGCGGTATTTGACATATAGGTCCAAACACACTTCGTTCTTGTAAGAAATTAAATTTTGTTTTTCTGAACTGCCTGTTTTTGAAATTCAAATTTCAAACCCAGACATGTTTTTCTTCGTTTTCTCGGCGGTTGTGCTAGAGCATCATCTAGCATTTAATTAGTGCAAATGTAGTGCCTGCCATTTCTCCTCTTATGTTTATACTATATGGTTCTTAAGGTTTTCAACTTAGCGCCTTCCCATTGTGTGTATTTAATTTCTCCTTGCCTTCCTTTTCACTTGTATTTTCGTAATGGCTTCCTGTTCTAACGATCCTATATTTTTGAACTTGAGCCTTGCTATAAATTCATCACCATCATCATCAGCAGATCCGCCACCTCCAATCCCAATGACAATGTCAGCCCCACCACCATCAGCAAATCCGCCACCACCAAATCCAACAATAATGCCAGCACCACCATCATTGTTTCCAATGGACAAGATGTGGTCATTCAAGGATGCTCGAGGTCCAGAAGAGGGGAGATTGATTGCACAAATATCAGATGCAGAAGTCATTGAGCATACCATCCAGTTATGTGTCCAAGCTTCCATTGGTGTTGCAAATCTGGGACACCGTCTCATACCAGAGAGGTTGAAGTTTTAAAGAAGAGAGTGGCTTGGCGCGAGGAGGAAGTGAGATACTGGAGAAACTAGGTGAAAGGACTCTAGTTTGCCTCGAACAAGCATTTAAGGATACAGGCTCAAATGCAGGCTCAAGATATAAACCTCAACTTGCAACCTCTATTATTTTGAATATGACGGTTTATCATTTGAGTATTGATTCGAATGACTGAAAGATAAGTTGATGTCTATCTATTTTATTATGGAGGAAGTGAAGCTATCTAGGTTATTGTCCCAAATCTAAGACAATTGGACAAAGAGATTTGGTATTACACTTACTTATGCAAATGTCCTCTGCCACTCACTTGTAGTCTCACTTTGCCTCCTGTAAGTTATAATTGTTCATACCATACCCAAATCGGCCACATGTCATCCTATGGAAGCGCCACCTAGGCATTCCCCCTCTTCTCAAGAGCACGCTTTACGAGGCCCGTGGCCCCCACATGGAAGCCGAGCCGACTATCCGAAGTGCATGCCTTGGGACCACCTCGTTTCCACCTTCGCATAGAGCCGCTAACCCACTTCATACGACGAGTATCGAAGTCCGTGCAACGTCTCAAAGATTGGCATCTATTAGGCGACTTATGCCTAGCCTCCCAAGGCTTCCACAAGCCTCCAAAAGGGTCAATGTGGGAAACTTGTCCCACATTGATCACAAGTAGGTTTGAACATCAAACCTACCACTATAAATACAAGTCAAACCCCCATGGGTCAAAGGTATTCAATTCTCTCACCTAAAACCTTTATTTGCCTTAAAGACTCATCCTCCTTCTCCGCTGACTTAAGCTTCGGAGAGTCTTTGGTCGGCACCCCACCGGTGCTCTTCCGACGCTTGTTTTCTGTGCAGATCCTCTTCTGGCCGAGAACTGACACCACCTTCCGGACAGACCTAAGATAGAACCAGCGATCTACCTTCCGGCCCCTAGCCGGACATCAACACTTGGAGCTAGCCTCTTAGCTCCCCGAAACAGACCGATCGACCCGATCCTGACATTGACCGTTGATCCATTTTTTGCATCAACAGTTTGGCGCCGTCTGTGGGAATCGACCGAATTCCTACGTGTTTTACCACAAGCAAAGGACAATGTCCTCCCCTCATCGCGACAACGACCCGGAGGACAACGTCACCCGTCCCCGACACCATCGGGCGGAGACTAGCACGGTCCCGGAGACTCAACCTCCTCCAGCCGACAAACAAAAGAAAAAGAAGAAGATCGCCCGCGACGAACTGACACAGCGACTCGCGGCGATGGAAGAACGAGCCCAGGCCTTGGAGGCCGAGAACCGTAACCTCCACGCCCGGAGTCAGGTCCTCGGCGAGAGTTACCAGGCAGCAACCGAGAAACTGCTGTTGGCTAACGTCAACATGCAGCACCTCCGAGAACAGTACAGCCGGGAACAGCCTCCTGTTCCCCCATCCCAACTTCACACTCCAGATAATCCCATCGCGGCGACACAGCCCGCGCAACCAACCAAGAGCAACCGTCCGGGACCATCACGGGCGGCCGGTGCGACAAGAACCATTTTGTCAAGCGACTCCGCCCGCTCTAACTCCAATGTAAGTATCGGTCGGAGCAATGGCGCGGTGAAAGTTTACAGCGATGCTCGCCTCTTTCTTAACGACAACCGTGAAAGAACGAGAGTTGAAGTGGTGACCAGGAACATCAACCCCGCCGGTATGGGACCTCCTCCGGATCCTACTCCAATCCAGGTCGTTCCAATCATCACTCCCCCGGAGGAAGAAACGGCGGAGTCCAGCCACCGTGCACGGCCCATCATCCCGGCAACAGCACCCGCTCCCGGGAGAGTCGCCGCGACCGTCCGGACACAGGCCGCACCCCGGACTCAGGCAGCAGGTCCAGCCCAACCGGAGACGAGCGACCAGAACATGATCCAGCAACTCTTGGATCAAGTCCTGGAGCTTGTCAACGATAGGGCCAAGGAGCGCCAAGGAAAAGCTACCCAGCCCAAGGTTACCCCGACTCGGGAAGGACCTTTCAGGGATCGTGTTCTGGCTTGCACACAGGAGCTCCAGGAGATAGACTCCCGTGCGTTGCGAATTGCCCTTTATGGAGGAGGCCCGGGCGAATGCCCCAATGCCCATATGAATAGCTTCAAGTCTAACATGTTCCACAAGAACATCTCCGACCAAGCTCAATGCCTGTACTTCCCCAGCACGCTCACGGGGGCTGCCCTCAATTGGTTCTTTCGGTTGCCGGCAGGAAGCATCGGCAGCATGGCCGAGATGGAGACGGCATTCATCGAGCAACACCAAAGCCAGAGCTCGACTTTCTATTCATGCGAGGACCTTTATGCCATCATCCAGGGAGAGGATGAAAAGTTGTGGAGGTACGTCGCCCGATTCAGTCACGAGTATGCCAAGTGTCCCCGGACGGACGACCGTACGGCCGTGAACGCCTTCAAGGCCGGACTCCGGTCATGCCAATTCTTGTACCAAATCAATCTGGAGACTGACATGACCTACTCCGAGTTGATGAAGAAGGCGAATCTCCACGCCCGGGCAGAGCACCTCACGGACCTCAACCCGCGACACGCGGTAACGGGAGATGGCCAGACATCGGCCTCACGAGCGGCACCCGCCCCCGCAGTCCAATACAGTCCGGCTCCCGCCCGGAACCCGACGGCCTACAGCACACCTACCTCGAAGGGAAACGGCTACACCTCGAACAAGAGGAAGGAGGGAGCTCACCCCGTCTTCGGTAACCGCGACAAGCGGAACCGCGGGGATGGCCAGCAAGTCTACCAAGCATACCAGGCGCCCAACCCCCCGCCTCCGGCCCCCCCACTTCCCAGACACGACACCCGGAACCGGAAACCCCGGAAGGAGTACATTCCCAAGTACGACCGTCACGCCCCCCTCAACACCACTTATGAGACCCTCCTCCCGGTCATAGCTGATCTCATCCCTGCGCCCCCGCTTTGGAGGAATTCCGCCAAGGCAGCGCAAAACACCGGCGTCTTCTGCCAATATCACCAAGCCAATACTCACGGCACGGAAGATTGCCGGGTGCTCAAGGATCGAGTGGAGGACCTTGTCCGAGAAGGAAGGATCGCCGAATTCCAGCGAGGCCATGCTCCTCCCCAGCAGCAGCTCCGCCAAATCAACACTATCAGCGGAGGCACGACCTGGCTGGAGACTCCAACCGGGCAAGGAAGGAGCATGCTCGAGCCTGCTACCCCGGGCAGGAGGTAATGGCCCTTAACTATCGGGCGGAGAAAACCCCCAAAACGGGTTGGGGATCGATTACCTTCTACGAAGAGGAGGAGGCAGGAATCATGTACCCCCATGACGACCCGATCGTCATCCGGGCTGAGATCGCCCACTACGATGTCGGACGGACAATGATCGACACGGGCAGCTCCGTCAACATCATCTTCATGGCAGCCTTCCGGACTCTCAATGTCGCGGATCATCACCTGGACCGGACTCAGACCCCACTCGTGAGTTTCTCCGGGGACTGTATCCAACCAATCGGAAGTGTTTACCTGCCCATCACCCTCGGCGAGGCACCGAAGCGGACTCGTGTCGTAGCCACCTTCATGGTGGTAGACTGTCCTACCGCCTACAACGTCATACTCGGACGACCCGCCCTTAATCAGATGAAGGCTATCCCTTCCACTCATCTCCTTCTCGTCAAATTTCCGACCCCTCACGGGGTCGGCAGCGTCCGCGGCGACCAGCGCACGGCGAGAGGCTGCTACTCCGTAGCCGTGAAGCACGGGTCGAAGACCACTCCCCCGGCTCTCCGGGAAGCTTGTTCCATCACAACCCCGCCCTCGGCTGAAGTGCCCTCCCCGGACAGCAGCCCAGACGACCCGAGGGATGATGCCACTACATCCCAAGCCAAACCAGCCGGAAGCTTGGAGATGATTTGCATTTCAGACAACTTTCCGGACAGGCAAGTTAAGATTGGCGCGGACCTCCCCCCTGTCGTCCGGACCTCACTCATCAAGTTCCTCCGAGACAACGCCGAAGTTTTCGCCTGGTCGTACAGCGACATGCCGGGCATCTCTACCGATGTCATCTCCCATCGACTGAGCATCGACCCGAAGGCTCGCCCGGTGTGCCAAAAGCGCCGAAAATTTGACGGAGAACGGTACGACGCAATCCAGACGGAAGTAGAGAAACTGTCCTCCATTGGATTCATCCGGGAGGTTAAGTACCCGACTTGGGTAGCCAACCCCGTTGTCGTACCAAAATCTCAGGGGAAGTGGCGGATGTGCGTCGACTACACCAATCTGAACAAAGCTTGCCCCAAGGACAGCTTCCCGCTTCCCCACATCGACCAGCTCATCGACGCCACTGCCGGGCACGAACTCTTGAGCTTCATGGATGCCTATTCCGGATACAACCAAATCTTCATGCATCCGGAAGATCAGGAGCATACGGCCTTTGTCACCGACCGGGGACTTTATTGCTACAAGGTCATGCCGTTCGGACTCAAGAATGCCGGCGCAACCTACCAACGGCTGGTGAACTCTGTCTTCGCCGACCTCATCGGGAAGAGTATGGAGGTTTATGTCGATGACATGCTCGTCAAGAGCAAAACCTCCGGAGAACATGTAGGGGATCTCTCCACAATGTTCGACAAACTCAAGAACTACAACATGCGTCTCAATCCGGCCAAGTGTGCCTTCGGCGTCGGATCCGGGAAGTTCTTGGGTTTCATGATCAGCCAACGGGGAATCGAGGCCAACCCGGAGAAGATTAAAGCCCTCATCGACATGGGGACTCCGAAGACCCAGAAGGATGTCATGAGCCTCAACGGCCGGGTAGCTGCCCTTTCCCGCTTCATTTCGAAGGCCATCGACCGATGTGCGCCCTTCTTCAAAATACTCAAGGCGGGACAAAAGCTCGTCGACTGGACTCCGGAATGCGACCAGGCCTTCGTACAATTGAAGGAGTACATGAGCAAGGCCCCTGTACTCGCAAAACCCGAGCACGGAGAGGTACTGACTTTGTATCTCTCTGTCTCCGGAACGGCAGTATCCTCGGTCCTCATCAAAGAAGTAGACAAGGTGGAGCACCCAGTGTATTACACGAGCAAATCCATGACTGATCCGGAGACCAGATACCCGGACATTGAAAAGCTTGCTCTTGCCCTCATATGCTCCGCCCGGAAGCTTCGCCCCTACTTCCAGGCTCACTCCGTCGTAGTCCTCACGAACCACCCACTCCGGCAAGTTCTCCAAAAGCCGGAAACCTCCGGCCGACTTGTTAAGTGGGCGGTGGAACTAAGCGAATTCGATATTACTTTCAAGCCCCGAGCAGCAGAGAAGGGACAGGCCATCGCCGATTTTATATCTGAGTTCACCTCTCCGGCTACGACTGAAGCCGGCGGCGTGCAGCTCCCTCCGCCACCTCCGGTCCCAAGTGATTTGACCCCGGAGAAAGCCAACCCCGACGGAATGGGTTGGAAGCTGTATGTCGATGGCTCAGCTAATGCCAAGGGCAGTGGCGCGGGAATAGTGCTCATATCGCCCGACAAAGACACCCTCGAGTACTCCCTCCGGTTCAACTTCCGAGCATCGAACAACGTTGCCGAGTACGAGGCTCTCCTGGCCGGCCTCCGACTTGCCAAGGAGGTTGGCGCGGAAAGATTGTCCATCTTTAGCGATTCCCAGCTGGTAGTCAACCAGGTGACGGAGAACTTCGCCGCAAAGGATAGCTCCATGGCCCCCTACTTGGCCCAGGTCACATACCACTTGAGCCACTTCAAGTCGTTCGCGATCAGCCAAATCCCCAGATCCGAGAACAGTCATGCCGACGCCCTCTCCCGGCTGGCATCGGCCATCTCCGAACCAGCCAAACGAAGCATTCCGGTGGAAACCTTGGCATCCCCGAGCTCTCTCTCACTCGGTGTCATGCAGATCGCCGCCGATAAAAGTTGGATGGACCCCATCCGGACTTTCCTGACCGAAGGCAAGCTCCTGGAGGATCCCCTTGAGGCCAGACGCCTACAACGGCGAGCAACGCGGTACTCCATCCTCCAAGGCAAACTCTACAAGAGAGACTTTTCCGAGCCTTGTCTCCGGTGCCTGTCCCCTGCGGAAGGCGACAAAGTCCTCCGGGAAGTTCACGAAGGCATCTGCGGAAACCACTCCGGGGCACGGGCGTTGGCCCATAAAATCATCCGACAAGGATATTATTGGCCAACACTCAACACCGATGCCCACGCCTTCGTCCAGAAATGTGAGAAATGCCAGCGTTTTGCAACCATCCCCCATCTCCCGGCCGAACCGCTCAGCCCGATCGTCAGCCCTTGGCCTTTCGCCCAGTGGGGACTCGACCTGATCGGGCCCATGCCTGCCGGAAAAGGCCAAGTCAAATTCGCGGTGGTCGCCGTAGACTATTTCACCAAGTGGGTCGAAGCTGAAGCATTGGCAACAATCACGGCTACCAAGATGAAAAGCTTCGTCTGGAGGCACATCATCTGCCGTTTTGGAGTTCCAAACGCGATCATCACCGACAACGGCCCCCAGTTCGATTGCAACATCTTCCGGACATTCTGCAAGGATTTCGGAGTCAACCTCTGCTTTGCATCCCCGGCACATCCCCAATCCAACGGCCAGGTTGAGGCGATCAACAAGATCGTCAAGAGAACTCTCAAAACCAAACTCGACAGAGCCAAGGGATGCTGGCCCGATCTACTCCATGAGGTACTCTGGTCCTACCGGACCACTTTCCGGACTGCTACCGATGAGACTCCCTTCTCGCTCGCCTTCGGCAGCGAGGCGGTTGTCCCCATCGAAATCACTGAACCAACTTTCCGGGTTGACAATTTTGAACCCGGGCAGAACGAGGAGAACTTGGCCATCAACCTCGATCTGCTCGAGGAACAGCGCGACCGGGCGCAAACCCGGAACCTCGTCTACAAGCAGCGCATCTCCCGGTACCATGATGCTCGTGTCCGCAACCGGACATTCCAAGTCGGGGACTGGGTTCTCAGGAAGGTCAACCCAACGACCAAGGACAGCCGACAGGGCACTCTTGGGCCCAACTGGGAAGGCCCCTATGAGATCATCCGAGTCTGCCGAAGAGGAACCTACGAGCTTCGGGATTCCGGAGGCCGCACACTCGGCCACCCTTGGAACGCCGACCACCTCAAATATTTTTACAAGTGATTGTTTCCGATTTATGTACTTGCCCGGCTCTGCCTCCGGCACCCTTATATCGTATGTAATCATTTGTTTTTAGTTGAATGGAATCACCCTCTCCGACTAGGAGTTCGGGCCCCCCTTTTGCATGTTCTAAACCAACTATCCTATCAATAAATTTTTGCAAAGTATCGCTTTCCGGCGACCGAACTCAGTCATTGTGCAAGGGTCTATCCCATCCGATAACTGACTGTCCGGAAAGTGACAAAATCAATAAATTTTTACGGAGTATCGCTTTCCGGCGACCGAACTCAGTCATCGTGCAAGGGTCTATCCCATCCGATAACTGACTGTCCGGAAAGTGACAAAATCAATAAATTTTTGCAAAATATCGCTTTCCGGCGACCGAACTCAGTCATCGTGCAAGGGTCTATCCCATCCGATAACTGACTGTCCGGAAAGTGACAAAATCAATAAATTTTTGCAAAGTATCGCTTTCCGGCGACCGAACTCAGTCATCGTGCAAGGGTCTATCCCATCCGATAACTGACTGTCCGGAAAGTGACAAAAATCAATAAATTTTTGCGAAGTGTCGCTTTCCGGCGACCGAACTCAGTCATCATGCAAGGGTCTATCCCATCCGATAACTGACCGTCCGGAAAGTGACATGACCCTAAAAGACATGAACATAAAAAGCACATTCATAAACCCGGAAACCGCTACACGAGCGCCGGTAGAATCCATACAAGTGCAAAACTATTGTAAACAAATATCAAAACCGGAAACCGCCATACGGCGCCGGTACTTATTACGTAAAAAATTGTTTCGATGCAAATCAAACAAACAAAAACAAAAAGAGCCGACACTCAATTCCCGGCTGGCGGTGCAACATCTCCTCCCGTGGGCTGACCTCCGGCTGGCTGGTCCGCGACCTCCGCTCCATCCCCCTGCTCGTCTTCCTCCCCCTGACTGTCGGAGTCTATCATCTCAACTCCGACAAAGTCCCGGAAGGACCGGAGCTCCACCTTGGAAGGCTCAACGAAGTCAAAAGGCCCACCGAAGTGAGCCTCGTAACCATCGTCGATCTCTGCATCCGGGTTGAACATCCGCTGGATATACTTATACCAGCAGATGGGCACCCGCATACCCCCCCGGGCAAGAAACTCCGGCTCCTGGGACCGGGAAGAGGATCCTCCGGCATGCAGCTCCGCCAGTTCTGCCCTCAAGGAGGCCACCTCCGCCCGCAGACCAGCATTCTCTTCTGATGTCTTCGCTTCCCGGGCGTCAGCCTCCTCCCGGGCGGTCTTCTCCTTTTCCTTGGCGGTCAGGGCTTCCTCCCGGGCCTTCCTTTCCTTCGCCGCCGCCCGCTCCAGCCAGGTCTTATCGCCCTGGAACTGATCAATCCTCTCCTTCAGCCCGGCGACCTCCCTCTCCAGCTCCTCCCTCCGGGCCTTGTCGCCCCCCAGATCCTCGCTCAGCCTCTCATAGTACCGGCGAGACTCCACGGCCGCAGCAAACATGCGTTTGGCATGCTTGTAGCCCCGCTTGAGCTCCCACAATCCCTAACACAAAATAAGAACGAGTGTCAGCTTCCGGTCAAACCAATAAATACACAAGCAATAGCTTCCGGATACTTACATGACAGATCATGGGAATGGCCATGTCGGGCCGGACGTCGCCAGTCCGGGAGCCCTGGGTGAACCTCTCGCCCGGAGAAGAGAAGCCGAAAAGGACTTCGTTGATCAGTTCCACGTCGTGCCCCTGCACCGCCACATTAACCTCACCCTCTTTCCGGCGGCGCAGTGGAACCTCCTCCGCCTCAGCAGGCTGGAACTGCTCGTATAGGGCATTCACCTCCTCAGTCCGGAGCTTCTCGTCTCCCGGGGGAATGTTCCCGAAGAGAGGGTCCGTCTGGCCCCATAGCGTTTTCCGGGCGATCAAAAATGGATCCGCCACGGAGGGGAACGAAAGCTCAACCTCCGGCCCAGATGGAGAGACAGGAGGGACTTCCTCCGTCCGGGACCTCTTCCCGGACCTCACGGCCTCCACCTCATCCGCTGGCCGCTTCCCGGCCGCCTTTTTCGGATATTTGTTCCAGACCTCCCGCGGAGGTGGAACAACCTTCCCTCCGGAGCCCGAGCCGGAGGAGGGCACCGACGGTTTCGGCACGGATGCCCCATCCTTCCGTTTCGGCACTTTCAGGAGGCCGCTACCGGAAGGAGGCGGAGCTGCCTTCCCCTTCTTTTCCGGCCTCCCCTCCGCCCGACTTCCGGCCGAGGGGGATTCGTTCGATTTCCGGCTCTCCCCAGCACTCCCCTGCTGCTGCTCGCTCCCACCAGCTACAAAAAAAATTCCACAAGTTATTTTTTCCGGCCAACAATTACCGGATAAGTACACGGAGCACAAAACCCGGAAAAGGAACTTACCCATCGTGAAACCGTACTTCTCTAAGTTTTCCCGGGTAAGCAGAACGTCAATATGCCGCTGATCGCGCGGAAGATTGCACAACTGCTCAACTTCCGCCAACTCCCGCCGGGAAAGATGGAAGCCCTTATTCTTCTTCTTTCCTGAAATGGAAAATTCAACTGTTAGTCTCCGGAATTTCTGAAATAAACAAATGGAAATACAAATTTTTCCTAACTCTACCCACCCGTCGGCACCCATTCCCAGCTTGTCCGGACGTCATACTTCACATTCCCTCCTGGAGGCCCTCTCCAGCCGGACGCCATAAAAAACCGTTTCATCCAAACTTTATTGTAACTCGCGATTCCGGCAATAAATTTGGGAAAGTCCCGGCTGATGTCTTTCCGGTGACGTTCAACCGTCTTCCTTTTGTTTGGCGGTCCGACGAAGGCCCTTTCCCTTTCCTCCGCCAACCCCTGGAGCACAGTATCGTCCGGGCGAATGTTGAGGTAGCAACTAAGGGGCACCATCCCCCTGTACGCATTGGAGGTACCGAACCCCCAGATATACCGGATTTGTTCATAACTGGGTGGCCGGAAGCCATGCTCCCGGAAAAGGATATATGTGGCAATCAGCCGGGGCCAACTGTGAATGCCCACCTGTGCCGGAGCAATGTTCGACCGATAGACGAACATTTGAAGCCATGGGTGCAAAGGCAAGCGCAACCCATAGGCCATCGCCTCTGCCCAGACTATGGTGGCATCACCTTCCGGATTGGAGAAATGTGCATTTTCATCCGGATTATACTCCGGAATCCACATTTGGACGTAATCCGGGATCCGGTAGAATTCCCTTAGCTGGACCAAGTCCGCCTCCGTCAGATCATTCTCGACGAATGCCCAGTCAATCCAGAAGCCAGTTGGGGAATCAAGGGACTTCTGGGGGACTGCCTCCACAACCTCCACCCCGGACCCCTCCGGCGCTGGCAATGCCAAAGTAACCCCGGGGACTTCAGCGCCGGAAGTCCCGGCATGACCCTCCCTCTCTTTCCGGAAAGACTCATATACTTTGTCCCAGGGCTTGCCAGCTCCCGGCCTGGTCCCTGATGGCTGAACACCGGTCAAACGTATGTCGCCAATCACAACACCCTCTTCCCGGACAGCACTGCTGCCTACCTCTCCCAGAAACTCCCTTTCCCCGGAGTCTACCTCCATACTGACTCCATCCGGGCTTGAGGGGTTTGACTCTTGGTGTGGGGCGTACTCCCGGACCTCACTTGAGCTCCGGCTCCCACTGACTTGAGAAAAATGCGACTCACTGGCACTAGACATCTACATTACAATGAAAAAAGACAATCTTTTTAAACTTTCTATTTCCGGTCCTATTCCCATTTCCGGATCCGCCGGACATGGGCCCCAAACTTCTCCCCACCCGGAAACAGTTGCAAAATAGATCAAAACCATCCGGAAACAAACAAATTCAAACATGTTCTTCATGTTCTTCATTGTTCGTCCCTAGTTCATACAAAAAGCAAACAAAAACAGCCATTTGATCCAAAATTTTCGAATTTTACCTTGAGAAACTTGGAAATTCTGGAATTCCACGCACCTTGCACCTTCCGGATGCGCCGAGAACAATGCCGGGGACTAACACACTGCAACAGTTCTGCTCTCTCGCCAAATAGCTTTGAAAATTTCGTAAAGGGACAAAAATGAATCTGGATCTCCTTTTATACCTAACCTTGCGACGCTTCGCGTTTTCCGAAGCGTCGCAGAGCATTAAATGCCCTAACGATTCGACTTCCCGGCAACCCTTCACCTTCTCCTTTGCCACGTCAACTGATCTGCAATCGCCACGTGTGCGACTCAGGCCACGTGTCGACCCGCCATTAATGCTACATGCCGACTTGGCACGACTGATTTACCCGGAAAGTGTCCAACCAAAATTTTGGCCAAGTGTCCTTTCCCGGCGACCGGAAACAGCCATCGTGCGAGGGTCCATCCCATCCGATGACTGACTACCCGGAAAGTGTCCAACCAAAATTTTGGCCAAGTGTCCTTTCCCGGCGACCGGAAACAGCCATCGTGCGAGGGTCCATCCCATCCGACTGACTACCCGGAAAGTGTCCAACCAAAATTTTGGCCAAGTGTCCTTTCCCGGCGACCGGAAACAGCCATCGTGCGAGGGTCCATCCCATCCGATGACTGACTACCCGGAAACATCCCATTCCCGGAAACTGCAACCTGTCCGGGAAATACTCATTTTTGCCCGAAAAATGCATTTTTTCAGGTTATTGCGCTCCTTTCTTCCCCGCGGACTTGGGGGACTCCTACTCCACATCGGCCCAACGAGAAGGACCATGGATGACATGTAACCGATATGGGCGACAGTTCAAGTCCCCGGTCAAGAAAGCATCTTACCCGACGACTTGGGGGACTTCTGTTCATACCATACCCAAATCGGCCACATGTCATCCTATGGAAGCGCCACCTAGGCATTCCCCCTCTTCTCAAGAGCACGCTTTACGAGGCCCGTGGCCCCCACATGGAAGCCGAGCCGACTATCCGAAGTGCATGCCTTGGGACCACCTCGTTTCCACCTTCGCATAGAGCCGCTAACCCACTTCATACGACGAGTATCGAAGTCCGTGCAACGTCTCAAAGATTGGCATCTATTAGGCGACTTATGCCTAGCCTCCCAAGGCTTCCACAAGCCTCCAAAAGGGTCAATGTGGGAAACTTGTCCCACATTGATCACAAGTAGGTTTGAACATCAAACCTACCACTATAAATACAAGTCAAACCCCCATGGGTCAAAGGTATTCAATTCTCTCACCTAAAACCTTTATTTGCCTTAAAGACTCATCCTCCTTCTCCGCTGACTTAAGCTTCGGAGAGTCTTTGGTCGGCACCCCACCGGTGCTCTTCCGACGCTTGTTTTCTGTGCAGATCCTCTTCTGGCCGAGAACTGACACCACCTTCCGGACAGACCTAAGATAGAACCAGCGATCTACCTTCCGGCCCCTAGCCGGACATCAACACTTGGAGCTAGCCTCTTAGCTCCCCGAAACAGACCGATCGACCTGATCCTGACATTGACCGTTGATCCATTTTTTGCATCAACAATAATGACTCACTTTGCCCTATGCCACTTAATCCGTTATCTCTCGTTACCCTCTGGGTTAAATTTTTGTTAACTAACGCCACATGTCACTTTCTTATTGGCTTATATATATGTATATAATTGTTAATTTAACTTACACACCACCACGCCCTTCCCCTCCGTCTCCTCCAAAAACCCAGACGGCAGCTCCCCCGACTTCACCTTTGAGTCCTCCGCCGGCGGCTTTAGAACCCAAAGAAACCGCCTTCCTGCCTCCCCAACACATAAGTAAAAAAAACAACTTTAGTCATTTTAAGCTTACTCACTCTTTCCACCCGAGAAATTGCTATTTGCTCCACCTCGATCTAGAAGCGTCTGATACCGAGCGGCTCGAGCTGGCCAAGTACGTGAAATCGGATCCCCGGGCGTTTCGGAATGCGATGGTGGTCGGAAATGCCGATTTGGTTACGGCGAAGGGGCCGACGATGATTGCTGCCGATCTTCACGCAGTTGCGATTTTGCTGAAACGCGGAAAGGAGGGGGGGGGGTTTATCAACCCGGTCGGCCGGATTACCCTTTCCCCCCAAAAGGGAAAAATTTTTGGATTTATATAAAAAAAATAGAGATTTTTTTGAGGGGCGGGGGGGGGGTGGGGGGGGTGTTTTTTTTTTTTTTTTGTTGGGTTTTTTTGGGGGATATAAAAAAAAACAACGAATGGAAAGGAATAAAAGCAAACCAAACCAAAGATTTAAATGATGTGCTGAGTGTGTATACTATTTTTTGTATTCGTTTTAGTGTTCTACTAGGAGCTGTGTACTATATTCTCGCGCGGGCGGAGGGACACAAAACACAAGGGGGAGAGAGAGAGAAGAAGGGGGGGAAGGAAGGAAAGAAAAAGTGTAAGATCGGACCCTATGACTTAACACTTAAACACTAAACCTATGTTACTTAAGGAACAAGTAAGAGCTTATGTGAATTACCTATACTAGTTGTCCTAGTCAATATGGTATTGATATTGATTAGGAAGTGTCTAACCGGACTTGTCGTAGTCCATCAAGGACTGTTATTTAGGTTGCAAGTAAGTCAATTAGGGATTAGGATTCTATTATGGGTGGGCCTAATAACCCTAATTGCACTACTATATAAGCAAGGTCCCTACAAGCAATACAACTTCGGTTGATTCATTATTCTGCCCCATAGAAGAGAATCTGAGTATTGCCTTGTAGAAGACCTAGCCTATTCCAACGTGTTCATCAACATGTCATCCGATCTGATGCCGAGACAAGGTATAGTACATGTTCATGTTGTTTATGCTTTTGGACTAACCTATTGATGTGCTTATGTTTATGGATGCTAGATCATATTAAGTTCACATGTTTATTCATGGAGGTTTACATGTGGTATCAGAGCCACAGCTTCCATGAACTTAGAGTCTTCAATAGGTTCAGTTTTGGCTTCCGAAAATTCGGTTTTGGTTTCGGTATAGCAAAATCAAGTTCATGCTCAAACCCGATTTCAATTAAAAGGGAAAACCATTTTTTCAAACCGGGGCAACCCGTCCGACCCAATTACAGAGACCCAGCAACCCGTTTTCAAATCTCGCGGATCCCCTTTTGACCCGGTTTTCCGTCAAAACACGCGTACGCCCATTGGCGTGCGCTTCTCGCCAATTCGCGAGCGCTGCTCGTTTTTTGTCGAAATCTTCTGGGCAGTGAAAATCCATTGGGGGGTTTAGGGTTCTTGAGAGCAATTCCAAAATTTTTCTTCAAAATTCTCGTTTTCTGGTCAAAATTAAGTCTGGGCAATCACTTTAGTGGGTTCGAAAAGCAATTTCAAGAGTCAATTTGGTTCGCTTCCGCTTAAATTCGTCGAAGGCTTGGACTCCAGATAAGTTTTCGAGGAAATTTTGAATTATTGCTTGATTCTCTGCTTAATTTTCGCACTGCTAGTGGAGTAGATGCGTATGAGGACCGCGCATAGGTTAGGTGATTTATGCATGCTGTCCTGGGAGTTGTATGATTGATTGCGGAGACTGGCGGTTCGGTTGGAATTGGATGATATTTTTTTCTGAGCATGTTCATTGATTATTCTGGTTGAGAATTGCTATACTGATGATGATTGTTAGATAACAAACAGAAAACACTCCCAACTTAAGTCTGCTTGCAGTTATCTGACAAGTTGAGATGATTGGTGTTCTTGTTTTACCAAGAACGTTCGGTACCAATCTGTTTGGTTCTGGATTCAATGGAGGTTCTCGCTATGGCATGCCACGCACAGTGGACTCATAGAGTTAACCTACTATTGTTTCATTAGGATACAGAATCAGACACTTGTACTTTTGTACCGTTGACTGCACTAGTATAATTTCACACAGAAGGCTCAACTTTTGCAGTTTACAAAATGGTACATCAGTAGCATGTAATGGGCTCCTATATTGCATGTTCGGGATTTTGGTTTTGGCCACATAACACAGTTGTGGCCAATAGCATCATCATTATGCATATGTAGAGTTTAGTTATATGATTCAGTTCAGGTCATCAAGCTGACAAACACAGGTCAGATTTTGGCATTACATGGGGAATTTTGTAAAAACTTCAGAAAACAAATAAAGAACTTGTTTGTTTTGTTTGCTAAGTGTGTTTGTTTTAATTCAGAAATCCCATAAAAGCTTTTAAACACAAAACTTAGCAAAATCTTCTTCTGTTTTCAGCTCCCAGTCTTTCAAACATAGAAGTTCTTAATGGATCAAACTTTAAGAAGTGGAAGAGGGACGTTAGCTTTCAGATAGCTTACAACCAGTGGGATCTAGCCTTAGACAACCCTAGGCCAGAGGAACCACAAAATAGGAGACAGAGGAAGGACTATGATAAGTGGATCTATGCTAATAAGATGGCACTGATGACTATGAAGGGTTCCATAGATGAAGTCATAGTGGACAGCATAGATGACCATGCAGATGCCAGCCAATATCTGAAGAATGTGGGGGAACGTTTTGTTGAGTCTTCTAAGAATCATATGGGACAACTGATGAACCAGCTGTGGACACTGGAATATGATGGGAATGGAATTAGAAAACACATACTGAGGATGATCAACATTGTGAAAAGACTTAGGGATTTGGGAATGGTTCTAGATGACAAGTACCTAGTCTGTCACATCCTTCACCGTTTGCCTCTTGAGTTTAAGACCCTGAAAAGCAGCTACAACTCTGTTGATCAAAGCTGGGATGTCAACAAGTTGCTGGAAGTGTGTGCTAGTGAGGAGCAGGACCTGGAGAATGAGAAAATTCTAGAAAAGGAGAAGGCCAAGATTGTCAACTTTATGCATGAGAATGCCAAGTCAATGCAGAAGCTGAAGGTTGACAATACTGAGAAGGCTAAGAGCAATAAGAAGGGCAAGAGCTATGCTGGTGGCTCGAGAAATTGGAAAGGAAAGGAGAAGTTCACTGACAAGAACTCTAAGCTTAAGGTTAACCCTAAAGGTGGAATAAACAAGCATGCCAAGCTTAGATGCTTCTTCTGTGACAAATTGGGGCACCTCAAAAAGGATTGCAGGAACCATAAAGAGTGGATGGCAAAGAAAGGTAATGAAATAGTAATACCTTTAGTACCTTATCATATTGAAGTTAATTTGATAAGTGTAGAACCTGATTCCTGGTGGTTAGACACAGGCTCACCTATCCATATTTCTAAAACTATGCAGGCTATACTGGAAAAGACAAGAAGGCAGCCGAATAGGGAGGAATCAAATGTCACAGCAGCCAATGGATCAAGAGTTGCTGTGAAGGCGCTTGGAGAAGTTAGCTTAGTTTCAGATTTAGGTTTTTTCTTTGGATTTCAGCAATGTATTTTGCATACCTTCGATGAGAAGGAATTTAGTTTCTATGTCTTGTTTTGTTAAGAATGGTGGTTCTTTTATTGGTAATGAGAAAGAGATGCAACTTTTTAATAAGGATGGAGTTCTTATTGCCAATGCTACTGCAATGTTTGGTTATTGGAAACTAAATTGCAAATACCCCAAAGAAATCCTATGTGTTGAGACTAGAGGCACTAAAAGAGAAAGGTTGGATGAAAAATCTGCAAATTTATGGCATAGGAGATTAGGACACATCTCCAAAGAGCGTTTGCAGTTATTAGTTAAGAATGATATGCTGCATGAGTTGGATTTTTCTGATTTAGGTGACTGTGTTGAATGCATTAAAGGAAAAATGACAAACACCAGGAAAAAGGGATCAACTAGAAGTAGTGAACTGCTTGAAATCATTCACACTGACATCTGTGGACCTTTTCAGACGAAAACCATCTGTGGAAATTCATATTTCATAACTTTCATAGATGTTTTTTCACGTTTCTGTTACATATACTTGTTAACAGAAAAGTCCCAAGCCTTTGAGAAGTTTAAAATCTTTAAAGCAGAAGTAGAAAAGGAACTTAACAAGCAAATTAAGGTTGTTAGATCAGATAGAGGTGGTGAATACTATGGAAAATATGATGAATCAGGTCAACACAAAGGCCCTTTTGCATTGTTTTTAGAGCAAGAAGGTATTACGGCTCAGTACACTACTCCTGGTACTCCTGAGCAAAATGGAGTTTCTGAGAGAAGAAATAGGACTCTTCTCAATATGGTTCGCTGCATGATTTGTACTAGTGGTTTGCCTGTTTTTCTGTGGGGGGAAGCACTGAAAACTGCAAATTATTTGTCTAATAGGGTTCCCAGCAAAGCTGTCAAGAAAACACCGTTTGAGTTATGGAAAGGGTATAAACCAGCATTATATCACATTCATGTTTGGGGTTGTAAGGCAGAAGCTAGGATCTATAATCCTCTGGAAAAGAAGTTGGATGAAAAGACTATAAGTGGTTATTTCATAGGATACATAGAGCATTCTAAAGGTTTCAGATTCTACACTCCTAAGCATTCTTCTAGGATTGTAGAGACTAATAAGGCTCGATTTATCCATGAAATTGATCACTCAGACTATATTGAGTATCCAGAACTCAATCCCTTTGATGACACAACCCACACAACCTCCCAGCCCACTGTTACTATTACTGAAGTTCCAGCAGAAACATCAGCAGCTCCCATCCCTGCCCAACCAGTTCAAAATGATCAAATTTCACATGATCATATCAATCCAAATCAGTCTAACCATACAGTTGAGGAACATCCAGAAATGGAAGATTTAGCAGAACCTGAGCCACTTCCCATAGTTAAGAGGTCTAGTAGGGTTCCAATACCTACGAAACAGGATCCAAACTTTCAGTTTTATGCAGTAGAGACTGATTTTGATTGGGGGGAAGATGATGATCCAGTTACATTTAATCAAGCTATAGAAAACTCACACTCACAACACTGGTTAAAAGCCATGGAAGCTGAGATGCAGTCCATGTCTGATAATCAAGTGTGGGAGTTAGTTAAGTCGGATCCAAAACAGAAATCAATTGGATGTAAGTGGGTTTTCAAGACTAAAAGGGCAAAGGATGGCAGCATAGAGAGATATAAGGCAAGGTTAGTTGCTAAGGGGTTCACTCAGAAAGAAGGAATCGATTACACAGAAACCTTTTCCCCAGTTTCCACTAAAGATGCATTTAGGATCATTATGGCCCTCATAGCTCATTTTGACTTAGAATTGCATCAGATGGATGTCAAAACAGCTTTCCTAAATGGAGACTTAGAAGAAAACATTTACATGAGGCAGCCTGAGGGTTTTATTGCATCTGGTTCTGAAAATATGGTGTGCAAACTTAAGAAATCAATATATGGGTTAAAACAGGCTTCAAGGCAGTGGTATCTTAAGTTTGATTCAGTTATTACATCATATGGCTTCGTTGAGAACTTAGCAGATCAGTGTGTTTATCAAAAGAGCACAAAAGAGGGGTTTATCTTCTTGGTATTGTATGTAGATGATATTCTCTTGGCTAGCAGCAGTAAGAACCTTTTGCATAAGACAAAGACCTTTCTGTCAAATAACTTTGACATGAAAGACTTAGGTGAAGCTGCCTATGTACTTGGAATTGAGATTAAGAGGGACAGAAAGAGGAAATTGCTTGGCTTGTCTCAAAAGAATTACATAAGTAGGATTCTGAAACGTTTTGATATGCAAGGATGCAACCCAGGAGATGCACCAATATCAAAAGGGGATAAGCTGCATAAGAACCAATGTCCTACAACTGAGGCTGACAAGAATGAGATGAAGAAGAAACCTTATGCACGCATGATAGGCAGTATTATGTATGCACAAGTGTGCACTAGACCAGAAGTATCCTATGCACTTAGTAAGTTGTCTAGCTTTCAGTCAAACCCTGGACAAGAGCATTGGACAGGTGGTAAAAAGGTGCTGAGATATCTTAAGAGAACTGCAGATCACATGCTAGTTTATAGACATGTGAAAGAGTTGGAGTTAGTAGGATATACAGATGCTGGATTGGCTGGTGACTATCCAAATGGTGGAAAGTCAATGTCAGGTTATGTGTTTAAGTTAGCTGGTGGTGCAGTAGCATGGAGGAGTGTTAAGCAAACTCTAACAGCAACCTCAACAATGCACTCAGAGTACCTAGCCATCTATGAGGGAGTTAGTGAGGCAATCTGGATAAAGAATTTCCTCATACAGACCAACCTTATGCCCTCACTGTCAAAGCCTTTGGTCATATACTGTGATAATTCAGCAGCTATATCTACACCAAGACCAATAAGAGATCAACAAATTCAAAGCACATTGATCTTAAGTACTACAGTGTTAGGGAAAGAGTTAAGCACAAGGAAATAGCAATTGTGAAGATTGGCACAACAATGCAGTTAGCAGATCCATTTACTAAAGCCCTTCAACCAAATATATTCCTAAGACATCTTCCAGAGCTGGGAATTCTTCCTGTTATAGATGCTTAGGATGAGTGGGAACTTTCTGTTTAGGCCAAGACTCTTTTCTGTTTGAGTTTTCAGTTTTCAGTTTTCAGGATTTCAAAAGAAATCAACTTCAGTTTTATTTTGAGCTCATTATGCTAATTTGTTAGTCTATGTAACTGATGTAGCATGTTTTAAAGTCATTATAAGACTTGTTCAAGTTGTACAACATTTTCATATTGATTCAGATCAAAATCCATGGTATTCAGTTTCAAAATTCAGTTTTTGAGTTTGTGATTTTACTGCAGTATAAACATTTGAGGTTTTGAAATAGCTATTCACTTTTCATGTTGGAAATTAAGTCCAACATTCAGGTTGAAATTGAGTTCAACACTTAAGTTACAGTTTATCCAAGCACCATTCGGTTAGGGGTGTTTGATGATTGGACCATGTACATGAACAAATTCAGTTCAATACCTCTTCAGTGTTCATTGTACACTTCAGTTCAACAGTGCCTTATGCTCATGTGAATCATGGATTTAGCACAAGTGATTATGGAGTGGTTGCAGTTTTACACTGCATACTTTTCCTGATTCTGTGTTAATGAAATGGTTTGACAGAGTGGGTTAGATTTGGAATCACTTAAGCTCATTGCATGCACTTCAGTTTACTTGGTCAACTTACATTATGTTTAGTGTGTGTAGTAGTCTTGGTCCGAGTGGGAGAATGTAAGATCGGACCCTATGACTTAACACTTAAACACTAAACCTATGTTACTTAAGGAACAAGTAAGAGCTTATGTGAATTACCTATACTAGTTGTCCTAGTCAATATGGTATTGATATTGATTAGGAAGTGTCTAACCGGACTTGTCCTAGTCCATCAAGGACTGTTATTTAGGTTGCAAGTAAGTCAATTAGGGATTAGGATTCTATTATGGGTGGGCCTAATAACCCTAATTGCACTACTATATAAGCAAGGTCCCTACAAGCAATACAACTTCGGTTGATTCATTATTCTGCCCCATAGAAGAGAATCTGAGTATTGCCTTGTAGAAGACCTAGCCTATTCCAACGTGTTCATCAACATGTCATCCGATCCGATGCCGAGACAAGGTATAGTACATGTTCATGTTGTTTATGCTTTTGGACTAACCTATTGATGTGCTTATGTTTATGGATGCTAGATCATATTAAGTTCACATGTTTATTCATGGAGGTTTACATAAGGATGTTAAAGTTGTTTTTTTTTTTTTTTTTTTGGGGGGGGGGGGGGGGTTCTTTGGGCGGGAAGGCGGGGGAAGGGGGGAAAAAGGAGAAGGGGGGGGGGGGGCCGGGGGGGGGGGGGGGGGGGGGGGGGGGGGGGGGGGGGGGGGGGGAAAAAAAAAAAAAAAAAAAAAAAAAAAAAAAAAAAAAAAAAAAAAAAAGAAAAAAAAAAAAAAAAAAAAAAAAAAAAAAAGAGAAGAGGAGAGAAAAAGGAGGAGAGGGGAGAGGAAAGAGAAAAAAAAAAAAAAAAAAAAAAAAAGAGAAAAAAAGAAGGGGGGGGGGGGGGGGACAAAAAAAAAAAAAGGAAGAAAAAAAAAAAGAAGGGGAAAAAAAAAGAAAAAAAAAAAAAAAAAAAAAAAAAAAAAAAAAAAAAAAAAAAAAAAAATCAGGCGAGTTTGTCGTCGATGATGGAGGTAGCTGCGTTCTGAAAATTCATTTGGAGTTGTCCAGTTCCTCCAAAAGTGTGATATTTTATGTGGAAGGGTTGTCAAGATATTTTACCAACGAAGGTGAATTTGATAAAATGAAAGTTGGATATACCAATCATTTATCATCGTTGTAAAAAACAACCTGAAAGTACTATGCATGCATTGTGACAGTGCTAGAAAAGTATGGAAGTTTGGCATTCAACGGAGTTGGAGAAGTTAGGTGGAGGTGGAGATTTTTGATGGATTAGATGAATATGTTAAACACAAGGGAACTACAAAATAGTTTGGTCTGCTTAGCTATTTGGGGTGGAATTTATGGCACGAAAGAAACAAGGTCTTGCAGGGGGACAAACCTGCTGACCCATGTAGTCTAGTGGAGAAAGCTTTCACGGGTATTAAACCAGAGGTGCTGAACCAAGACAATGGCAACGTCCAACATGAGGAGCCCATAAACTTAATGTTGATGAAGGGGATGGAAAAAGTGGAATGGGGGTGGTGACGCGTGATGAATATGGACATTTGGTGTGGGCATTATGGAGGCTGGTTCAACTGCAAAGTTTCAAGTTAGGATTAAAGAAATAAGTGATGTAGAGTACCTATCCAACTGATGTGGTTACTGATTGTCTTAAAGCTGAGCAATGTGTCAATTTGAGATTTAAGGAATGGCACCCATATGCTACCATTATAGCTGATATTCAGAACTTGTGCAAAGTAATGGGAGTAAATATGGTGGTGCAACAGCCGAGATCGACAAATCAAGTGGCACACATGCTAGCTAGAAGGGTAGCGGATACTATTACAACAGATTTTTGGGTTGGGCTGGACCCCCTTGGCTTGTGGAAATATTTAATTATGAGATGTAAATAGTGGACTTGGTATAGTGTTTAGCTTGCACCTGATTTTCTTTAATGGATAGGTCGTAGAGGTCGACTAGGTTCTTCTTCTTCTTTTCTGGTCCTGATGGCTATATCATAGGGATTAGAGACAGGTTTCGGGATACACAATATATCTATGTCTACTTGTATTTTTGAATGCTTCTATTTATAGTAGGAGCATCGAGTACTCTTTTTCTCATACATTGAGTGGATTTTAGTGAGGCCTCAATTTAAGTTATATATTTTTCTATGTACTTAATTTGGTGCGATGCCAAATTCGTGTTTTAAAAAAATGCATTCCATTTGATAACAGACAAAATTAATACCGAACATGGGTGGCGGAAATTATGATAGCTTGCGTGCGCTATGGGCATGGAAGGGGGTGAGAGCAACGGAATATTCAGTTGTCAACTTTATAATGGAGGTAACAAGATTCTGCTACTTTTCAGCAAAGATTCACGTGACGGAGTCATGGACATACACATGATGAGGGATCTCCACTAATATTCACACAAACAAACAAAAAGTCAAATTTATGGATGGATTGATTCCTCCTTCTTCGGAACGATTTACTACACTTATTGTATACCACACATATAAATTATCACAGGGTAATATCTGATTGATTGAAAAGCTTTACAATCAATGTAGGAAAGTCTTTCTTCTCCTCCGGTCCTCCCTAATACGACAAATACCGTCCTATTGGAATCTTCATTTTAATTTGTGCCAAAACTTGCTTGACTTTTCCCGCTAATATGAAGAATCGATCCTCCATCACCAAATTTAAGTCTTCTCCCCCCATCTTCACTTCTCCTCCACCTGCCATTTTTTTTTTCCTTTCATTAATGTTTTCCCCTTTCTTTATTACTTATTATTATGTGTAGGCTCAAATACACCTTGTCATCAATAACTATAATATTGACAAAATGATTGTCCCCTTGCTTAATTAATTGGCCAAGAATAAACCCATATCTTCTGATCCCCTCTACACGGCGCACACGGCGCACAGTTAATGTCATAGTCTCTCTCTCTCCGTGTCAAGTCTTGAGCGCCTCGGTCTTTGGAATTAATATTGGAAGGAATCGAATCCAATGGAATCGAATCCTATTGACTTTTATAATCTCTCTCTCTCTCAAAAGTCTTGCGCGCCTCGGTCATTGGAATTAATAGAAGCTATACTAGGAAACATTTTTGCTAACCACCCAAATACATATATATATATATATATACAGAGCGTCCTCCACACTTAATTTGTACATATAAACATTACTTTAAGACTTTTGTATACTCTAGCTAGTTATATAGATCAGGCCATGGCTAGTCCTCCTCCGTTCAACCCGGTGCCAGTCGCATACCAAGGCGGCGTCGGAGCAGTCCCAGTATGGCTGAACAAAGGGGACAACGCATGGCAAATGATATCCGCCACCCTCGTGGGCATGCAGAGCGTTCCGGGCCTCGTCATCCTCTACGGCAGCATCGTGAAGAAGAAATGGGCTGTCAACTCGGCCTTCATGGCCCTGTATGCATTCGCGGCCGTCGTGCTCTGCTGGGTTATGTGGGCATACAAGATGTCTTTCGGGGACAAGCTCCTCCCCTTTTGGGGGAAAGCGGGACCGACTCTGGGCCAGAAGTTCCTGATCAACCAGGCCGCTCTGCCCGCCACGGCCCACTACCACCACGGTGGGCACGAGCTTGAGACCCCAGAGGCCATGCCGTGGTACCCGATGGCAACCATGGTGTGGTTCCAGTGCGTGTTTGCGGCAATCACCCTGATACTGCTGGCGGGGTCGGTGCTGGGGAGGATGAACTTCAAGGCATGGATGATGTTCGTGCCCCTGTGGTTGACCTTATCGTACACGGTCGGGGCTTTCAGCTTGTGGGGCGGTGGTTTCTTGTTCCATTGGGGTGTCATGGACTACTCAGGCGGTTATGTCATTCACCTCTCTTCCGGGATCGCCGGCTTCACCACTGCTTACTGGGTAAGTATCATTATTATTATTATTATTATTATGTTCCATCTATCTATTTACGGGTACACATACGGTTAAATGTACCCCAAATTAAACAAGTGATTTCTAAAAATACCTTTGATGAATAAAAATCAAGTCATCATTTAAGTAAAGGTATTTTAATAATTTTCTTTATTTTAAAATATAATTTTGTATGCCATCTTAATTAAAATACAGATTACCACATGCAGAAACATATGCTAAGATGCTAGTTATTAATTATTCACATTCGTACTATAACTAATCGATTAAGCTAGCTATAGTTGTCAAAACCCTACAAACTAATTAAGCTAGCTAGAAAATCAATCTTCTAATCGTTACAAAATGAGCCGTACTAGAGATAACGAAACTTATATGTCAAATAATTATGTCAAATTTTAAAAGCCAACTGATTTCGAAATCGTTCGTTTGTTTCAAGCGTGGACTTCAAGTCTTATTATTCTTTTCTTGGATTTTTGTTAGAAGATAGTGACTAATATATATTTTTTAACAATGATAGTGACTAATTTCTTGTTGTGATTGAAAGAGGTGACTTTCAAAATTTCATATACAAATATATGCATGTATGAGGTAACAATAGTATGATAAAATTAGAATAATGCTTGTACAACCAACCCTCAACCCAATTTGAATTTTTAGTTGCAAATAGTTGTAATGATTAGTGACAGATAGTTGTAGTCTATATTTTGTCCAACTTTTCAAAGAACCTGGTTGTCCTATTCACATGGATCCAATAGCAATAGTTGATCAAACAAAGGACAAAATTGATTTGGCAAGGTTAGGAGAGAGAGAAAGAGAGAGAGATTGGTTAACTTACCATAAAAAAAAGAGAGATTGATTGAAAATGTATATACATTTCTCAAGTGGTGGTGCACTGGTACGTTTTCTGCTTGGAACTTATTTCTGATTGACATTTTTGAATTGAATTTTAATTCTATCACACACAAAAAATTGCATCTTAATTATGGTTCCCTTTAAATATTTGATTTCTAAAAAAAAAAACCAATGGGATGAATCATAGATTAGGCGTACGTGGACATGAAATGTTTTTGAAATATTTTCCAGGTAGGGCCCAGGGTTAAGAAAGACAGGGAGAGATTCCCGCCAAACAACGTCCTGCTGGTTTTGGCAGGAGCAGGGTTGTTGTGGATGGGATGGGCCGGTTTCAACGGCGGAGATCCGTATGCGGCAAACACGGACTCGTCGATGGCAGTGCTCAACACCAACATCTGCGCCGCCACAAGCCTCTTGGTCTGGACGATCCTCGACGTCATCTTCTTCGACAAGCCCTCTGTCATCGGAGCTGTCCAGGGAATGATCACCGGCCTAGTCTGCATCACTCCTGCTGCAGGTACACCCTAGTACTAGTACTACTATATCATCATTTCTCTCAGTCTTTCTTCATGGAGTTGAATTTTCCTCCATTATTCTATGTCAAGAGTCAAGACAATTACAATATAATTGTATATTATTGACTTATATTTATTATTATTAGGTCTTGTACAAGGATGGGCGGCTATAGTGATGGGAATAATGTCAGGCAGTGTGCCATGGTTCACCATGATGATTGTAGACAAGAGGTGGAAAATGCTATCCGCCGTTGACGACACCCTTGGTGTATTTCACACCCACGCTGTCGCCGGCTACCTTGGCGGCATTTTGACCGGCTTCTTCGCGGAGCCTCAACTATGCGCACTCTTTTTGCCCGTCACAAACTCTCGCGGAGCCTTCTACGGAGGCTCGGCGGGAGGCATGCAAATCGTGAAACAGATTGTGGGAGGCCTGTTTGTCATCTGGTGGAACATCGTGGTGACCTCCATTATTTGCCTCGTTTTAAGGCTAGTAGTGCCGTTGCGCATGCCGGAGGAACAGTTGCTGATCGGGGATGACGCGGTGCACGGGGAAGAGGCCTACGCGTTGTGGGGTGATGGGGAGAAGTACGATGTTAGTAAGCATGAGCTTTACTCGGACGATACAAATCACCCACCTAACAATCCAGCAAGTGGTGCGACTCAGGTGGTCTAGCACTATAGCCTCTAGGCTCTAGCTTATGCTTAGCTACACACCACATTATAACTCAAGTGGTCCATCGTAAATTAATTTACTGTACATCATAATTAAGCTGTTTGTATATTTCTTGGTTGCATTTGCGTCATCCATATATGTACGGAGATTACATGCAACTCTGTCTCTGCTACTGTATGTTGGAACGAACCCCCAGAAGAAGAAAAAATCACAATTGGTGAACTCAAAGTCTCCAAAGTCTCAAAAAAAGCTCACACGTAATGTCGCTTGTTATCAATGGTTGAAAGCATCGAATTACAACATTGAGAACCAAAAAGCTTAGCTAGCTAGTTGTTGGATTCCTCCTAGTCTATCTATACATATATGTTTGATGCGCTAGATTCTTTTTCCACCATCATCACTCACCAGCGTAGGCTACTAGTAGTGGGAGCAAAAACCACACACCACCCAGGTGCATTTGTCCAATTATAAGCAAACTATCGAGCTATGGAGCAAAAGGTCGGATTCTATTCTCCCCGACCTCTCCATTTCCATTTTTACCAATTAAGCCAATATCTCATCAACTGTTTGTATTGTTCCAACACCTACATGTCTAACGCGCAGAGTGTATAACACCTCCATGCATATTAAATTATAAATACTCGTGCCATTTCTCCACGTATATACAGAGATGATTCTAGTGAGAGGTCATATACTGTGGTTCTTCCCCTGTATTTCTGCGCTGACCCTAAAATCAAACTATTCATGACAGATTAGCCTACTATCAAAAATAGCCTAAGGACCCTCATCGACGCCTAAAAACATTTCTAGCATTAACATGGACACTAATATGTATGTTATTTTTATATGAAAACCATGAGGACATTCCCAAACCTTTGTTTTTTTTTCAAATATTACCAACCTAGGTAAACCCTTTCCAAAACAACTGCCTGTAGTTCCCTTTGGTTTCTCCGGGAAACAAACGGACGAAAACAATGAAGACCAAGTACCTTAAATCAAACTGCCAGCTCCAATAGACCACAAGCATATCCACCACAATCAATCAAATGCAAATTTACATAAGGTGATACGAAATGGAATCTAATCTTTGGCTATATATATGATATCTCACAATAACTTTCTGAATATTCCTCTCCTCATCGGTTGGCACACGTATGTATGTGTATACTATATGGGGGATACAATAATTAGTAACATTGGCAATAATAAGTGGAGTGTTCAGGTAAATATTAATCAGGTTAGCTAGTGCACATAAAAAGAAACTATCTTGCCTTGGACAATTGTATAGCTTCTTGATCATGCGTAGACTCTTCAGCCCAGGCAAACTGGTGAAACAAGGGAGAAAACTCGCGACTCCTTATATCCTCAAGCCGCTCCCAATCAGCCCATCTCTCTGCTAAACCCACTCCCTGCAGCAATCTAACCACCTCTGCCATTGTTGGACGGTCCTCTGGTGAGCTTTGAGTGCATAGCAATGCAACCTGAATGACTGTCTCAACTTCTTTCAGATCATGCATCTTCATATTTCCATCCATAATGTCATCAAGCCTATTTTCTCTCTGCAGCTTCTTGATCTGTTGATATCATGGTTACATAATTTAGCAGGCCAAACAGAAAGCAGCAACAGATATGACAATAGTATTTGCAAAAGAGTTGATTGTTAACGTGTTCAGCAACTTTTAATAGGTACACTGGAACCACGAATAACATTGAAGTGGAAGGCAACAATTTACACAGGCATGAGGAAAAATTTCACAATACAAGATTTATCTAGGAGCAAAATTGAATACTAACGTACAAATTCATCCATATTTGGGTTTATCTAAATTGGTTATCCGCTTTCCTGAATCAATGAATTTTTTAAAAAGGAGGATTAGAAAGTTCTCCTTATTGTTACAAGCATTGTTTGATCTCCTGAGAAGAACAGAAGCTCCATGGGACTCCTCTGTTAATAGAGGACTGCCCTCAAGAGTCAAGACTATATATATGGTCTTAGGACTCTGAAAAGGCGCCAATCCTAGAGAAGTCCTCTGGCCTTGCTGCCCATTCCTCAAAAGTAAATGAAGCTGGTAATTATTTTCGAAGAAATACCATCATCATCACGCCTTGAAATTGGGTGTGCCTCCTACAGTAACTGCTCAGTCACATCATCAACCCTCCCATAAAGTATATCTAGGCCCACCAGCGTAAAGATCTATTTGGCATTTTAAGGGGGATTGACTCATTCTAAGAACCACTGGCACTAGTGGACCTTCATCAATCAAATAGAGAGGAAACTTTCGACTATAGGTTTTCCCAACAGTCCTCACACATTCCTCACGTGCAATTTCTGGTTCATCAGTCATCAAGGAAAAGGACAGAAAAACTTGAAAACTAACAGATGGCAAAAGGTATAGCTGCCAAGGATAGAATACTACTTTACCAATAAAACAGCATGATATATATATCATAAAATCATAAAGGAGAGTGTAAATCTTACATGATCAAGCAAAAGAACATCCTCCTCTTCTTCAAGCCGAGCAAAATCTATTGCGCGCTGACCAGTGACAAGTTCAAGAAGAGTGATACCATATCCAAAAACATCAGTCTTTTCTGACGATTTTCCAGTGGACAGATACTCTGGGGCAATATGACCCATGGTACCACGCACTTGAGTGGTAACATGAGTTGACATTGTATCAACCAGCTTTGCGAGTCCAAAATCACCAAGAACAGGCTCAAAATTATCATCTAAGAGAATGTTTGCAGCCTTCAAGTCACGGTGTATAATCTTAGGATCACAGTGCTCATGCAAATACTCTAAGCCATGGGCTGCACCAAAAGCGATGTGTTTCCTTGTTGGCCAGTCCAAGCCTTTCTCACCAGGTTTTAGATCTAGCACATAAATCAGGAAGAATATATTCGTAAATGACATATCGACCAAAAGATATTTGGGAATCATGATCTGCCATTCCAATAAATCAAAGTGATGATTAAACTCCGCAGGAAAAACCATAAAATACCAAGCATGTAATGCTATCACCATTCTCCCCTCCTAAGAAAGTAGGGTGGAGCAGTGATGTTCATGGTGTCCTTACTTGAATATTGAGCTGGGTTGAAGAAGATATCAATTTGGATTGGGGAGTTGGGAACTTGAATCTCATAGTGGCGGTTAACAATATTTTCCAATTAATACACATTTATGCAAATGGTCCTACACAATATGAGACTAGTGGACACATGTAGGTAAGACTGGCGATAGCTACGCGTGACTAAGATGAACTGTCCATCATATTGTACTAGTCTCGTGTTCATCATGCTAGCCTAGTCCTATCCCCACTATCCAACCCGTGACTATTCCCTTCCATTAGAAAAAAATATTCTATTTTCATCTCATACTCTATTCATTCTGGCTATACACTGTTGTCCTATATATTTGATAGATAGGGAGCTCATGTTATATATGTTGTTAAAGAATTATGTTCCTAATTGAACAATTAATAGAAGTAAAATTACTTTGTCAACTGAAACGGAACACAGAAACATAAACTATATGTTTGAAATACAATTTAATTGAACTTGTACATGATTTTTCTTTTCAAAATATTTTTGACCCTTGGCACAGAACTTTATCTTTTTTAATGCCAAAACAGACAGTCAAGATGCAAATATATAGCCAGCTAATAAAACAATTCTTCTGGTTCTAATTCCTCCAAGTTTCTAAATAATGCGCAAAAGAATAAAAAGTAACGGAACAAAAGAACATATCTTTCATCATTGCGCATATTTTCGCTTTAAACGGTAGGCACATATGGCATATGAATGAGCACTGGTGACCCAACCAGGTTCTACGCTAAAATACTTTCGATTTACTGAGTTTATCACTAGTGTTGCAAGCCACTCCCTTTGACAAACGAAGAAATTGAATATTGGATTAAGCCATGCTCCTTAATGGACATACCTCTCAAGCGATACGCAACACTGAGATTTTTCATGAATGGATAGACAAGGATTCTTTCGGATGTTGTTGTACAAAATCCAATCAAACGTAATAGATTTCTGTGAACTGCAACGCTAATCAGTTGAACTTCTCTCAGGAAGGCAGCCTCTCCGCCAGGGCTGTAATAATCTGTAAGGCGTTTCACTGCAACCTTTATGTTGTCTGAGAGAACACCTTTGTAAACTCTTCCAAAGCCACCTTGTCCAATAATGTTACTATCATCGAAGTTATCTGTAGCAAGTTGAATTTCACGCCAAGAAAATCTTCTTAACTGGCCAAAGGAAATGTTACGCTCATCTGCACCTAAATTACACCAAAAATAAATAAATTAAAGGGAGGAAGGATGAAGAATTATTTTCAAATACAAGCTTTTCTGAATGCTATGCAAAATGCAAAACATTGGTGAGCCATAATTAACATAACTAATATAGTAAATGTCCTTCAAAATAGAAACCGGGAGGAGATGATTTACATTTATAGCTTCCATAATGATGTTCAGTACACTAAATGTCATACCAAAGTATAAGGTAGTGATAGTTACCAGCAACATCAACAAAGACATCATGTTTTAGTTTGTGCATGCGATGGTATCGAAATGCATACAGAGCCCCAACCAAAAGAATGACTGATACACCACAACTTGCCGAAGTTATAACAGTTCCAAGGTTTGATTTCTTGGTTGAAGCTGCAAAAGTTTAAACTCTTGAACTTTTCCTAGGAATTTGAAACAAGTGGCCAAGTACAAACTAGAGCTGCAAAAAATAAACCTTGGATAGAAGATCCAGATGCACAAGGCTGCTTCAAGCTAGAACCACAAGCAAGACGTGATCCGGTGAAACTGGACAGAAAATCAGTTAATAGAAAAGCATTTAAGCATACGTAATAGAACTATCTGACAGGATTCATAGTGTCCTGAATCAAATAACGCAATAATTATCCAGATTCAATTCAGCTACTCTATATGGTACATAAGAAGTTAAGCTTTTGTTACCAAGTAGAAATTTAAATATTCAATACATGATCTTTACACATCCAAAATGATACATTAATTAAAAAGTCATCAAATCAAATCCTGCACCTCCATTTCCAGTATTATAGAAGAAGAGCAAAACTCATGTCTCTTAACCGTCATAGCATCAATCCATAATTAAACAGCTGGAACTCTTCCAAACCTCTCTTAGTTCGAATACTGGAATTCTAATGGGGCAGTCAGCTCGGTCCTATAGCTTACAAAGGAATGAGTAAACATGATAACAAGTCGGTGGCTCACAGACAGTTCATAGACGTTAAAAATGTGGTAACTCAAAGCCAAGCCTAAATTCCACGTTAATATTGTACTTTAGAGGTTTATAACAGCAAAAGTACAAAACTCAATACAGCAACCAAAAACCGAGCCACAAAATTATTCCCATGCCATTACTCCCTTAGTGCCACAGGACATTAGGTAAATAGTAAACATTGTCTGTCCTCTTTATACTGCCCATATCTTAGCTAAAAATCTATCCAAAATTCTCCAAAAACTAATTACCCATTCTACAAGGACATAAAGTTTCACCAGCTGCATTTGCTCACTCCAAACTAAAAAATTACAGATCTTTTCTTTTTGCAGAGAACTAACAGATGAAAGAGACTCAGGCAATATGTCTAACTAACCCATTGCTCATATGCTGCCTTTGCTTAGTGGAAGCACAAACACAACAGTAGAGCAAGAAAACAGATTTCTCACATGGGGAAACAAAGGTTCAAATGGATTTGTCCGTGCTTGTGTTTGTGTATCAAGTTTTATTGTTACAAGGGACGTCCAATATGACACTAGTTAAGATTTATGGAAGAAAATCACACCTACACCTATTATAGAACAAAGGAAAGCTTTGGCCCTCAGATGCTGACATCTTCAGGATGCTACTATGTAAGTTTAAGAAACTTATGAAACTTAAGAGTTTGCTAGAGCATAAGAACTTATTGATGCTAAATGGACCAACTTCTCATTGGAAGATTCAAAAGCAGGCCCAGTTAATGCAATTTCCATAAACCTCACTATTGGTATGTATGCAATGACCAAATGTTTTTTTAATGCTCTTCTTCAGGATGGCTGCCATTGTGGCAAGATGTTCGAACAACTGCCTGAAAGAGGCTGACACAGGGCAGGGAGTCAAGGCCAATTGGACAAAGTAACCCCAATATTTCCCACATAGTTCCATGCAAGGTATTAAACACAGATGTGATTCACAATAGCACCTTTAACATGCATATATACAATAAGGATGTATTTTATGTAAACGTGATATGTATAAGTAACATTTGATGATGGGATTTACTTGAAATTTGGAATGGCAAAGAGCTTCATTGGAATTTTTCCGGTAAGTTCATTAGATGACAGATCCCTGCCACAAGAAATGTTTTAAAACATAAAAATCATTCTATAGTATTCCAGTTCCGATGGAACATATGATTAAATTTGTGCAGTACTGCAAATTACAAAGATATTAAAGAAATAGTTGCTTACAGTTCAGTTAACCCAGTAATATTAGATATTGAATCCGGAATATATCCAGATATGTGGTTTCCCCGCAATACCCTGAACCGCAGGTGAGATAATTAATTCTTCATTTCTGGAGATCCCGAAAATGATCAAGATAATAGTTTCCAATATAAACAGTTGCAGAACTCAGATAAGATATAATGGCATAAGTGACTGCTATAGATCAAGAAAACGCCCCAATAATAAGAGTATGTATTTTCATATAGAAGTATAAGAAAGTTGAAATTCTTTAGGAAGGGAAGACGCAGCCTTACAAATGCTTTAGGTTGGAAAGTTGACCCCAAGAATTGGGTATAGGACCTCTGAAATTATTATTTGCAAGATTCAGGTTCTGAAGATGTGTCATGTTGGCAAGATAAATGGGTAACAAACCCGTAAGCATATTATCTTGGAAGTCCCTGCAAAAAGAAAATATTATATCAAAATTCACAACTGGATGGAAAGTATTTTCTACAGAAATAAACAAACAGCAACAATAATGACGATTCGCTCTGTCTATGTCTTGGTACAATCTCTAAAGTTACCAAGCTAAATGAAAAACGTCATTCTCTCTCTCAGTTGGTATCAGAGCAAGAAAGTGACAAACATATCAGGAAGGTCAACAAATGGAAAAAGTTCAGTTACACTTGCTGACACCAGCCCCCAGGCTGATATATCTGTAATTTTATTGAAAGTTTGCTCTTTTTATCTGGGAAAGTTATAGAATCACACTGATGTCATCATGTGATCTGTCTACAATTTGAACCAACTACCGCTGCAACTGCTATCGAATCCTGAAGTTTCAGGTACATAAAGGGACCAGAATGCTTTCTTTGACTGGCTAAAATGAGTTAACATTGGAGCAAGGGTGACTTAAGGACGAAGTTTGATGAGTTCACCTTAGGCTGTACTGCATTTCTGTGGCTACTCTCACTCTTTTGGTGCCTGGATTACAGAAGAAAATCTAGGTTTTGTGACTATCTCTCGCTTCCAGTGTCAACAGTCAATTACAGCAGGAAACCAATCATAGTTACATACTTAATTTTTCCCAATTCTATGTAAGTTTCCCTTGAGTTCTCTCAGTTTTTGAACCAAAAGTTTCAATGGTTTTATCAGTTGCTGGATCTTGGTAGTGAGATCAACAAGATTATCTGACAGAATGTAGCAGACTTCAGATGACATTGGTGGTAAGTTCATAAGATGACAGAAAGGCTATCCCTTGCTATTCGCCAAGAGTAAATTAAAGATGGAGGTTAGTTGAGAAACATGAAGAAATCAGCACCTAGTGAGTCTTAGAGAAGTTGAATATTCCATGATCATATGCCTTGGCTTAGAACTCAATGCAAAGAGAAACTGGAAACGGTTATATTAGGGACAAAAGAGGAGATAGAAAGTTGCTGCTCATTAGACTCAACGGTGAGGAAACATGGCTAAGATTTATGAGCTGTGAGTTGCAGACAGTTCGAAAGGTCAAATCTTCAATGATTTTATCATACATGATTGAGTTACGGAAACTTCTGGATAGGTGTCCCCTACAGAAAAGTAACTGATGACAACCAAACATGATTACCCATAAAAAAATGTTATATACTTAGTGACGTTTTAAAGAACTAGATTACTTTCAGAGTTTTTTCTTATGGTGCAGAATCCTCAATAATCATAGGTGCAGACCAATACCTATATGCAAACATTTAATCTTAATTAAGAGCCTAAGACACAAACAAAATTCCAGTAGAGAGTGCATCTAAGGCTCCATTATTCAATAGTACATTATTTCATTTCCGACCTTTGAAAATATAAGTCCTACATAAGATATAACTTTGCTTTTTGCCCCAAGTTCACCCAACCAATGCTAAAGGTTAATACTTATACATGAAGATGACGACTTACAGGCTAGCCAAAAATTTCAGCTTCGTAATTGAAGGAGAAAGTGTTCCAGAAAATCCTTTTGAACCCAGGCTCCTGCAAAGTTTTAAATTTACAAGCTAACTGTACTGCAGAGATAAATTATTTTAAAAGAAAGCAATATTAATAAAATATAAAATATATAAAATAATAAAATAATAAAAAAAGGGTGGGGAAACAGACTACATTTTGCACGATCATAGAAATTAGATGTACTTACAGGGATATGACATTTCCATTTCTACACACGACATGAGACCAACTAAAGCATGGGCTAACGAAATGATAATTCCAATCTGTTATTTGGCCACTGGAATCATTCAGTTCCCTAAGCAAATCGATCAATGCTTCACCTGTATGTGATTGTAAATCCATAACAGGGTTGGTCAAAAGATTCTTTATCTGTACGACAGTGCCATTAAATAATAAATGAAAACTTCTTGGTCTCTTCGTGTGTTATTCAATTGAACCAGTAATCAAGACTAAATTATTTTAGGAAAGCACTCTTGTACGTGTGTGCATTTCAAATGTTCTATGGCAATCAATGCAAGTTAATACATTATTACATTCCATGTAAACTAAGGCAGACAGCATAACCAGTAGTGCACAAGTGAATCTGTTAGTAGCATTGGTACAAGTAATTCTCTATGTCTTCTTAGATTCCGTGTATCTCCTTCATTACTGCTTTCTATTATTGCATGTGTTTGTGCTTTAACGGTATTTTCTACAATTCAATTGTTACTTAGGTTCCATTTATCTAATTACTGCTTTTCTTTGGGTGAACACTGAACACTGATCTCTATACAAAATTACTTGGGCTCCCATATAAAAGATAAAATTACTTAGGCAAATATTGTGTCATCAGAACATATTGACTCACAAACTTCCAGGATAATAATGCAAGAACAACTGATGACAAAGCTCTTAAGTAACAAGAAAGTGCTAGTCTCCAAGAAAAGAAACCGCTAAATCATGTCCATTCATTGATAATGTCAGAACCAACCTCACCTTAAACCAGCAATAATTCTTGCTCAAGTGGGAATAATAGTTAGTACCATTGTACCTTCAACGTCTGGCTCTGTCGATGCGAAACTGATTCTTAGCAAATTGAGTAGCATTAGCCATTTCAGGATTGGCTTCAGAGGATTCCAGCTAGAATACACTCTAGACATGTCTCCTAATAAATTTCCCGTGAAGTATGCACCCAGACACCTTCATCAAAGTCGAAGTTAGGTTGCGTCAAATCAAACAGATAAGAGTTCGCAAAGTAAAATCAGTTGGTCTTCAACCCCTGAGATCAAAGCTCTTTCAAAGGTGAAAATGAAATATATCATCCTTCCCCAACAGACAGGGTACTATTTAATTACAAGACCTGAAAAACCACTTATATTGAGAAGATGCTTCATCATAATCTTTTTTTTTTTTTTTTTCCAAAGTGCTTCATCATAATCAATTAAACACAGACCAGAGATAAGAGCGGCCTCAGAGAGCAGCAATCCGAACATTATGAGATCTTACAATCAGCCCCAGTAAGCCGAACCCATAAATAAGAGCGCTGAATTGAAATGGAGCTAATAATAAACGGGAAAAAAAATTGGAAACCCAATCCAGACATAATTAAGGTTGTATAAAGGGAAGTGAGAAAAAAAACCACTTACTAGTTTTAGGCTTCAGCAGGCAGCCATGGATGGCAGTTGCACCACCGCCAGGAAACAAACACGACAAGTTAAAATGGCTCAACGAGGAGAAGCATCGGTGAAATGACAATGTGATTATAACCATGATTGGACTGGGAACGGGCATTTGAGAAGAAAGATCGTGATCTCTTGAGTGCTTACTGGGTCCACAAAGCACTGCGGCGAATAAAAAGCACGAAAAGATAAAGGAATTCTTGCAATGGCCAATGGTTGAGAATATGGCAAGAGCTACTTGGGGTTTTGGGTGCTGCTGTGAATGCGAATCAGCATCCCACTGTAATTATCTTTCTTCCTTTTCTTCTTACCAAAGAATCCCACTGATTATGGACAATTCGGGCTGCCCACGGTCATTATGGGCAATTTTGCAGTCCCAGCGAGTAGGGGTGGGCGTTTTAAAACAAGAATCGAAGAATCGATCCAATTCGAACCGGAAAAATTCAAAAAAAATTCGAGTTGATTAAAACAGTCAAAATTCAAGATTTAAACTATATCGATCCGAATTTTAATAGATCGGTTCATGGATTTTGCTTCATAAAATCCAATCTGATTCGAAATAATATTTATTATATTTTATTTTATTAATTTACACGTGTCATAATATTATTGGTGTCAGATTTGAGTCAAGTAAGTTAGGAATTTATTTTATATTGTGAAAATCATGATCTACTTGCTACAATTTGGTGTATACATTTGCTCACCCCCAATTTTTATATTAAAATCCTATTGGTTTTGTTGGTTGTAGGCCTACACCACTTTTTGAAAGCTCTCTGGAACGGAAGAAGTTTATCTTGCTCAAAGTGTTCATCATGCAAACATCTAGCTGCAAGTGTTCATCATGCAAACACCTGTGGTTATAGTGCTATTCATTTTGAATGAACACTATGTATTTTGTGGTTTGATGATGGGATGCCATTAATTTTATTATAGCTACTACGAGTCGTATCTATTTTCATTATAGAGAATTTAATTTTATTCGCTTATTTGTATGTCTTGATGGTGGTATATTTATTTGAATTACAAAACTTGAATTGTACGATCCGAAAATCCGAATCCGAACTGTGATCCAAACCGAATTAGTTGGATTTGGATGACGTTGGATCGAATTATTTTTATCAATCCGATATGATCCAATTCGATAAATATTTATGGTTTGGTTCTTGGTTTTTAGTCAAATCCAATCCGATCTGATCCATGCCCACCCCACCCCTACCAGCTACATTTTTATCCTTTTTCTTACGCTTTTTCTCTTGTACCGTGATTACAATCCTTCAAAATATTAATTATACACTCAAGATCATCTTTACAAAATAATCAAATAAATCTGATATTATTTGATTATCTAATTTTGTGAAATATATGAACGGTACAATTAAACATCAAATAAGCCCTCTATATGTTTGATGCAATTAAATAATCTATTTGATAATTTTTTACAGAAATGATCCTTATTGTATAATTAATAAAATGAACGATTCCAATCAAGATACACATCAAGATGAAAGTGTGAAAATGAGAAAAATGCTATTGGGGCAGCACAAAATTGTTAACTAAGGGTGAATTGATCAACATCCATCAATTTAATCACTACACTCAACCTTCACTATATAAACCCATCACATATTTTAATGAATTCGAAATTCTCCCATTACACCCATTTTTAGTCAAATCTAGTCACTTCAACCATATGTATAAAACAAACAATCAATCATTAGAAGATACTTAGAACTGTCTCATTCGTCGTTTCTAGTCAATTCAACCATCACGTAGCCACTTGCTTCATGTTTCCTGATCGTCCTTCCTTGAAACCGTACCTCTCATTTCTTCGCTTTCTTCTTTTCACTCTCTATCTCTACCTAGAAATATTAATGAAGTGCTGATTAATTTCCCCCCCTCCAAACGTGCCAATAAGTCTGTGGATTCCTCTTCGTTCGACAACAACCTCTTCCTCAATCTTTCACTTTTTCAATATATTGTTGTAATGAGTTAGAATTTCATTTTAGTATAGCAACCTGAATTTTTATTTTTTTATTTTTTTTGGTAAGTAATTGCATTAACAAAGGGCTTAGAGACCAAAAAGAAGAACAAGGAGCTGAGCATAAAATCCAGAAAGACGCTTGCAGAGCAACCTGAAAAAGGAGCAACAACACACAACAAAATTAACGGAAAGGAAATCCCAAATGAGGGCAAAGGTAGAAGTAAGGAACAAAATTTTGGCCAAAACACCAAAATTTCGGTAAATTTGGGGGACCAAAAGTTGAATCGGGTACATATCAATATCAGCGGAAAAATACCAAAATTTCGATAATTTCAATAGTTTAGGTAAATTTCGGGCTGAGGCTCTTAAAAATGGCCAATATTACTGAAATTTTGCTTTTTGGTGAAGATGTAGTCTTTGGTGAAGATGTTGCTTTTTGTCACTTCAATTCAATTCAATCTTTTTTTTTTTGGTTACTCTAATTCAATCTTCTAATATCCAACCACCATCCACGTTCTCAATTATATAGCTATCAAAAAACAAAGATATGTTTGCATTATACATATATTCTTCTTCTGACAATTAGTAAGAATTGTTTTATACTTTACACAGCTTCTTCCACCACCTGCATTGTCAATTATATTGTAATGTTAAAGTAATGGTTAATGTATATAAGCCTCACCTTAAGATATTGTGCTAATTAATAGCTTAATGGAATAAAAACATGAATTCTTCTACATTATATATATAGAAGTTAATCCATATGGATAATGTTACATACCTTAAATGTTAAATTGCATTATTTGTTGATTTTAGAGCCTATAGAAAATAGAGATATTAATTTATAGGTTTTCCAGCATGTTTTTCGTCTTTTTTTAATACCGAAATTTTCACCGAAATCGAAACTTTTTCGAAATTTCCATAAATTTTGGCTACCAAAATTTTCATCGAAACCGAAATTTTAATCATTGGGTAGAAGTCGACCAAATTTTGATACAATTGAAGCATCAAGTAGATGAATGCTATTATTATATATTTAAGAAAAACAGCCAAAACATTGATTCAATGAACGGTGTTGATGCACTAGAGTCACAAAAGGGGCAAGGACAAGATGCTGCAGAATGACCGCAAAAGGAAGAAAAGAGAAAAATTGGTGGTGCCCATCATGTGTCACCTCAAGTTGAAAAATGTTAAAAAGAGTGTATTTTAACTCAATTTATATCTGCCACTCAAATTTTAAGTTTATATACTCCAATTTCACAAGGCTATATACACTTTGGTGAAAAAATGGATTTATATGATAGGTTTTTGAGTTTGGGCATTATTATTATTTTTGCTCTTAAGCCCCATGGAACTTGGAAGTTCTGTTGAAACTGGAAAGGGCTATTTATTTCTATTTTTTGATTTCTCGGTGTGGTCCGAACTGTCTGATTAGAACAAGCAGGTGGATTGGTCCACCTACTTGTTTTTTTGTTTAAAAACATCATGTGCCTTGCACATGTTTTCCCAAATTACTCTTAAAAGAGTGCGATTTTGCTCACCCCCTTAAACCATGGTGAAACTTTACCCCCCTCTTCAAATCTTGCCACATATTTTCTAACTAACCCATGGTTAACTTTTTGTATTTAATTAATTTGATAAATCAATTGATAAATTTAATTATAAACATACCTTTTTAACTCATCATTATCTCTAAACAAATCATACTCAAATCTTTTATTTTCCTAATCTAATTCTCCCTCAAACCCGTTGAACTGCAGCAAACAATAACAAAATATTGTCTAACTCACGTCTGCTTCTTTGCTAAGCACAGGTACCGTACACCAACTCCCTTTTGCAGCATGATCTCTTCTTCTTTGTTTGACTATTCTTTGATATTGATAGGTTTAATTAATAATTCTTTGATGGATTTGAAAAGAAGAGCTGACGAGTAGGCCCTTGAGATCTTGGTGGAGTGGTTTCCTGTCAAATTTGTGAACAAAGTGTCTTAGCTAATCAATCAAAGCAGTAAGTACTAATGAATTCGTGAACAAAGAAGAAGAGATCATGCTGCAAAAGGGAGTTGGTGTACGGTACTTGTGCTTAGCAAAGAAGCAGACGTGAGTTAGACAATATTTTGTTATTGTTTGCTGCAGTTCAACGGGTTTGAGGGAGAATTAGATTAGGAAAATAAAAGATTTGAGTATGATTTGTTTAGAGATAATGATGAGTTAAAAAGGTATGTTTATAATTAAATTTATCAATTGATTTATCAAATTAATTAAATACAAAAAGTTAACCATGGGTTAGTTAGAAAATATGTGGCAAGATTTGAAGAGGGGGGTAAAGTTTCACCATGGTTTAAGGGGGGTGAGCAAAATCGGACTCCTCTTAAAAAGCCCTGGCGGACTGTAGAATTTTCCGTAGCGAGATGCGCTGCTGAATAAAGTTAATTTTCAGATCTTCCTTCACATTGGCATAGGGCTAATCCTATCTATACACCCCCAACACAATTCAGGAAACTAGTCACAACTCGCTAAATTACACTATAATCATGGTGAAATCATGCAGTCAATTTCTCTTAGTGGTACAATTTCAAAGATAAGCACTACTAGTCCACTTCTTCGCGAGATGTTCTGCACACGAAAGCAATGTCACCAAAATGTTGGCCTCTTTACTCCACTGGATGACATTTATATAACCCTCTGCAATTTGTCTATGTGAGTCCACCCTATTCTATTAAATCCAATGCTTTTTCCTTATCGATACCAAAATCAGCGACATGAACCCCAGACGATAGGCTACTTAAAGGTAACAATTTCCCGCTTCCTCGCTCATGCGAGTAGCTGTTACTCTTACTCAATCTAATGTGCTCTGCCAAACTAGAGTTCACAGAGTCCAAGTCTTGACTCTTACTAATTCCAGGAACCCGACTTCTCTTGATGACATTCTGCAGCATCTCCTGATCTTCAGCTGTTAGCATGATTGGCTGAACTGTAGTAGGCATGTCGTGGGACTGCTTAGTTGTCTTCACGAGGGCAAGGGATGTGCCATCTGAGGCCTTTACAGGTGACCTTAAGCCCGCACTAGTGCTGGTGGACTTAATTTGACAAGCTAAATGGTGAAGCCACAAGACTAGTTTGAGCACACAGGCTTCTGTTTTCTCCTTGTTTGCATGATGGAATGTCTCGATTCGAATCACTTCAGTCTGCAAAGTTGGCTTTCGGTTTGCTTCCGAACTAAAGAAACGAAATTATGGTTAAGTAAGATGACAGGAACCCCCCCAACCTCCCCCAGAACCCGAGATAAATAGGAAGAAAGGACAATTGGTAAAATACAAAGTAAGAATCAAGCAGTCTATCTCTACTCACCCAGTATTAGCCCATTCTCCTACCCAGCCAAAACCATGATGAGCCCTGTTACCAGTTTTTGGAACCAATTCAACAAAATGAAGACCAACAAAAAAAGGAAAGTCACAAATTACAGTTATAAACCAGACTAGAACTTCACGGTGACAGAAAAAAACTGTTTTAGAAAAGCTAACCGTCTTACTTGGCTGTGTTTGTAGCAACTGGAACAAGCCAGTGTAGAGTTTTCTCCATCTCAGCTTTGATTTCTGCAATAGAGAGCTGCAGAGTACAATTTAGTGGATACAAATTCTCTTCATATTGCAACAAACAGAGAAGTATTAACACGCAGCCAGATACATAATTATGTTACCAACTACATATTTATACACAACAAAGCTGATCAGTCACAGTATGGAAAGAAATGATTTCCTACGGAAATAGACATACATATAGCTGATGATGCACAACTCAAATGTTACCTCGTCTTTAACTTGAAACGACTGTACTTTGGAGCGCAAAGATGATTTTATGTTAGGTGGCAAGCTCTGGTACAATGTATCTCTAGTATTTGGAGGCATGGAACTTGACCGGGCTACCTGATGTAAGGAAGCAGATTATGAAAAAAGCTTGTAAGGAAGATTCAAAATTTCATCCCTTCGTCCGAAGACCAGTAACTACCTGTTACATTAGCTTCTGTTTACTTAAACCATACACCTAGACAACCCAAATACAGGGGTTCAAGTGTGCAATTCATTTGAATTCAATCAAAATATTTATTATTCCTAGAAAAATTACGTAATGTAGCCACCAGGTTAAATAACTTCACTACAAAACCCCCACAAACTGTTTGTTTCATTCTCATATGAAATCCATCTAGGTTTACCATGAGCAAGTGCAATTCTCAAGCCTTAATAGCATAGCCATTAAGCTAATTCCAGGTTCAGGCTGTGAAAAGGAATCATTTTTCTCTTAATCTTTCTGTAATACAGGACACCAAAAGCACATTTGACTTTTGCTTCATTCTGAATGCAGTATTGCAGCAGATACCCTCACTACTAACTACCAAGTAATGATATACAGCACACCAAAGATCAGAATCACTTTTTGTTTCTCTGGGAATAGAGTACTGCAGCAGATACCTCCAAACTAGTCAGTAAAACCAGTGTGCAATGGTTTAAATTTAGTGTGGAGGTTCAGCCGACCCCATTTTGAAATCCTGGTTCCGTCCCTCTGGAGAAGGATTCTTGAATTAAACCTACATAATCTCCGGTCTCACATTCATACTGAAAAACACGCAGCTCTAAGCCATCTTATGTCAAAACTTTGTAGAACCATCACCCACCTCTCTCTATCGTATGTTAGTTTCAAACTGTTCTTTTACAATTTAAATACCCCACAGGTTAAATAAGAATGAGTTGAAATTTCAAGAGTAACTGTTGCAGTATAATTTCATATTTTTTGTTCAAATAAAGCATAATGCACAATGAGAAATAGGCTAAACAGAGATAATATACTCACGAGACTATCAATTTGGAGGACTATATTTGCATAATGTAAAGAAAGTCCAGCCGGTCCCAATCTTTGATGATTGCTCATAGGTCCCTCCACTGGTTTATGATCATCTGCATATGTAAACGTAGAAGCATCATTGCTGTTTCTCTTCAAAGAAAGAGAAATGATATACCACTTTGAGGAAAATAAACTATCATTGAAGAAACATTATAACATGTTAAATAACCGTATAGCAATGAATATCAGGAACAATAAACTAGCTTGAAGAATTTTTTTTGTTGTTTGCCGTGGTCTAACTTTCTTCATGGTATCCATCGTATTCTAGATAAACATCTCTCCACATTCTTATTGTTTTTATCTATTTATTCTTTCCTCCTTTAGTCCCTCAAATTTTTGTTTTCGGTTTCTTCAATTGTACAATATTTTTTAGGGGCTCAAAATATTTGTTTTTGGCTGTTATCTATTAATTATTTCCTCCCGCTCCCAATTCCCCCCCAACCAAACGCACCCTTAGAGGTTTTAGGTTTTACCCAATTGGAGTAGGATTTACCTACTTCGAGGATGTATCACCCAAATTGCAGTAAGAGTTACCCAATTGAAGAATGCCTTTGCCAAATTGAAGTTAGTTTCTCAATTGAAGCAATCTTTCCAAATTGAATGAAGGATTTGTTATTGTATTTCAATTAGGATTGGTAGACCTAATTGAAGAAGACCTTTATATGTCTATATATAAAGGGGCTGCTGCGCTAAGTTTCAAGTGTGTGTAATAGGCACCAAATCAACGGGGACAATCCCCGGGAGTCTACTGCTCCCTATATGGAGATGATGAAATACCACCTATATTGGGTGATGGAATATACCACTCGTGAAAGGGCAACGGAAGACCACTTAAGAGGAGTGATGGCAAGCACAGCAAGCATTTGGCAACAGAAGAGAGATAAGAGTTTCTGGGTATATTTCTTGTTCTTTATCTTTCAAGGGTTGTTCGTCAAGTCTTTGCTCTTAGAGGCTTTATAAGTTTGTTGTACTCACTATTCATGTAGTGAAGAATCGTTGTTGCTGCTGCGCTGGGGGCATAGGCTAATCATCGAATCACGCTAAATCTTGGTCTTCTATATTCTTGTTGTTTTTCGGTTTTCAAATGTGTTTGTCTTTCCCATTATAAATGACGAAACTCTAATACCTGGTGGAGACAAGGGTTTGGATTCGGGGCTGACTGCACCGCCCCTTATGTGCTGCCGCTGTCATCATTCCTTCTCGGTTGCCATAAGTAAATCCGCCACCATTCCTTCCAGAAAAGGCGCCCGCCCAACTCCGATTGTATCAAATCCGACCCGGATGTGCATCTGGTCCAACACAACCCAATTGTGGGTGCTGCTTCAACTCTGGGTCTATGGCTTGGTAGGCTTGGTAATATTTGTAGGGTGGGTGTTGGGCCGCTCGCACCTGAGGAGGCATATGCCATAGTTCTGGTGGAAAACTCGGCTCTAACCAAGCCTTCGACAGCTTAATAAGGCCTCGTGGATCATAGAGGGCTAAGGAAGGCAAGTGTTCTCTAACTTATAGGTGCCTGTGATATCCCATGGTTCCATCTCAAATTGAGTGGGATAGATAGTTCCAAGTAGCCGTGAAAATGGATTGTGATTGTTGGTACACTGTATTTATGACTTCATCAATAATATCTTTCGCCTTCGTTAAAAAAAAAAATTAAACTAGGTTAAAGAAAATAAAAAAATATGGAGAACAATACGGGGATGGAAGCGATGAACTTCTACAAATAGGAGTTTAGTCCATACTACTTTGGACATTATTTAGAAGGTAAGGACCAAAACTAGTGGGCAACCAAAAAAGTCTCCCAAAAACTAGTTGGTCTAACAGCGCAACCAAATTAACTCTCTAATGCTTAGTTAATTGTTGTTTTTCTATGTTATAAATTCAACACTTGGTCTAACCAAAATAAAGAATCCAATTATGTTTTCAATTAGGGAAATTTCCAATCAGAGTTACAAATCAGCCGCCACCCAACTTTAGCTAACAGAGCCAAGTTGAAACTCAGTAAATCCTTGAACCCCAACCCTCCATGTTTTTTACTCCAAACCAATTTGTCTAAATCAAGATTGAGCATCAATCAATAAGCTGGAACAAGATATAGTCTATATTATCGGTGAAAGCACGGAAAACGGAAAAAACAAAATATTGATATTGGAAGTTTGGGCAGATATGACAGAAATATTAGGGACAAGCTTATTTAAAATAAATTCTCATTCAATTATTATTTATTATGTCAAATTTGGTGTGATTTAAGGGCACCATAGGTTCCTATGATTTCAGGGGGGAAACCAACACATCCTGACAAAAACTGTTACTAAGAAACTTGTTAATAGTTTCTGAATGAAGCAGAGCATGTTAAGGAAGGCGTATGCATGATTGAAAAGACTCTTACCAGCACCACCAAAGGCCACACGTATCTCCAGATGTAAAAAATGGACTATGTCAACAAGCTTCTCCATCACCTGTCCAAAACATCAGATTTTCCAGATTAGCAATCGCTACTTGTATGCTATTAATAGTTCTATTTCATCAGAGAATGAACTTGCAGGTTTACATTGATCATTTCCTGAATCTCATAGTACAAACATAGCAAAAACAAAGATAAAATCATGCAGCAAAGATAATATTACATTAACCATGCAGTGCCAAGAAGATCAAACCAAAAACCGATGGATATGTGTGCGTATGCACTCATGGTTATTTACTCTCTTTACTACAGAAAAGATTTTTTTTTATGTCTGCTAGGCGTATGCACTTAGTAGTCAAACTCTATGGTTCAAAGCATATTTAAGTTCACCTAAAAGCCGAATATCATCTCACTAGAAACAAGAAATGTCAAAAGATACATAGATACTCTTTTGGCATGATTGCACAAATTGCACCTGAAACTAAACGGGTATGACCAGGTATGACCAATTTCCCCCAGAAAAATAAACTGCCATTGTCACTCCGGAACTTTGAGTTTTGTTGGAATGTGCCTCCTAGGTCCACTTCTGTTGACATTTTTGTTAAATCAAGTCATGTGCCGCACACATGAGATCTTTCTCAAGAAGAATTTTGTAAATGTCATCTTACATAATTAGTCAAATAAAAGATATGGGTACAAATTCAAGAGGCAATGGCTTAAGCCCCAGCTCATTTTTTACATTTTGGGATTAGACAACTGGATGACTTATTAATTTCTGACAAATAGTGGATTCAAATTTTCCTTATGGTATAGAGTCATTACCAATGGATAAGTTATCAGATCGTTTACCTTGTGCATCGCATAGATATTAACTTTTAAGATAGTAGGCAGTACATTATAGGAAGGCAGCTACAAGTAAATGAAATAACAGGAAAACACAGGTCACCGCAGACTGATAAAGAAAGACAAAATTCAAACCAGAGGGTGAATATGATAACTTGATGAAGTTTTTCTAGGGTTAGCATACCTCTTCCAAACTTTTCGACCAGAGCGATTTTTTCTTTAAAGTTTTAACAAGTTTCCTCTGGCTTTTTAGTTCTGCCCTCAAGTGTGCATGGCCGTCACCTATGAGATGAACAGAACCATTAAGATATGGATTATGCATTACGTAAATGATTCTGCAACTACATTGATCAATATTGAAAATCATATCCAACACTATTTCATATACTACACAGGATACAAGGAAGAAAAAGAATTAGTCTCTGTTTGTGGTGACATAAGTCCCTCCCTAAAACTCATCAATTAATAATTCTCACAAGAACAAGGTCTACTCGACATAAATTATGAAGCTAATGAAACCCTTCACAGGATTCTTTCACAAAGTTATCAACTAATATTATCAACTAATCAGAATGGGTCATTATTAGACCATGGGTATTTGATCATACAAGATTCGTCACTACAAAAAGGATGATGGACTGGACGTTCCAACCAATGATAACCATAATGAACCTAAAGCTCTAAGACTAAATACTTTCCAGTCACTTTTATGCTCGACTGAAAATTACACGTAAAGCCAGAACTATGGGACAATAAAACATGTGAAACCCTATTGATGATGGGCTCAAGAAAGAAACTCGTATTTATTCTAGGCAAGCTTTATAAGCATAGAAATTAATTTCTACATTTTGTATTTTGGGAATTGTACTTTTGAGATTTAATTATTTGTCTTGCACTATTATGAAATTTTTGACATTCTATTATTTTGGATTGCGTTTATAGCTTTATACTCCTCAAATTGATCATATTCTACTAGAGGACTTGTAACAATATTTGTGCAAAAGATGAGAGTAGGAAGTATTTCATCACCTCTTTGAGTGGAAACTGAACTATCGTCCTCCTGACCCTTGCGTTCATAGTCCTGCTCGAATCGGTCCAATGCATGAAACTCATGGTATAATTCCTGTGAGTAAAGAACGTCAATGTTTTGCTTTTTTCCAGAAATTGAATCACATAAGTTTAAAGTTAGAGCAGAGGGTTGGAACCAGTATTTGAGGGCGAAAAGGAGGAAACTTTCTGAAAGTACTCTAAAATTGCGTCTCTGGGTTAATTAGAATCAACCCAATATCTCAAATTACCTTTACCGATGTTCTATAATCTTACTGTTATGAATAATAAACATCTAACGATTGTTTCTCTTCAATTAAGCTAACTGGTAATTATCAACAACCAGATTGTTTAATTTAGCTGATTTTGGCACACCTTTTTTACCTCTAGCACACTCCCTCTTTAATCTTGGCTGTTGGATTGAATGATTAAAGTGGAATCAACGAATATGGTTAAAGAAGGGTGTGTTAGAGGTGACAAAGGGTGTGTGAAAATCTCTTCCCTTTAATTTAGCTGATTTTAACAATTAGATGATCAGCAGCCAGGAATCCTGACAGGACAATAAACATAAGTAACATGGAAATCAAATCCTAGGTGCATGGTGTGGCATCTTATAATTGATGACTAGAGATGATGAACTAGTTAACAACAAAGCTAGAAACTGATGATGAACTGTTTCTTTCTTTTTATATTTGAATTTGCTCGAGTAATGCAGATAACTTTAATAACTCGGAAAGCCAACTTCCAATCTTCAGCCCATAAAGGAAGTACAAATTGGCCTGTCCTGGTGGAACAAGATTATACTTACAGCAGTGTACTGGACCAAAGTCATAAGTTGCTGGATAATTGAATCTGCCTCATCCTGGAGATGTTTCTGGGGGGTAAGCTCCCTGCTGATTCTGTAGAATAAAATAAGATGCAACCAAGTCACGACATGGGATATGGATATGGCATTCGGTGAAAGTAAATAAGATATCACCAAGAATAAAGTGGGCCTGAATATACTACTTGTCAAAGTATCGGTCTAAGTTGTGCCACTGAGAATCTTTACAACGATTTCCAAAGCGAACCACCTCCCCCGAAAAAACTTGTAACTCTTCCCTATAAACCAAGCGTAAAGTTAAACAAACCAGATAGTATAAGAGTCAAAGGAAAGAAAGACAACAAAAGCAGATAGTGAGTATTTGGCACTAACTAGACTCAGAATCAACCTTCTGTCAGCTGCAACAATCCGTAATAGTTCATCCATGTCTTTGGAAACTAAATGCTGCACGCTTTGTGAGGGAAGCACCACTTCTTTGAGATGCCTAATACTACGTTTGGAAAGGGATTGCATGAGATTGGAGCCCTTAACGATAGTGTTGGCGATCTCAAAGGATATGATAGCAATTTCAGTGCCTTTGGAAGGTGCAGCGGAAACAAAGCCAGTGCCGGAATTCAAGTTGGTCATACTGCTTCCAAGTGTGTCCAAGACCTGCACTGCCTTTCCAAGGCCAAGACTCCCAGCTCTACCCAAACGGGAACTTACCTCGGAAACCTGCACGCACCTCTCTCTCTGTAAATGCTAACTAAGGACAATTGGACAAGGGCTTCTCCTACTATCTATCTACTAGAGAGTATTTTCATTTTGTGAACATTTGTTCGAATTCGAATGTGATCAGGACATGTTACAACACAATCAGAGCACACAATAGAGTAGAAAGTAGTACTGGTAGTTAGCAGTGCGTAAAGGGAAAGTTAAAAGGGTTGTGAGGAGGAGGAATCAGCACCTTAGCCTTAGAGCGGAAAGAGCTGGATTTATAGCGGGGAATGCCATCATAGAAATCGTCGTCGGAATCGTATACAAGGGGATTCTGATTGTCTTTCTCGTCTGAGAATTGTAGTTGACGCGGAGGCGGTGGAGGACGAGGAATTTCCTCCTCCTCCTCCTCTTTGTGGTTGTGCTGCAAGTGCATATCCACAGGCGGCGGCGGCGTCTTGCGCTGATCAATTTGGCGATTGACATCCCAGCCGCCGGCGTTGTCGACGCTCCCACTCCTCGACTTTTTGGAACAAAGCCCTCCCATTTCCTATTTCTGCGTTTCGTTTGTCCTAGCAATGATCACCACGACAGAGCAGCAGCTTCTAGAAATTGGGATTTCGATTGGGATTTTTCATGAACAAGTGATGAGCAAGTCAAAACGCTTCGAAAAAGGCAACAAAATAAAAGTCCACCACCAGCACCGGCCGCCTTGGCTTTTGCTTTGATTTTATTAGCACTAGTAGTAGGTGGAATAATTGGAATTTAAAATATAGCAGGGAGGAATAATGCATAATGTAATTGGTGGGTTTGAGTCATTGATCCAATTTGTTGGTGGGTTCTCTTGGTGAACGAAGGGAGCAGGCGGCGGAAGAGAGAGGAAGAATATTAGGGAGCAGCCGAGCAGACGCCCTTCTCGCTCTCCGGAGACTTGACGCCACCAGGAGCAGTCACACTCACACAAGGAATTGGTCAATATTCAAAATTTGCGCGCTGACCAATGTTCTGTTGCTCTCTCTCTCTCCCTCTCTGCCAACATGTGCAACAAAACAAATCACCCTTCCCTTATTCTAATGCTAGACTGACAGGGGTGTATTGGATGTGGATTTTAAATGACTTTTGAGTAATGAAAAGTCAGCTGGATTTTATGGGAAAGTTAATGACTTTATGATGGATTTTACAATTAAAGACTTTTCAGCATGAATTCTTAAAAAGTCTTGAGATTTTTTAGCAAGGATTTCAAAGCACTTTATTGCTAAACAAAACCACAAGATTTTCTTGAGAATTCAAGTTCTTCATCATCGTTTTCTGAACATGTGCCACACATCTCTCTTTTCCCTGCGACTCCTGTCATTTGTGCTTTCATCCTTCATCTTCCCTTTGAGCTAATATCCAATTCTTTCGCTTTCTATTGGACTCGCCACCCACAGAACAAAAGAAAATCAAACTTGAGCTGAAGAACAAACTTCACCAAAGAACTCAAATAAGAGTCCTACACAACAATTTTTATTTTGACTGTCCTTCAATGTCAAAGCAATAGAACCTCATAAAAGCTACTACAACGTAAAGGGCCATCATAGATCTCTAGTTACACATACAAGGCATAATATCTATGTGACGCAATCTAGGAAAGGCAACACTGCATGACCCAATGAACAACCCATTGAGGAACCACAAATGGGTATTTTTCTCCAATAAGGAACAGGAACAGTAGGAAAATAATACACACAGAGAAGCTATTTGCTTTTTTCCTTATGAGCAAGGTACCTGTTACGACCCGTTCCGGGATTTTGGGTAAAATGACAGAAATGCCCTTGAGGGTCAACCGTTGACTTTTGAACAGTGGGAAATTACATAGTCGATATTGGACTCTATGTGAAGAGCTCGATGATACGAACGCGTCCGCGAAGACGGAAATAGATTTCGGGCTACATCGAAGGAGTTACGGACGAAAAACGGATTGATGGAAGTTTGGTGAGTGCGACACGTGGCAAGCCATTATTGGCTGCCACAAGATATTTGTGGAGGTCGGTGGAGCGGGTTTAAAACCCGAACAGCCCGAGTTTCCTCTTCGGGAAACTTCGGAATGCCGCGCGCCTCTCGCCATCTTTCGTCTCCGTCTGGCTAGCAAACGGGATTTTTGACCTTGGAATCATGTTCAGCTCGATGAGGCGCACTCGGGACACCAAAGATCGGAGTTGGAAACCCCGCGGATCGCCGGCGACGAGCGAACGGAAACCGAGAGTTTCCCGGCGTGATTCCGGCGAGTACAAGCCGAGGTGAGTTCCGATTTTGGTACCATTGGATTCCTTGTTGTCCGTAGATGAATTTTCATGTAAGGATCGTGCAATTTGGTGCAGAGATGAGGGAGATCGGGGTTAGAAGGCCGGCGGGTTTCCGGCGACGTTTTGGTGATTTCCGGCCAACTCCGGCGGAATTTCCAGAAACTGAAGGTAGATTCGGATTCCTTGTTGTCTGGGCTTCAATTTGGACTACTTGTTTGTTGATTTTGGAGTTGTTTTGAGGAAGTTATGGAGTTTTGAAGTCGGATGAATAGTCGCCGAAAAATTTCCAGTTTCCGGCGACGGCAACGGCGACTGTAGCGGCGGCCGGCACGGCGGAGAGGATGAACTCGCCGGAATCTGGGATTTTCCAGATTCCAATTAGTTTTCCAGCGCGGCGGTGATGACGTCACCTGCCACGTGGATGCCATGTCAGCTCCACGTGGATGACACGTGGCGCCATGTCAGCGCTGAGTTAGCGCCACGTCAGCACACCGGTGCTGATGTGGCAGCCGCTGATCGCCGTTGACCAGCCGTTGATTGGCGTTGACCAGGGTTGACCGGCCACTTTTCCGACTGGAAACATCGTTCCGGATCCAATGGCGACTTCCGTTTCGCCATCCGAGATACAGTTGAACCCCGATTGGGCAAAACATGGAAACTTAGGTTTTTGAAGGTGGTGTTGATTTCTGGACTTTCTGACGGTGGATTCGTGGAAACCTTATAGGTATCCGAGCTCCAGTGAGACGCCACAGGCGAGCAGTATAGGCAGATGAGCTTGACGGCTGGGAATCACTGTGAGTGGATGGGTTTTGGTTTCTTAAAGTATTGGTTTTCATTGTAGTTCATTATATTATAGTAGTATACAGATATATATGGATTTCATATATCAGTTTTCAGTAGTCTAGTGCACATAGTATCACACGTACATTTTAGTACTCGGACTACGACCGTAGGAGACAGCTCTCACATCGTTGCCTACGTCGAAGACCCCATCTGCTAGCATTATTTCCGGTGATAGCGGTCCCTGAGCGTATTCCAGGGACTGGGGGTGATGATGTGAGGGGGAGTACACAGGGGTTTATATTTTCATATGTACACAACGGTGCCTTGCGTAACCCTGGCACTGGGTGTGGTATATCACGTGCACTTGACTGGCGCCTACCAGAGTATGTTACCATATTTTCAGTATTTTAGCACAGTACATGTTTTTACAGCAGGGGGTTATGTATTATGTTTTCAGAAATGTTTTTGAAAACTCATTTGTTTTTCCATCCACTCACCCTTTGGTTTTGCGCCCCCTCAGGGTTTAGTAGCTGAGTTGACCAGAGACGCGAGGAGAGGCAGTCTGATGGCTCTGCATCCGTCCCGAGGGTATAGGGACATTCTCAGTTCGGTTCCAGGTTGTCTGTAGCTTTCGTTGTTTTTGTTGGGTTGCTGTAGATGCTCTGATGCTGTTGTAGTTGTGTTGTGTGTTTGTATGGGCCCAGTTGCATGTTTTGGTGTTTTTATTCCTTCGGTTTTGTCGCTTGCGTGTGGGAGTCAAGGCTTCGTCACCCTTCGGGTGATGGCCGTACATCCCGGGCCCACTTTTATGGGACGGGGTGTAACAGTTGGTATCAGAGCATAGGTTTTGCTTTCCTGTCCAGTTCAGTCAGTCGTCGTTTCTTTTGTATCGTGTTGTACTCCTGCAGAGCCATGCCTCCTCGAGCGATACCTGGTCTCTAACAGTTATCTAGGGCGCATACAAATATTATCCAAGGGCGGTACCTCTTCATGCACTCTTAGGAGATTGCCCGTGGTACAGGGGCTAGAGAGTTAGATAGCCACGGAGGTAGTGAAAAGGCCGAGTGGTGGATGGATTATATGGAGATAAGTGAGAAACCGCCCTTGCTATTGGACTGGCATATGTTGGGATCAGCGGGAAGGAGTGTTCCCTCCTTGTTTGTCGTTTATTGTGAGTTGAGAGAAGTTGTTTTGGGACCTCTTGGAGTTTTAGAGTGGGTTCAGCACTACTGTAGCGTCGATGAGTTTTTCCCTGGTGGTGCGGGCGACTCCTCCTTTTCTGCTTGTTGGGATTCAGTGGGTAGCCTTAGCTGGACGAGGCCCAATACGAGAGTAGTCAGATGGCTCAGATCAACCCTAGAAAAGGGATCTCGTGTTGGGTATTTCGAGCATTGCTTTGCTCAGCAACATGGACGCTACGGATGTCGGTGGGCTTGAAGAGCGGGTGGTCCCAGCCCGTATGGATATGGATTGGAAGTGTTGAAGGCGTTGGTGGAACACTGGGCCAGTGCTGCTTTTAGCGACGGAAACAATAGTTTCGCCGAGGGAGCGCCACTTTCAGGTGGATGGCTACTCGGGTGGTACTGTTTAGTCAGTATACTGGTGTATCCTATGGCCTATTTGGGAGGTCTGATGTGCCATCAATTGCTGCGATGGTCAGCCTCAGGCAATGGCCATTAAGTTCTCGCTACCGGATTTCGGTGCGTACATAGTTACCTTAGGAGGAGATGGCAGACCCACTATGCGAGCGGATCTCTGAAACTGAAGATGATGGCATTATGAGAGAAAGTTGCTTCAGGACGTTTACTTGAGTCAGGGTTTCGAGCCGTGTTGACATTGCTAGAGGAGCTACTTCTTGATTGACTCACGAGGGTGTGAGGTGAGAGTATTGGAGATCATGAGCATGGTTTCGGGAGTTGTGATATCTTTCGATTGATCTTCTAACTTATGCAGTGTTGTGCTTCATGCTGGCAATGGAATGCTAAGGATGGGCAAACTGGTTTAGACCAGTGAGATCTATGAGATTAGTGTTCGCGTGGTGCCAGCAGTAGTATGGCTTCCCTAGGACGCATAGAGAGAAGTGATGTCCTTCGTGAGTTGTCACCTTGAGCTGGTAGGGTGCTTTGTTTGGGGAACTTGACCCAGCCGTTTATGGCTGAGGAAGATGGGAGTTTATCCTTGTTTGCCAGTGGATGTGCCTCGAGGTCGTTCTGGCAGGGGGTTGTAACGGTTAGGTGGCTGCAGTGAACCTTTACGTTCTCTGAGTGCAAACTTGGCAGATGGAAGCACTCGAGTCACTTGCCTCTAGCTTGTGCATCTCCTGCATTCCGATCTTTGATTACATGCAGTTCCTCTCCAGGTATGAAAGAGAATCGATTAAGGAGGAACTTGGAAGAAGCTCGAGGGCGAGCTCGATATAGTACGGATTGGTAAGCTGTTTGAGACGATGCAGGAGCATACTGGAGGTTGATGCGAGTTCACTCTGAGGTTGGTTCCGTATGTGGACCCTGTGAGGCTACCATGCCATTGTCTCAGTTGTTTGTGTCAGTGTTGAAGGACAGTTAAGGAGAGGTGAAGTGTCTGTATTTGTGTATGAGGTGCCTGATTGGGAGTTGTACGGTTGTCTGGTATCCTTGGTTGACAGTTTTTATTTTCGAGGAGTTATCTACAGTTCTTTGGTGACGTAAAGGAGTCGACGGGACATGCAGTAATTACACGTGAGTCGAAGATCACCCTTCTCACGCCACAGTTGATCGTGGTCCCCTCGTTGTTGGACTCTACAGGAGGACTGAGTCGACTCAATCGGTGGGGATCGACATGGTATTGCCCTGGCAAGTGACAGCAGTCTCTGTTACGCTTGCTTAGCTGCTTGTCATCCCGATGCGGATGACATTTATCAGTAGGGGATTACCCAATTTTCTCATCTTTGCCTCCCTATTCACCAGATTTTTACCGCTTCTTGTTATGGTTTGGTGGTTAATTAGTGTGAGGCGATTGAGGTTTGTGAAGTAGTCATCGTTGTGAGGTGGCAGGACGGTGTTAGCCAGAGCGGAAGTTGGTAGGGTTCTTTTGTTGTTCGTAGGGGAGAGTCTCGAAGACCCCGAGGAGATGCATACGATGGTTCTCGGGGAGATCTTTGAGGATATTTGAGTTGTTGCAGCGTGGGCTAGTGGAGGTCCTCGACACCCACGGTTCTTGGAGAGAGCGTTAGGGAGCTTCTAGTGTGGCGATGCAAGGTGTTAGGGTGTTGGAGTTTGTTCATACGGTTCCTTATTGGTGGTTGTCCAATGGTCGAAGTTGATGTTGGACTTTTTGTGGGATCCCTAGTTTGGAGGTGAGAACAGTGGTTATGATGTCATCAGACGGGACCACATCGTACACGTCGTGGGACTCGTAATTCTCGATTTCTGAAATGCTGGTGGTAGCCATGGCGCTCGCTCTGGTTTCTTACGGTAGTGTTTGGAGTAAATAGATTCATGGTCGTTTTGAAGGCCGTTTGGTGGATGCCAACATAGAAGGGTACAGTGAAAACGCAAGAAGCCATGTGGAGCAGGAGCATATCGTGTACAATGCCAAGCATTACTTGGCTAGTGGGAGGCAGAGACCAGTTTAGATCACATTTGGTCAGAGTGGCGCAACGAAAGCGTAGCGAGTAAGCGGAGTTCTTTGACTATGTATGATGATGAGTCTTTCTTGTGTGGAAGTTTAGGGATTTTGCATAGTTTTGAACGAGAAGTTTCATGATGGTTTTGTGTATTCATGGCTTGATGACAACATGCTAGCTTCACTCTTTTGGTTGAATTGTTTTGTCTACTGAGGCTATGGGATGGAAAGGCTGCTTTACGCATGGGTATTTGTCACGACGATTGAGTGTATTTGTTCGTAGCGGATTGATGAGGAGTGAAGGACGTAGTATATGAAGTTTCGCGGACGAAACTTCTATAAGGGGGGTAGATTGTTACGACCCGTTCCGAGATTTTGGGTAAAATGACAGAAATGCCCTTGAGGGTCAACCGTTGACTTTTGAACAGTGGGAAATTACATAGTCGATATTGGACTCTATGTGAAGAGCTCGATGATACGAACGCGTCCGCGAAGACGGAAATAGATTTCGGGCTACATCGAAGGAGTTACGGACGAAAAACGGATTGATGGAAGTTTGGTGAGTGCGCCACGTGGCAAGCCATGATTGGCTGCCACAAGATATTTGTGGAGGTCGGTGGAGCGGGTTTAAAACCCGAACAGCCCGAGTTTCCTCTTCGGGAAACTTCGGAATGCCGCGCGCCTCTCGCCATCTTTCGTCTCCGTCCGGCTAGCAAACGGGATTTTTGACCTTGGAATCATGTTCAGCTCGATGAGGCGAACTCGGGACACCAAAGATCGGAGCTGGAAACCTCGCGGATCGCCGGCGACGAGCGAACGGAAACCGAGAGTTTCCCGGCGTGATTCCGGCGAGTACAAGCCGAGGTGAGTTCCGATTTTGGTACCATTGGATTCCTTGTTGTCCGTAGATGAATTTTCATGTAAGGATCGTGCAATTTGGTGCAGAGATGAGGGAGATCGGGGTTAGAAGGCCGGCGGGTTTTCCGGCGACGTTTTGGTGATTTCCGGCCAACTCCGGCGGAATTTCCAGAAACTGAAGGTAGATTCGGATTCCTTGTTGTCTGGGCTTCAATTTGGACTACTTTTTTGTTGATTTTGGAGTTGTTTTGAGGAAGTTATGGAGTTTTGAAGTCGGATGAATAGTCGCCGAAAAATTTCCAGTTTCCGGCGACGGCAACGGCGACTGTAGCGGCGGCCGGCACGGCGGAGAGGATGAACTCGCCGGAATCTGGGATTTTCCAGATTCCGAAGAGTTTTCCAGCGCGGCGGTGATGACGTCACCTGCCACGTGGATGCCATGTCAACTCCACGTGGATGACACGTGGTGCCATGTCAGCGCTGAGTTAGCGCCACGTCAGCACACCCGGTGCTGACGTGGCAGCCGCTGATCGCCGTTGACCAGCCGTTGATTGGCGTTGACCAGGGTTGACCGGCCACTTTTCCGACTGGAAACATCGTTCCGAATCCAATGGCGACCTCCGTTTCGCCATCCGAGATACAGTTGAACCCCGATTGGGCAAAACATGGAAACTTAGGGTTTTGAAGGTGGTGTTGATTTCTTGACTTTCTGACGGTGGATTCGTGGAAACCTTATAGGTATCCGAGCTCCAGTGAGACGCCACAGGCGAGCAGTATAGGCAGATGAGCTTGACGGCTGGGAATCACTGTGAGTGGATGTGTTTTGGTTTCTTAAAGTATTGGTTTTCATTGTAGTTCATTATATTATAGTAGTATACAGATATATATGGATTTCGTATATCAGTTTTTAGTAGTCTAGTGCACATAGTATCACACGTACATTTTAGTACTCGGACTACGGCCGTAGGACACAGCTCTCACATCGTTGCCTGATCCGAAGACCCCATCTGCTAGCATTATTTCTGGTGATAGCGGTCCCTGAGCGTATTCCAGGGACTGGGGGTGATGATGTGAGAGGGAGTACACAGGGGTTTATATTTTCATATGTACATAGCGGTGCCTTGCGTAACCTTGGCACTGGGTGTGGTATATCACGTGCACTTGACTGGCGCCTACCAGAGTATGTTACCATATTTTCAGTATTTCAGCACAGTACATGTTTTTACAGCAGGGGGTTATGTATTATGTTTTCAGAAATGTTTTTGAAAACTCAGTTGTTTTTCCATCCACTCACCCTTTGGTTTTGCGCCCCCTCAGGGTTTAGTAGCTGAGTTGACCAGAGACGCGAGGAGAGGCAGTCCGATGGCTCTGCATCCGTCCCGAGGGTATAGGGACATTCTCAGTTCGGTTCCAGGTTGTCTGTAGCTTTCGCTGTTTTTGTTGGGTTGCTGTAGATGCTTTGATGCTGTTGTAGTTGTGTTGTGTGTTTGTATGGGCCCAGTTGCATGTTTTGATGTTTTTATTCCTTCGGTTTTGTCGCTTGCGTGTGGGAGTCAAGGCTTCGTCACCCTTCGGGTGATGGCCGTACATCCCGAGCCCACTTTTATGGGAAGGGGTGTAACATACCAAAGCATGGAAACATGAATCTTGTATGGTTTTTCATTAAGGTTTGTTCTAAGACAACTAGAAAACGTGACAAAGAGTTGCCCCTTATCACTAAACTATACACAGGGCAATCAAATTTCAAAACTTTCCCACACAAAATTACAGACAATTACAAAGGAAACCCAAATAAGATAAAAAGCAAACCCAAATTAGAATCACAGAATTCAATAAAATCAAAGAGAAAGCAAAGCTTCAGGGCCTTTTGAAATCTATAGACGATGAAGATTCATAGTGGTTAGGTTCGGGTATCAATTATTGCATCCCCTCACTATTGCACTCTATAGATATGCTCCGAGTAAAAAACTAACCAAGTAAACTTAGAACCAATTGTAACTAACATAACCATTATTGTAACAAACACAAGCAAAGTATAATAACAAGGCAAGTAAAGAAAACATAAGCAAATGAAGTCACTGACTTTGGTTTGTCCATTAATGATACAAAGATTAGCATCAAGCAAAAGATAAAAGAGGAAATGATTATCTCCATCTCCTTCTAGATAGCATTGTCCCACATATCTGAAGTAATGCTAGCCCTCCATACATTTGCTTCCTCTCGCTGTTGCTCTTGCTTTTCAAAAAGAGAGTCTTCATTAACTAGTAATGATGAAGATGCTATATTTTTAAAATTATCTATTAAATCATCTTAATTAGCGGTTTTTCTTCATTTATTAATCAATATCTATTGCGACTTATAGGTGTTCAGGTTTCACGGAATCAGCGTAACTGAGCCCGTCTCCAGTGGAGGACGTCGACGATTGCCCAGCCTTTCTATGAGTGGACGGGTTTTATTTTGAACTATCGTTGAGCATGTTATATATACAACAAAACATTTTAAGCATATATATATATATATGCTTAAAATGTTTTGTTGTTATACATATGATATTAGTATTGTTAGTGGCATACGTATTGGTCGGGCGGTAAGTCCCTTGTCCATGCACAATATCACGATCCGGCGGTAAGTCCCTCGTCCAATATATCACGGTCGTAGATTTATGATATATTGTGTATATGTTTACATTGTGGTTTATTTCATATGACCGACTAACTGTATACTGTATCGGTTATGTAAGAAATATAGTCGTATACTACTGCTTTTAGCTGTGGGGGTTATCTTTAATAAGTGTTTAAACTGTATTTTACATTGACTTTTGTTTTCCTTGTCCGCTCACCTTTGTTTTTGATCCCCCTCAGGACCTGATACTATTGAGAACCACTGTGACGAGAGGCAAGACTCATGATAGCTCTTTCCTTTTTCCAGAAAGAGTAGGAGTCTCTTGTTCATCAGGCTTGTGTACGTAGTTGTGTTGTTATTATTCTGCCTACGGGCGGTACTATTGTTTAATTTTTTCTTCCGCTGTTAGACGCTCTGATATACTGTTGTGTTGTATCTATTGGGTTTCGACCTGACTTGTCTTTTGTTTCATCTTTTGTTGTCCGGATGTCTGTTTTGTTTGTTCAAGACTTCGTCACCTCGCCCAGGTGATGGCCACACCTCTTGGGCCCCAATTTTTGGGGCGGGGTGTGTGATAGGGACCCGTACCTAACGGGGGAAAAATCCCCGAAGAGACGAGGACCGGGAATCCCCATCCCAAAAAGTAAAATTCCCCGGTGGGGATGGGGCGGGGATGGTATTGTCATCCCCATCCCCAAACTTGCCCCGATAGTACATTTTTGGTACTTTTAGGTAATAAATTTGTATTTAATTACATACTTTTAATTTTTATTAAAAAATAAATATGAATATGATATTAGAAAATAAGAAATTAACTTTATTTGTGTGTAAGAGATAGGGATGGGGATGGACGAGCGCTCTCCAGTGGGTATGGGAATGAGGAATCCCCGAACCTTTTAAATTAGGGATGGGGACAGGAACGAGGGAGGATATGGGGAACAGGGATTAGAATGGTAATGGTAAACCCGTCCCCAACCTGCCCCATTTCTATAGTTAAAAGTTATATTTGACGAATATTATAGTAAATATTGGTATACATCGAAAAGAAAATTAAGCATTAATGTTCAAGCTAATACTGTTCAAACTAATACTTTTAGTTTTAGGTAGCTCCCGCAGAAAATTTCCTCGCTCGGCCGTTGAATGAGAATTAAAATGTTGAGAGAAAAAGAAAATGGGAACTGAAATGTGGAAATGGACAATGGGTGGAAACTAGAAGACGAAAAACGCGTGAGGTGGAGTTTTGATGGGAGCTGGGCAGAGCAGGTTCGCAGAAGAACTAGCAGACAGACCAGCACTCAAGGTTTGACTCACAATTTCTTATTCTTCCCCCCTTTTGCTTTATACAACAAATGCACAACAACAACAACAACAACAATGACAAATGTATTGTTATTGTATTTTGAGTTGACCAGGTCTTCCTAATACAAAACCAAAAAGAAAGAAGAAAGAAGAAGGCAACCAAGACTGACGACTTGTTTGTTTAGGGTGGTTGTTGCTTAACTTGATCAAAGCATAGGTCTGTTCTGGGTGGGGTGGGTTGTTGGAAAAGAGGGGCAAGAAGATGAGCAGCCGAACGAGTGCCAAGAAGGCGAAGGCGGCGGCTGCGGCTGCGGCGGCGGCGGCGATACAGTCGATCGGGTTGGGGTACGATCTGACGGTGGACTTGAAGCTCAAGTACTGCAAGTGGCAATCAGAATCAGTATCAGTATCAGAAGCAGGGGTTGACTCTCGCTTGATCGCAATCGACGACGATCAACTCCGTGATATTGCGGTCCCTGGTTCAGGTGGGATTTGCATACCCAAAGTTCCAAAGTCCATTCATTGCGACAAGGGCGACCGCATGCGCTTCGGCTCCGACGTTCTCTCCTTTCAACAGGTTGTCCCTTCTTACCTTTTGGTTCATATACTTGTCTTTGTTTATTCCACTTCTTCTGTATTTATATAGAATTCCCGCTACTTGTCTGAGCATTTCAACAGGTTATCCATTGATTGGGATTTTTTTTTCATGAGTGCTTGTATTGTATTGTAGATGTCTGAGCAATTCAACCAGGAATTGACTCTGTCTGGTAAAATTCCGACTGGCCATTTCAATACTGCATTTGAGTTTACTGGAGGATGGCAAAAGGACGCTGCCAATACGAAAACCCTTGCTTTCGATGGCGTCTCCATCACACTCTACAACGTTGCTCTCGAAAAATCCCAGGTGGCCTTGCGTGACCATGTCAAACAAGCCGTCCCCTCATCCTGGGATCCTGCTGCACTCGCAAGGTTCCCTTTGTTTTCTTTACTACTAGTCATCTCATTCATTGCTCCACTTAACTCCACAAACCCGGATTAGATTTTCATCTTTGATATTTCATTGCAGGTTTATTGAAAAGTACGGTACGCATGTTATAGTTGGGGTGAAGATGGGAGGAAAGGATACAATATACGCCAAGCAGCAGCATTCGTCGCCTCTCCAACCTGCTGATGTCCAGAAAAAATTGAAGGACATGGCAGACAAGATGTATATAGATGGACCTGGTCAGTCTAGCATTAATTCCGACAAATTCTATGAGAGAGACAAGGTTTGGATGTTTACATACTATGCTTAATTCCATTCAGTTCATTTGTTAATGATTTCTCTTTTCTTTGCTAAATGAACTGTCCGGTCATATGTAAATTTATATCATGGATTGACATATCATACAGCTATCTTAACCTCTGTCTTAATTTCTTTTCAGTTCATCAAAGAACACGGAAATGCTATCATGGACACACTCCCATCCGGTTCTTACGCATCTGTCGAGGTACACCTTATGACAAGAAAAAAGGGAAATCTCGATTTTAGATGTAAATTTGTAGGGTCAAGCCTCCTTCAGACTAATTAGATTTCCTATGAAACATTTACATGGTTTGGTTGTTATTAAGCACTTCTCTTTTTGTATCAGTAGAAATGCTGTTTCTCTTGCTGTTGTGCGAGTTGAGCCTACCATAATCGGAACTATGTATTTTTTCAGACAGTTGGTTACCTATAACATAGAAATTTCCTTTTTTCTTTACTTGCTTAATAGTCGGTAACATTTTGTAAGTATAGAGCAATAGAATTCAAACACTGTCTGAAAAACTTTGAGATCAGGAAATTAGCTTTTGAAGTTTCCGGAGGTTGAAAATGTCTGTCATTCTGCAGTAGATGATCTTTCTATATTCCTTGGTTGAATGTGCTCAAGTTTTTAATTATTCAGTATTATTATCAAATCTATAATATTTGAAGATGATATCTCTTTTGTACTTCAGGTGCAGGATATTAAATTCATGTGTAAGAGGAAGGGTGGAAGCTTGTATAAGAATCTACCCCACAATGAGTGGTGTCACACAGTTCAGATTGAACCTGATGTGATCTCAATGTCATTGGTTCCTATCACCTCGTTGCTGAGTGGTATTCATGGGAGTGGATTTTTGAGCCATGCCATTAATCTCTATCTTCGTTGTAAGCTGAACCCTTCTCTCAGTAGTGAATTGTATCTTATAAATTTTCCATTTACATGCCATTAAACATCCAATCCTGCTGAGGTGGATTCTTGTCTAATAGTCCCCAAGGTCCTAGTCGTAAATAGACAATGTACTGTGTATACTTACCAGATTCTTGTTTTGCTCTTATTTCTTTTTAATTTTTTCCACAAGACTAACTAGAAATATAAGTAAAATGTAAAAAATTTTAAATTTTGATTCAACTTATATCAAGTGCAGATAAACCACCTGTCGAAGAACTGCATCAGTTTTTGGAGTTCCAACTTCCAAGGCAATGGGCACCGGTGTTTGGTGAGCTTGCTCTTGGTCCTCAGAGGAAGCAGCAAAGTAGTGCATCTTTACAGTTTAGCTTCATGGGTCCAAAGCTTTATGTTAACACAACTCCGGTAATGATTTTAGTAGTTCTCTTTTAAGAAAAGAAATGTTTAAATTTTTTTTTTTTTTTTTTTTTGTTGGAGTTTATCGAATTATTGTATGCAAATCAAGACAATGGATGTATTTATATTGGTATTTCCCATAGGTTAAAGATGAACTAAAATGAGACTTGAAATTTGAGGTAAAGCTTAGTTTTCTAAGTTATTGGTTTCTGTGTGCTACTCGTATACCTTAAGCTTTAAGCAGTTTCAAAGACACTTTATTGGATGTGTGATCAGTCAATTTTACTAAGACAGATCAAGCTGTCAAGATTATGAATGACAACACCTTGGGGATATCTTCGCTCCGCTGTCCAGTTGTGTATTATTTGTGGCTGTTTAAGGAGACTAGATTGCGTATCCCAGGTACTTGTAATGCATATCAACAGTTGAATTTTTTGCACAGTGCAAAAAGGGACTTCTTGCTAGGTTGATGTGCTTAATAGGCAATGTCTTGGTTATAGGGATGGGCATAATTCTTTAGGCTTTTAGGGGGAGGATATGGATCATTTGTGAGTTAAAGTTTTTGTCAACTTCGTATTCCAGGCTTTTCTTAAATGTATCATTTGGTGGACTACTTCCTCAATTTGTATTAGTTTAGTGATGCTAGAATTTGCTTCTTACTTTGTGGAGGCAAAAAGGGGGGCACGGAGTATTAGAAAATTTTTAGGCTGGTGTGGATGTAAAGGAGTAGGAAGATTTTAAGTAATCAATGGATCAGAAAGATAAGCTACCATTAGTGAACCTGTTTCTGACTTGGTGTCTTCAGAGTCTAGGAAGAGCTGTTTTCAGACATTATTTTATTTGTTTTAATTAAGATTGGAGTCCTTCTATGCTTTTGCTTATTGATCATTTACTGTTATCTGAGTTGAAAAATAGTTCAATGGACAACTTGTCATCTACATTGTAACTTCCATTTATGATGAGATTTGTTTCCTTGGGAAAAGAATAAAAGCGGATATGCCAAAGTTTCACTAAGAACATGTAAAGTTGATTAATGCTTACAATTTTCTCATAACCTGCTATATGTGTTCATATGTGACCTTTGAATCTCTATCATATGTGACCTTCACCAGGCAACTTTTGAGCTATGAATCTATAAATATAACCAATTTTATCAGAACCGGCTATATGTGTTCAATTGATGATATGGCTCAGTTTCATGTTCTTTTGAAGCTCTATCATATGTGACTTTCACCACGAAACTTGCAAGCTATGAATAGATAAATATAATTAAGTGATGTATAAACACCAAAACTTGAGGATGCTAGCTAGTCTCCCTTTTCCCCTCCCTCTTCCCCCTTTAGCTTACTATTGCCAAACTATCGTTTGCTGTATATATGTAGCGAAATTTCTATAATAATTTACAAGGAGGTGACATCGTTTAATGCTTCTTGGTGGTAAGTTATGGTTTTTTTTGCTGGTGTTTCACTTTTTGCTTGTGAACATAATAGATTATAGATTATGTAGTTTAGCATCATAAAGATATCTGATGAATGACATGATAGGTTGATGTGGGTAAGAAACCAGTGACCGGTCTGCGATTGTATTTGGAGGGAAAAAGAAGTAATTGCTTAGCAATTCACTTGCAGCATCTATCTTCGCTGCCAAAGACCTTCCAACTCCAGGATGAAGTGAATGGCAATATATCTCATCTTTCATCTGACCGCAGATATTACGAAAAGGTTCAGTGGAAGAGCTTCTCTCATGTCTGCACAGCTCCTGTTGAGGCTAATGATGATCTCTCTGTCGTCACTGGGGCACGCTTTGAAGTTGGAGAGTCTGGCCTGAAGAAAGTTTTATTCTTACGGCTTCATTTCTCTAAAGTTACTGGTGCAACTAGTGTTAGACAAGCTGAATGGGATGGTTCCCCTGGCTTGGCACAGAAATCTGGATTAATATCAACCCTCATCAGCACTCGTTTCTCTACTGCTCAAAAACCACCTCCTCGGCCTGCCGATGTGAATATAAACTCCGCTGTGTACCCTGGGGGCCCACCAGTTCCCACACAGACGCCTAAACTTTTGAGGTTTGTTGACACAACAGAAATGACTAGAGGACCACAGGATTCACCTGGGTATTGGGTAGTGTCGGGAGCAAAGCTTATTGCTGAGAAGGGTAAAATATCTCTACGAGTCAAGTATTCTCTCTTGACCGTGATTTTACCTGATGATGAAGAGATGCTCGATACCTGCTGAAGACGGTGGCTAAAGAGGAAAGAAGAACGTGAGACATATAGGAAAAGAGATTTGTAACAGGGCTGTGGTACCTTCTCCATGTTCATATTCACAAATCATAGTGGAAAATTTAATGAGTCGATTGCATTTGTAATTTTGTATATAGCTTTTCTTACATTTATGGTAGATCAACCTTTCTGGTGCTGATATTTGAATATTTGAATTGGAGGAGTTATTTGAACCGAGAGCAGTTCTACATCGCCTATTTTCAGAAATACCTATCTACTTTGAATTTGCAAATCTGCCACCCTTGGAGTTGGAGGTAAATTCATATAATTGGTATTCGGCTCTCATTTTGTTGCGAAGCAAGGCCGTCGTTTTTAGCTTTCGCATTATCTTGAAGCATTATCTTGAATATCTCCGCAGGCATTATGTTAACAGTCGCTCCTCCATCTACGGAGACTTAAGGTAAGAGGAAATCCTTCCCTTGGAAAGTTTGGTTAGGGTATTTTATAATACATTTAAGTTATTGTAAATCATTGAACTATACTTCTTTCGGTCCTATCCTCTCAATCATTGCTCTCATTTCAGAACGACAATGAGACGTGTAAGAGTGAGTGGCCGGTTCAATCATGTGCTGCATATGATTTTGATATTGCAGAGCCATTGCCAATTACCTCATTTACTGCACGTCTGTTACAGTCTGTAGCCTTCCACTCCCTATGCAAGTCCTCCTCGTCTTCCACTTTCAGATCATTGAGTCCCTTTGATTTTCTTTTTGAAGCTTCGTATCCAAATGAAAGAATTAAGCTGTTTTGAGGACCCGAGTAGTGCAAATGTACGCTAAAAGAATCGTGGTGGTTGTTTCTTGGTGGGTAGGGTAGGACTCCATGAACCTACTTAGGGCTGGGTTTTTAATCCCGAAATCCCGATCCCGCCCGATCCCATCCCGATCCCGTCCCGGAAATCCTGTCCCGAAGCCATCCTGTCCCGAAAAACCGGGATTGTTGTCCCGTCCCGGAAATCCGGGATCGGGATAGGGATTGATTTTGAAAAAATCCGGGATCCCGGAATCCCGGGAGTAGAAAGCTCCAAGCCCAATCCCTGATTTTATAAGCCCAATTGCAGATTTTGTAAGCCCAATTCAGAATGTTTTTTTAGAAGCCCAATCCACTAACCATCCACCAACCCCCACTGCCACATCCCCCAGCCCCACAACACCCACCAAACCCAACAAACACAAACACTCCCGTCACCCCCACCCCCTCCCTTTTGTTGTCCAACGAACACTCCGTTCCCAGAAAGCAAAAACAGTTCATTCTGCCGTCGTCCAACCCCCCTTGCCCAATCTAATAACCAGCCACCAAAACCCAACCCCCTACCCCCACCAAAAATAAACACTCCGTCCCCCCACCCCCCAGTCCCTTTTGTTTTCCAACAAACAATTCGTTCCCCAAAAACAATAATAATCCGTTCCGCCGCCGCCCAATTCTTCGAGAAAAGCATGTGGATTTCATTGTGTAAAGCACAGCAGCTCGCAGCCATTGGGCTATGACTACCCGAAAATTTAATTGGAAGGTTAAGATTTGATATTTGATTGTGGGCTGTGTGAATTTGATTCAATGATAGTGATTTCAAGTTTGATTCAATGGTACTGAATTTGATTTAGTGGTAGTGAATTTGATTCAATTCTAAATTTGGAAAGTCTATATGGGCTTTTTTGAAAGAGATTGTGTTGTTGACAAGAATCCGGGATAAAATCGGGATCCCGATCCCGATCCCGGAAAATCGGGATCCCGACACTCCGGGATCCCGGTTTTCCGGGATCGGGATCGGGAGCCAAAATAGCCAAAATTCGGGATCGGGAAGGGACCGGGATGGGCCGGGATGATCCCGAACCCAGCCCTAAACCTACTACAATGATATATAATCTTCACGGGCAGATATACTCTTAAGAAGAGTGACTACACGCCACAACCATATTCTTCGAGCATCCACTAATTAATTTTGGGTGATTTTATCCACACCCAATAATTTTATATCCCCACCCAACAAGTTTTTTGTAACTCTTTATATTCTATATTGCCCTTACAATTTACTTTTCACACCAATCAGAACCGTCGCTGTGGAAAACGTCCCGCGCCGTACGCTTTACGGGAAGACGGCAAACATATGGCGAATTTGTTCTGGAAGCCAAAGCTCGACGCAAACTGCGATGGGTTCCGTTCTATGATTGATCTGATTCATAATAGCAAAACTAAGAGAAAAAAAGGACATACTTTTCAACAATGTACAATCAAGCAGCTGCAGAAACCCTTGTCAAGAACCCTGCTTTCTCAATTGGATTTTCTTGATACAAACATCATAATTGAAACAAATCAAAAACAAGCCAAACTAATCAAAATGGAGTTATGGGGTTTGACATTTTGACAATCGACACCAAGTGGGAAATGAAGAAGACAAATAGAAGTATACAGAATCCGTGACCAAATTCAAGAGGTGTATATTGCTCATATCAACTAGTAATAAGATACAGAGGTGACAGCAACTTTTGAATTGAATTCCGCGACATGGTTTTGATCTCCCAATTTGACTATGCCTCCAGAACCCTCGCAATGTTCACCACCGTCATGGCCGCTCTCCGCCGCTTCTCGTCTTCTCTGACCGCCCTCGCCATCGCCGATTCAGCATCCTTCGCCGCCGCCGCCGCTTCCTCGTCCTCAGCGTCGTCGCTGCTGATGTCGCGATCGACGACGTGGCCATTTAGGCGGAGATCCGAGATTCCTCTCTGGACCTCATTCACGGTGGCGCCGTTGTCGAGGGGCTGCGAGTGAGTCGGAGCGTCGTCGTTCTGCAAGTCTTCGTCCTCGGAATCCATGGCGGAGACCGGCTGGTAGTACTCGTCGGCAGCGTAGTCGATGTTGGTGTCTGAATCGCTTCCCTCGTGGTAATCCGTAACTAAAATCGAAACACGAAGATGAGATCAGTAATCGGGAAAAAAAAAGAGTAGGAGAGAGAAAGATTGTGGAGAGATTGAAGACCTTGAATGAGATCAGGTGGAGCGGTGGTAGAAACTTTGGTGTTGGGTGTGAAAATAAAATGTTGAATTTCAAGGGTAAGTTAGGAAATTTGGGTGACCAAAAATTCATATTGGGTGCGAAAATAAAATTATTGGGTATGGATAACATTACCCTTAATTTTCTAACACCTCGCCACACCTACAGAAGCCATGACATAAAGAGGCATGGCGCTGCGTTTCGGGCCTCGAGGGCGTTGGTAGCTCTTGTATTTTTATAGTGCTCTATATATTTTTGCTGGTTGACGTGACATGAATCAGATTCCTTTTAACATCGTCATGATCAACACCTAAAGTACGTGAAATTCAAAAGAAAATTCCAATAATTCAGCTTACAGAATTGAGCATCGAATAGTACTACATAAGGCGCAAGATTTGTTACTCCATTTTGACCCAACGCAGAAGGGCCAGCCACACTTCAGTACTAGCCGAGACAACTGTCTGAAAGTAAAAATATAAAAAAGTTCGGAAAATACTACAAATGCAGCTGATCAAAATCTGTAGCTTTATGAAAGATTTGAACGAAAACATATTCAAGCAAACCACCTACTTAGACCACCCGCTCCAACCACACCAAAAAAATATCACACCCCCTCCAAAGGAAACTTCCCAAGTAGAGTTAGAGAAAATTTCTGTGACGATATCTGTGAAGAACAACCCCAGCATTCATTTACCCTGCTGGCCCTAGAAATTTACCGCAAAAGGTGGGACGACAACACAACCAATCCATCCTAAAACTAGACCTGATATAAATACGCAGACCAGAAAAGGGGAAACATGATTCAGCGAATAATGTTTACTCTAGTTGGGAGTTACAGTAAGGGTTGTATGAGTTCAAACCATCTACAAAACATCAGCCTAATTGGTTTTCTTCTCTTCTTCCTTAATAGCAGTGCCATCTGCACCATCCGTGCCCTCATCGTCACCACTGAAACCAAACTCATTTACGCGTCTTTTGTCCACTGGATAGATCCATCGTTGGTATACGTATATCAGAAATATAACATCTGCAAAGAAAAACCAAAATTCAGAAAACTGGAGGGAAGAAAACGAGAATCAATTAAACCAACATACATTCAAAGGGCACACAGAATACAACAGTAATTAAAATGATAACAACTATCCTGGGAAACCTAATTCAATAATTTCAACTTTCCTTGTAGAACCACCCCCTAAGCTCAAGAATGTGTCACAAACGTAAGTTCACCACACCATCCAGCACAGACTTTTAGAAGCTTGCATAAACTCATTCCTATGGGATATTCGTCAGTATTGGGCTTGCTCTTTGACATGTGGGGTAATTTTTGACCCGTACCACAGATAACAACTTTTGGCAATCCCTCAGTCAGCGAACTCGTGAAAGAAAAGGCTATCACATCTTTGGACCAGAACTGTTCTACCAAAGGAGAATTCGCCCTCGATCTCTCTTGAAAGAACAATATTAACACCTTTCCTACTATCATAATTAAACCATATTGCTTCCCCAAACAAAGACATTATGAGCCCTGTTATACCTATTCACTTCTACATAGTGGCACAGGTAGCTTCTAGGAGTTGGAAGATTTTCATATTTAACTCATAGGTTGAAACATGATGGGAAACTGAACAAGATAACCAACCACATTGGAAATCTAAAACTAATTCGAATTAGAATGAAGTAAAAATTACAGATCCAAATTCAGAAAGATTTACAGTTAGTTGAATGATGAGGATAAGAAAATTAAACCACATCTCACCATCACGGAAGACAGAAAGGCGATGTAGCAATGGCATTTTTATGACAAAGGCAAACAGATCGTCAATGATGGTGTTGAGGAACTTGTAAGTCATCTGCCTCCAGGGTAGATGAGCTACTGATTTCAGCTTATAGTTAATGAACAATTGGGGGCACATCATAATAAAACCTGCAACGACGATGTATTCAAAACAAAGGAAAGCAATCATCAAAAGTTATTGATAAAAAATAAATCATCAAATGCTTACCACCAAATAACCTTAATGGCCCAGCATACAGAATATAGGAAGATTGAAATTTATGAGAATTCATTATTTGAAAAGCTGGCATAATTCTGAAAATGGTTATCAGTCTAAACCAATTGGGTGCTTGAGAGAGGAAGGGCTCTCGCACCAAGTTTGTCCCCAATTTTTGTTCAAATCAAATTGATCTTGGGTTTCTGTACGAGTTTAATTGCACTGGGAATCTTAGCAAGTCGGAAATTATTTAAGCTTTTGTTCAAGCTTCTGGGAGCAACAACACAATTGATGAAATTCCCTACTCAATACCTTTCACAAGCTACTTACTTTTTACAACAAACCAACCAAACCGAGATTTGGCTGTGGATTAGTCACCTAGATTTCAAGAATGTAGTTCAACAAGCCTGGATTCGTAATGAGGGGTGAATTCATAAGGAAGGGTACACACCATATTTAGTTTGTTTTCTCATTAAGGGTAGTTTTGGTAATATTTGGAGTGGATAAGATATTTTTGTTTAACAAAAAAGTTAATGTGGGGTGAATTCATTGAAATTTGAGGTGTAAATAAAAGTTAAAATGACTTCTTAAAATTACTATACGACCCCACCAACTTATCAAAATTTTAATTTCACCCATCAAACTTTTAATAATTCAAAAATTGACCCCAGCTGTATCCGAATGGTATCCAGGTGTGTCCAGCCGTATCCGTGTCCAATATGTGTCGGATACCCCAAATTTATAAAATAATTCCGTATCCATGCATCACATGATTCAATATACTTTACCTTTTCTTCATTCTAAACTTTCAGATTGATCCAAACATGCAAAGTTATCCTAATCACATGTATAAAGAGAATTTGAGCCTCATTAAGTGAGATGTATGCCGTTTGAGAGATTAAGAAGGAGAAATGAAACAGGTTGATCAGATGACCAAGTTATGAAATTCTATGACAAAAAGCATGAGCAATATTAGCATAACTAATAATGAGTGGAACAAATAACTTACCAAACATGTAGACACAGCTCGTCAGTGAAGAGAGAATCCAAGAATACCAGCTCTTGTGACGCTCATACTTCAGTGAGTAAACAGAGGAGCATGCAACAAGAAAGAAGAGTACATATGACAAATACTTCATTGCCATATCATCATATTCCTTTGTCTTATTCCCTGCATATGACTCACGATCTCGGAACCTCAACATAGGTATCCTCCCAGTTCTATCAATCTGGGGATGGAAAAGACATGTATGTGTCAACTTTTAAAATGGGTAAGCTACAAATCAGGAGGATCATTGTTTAAAAGGCTTTGTTGTGTCATTCAATATCAAGTATGCACCGTTTCAAGCTGATAAGAAAATGGGTGGATGATTCCTCATTCTACTTGTATCTATCTATCTAGCTATCTATCAGATGGCGTCTTAACTAATGATCACAAACAGAGGATTAAGGGGTTCAGTGGCAGGGTGTAGGGATGATATTTTCAGGGACGGTGTTAAAACTAGATATGGCAGACACAACACTCATTACGGGATTTACAGGGGTGGTGTTAAACCCGGATGTGGCCCAAGCAACGGCTGTTATTGATAGCTAGAGAAAAAATTTGTCATATATATCTACGCAAGTATTTACAATATGCACTGTCATAACTTTTACAATAAAATATTACCTTACAGGAAAATAGTGCACACAAAACAGGAAATAGCAAAGCCAAAGATTAGTTTTGAAGACACGCACATACACACGTAGCATATTTTAAGAAAAGTAAGAGCTAAGTAAGAGCCACACCGTGAGGCCACCCTGCAACGTGATTTCATGATCCCAACAATTGACACATTAAATCCCTTTCAAGGATCAGCGCTCAGACAAACAACCAAACTGTAAACCATAAACCGTGAAACAACTGAAAAGAAACAAGCCTGAATACCCTTCCAAAACTAACTTTTAGTCTCACTCCCTCTAAAAAATTTAGATGGAGAATAAAAGTAAGGATAGCCTCCAGAGAAGTATATTAGGGGGGCTTTGAAGGTTCCTCCTTCCAGTGTTTGAGAATCCGACTAATAACTTGCTCCTGATGCAGAGCAGATCTGAACTTAATTATTAGAGTCCTGATTCAAATTTAGTTTACTTGATTTAGCTGAATAGGTTTTAATTATTGGCTTAAGTAAGTTACCTTTTCTTGATTAGAAAGTTAGGGGATTTTCCTTGGTTCTCTAGAAAAGGACCTATATGTATACTACATCTATGTAATCTGTTAAATCAGTTATGAGTTATGAGATAAGAGTTACGTTGAGTTTATGAATAAACTTTGTTTCCAGCGATTGGGTATTCTGGTGTGATACCAAACCCCTTGGTGCAATGCTAAGGTTGGGTGTGCTGCCCTTGGAGTAGTTCCAGACTCCTTGATGAGAGGCTAAGGCGGGTGTGCGGCCCTTGGAGTGATCCTAAATCTATCTTTATCTTGTATTTCTATCGTTTAACCTCTGTTTACGCTTCCGCCTATCAATCAAACCCTGCCATAAATCCCTAGTTTGGTTTTGTCCTACATCAGCTCCTAATCCTACTAGTATCAAACTAAAAATCCAAGTTCTTTAGGGAACTGCTACAACCTTTTTCTTCATCCAGCTCTCTGTTTATTTGCTTTGCAAAGCTGAACCTCCCTTTTTGGTCTCTGAACAATATCTTAGTTTAATTAATCCTTTACAGCCCTTCTTACAGCCTTCTCTAGATAAATTCCCATTAATTCTCAGTCCTCCGATAACTATATTAAGCAATTACTCAGGATGAACCAAATAAAGTAAGTCTCCCCCTAGAAACAAATGATTGATATCCTTTTAACCACTATCTAATCTATCATATCAACCTTTCCAAGACCTTTCTCTGTATAATACTAGATTTACTCCCAAGGGTCACTAATAGGTCCAAATAAAATGAATAGGAAACAAAGCAAGACAAAGTATTGTAAGTTATTTGGCCTAATACTTTTGTGAGAGTACTGAAGCTTAATGTGATACCTCTATGTGCATGGCTTTCCCAATTTTCCAAAACTCAATGCAACAGCCAACTCCGGAACTTGCAAGTATCATCCATGAAGTTTCATTGTCAAGCAGATAGAGGAAGACAATGAGCTGACATATGAAGCTCACAATAACAGACTTAGCAGACAGTCCTTCCATAGACTTATTTTTGTTCCAGAATTGAATATCTGCAGGCAAAAAGAAAATTAGACTGACAAAAACCAATATAATTTAGGAATAACTAAAACAAATAAAAAGCTGAAAAAATAATCTCTCACCATTTTTGAATGCCAAGAAGTCAAACACTGAATGAAGCAACGAAACAACCATTGTGATTGCAAGGAGGTAAGGATTTCCTTCCAAGAATACTCTCTGAAAAGAATTATAAACCAATTAGAATTTTTTTTTTTTAAAAAAAGAGGTTCTAGGTTCAAAAATATTAGCATAACTAAAAAGTTCCAAAAATAATCTAACACACAATTTGAAATATCATCTCCACATGAAAGAAGTTCTCTGGCCCCCCAGTCCTCATCCCCAAAATGTTCTAGGTATAACGCCTTTGCAGTAAATGAAAAATAGAAAAAACAACCGCATTATGTGCAGCATTTTCTTTTATTTTTGCTTTTCAAAAAACTATACAATATGAGCAGGGAAGAACGGCAAAATACTGGAAGAATATTAAGACCATCTAACCCTAAAAAGCTAATTCCTGCATAACGACAAGATTCGGAAACCGTCGAACTCAAATTGAACTCTATAAATAGAGGGTTGTTAATCAGCTTTCGTAAGTAGAATTTACAAGAAAAATCCAGCTTCCAAATCCTTTTAGATTGCTTAGAAGGATACAGTCTAGCACTCTGCTTGTGATGAAAAAAAAAAAACTCCTCCAGTCACCAACACAACTCCAACGAAAACCCAAAATTCAGGATAAGTGGATATGAAAGATGATGAACACAAGAAATTGTGAGATAGTGACACTCTGCACAATATAGGAAAAGAATGAGACAAATCGGTTTTCCATCCACATTACACTTCCCAAAAACCCCACGCTCTACATATCTTTTGTTTTATCTTGGGACACTTCCGTATGTAATATCTTTAATCTAAGGTACCAAATTTCAGGTTAATTTCAGTCTTGAGTATTGAGTATAAGGTCCAGATCACTGTTTTTTCATAGAAAAAAGTAAGCAATACCTTCAGTTGATCAGCCTCACCCTCAAGCATGCTTCCGTAACTACGATGAATCTGGAAAGATTGATCAATCTGCAGGAATAGTTGCCACTTGGTCATGCTTATGGGACCTAGCTCCAGATTAAGAGGCAATTCTTTCACTGTCTCGTTAATTTCGATCAACTTATCTCGAAGTAACCAGAATTCGTTGAAGAAAATCGTCGGAAAGTAGTTCCCAGTACTAGGCTCAAGATTCAAGTCTTTGAAGCAAGTTAAGAAACCTAAAGCTTGAGGTATAGCATGTTTTAAAATAACAATCAACAATAGTCATATAGAAGACCCAGCCAAGTTACTTCTTATCATAACAACCTAAAGTCAATATCAACAAGGGAAAATCTATTAATTTATCGACATACATGATGAGAATGACATATTTTCAATAGCAGATACTTGCGACAAATCAAAATGAATTTTCCAATACTGGAAAGCAAATTTGCACCATACAAATGCATATAGCTTTTGGTCTACACTAAACTAACCAAAAATTATATCCCCAAATGAAGTTCCAAGTACATTGGTCTTTTTTATTCTTCACAAAGTCATGATACTTGCGAAAGCTGAGGCCAGCATAAAATTGAAATAAGAAACTCAAGAAACTTCTGTTGTTGCTATGCGTACGATGTTTCTACTAAACAGCCACACATCACTTTATTGAATAGCATTGAGGTTAGACAGAATATAGAGCACCCAAAGTATAACTCAGCCAACTCAAAAACTAGGGCAGTCCCATCAATCAAGCAGACTACATTCTAAGATATGAAATTTATTTGGTCTCTGGGTTTGTGTACCAAGGACAATCAAGACACATCAACCTACTATGGGGATAATTAGTAGGTGCCATGAAAATATGTAAAACCAGAACTATTTCATTGACAAGCATTTAAAAACCAATAGAGAAATTAATCACCCAACTACTTTCTTAGAAGACCAGAAAGTATAGACTACTGAGTACAAGGTATGGGAAGTTAGAAGGATACAGGGGGCAACATTAGGTGGAACAGCATTGTGAGGGTACCTGCAGGGGAGGAAGCCAGTAATTGGTAAATAAATTGCAAGAAAATACTTGTAAAATAGGAAAATGAAAATGCTAGCAGTATGCTGAGAGTACTTTTCTTCTTTGTGACATTAAATTAATTACATTTATTAATTATGTTCAAACCTTCAGCCAAAATGATCAAATAATAAATCAGCCTACAGTGTTTCAACTTTGAAATTCAGAAGCAGGGTCTACATGATCCGAAAATATTCTGCCATATACATGCAAAACCTAGGAGTTATTTCATCCTCAGAAAGCATACCGTGTAAAATCATCAACCAAATTAATAGTTATATTTGGTTTCCAATACGATACCCACTCTACTGGACCATTATCTTCAGGATCACCTTCAGTATCATCAACTACCTGAAGAAACCAGCATAAATTTCATTAGGACTTATGACTTAGCAGTACTGAAAAATATTTGATGGAAACTCATGTGCTTTTATGAGAAGTCAAATTGTTCGAATCTTTCACTATCTGAAATATCAAGATAGTAAACAGTATCAAGTATGAAATCATCGAAGCATTGCTGGCCTGAATTTACAGAATATCGATGCGCATAGTGATATCCATACTGGTAAAAATTGACATAGATGAAGGATATATGTTTTGAAGCTAGAAATGGTGAATGAGAGTTCAGGAAAAACCAACAACAAATATTTACTGTAATACACTCCATAATATTGTACGTTTAATAGGTATAGGGGTTAATACTCGTTAACCACATTTCTTGGAGCAGCTATGTTCCTCTATTCTTTTCTCAGAAGGGAAAATCTCTACGTTATGGAGTATTGGTAACACTTTGGCTGCATAACCCAGCATAGATTGGATATTTTCTCCTCTTATGAAACAACTCTGAAAACATATTAAATCTTTCTCGTATGCTTAATACATAAATAGAGTAGGACACCAAAGTTGATTCTAGCCATTGAAGTTCTTTGCTTTTTATGGTCTGGGAAATCGATTTGAAGTGCAAATCAAGGTAATGGTTGAAAGGCAGCAGTCTTTAGCGAATCATAGTTACAAATCGAGGAAGTCATATTGTTATCATGCCTACTTTCAATATGGGAAATACCCATACATACTCTTGAAGGACCAAAATGTGTAAAACAGAAGCCTAAATAAAGTCTAGGCCAACTTCACCTATACTCCTTAGACCTTAACCTATGCTTTTCTTTTGACTCTTGATCAAATATCAAAATAAAGTTGGTAATAACTCAGTAATCAACCTGAGCTTTATTTTCACTTTCGGGTCATATATTTTAAAAACCAAAATAAAGACATTACCCTTGATGTCCAACACTTTCCAACCTCCCAAGAGTTAAAAAATAACCATTTTTGAGTGAGAAGGATGCCCCAGACAGTTCGACCCATACCCACCAAAGACATGACATCTGAGCAACCAACCCCCAAGATATCATCTACATAAGAAGCTCTTTGATAGTGCACTAGAAGTCTATAAACAATTGTCCATGTTTATAAGCATACCAACATTTCAAAAGGAAATGTCAGTAAATACTTTCAACCTTTCTGGTAGACTCCCAGTCCAGACCACAAGCTGTTTTGTCTTAGCTATAATTGTCTTTAAGAAAACAAAGCATGCACGCAGATATGAGATTTTAGTAATCACAGTTCCAGTTCACTCCTAAACAATCTAAAAATAAATAAAAAAATTATCAAATATTATTAAGAAAAGAATTGCCTCGATAAGGGGTTCCTTCTCATCAGAGTCTTTCGAGTCCCCCAGTAAGCTCCTCTTTTTATCAGCTTTTGACTTTGGCAAGTGAGTCACAATAGCTGATATCAACGACAAAAGAAATTTATTTCCAGTCCTCATAACGAAATGAAAGAATTTCAGAAGCAAAATTACAAATGCACTCTGGTAGAAAAGCTTACAGTGTGTCTTTCCAAATGCAGCAAGAGGCAGATACTCTGGATCACTTGGGTCTGGAGGGTAACCAGAACGTGCAAAGAAAACATGAGCATAGAGACTCCCATTGTGCTTTAGTGCCTGAAAGAACAAAACACGTATCTTCATACATTTGAGTTTATAAAACCCATGGGAAACTAGAATACAAGAAAACAGACGGGTCAGCCTGTGTGTGTCAGATCTCAACTTTAAGGCAGTGTACAAGCTATACCTCAGATGGGTAATACTTCAAAGAAAGAGACCTGGTACTCTCTGACCCCCATACGGCATATGGGATATTAGTTTCATGCCATACAAGTTCACGCTCATTTCCGAATTCATTGAACTTTTCACGTTCAGAGAGATACAACCACATATCCTGAAGGCAATTAGCACAAAATAAATATCGTTTGACAATGAGAATGGAAAAACTATAAAGGAAAATACTTAAATATAGTATAAAAGCAAACAATAACTCTTAGTAACAGTGCTGGCTCCTTTTTGATACGTAAAGATTGAGACCAGAAACGCGAATATTGTCCCATAACCATTCACCAGGAATAAGTATTTCCTATTTTCACAGATATGATACAACTTTCTCTTAAAAAACTTCACTTGGGTTCCACAAAATTAATGCGTAGATGACCCTCTACGTGCATATTTCCGGTCACAATTGTCAGTTAGGAGAAAAAGGTAAGGCTCTTTACGAGGAAGGAACCCATGTATACCATACGACAATGGTCCCACATATGCAGTTGCTAAAGTAGCATTTTAACACCCAGATAGTACAGCAAACTTGTCAATGGTAATCATGCGTAGCTCGCTCACACAAACAGCAAAGTAATAAATGGGGTATGGTAACAGGGCCTCTGGAATTCTTTTTTTGCGTTTGTGGCTTGAGAGCACATACCTAAATAAAGAAGTCCAAACAAACAGTGAAAGCAACAACAATCCTGGAAACACCAATATATAGAAATTAAATAGTTAAGAGAGATAGAGAGACCAGGGGTTGGGCCTTTTCGAAGAGATTGGCGCTGAGTTGAGAAGGGTCAGAGGGCTTCTTATTAGGAGAAAAGAATTTGGAGGCGAAGTACCAAAACACAGCAATCCTTATGATTCCGGTGATGCTCTGACCAAAACCACCGCCTCTTGCTTGCTGTTGTGCGCCGCCTTCGACTTGGCCTTGGCCTTCGCCTTGTGCTGCTGCGGGTGCTGCCGCTGCTACTATTGCTGGCGGCGCCATCTGCTGCTCCTCCTTCCTTCCTTTTCGTCTCTCAGCTGCTCTCAGATTTGGGTTTCGGAGAGAGTTTGTTATCGGTGAGATCGAAGTGCGACAAGGGAGAGAGATATTTGTAGGGAGGGATTCCCTTCTTTATTGAATTGTATCACTATTTGGGCTTCTTTGCTATTCGACTTCCGATCGCGAACAACAAAAGGGGTCGTCAACTTTATTTTAGTGTAATTCCCACTGTGCTTGCCTTGCCTTGGGCTTGCCCCCACCCAAAATTTTCCACGCGACACAAACCAACCCAGTAATTACTTTTCAGCCCCTATGGTTTTGGGATATTTTGCTACAAATTTTGCTTTTTTTATTTTTTTAATGAGGTAGCTTTATAATTAAAAAAATGTTTTTATCATGAATGGTATATGAACTTTAACTAACTGGACTTTATAGTGCCTGAACTTTAAAAATAATCAATTTGGTATCTAGACTTTCAAAAAGAGGACTTTATAGAGCCTGAACTTTAAAAATGATCAATTTGGTACCCGGACTTTCAAAAAAGGACTATGTGGTACTTACTTCAATTTAAATTTTAAAATTTTAGGGTTATTATCATGAATGGTGCCTGAACTTTCAGTAACAGGACTTCATGGTGCCTGAACTTTAAAAGTGATCAATTTGGTACCCAAACTTTTAAAAACCGGACTTCATAGTGCCTGAACTTTAAAAGTGATCAATTTGGTACCCAAACTTTAAAAAAGAGGACTATGTGGTACCCAGACTTTCAAAAAGAGGACTATGTGGTATTTTAGTCAATTTTTTGTAATCAAATTCCGTTAAAATGAAGGATGAAATGGTCTTTTAACATTAATTTTTATGTAAAATATTTTTTTTACCTCTCAACTTCTATAAATATGTTTTATGGTCTTTTGAAAAAAATGAAAATGTCATATAGCTATTTTAGATAAATAAACAAATTGATTAATGAAAATATAGTTGAACGGTAGATTTTTTTCTATCTCTTAATTTCTATTAGAAATAATTTTTAATGCTCGAGTATATTTTTATTTATCAATTTATCTATTACTTTTCAATATTCATATGCATAAATGTTTTTTGAAACATCGTAAAACATATTTATATAGTGGTTGAGAAGTAAAAAAAAAACTATTTTATGGTGTTTTGAAAAAATGAAAAATGTGCATATAGCTATTTTAGAACAATTAATTAATTAATTAACGAAAATATACTTGAACGGTAGACTTTTTCTAGTACTCAATTTCTATTAGAAATCATTTTTAATGTTCGGATATATTTTTATTTATCAATTTATCTATTATTTTGCAATAGTTATATGCATAAATGTTTTTTTTGAAACATCATAAATCATATTTAAAAACCCTTTTTTATATTAATTTTCATGTAAAATACTATACCTCTCAACCTCTATATAAATATGATTTATGATGTTTCAAAAAAAAATTATGCATATAACTATTGCAAAATAATAGATAAATTGATGAATAAAAATGTACCTGAACATTAAAAATTATTTCTAATAGAAATTAAGTGATAGAAATAATCTACCGTTCAACTATATTTTCATTAATCAATTTATTTATTGTCCTAAAATAGCTATATGGCATTTTCATTTTTTTCAAAACACCATAAAACATATTTATAGAAGTTGAGAGGTAAAAAAAATATTTTACATAAAAATTAATGTTAAAAGACCATTTTATTCTTCATTTTAACGGAATTTGATTAAAAAAATTGACTAAAATACCACATAGTCCTCTTTTTAAAAGTTTGGGTACCACATAGTCCTCTTTTTTAAAGTCTGGGTACCAAATTGATCACTTTTAAAGTTCAGGCACTATGAAGTCCGGTTTTTAAAAGTCTGGGTACCAAATTGATCACTTTTAAAGTTCAGGCACTATGAAGTCCTGTTAATGAAAGTTCAGGCACCATTCATGATAATAACCCAAAATTTTATTAAAATAAGGGATAAAATGGTCTTTTAATATTAAATTTCATGTAAAATACTTTTTTTTTATCTCTTACCCTCTATATAAATGTGTTTTATGGTTTTTCAAAAAAAGGAAAAATTACATTTTGATACTACTTGAAAATCAAAATACCCAAAAACACTACTACACTTTAAACATTACAATATACTACTATTTTGACACATGTTGATTTATAATTGGGTTGTACACTTTAATAACAATTTTTAACTCCACGCAAGCTCCAAAATACGCTCAATTTCTTCTTTGACTTCCCTGCTCCGTAATCCACGCGAGAAATCTCCTTACAAACTTCAAAACACTCTTTTACCCATAACTTTCTCATCCGGACTCCGTTTGACACGAAATCAATTGGGTTGGATTCGTCTCGTCGCCCTCTTTCCATAGACACCAAGATTGTAACCCCAGACCCACTGTAGAGAGATATCGAAACCGCAACATCTTCACGTTTTTCGGCGAGATTCTCCGATTCCGGAGAAAAATGGGATGAACCACCACCCAAAACTTCATCCTCTCATCATTCTAGACACAGCTCAACCAATATTGAGCTTTAGTTTGTAGGAGATCATCGCCGGTGAGCCTCACATATTGGTTGAAACTTTCCGGTGAGTTTCCAGCGAGTTTCCGGCCAAGGTAGCCTTTGAAACTAGTCTAGAAAGCTTTGTTGGGTTGTTTAGATGAAGATTGATATAAAAATCATATGAATTGATGGTGAATCAACACAGCTATTCTTTCTCCTTCATTTTGAAGGAGCACATCCTTCAATTTGAAGGAAGTGTTCCTTCAGATCTGCAGGAAACTGTTCTTCAGATTTTTGAAGGAGCACTTCCTTCAATTTGAAGGATCACATTCTTCAATTTGAAGGAGCATATCCTTTAATTTGAAGGAGCACATTCTTCAATTTGAAGGAAGTGCTCCTTCATATCTGCAGGAAACTGTCCTTCCGATTTTGAAGGAGCACTTCCTTCAATTTGAAGGATCACATCCTTCAATGTGAAGGAGCACGTCCTCCAATTTGAAGGAAGCGCTCCTTCAGATCTGCAAGAACCTATCCTTTAGATTTTTGAAGGATCACATTTTTCAGATTTTGGAGGACTTCCTTCATTTTGAAGGAACACTTCCTTCATTTTGAAGGAAGTCTTCCTTCCCCACAAACTTCAAAACACTCTTTAACCCATAACTTTCTCATCCGAACTCCGTTTGACACGAAATCAATTGGGTTGGATTCGTCTCGTCGCCCTCTTTCCATAGACACCAAGATTGTAACCCCAGACCCACTATAGAGAGAGACCGAAGCAGCAATATCTTCACGTTTTTTGGTGAGGCGCGTGAGTCTCACGCTCGCGTGAGCTGTAGTGGGCTTTTAGTGTAGTTTTGGGAAAGTAGTAGTATTCTGTAATAATTTTATTGTGGTAATGTTTTTGGGCATAATAAAAGTGTGATAGTAGTTTTTGGGTAGAAACCCAAAAAAAAATATGGATGTGACTATTGCAAAAGAATAGATAAATTGATGAATAAAATATACTCAAACATTAAAAAATATATCTAAACATAAATTGAGTATATTTTCGTTAATCAATAGATATATTGATGAATAAAAATATATTTTCGTAAAATTTTACTCAATTTATGCTAGAATATTTTATTAACATTCGAGTATATTTTCGTAATTCAATTTATTTATTGTTCTACAATAGCTATATGCACATTTTCATTTTTTTTTGGAACACCATAAAACACATTTATATAGAGGTTGAGAAGTAAAAAAAATATTGTTTTACATGAAATTTAATATTAAAAGACCATTTTATCCTTCATTTTAACGAAATTTTAAATCTTCAAATTGAAGGAGGTACCACATAGTCCTCATTTTTAAAATTCAAGTACCAAATTGATCATTTTTAAAGTTCAGGCACCATGAAGTCCTTTTTTTGAAAGTCTGGGTACCAAATTGATCACTTTTAAAGTTTAGGCACTATGAAGTCCGATCAGTGAAAGTTCAGGCACCATTCATGATAAAAACCCTAAAAAAAAAAAGAAATCTCTAATATAGCAAGTGTTGATGCTCAAAAATGGATGAGTCAACAGTCAATGAGTGTGAGGTTGGGATCGAGTCGATCTGCTTGTTTCGGGGAGTTAGGAGGCTAGCTCCAAGTGTCTATGTCCGGATGTCACCTTCGGGATACCTGCACATGACGAATAAGTATCGAAGGCACCGGTGGGGTACCGGCCTAAGACCCTCCGATGCTTAAGTCATCAATGGCAGATGTGGGTGCAATGTTTTGGCGGTAAGTGTTTATACCTGAGAGGTGGAGAATGTATGAATCCGGAAGAGGTCCCAGGTCGGGAAGGGAGAAGGAAGGGAGAAGAGGATCCCTTTGAGCAAGGAGAGTGGTCTCCTTTTATAGAGGAGGTGATGGTGCTTCAAGCCTCTCTTCTTCGATGTGGGACAAGTGTATGCTCGCCAAGTGGTTTGTCGATACTTTGAGGTGTTGCAAGGACTTCGATACTAGTCGTATGTAGCGAGTCAGCGGCTCTGTGCGAAGATGGCAACAAGGCGAATCTATGAAGCGTGCCATCATGGTCGTGCCGTGGCAGTGAGCCTCGCAAAGCGTGCTCATGAAGAGAGGCAAGTAGCCTATGTGGTGCGTTATGGGAGTGACATGTGGACGATAGGGGTATCGTATCAACAGCAAGAGATGGATGTCAATCTCATTACAAAATAATCAAAAACAAAAATACATTTATCATTGAAATAAGCAAGACGAAAATATATCAGTCAACTAGTCTATAATAAAGATGCATCCATGTAAATAGTTAGGTGAATGGTATTAGATTCTGACATAAGCTAAACATGGCACAAAAAAACTAAAGCAATTAGAGTGAAACGGACAAAAGTGAACTTATCTTTTAAGCTATTGCTTAAACGTTAAAATCAAAACTTGCCTCTTCTTTCCAAAAGTTCATGATCTTGTGAATTCCAAAAATCTTTGTACAGAGCACAGGTAACCCTAGAAACAATGCTAAACAATGATTGTGTTACGACCCGTCTCGAGATTTTGGGTGAAATGGCGAAACTACCCCTGAGAGTCGGACGTTGACTTTTTGACCGTGGAGGATTGCATAGTCAATATTGGACTCTATGCGAAGAGCTCGATGATACGAACACGTCCGCGAAGACGGAATTGGATTCCGAGCTATATTGAAGGAGTTACCGTCGAAAAACGGACTAATGGTGTTGAGTGGGCCACGACGTGGCAAGCCCTGAGTGGGCAGAGGGTTAGAAACTTTTCTGGAAAGCCCCAACCGCCCAACCGGGTGTTAAAAACCCAGAACCGGCCCAAGTTTCCCAAAAGGGAAACTCGACGCCATCCTCCCAACTCGCCGTCAATACTCTCGGCGCTGGCGCGGATCGGACCTGCCAGCGTCGCCATCATCTTCAGCTCAACGCCGCGAGTCCAGAGCGCTAAAGATCGGAGCTAGAAACCCAGCGGATCGCCGGCAACGACAACAACGGAAACCTGGAGCTTCCGATGCAATTTCCAGCCAAATCCGACCCCGGTGAGTTCTGAAACTGGTAGATTTGGATTCCTCGTTGTCCGTAGATGAATTTTGACATAAGGATCGTTCGATTTGGTTGAGAAATGAAGAAGTTATGGTTTTGGGAAAACCGGCCGGAATAGTCGTCGGAATCTGGAAAATTCCGGCGACGGCACGGCGGCACTGAAGAACATGCCGGAATCTGGAAATTTTCTAGATTCCGATGAGTTCTCCAGCGACGGTGCGGCGGCGCCGGCGATGGTGACGGGGGCAGTGGCGGCGTGACACGTGGGTGCCACGTGCCGGACACGTCAGCGCCACGTGGCCTCCAGGTCAGCTGCCACATGGGCACCACGTCAGCGCCACGCCAGCACTGAGTCAGTGCCACGTCAGCACCGGTGTGCTGACGTGGCAGCCGTTGATCGGCGTTGACCGTCGAAGACCGGCCACTTTTCCGACTGGAAACATCGTTTCGGATCCAATGGCAACCTCCGCTTCGCCATCCAAGATACGGTTGAATCCCGATTGAGCAAAACATGGGAATTAGGGTTTTGAAGATGGTGTGTGATTATGGACTTTCTGATTTCGTGGGAACCTTATAGGTATCCGAGCTCCAGTGAGACGCCATAGGCAAGTAGTACAGGCAGGCGAGTTTGACAGCTTGGAATCACTGTGAGTGGATGGGTTTTGTTTTCATAAAGTATTGGTTTTCTTTACAGTTCAGTATATGGTTTTAGTATACAGATATTTATGCAAATGGATTTCAGATATCAGTATTTCAGTATTCTAGTGCACATAGTATCACACGTACATTTTAGTACTCGTACTACGGCCGTAGGACACAACTCTCATATTGTTGCTTGATCCGAAGACCCCATTTGCTAGCTTTATTTCCGGTGATAGCGGTCCCTGAGCGTATTCCAGGGACTGGGGGTGATGATGTGAGGGGGAGTACACAAGGGTTTATATTTCCAAATGTACACAGCGGTGCCTTGCGTAACCCTTGCACTGGGTGTGGTATATTACGTGCACTTGACTGGCGCCAACCAGAGTATGTTATCGTATTTTTCAGTATTGCAGCACAGTACATGTTTTTACAGCAGGGGGTTATGTATTATGTTTTCAGAAATGTTTTTGAAAGTTTATTTGTTTTTCCATCCACTCACCCTTTGGTTTTGCGCCCCCTCAGGGATTAGTAGCTGGGTTGACCAGAGACGCGATGAGAGGCAGTTCGAGGGCTCTGCATCTATCCCACCAGTGTAGGGACGTTCCCTGTTTGGCTCCGGTTGTCTGTACTTTCCGCTGTTCCCATTCATTTGTTGTAGATGCTCTAATGCAGTTGTGTTGTGTTGTGTTGTGTTGTGTGTTTGTATGGGCCCAGTTGCGTTTGTTTGTGATTTTATTTTCGTGGTTTAATCGTCTGTATGTGCGGGTACAGGCTTCGTCACCCTTCGGGTGATGGCCGTACATCCCGGGCCCACTTTCTGGGACGGGGTGTAACAGATTGCGCATAACGACATTGAGAACAAACCCTCAACTAAGGAAATGCAATAAGATTGGTGATAAAATCTTAGAATGAAAGAGCCAATAGCAAAACATAAGAATACCACTGAGAGTGATAACAATTCTTAGAGCATCTCCAACAACCTAGCCTCATGAGTCTTTTTAGTTATTTTAACCTAAAAATCACAAAAGTCTTTTTCCAACGGACTAGCCATCAGCCTCTCCATTTCCACATTTGCTACAGTACTTAGCTAGAAAAAGATAAAGATAAAATAATATATCTCATCGCCCTTTTACTTCATGACTGACCAAATTGACAACTAGCATATTACCACTGAGAGTGATAACAATTTTTAGAACATCTCCAACAACCTAGCCACCTAAGACTTTTTAGTTATTTTATCCTAAAAATCACAAAAGTCTTCTTCCAACAGACTACCCATTAACCTCTCCATTTCCACATTTGCTATAGTACCTTGCTAGATTTAGCTAGAAGGAGAGATAAAAAAAAAAGTCAAGCATAAAATAATATATCTCATCGCCCTTCACTTCGTGTCTGACCAAATTGACAGCCAGCCTATTATCAAACTGATATCTAGATCTGAACAACACTACCTGTGTCGAAATTAACAAAGTTCATGCATTGCTATTGTCATCGCCAAAGACCGTCAATGAGATTTAGCGGGACAACACTCTAAAAGAGACTAAGTGTTACGTCCCATTCTGGGATTTTTGAGTGAAATGACCAAAATGCCCTTGTAGGTCTATTGAGCAAAAATCGTACAAACAATCTTCAATCACATAATTTCACTCATATCGAATGGATATGAGTTTTATCGAATCAGATTTGACTCATTCAAGACAAAGTCCTTAATTACAATCCTTTAACGACAAAGGAACACCCTTTGATTCCAACATAAAGATAACAAAAAATTAAATGCAAATGTTTAAAGAAAATATTTGATTTTGTGAGTGCACCTGAATCGACATTTAGGTTGCCTACGTACCCCTTTGCGGGAGATCAAGTCACTGGTAGTTCAACTACGCCTTGTATACGCCTTTTGATAAAATTTGGTAGCTTCACATGTTTGGACTTGACGTGAGGCCTTGGTGTTGGAATTTGTATCCTGCGGTTGTGTCTAATTTTCTTAGATTGCCTACATACTCCTTGAGGGAGATCAAACCGAACGTAGTTCGTAACGCCTGGTTTTTTCCTTGAACTGCCGAGCACTCTTGAGCATTGATTATGTTTAAAATAACTTGATTTTTGGATTGGGCAACATCACTTGGTGGTTGGACAATTTCATATCCGTTTGGCTTGAATTTGGGCCAAATGGAATCACCAAGTCCATAACCGTTTGTTTCTTTTGTGACGAGTTAGAAGACTTTTGCCTTCTTCCCTTTGTTTCCAACGAAAATAGACTTCTTTGATGAGTCAGAAGACAAAAAGTCTTCTTCTTCTTCTTCTTCTTTTGTTTTTCAACGAAAACAAAGTTCTTCCTCCTTTCTTTTAACAAACAAATCTAATCTCCCTTGAATTGCGAACACTGATTTTGTTTTTGAACTTCAAAATTCGAATTGGAGTTCAATCTTTCCGAGTTGTCCTCCAACGGGTGCTGGCCACGACGCTATATATGATGAAGGGAAAATTTCGAATGCCCCTTTCATCTTCCATCCAAGAGCTTGTGCGTTTGTGAATCCAAACCAACTTCTAGCCTTGCTTGTAAGTGCAGCCTTTTGGACTGATTTTCTTGTATAATTTGGTCTTGAATCATTGGGTGATTTTGTTTGTTGGCTTTGATTTATCTGCATGTTTGGCAATTTGCTTGTTGATACGCACTGCTTGTGTGGATTTTGCCATAAAGGTGAGTCAGAGAGGTCCTTGTTGCATCGTACTTCAACTCGCCATTTACGATCGTCCGAAGTTCCTTATTGAAGCACTTCCTTTCTCTTGTATTGGTTTCGTTGCCGTGGGTTTGTATAAGAATGAAACTGCTTTGATTGATTTCTTTGTAGAGCATGTTGGTTTTTAATGTCTGTACATCAATTGCAAAGGTTAGAGAAGGATGCAGAATAATGAATTGACATTCTATCTATTTGTTGTCTTTGTTGTTCTTGCTTGGAGACTTGCTTTGTGCTATTCTCTTCTACAAAAACCTCTTTTCCTTCTCTGAATTCTCTTCTTGCTTGTTTGTGCTCTTGTGCTATGTACTTCTCATTGTCTTCTTATTCTGTCCTCGTTGTTTAACTCACAACCTCTTTTTATAGACTAAAAGGGTTAGTTGAAGTCGTGCCTCCTATTTCTGCGGACCACTTAACTGAGTGGGTTCATGGAGTATAGCAGCTCTCCCACATTGCACACTACTTCTTAGCATTATGTTGCTGAATTTTGTGATTTGAGATCATTTCTTGAATGTGGAATGGGAAGCCTTCTTTAAGCTATATTATTTGTTTTGGGCTCCCATTTCTTATGCAAGGGTCCATTTGTAAACCTCGTCTTGGGCTTTCGCTGACTTTGGTTAACAATTTAAACCCCTATTGAGCAAGACAAGGAAATTAGGATTTTACGAAATTGCTGATCCCTGATCGTAAATCTTGGAAACTTCTTAGGTACCCGAGCTCTTGTTAAACGCCATAGTCAAGCAGTTCAGGCGGACGACTTCGACAGCTCGGGATCACTGTGAGTGGATGGGTTTTGTTTTTAGATGACCTTGCTTTTTTTGAAAATTATATTATATAGTAGATATGGGTATAAATATCACCTTTTCAGCAGCCTAGTATCCTAGTGCACCTAGAATCACAGGTACACTTTTAGTACTTGGACTATGGCCGTAGGACACAGTTCTCATAGCGTTGCTTGCACCGAAGACCCCATTAGCCAGTTTTATTTATTTAGGTGCTAGCAATCCCTGCGCATTTCCAGGGTGTTGTGGGTAACATGTGAGGGAGAGTACACTATGTGTGATACGCGTTTCTAGGTGTTTATACATTCAGCTGTACTAGCGATGCCCTGCGCGTTTCCAGGACACTATGTTTGATACGCTACGTGCACTCGACCTGAGCAGATCAGAAGATATTATGGTATTTCTAGTATTTCAGTAAAATTTTATGTTTTTACAGCAGGGGGTTATGTAATACATTTTAAGAATTGTTTTCGAAAGTTTATTTATTTTTCCATACACTCCCGCAGTGACTCTCGTAGTGCTCCGCGTCACTCCGCAGTGTTCCGCGACACTCCGCAAACGGTCGGAGCGCATCTTCTCGGCCAGTGCAACCCCTCGCACGGCTTCTCTTCTCTGGCAGCGGGAACGCACACTTGATGCTCGCAACATTGCTGCTGCACTTGCGCACTGCGTCCGGGGGACTGCTGCAGCCGGACGCAGTGCATCGCGCGCCACCTGCTTTGCTCTGCAGCGCACTTCCAAGTGCTGGTTTCCGGCGACCGGACTTGGGAATCATGTGGAGGTCCTCTGCAGCATCCCGGACGCAGCAACTCCCGCAACGCTCGCAGCGACTCCCGCAACGACTCTTGCAGTGACTCTCGCAGTGCTTCGCGTCACTCCGCAGCGCTCCGCGACACTCCGCAGGCGGACGCAGCACCTCTTCCCGGCTCGTGCGACCCTCGCACAACTTCGTTTGCTCGGGCAGCGGGAACGTACACTTGATGCTCGCAACATCGCTGCTGCACTTGCGCGCTGCGTCCTGGGGACTGCTGTAGCCGGATGCACCGCATCGTGCGCCACCCGCATCGCTCCGCAGTACTTCACGCACTCCCAAGCGCTGGTTCCCGGCGACCGAACTTTAGAACCATGCGGAGGTCCTCTGCAGCATTCCCGGACGCAGCAGCCAGCGCAGCGCCCGTAGTGACTCCCGCAGCGCCCGCAACCACTCTCCACAGCGCTCTGCGTCACTCCGCAGCGCTCTGCAACACTCCGCAGGCGGACGCAGCGCCTCTTCCCGGCTCGTGCGACCCTCGCATGACTTCATTTGCTCGGGTGCCGGGAAGGCACACTTGATGCTCGCTGCATCGCTGCAACACTCGGGGACTGCCGCAGTTGGACGCAGCAACTCCCGCAGCGCCCGCAGCCACTCTCCACAGCGTATGCAGGTTGCCACATGGCGGCATACAATTGGTCATTGCTACTGTGCTGACCAATTATTGGTCAGGTATTTTAGGTTGTATAAAACCCGATTTTGAACCGGGGTTTCCCAATAGGGAAACCCGTGACCGTTGACGCCCCCGCTGTCTTCCTTCCTCTTCTAGCCATGGATCGGACCAGTGACCACCGCCATCGTCATCTCCTCTACACCACGAGCTCAGAACACCAAGGATGGTCGTCGGAAACACGCAATTCCCCGGAAACGAGCTCGACGGAAACCCGAACTTTCCGGTCAAGGTTGGTCCTGCAACCTAGTCCATTGAATTCCTTAATTTTCGTAGATGCGTTCAAACATATAATTTGTGAAAAATGGTTGAGAATTGAAGAAGTTATGAAAAAGGTGGAACTGGCCGGAAAAGTCGCCGGAATCTGGGAAATTCCAACGAGAGTGCGGCGGCGCCGATGATGCCACAACGGCACTGATGAACTCGCTGGAATCTAGAAATTCTCCATATTCCGATAAGTTTTCCAGCGATGGCGCGATTGTGCCGGTGGCGGCGCTGGTGACGTTAACGGTGCTGTTAATTCAAGGAATATTCCGTTAGGGAATTTGACATATTCGGTTACAGTTAACTGATGCCGTTAGTCAAACAAATGTTCGTTTGCTCATCCATGGTTGAGAATTTTTTTTTGGTCTAAACTAATGTTCTCCCCCAACCTGCGTAGGTGCCTATTTAGACCCCCACCAATTACATGTAAGTTATTTATTGTCTTGACAGAAGCTAATGCATTTGCAATATGTTTCAATAGGTATGCAGTTGATGCATATGCAATATTTTGCACTGGGAAGTGGGACCGAGTGAAACCTACAGACCACATGCTAAAGCTTTACTGGGAATTTCTTGACCGAATTGTATTGTAAGCGGCAGTTTGTTTTGACTTTTAGTCTTGTAGAGTTCTTTTTACTTGCAGATCGTATCTTTTTGATAACTTATGAATTTTGGGGACCTTTAGTAAAAATAGGCATGCTTTCGTAAATCTATAACAGTTTTCTTTAGTTTATTGGCAGCTTAAGATTACAGCTTGCATCGTTACGTTCTTTTATCTTGGGTTGTCTTTGGTTGGTCACACTAGGCCAATAAATGGATTTTACAACGCAGGGTAGACAACGGCATGGCTGAAAACCGTTGCAGGATGAAGAAAAAGCATAATAGACAACGATTTTATCTATTTCTGTTGTCTATAAAGTTCTAAAACCGTTGTCTTTAATGATCTTAAATATCGAAGACAACGGTTTTCAACTTACCGCTGTAATTGGAAAACACGGAGGTTACTATGCACTTAAGGGGGAACCAAAACTCAAAATTCCCTCTGTGTCCCCTCTAATTTTGAACGCCTGCTTTCAACATCAAAACCCTTATCTCTTCGACGCCTCCTCTTTGACATCTCCTCTCCACCCCCTTCTTCAACCTTCTTCAACCTCCTCTTCATCAACCACTACCGCGAGAATTTTTCCAATTCATTATTCCTCTTTTCTAACTCTAATTTCTTTATTTGAATTTGGATCTGGGTAAATCAAATTCAATTTTCGGATCTATCGATTTGTCAATTCCTCACACACTCTCACCACAAACTCCACTCGCCTTTATATCGCTCGCTCGTCGTCGTCGTCGTCGTCGTCTCCAAGTTTTCTAGGGTTTCCCATTTTCCCCCAAATTTCGATTTCGAGCTCGGAATTTGACGATTTCGCTCTCGTGTATGCGCATCGACGATGGACTCTGAGAATTCGTGGAGCAGCCTCTTCTCCAACTCCTCATCGCGGCGGTACCAATCTCGATCCAGTGAGTTCTCTCTTCGAATTGGTTTCCATTGTTGTTCGGTTTGATTTCGGTTGTGACGATTTGGTGGGCGCAGATCCGTTCGCTCATGATGAAACCGACGGTGACGATGAGGTAAAGTCCGAGTTTTTGTGCCCCTTTTGCGCCGAAGATTTTGATATAGTTGGTCTTTGTTGCCACATCGACGAGGAGCATCCGCTGGAGGCTAAGAACGGGGTATGTTGTTCCGAGTTTCCTAATTTTGAGCTTAAATTTCAAGGCTTTCACTTTCGTTGATCGATTTCTAGCTTTGTCTCGTAATATAAATGTGGAAAGATTCGAAATTGAAGTAATTTGTGCCATTTTAGTTGTTTGGTTGTCATTTTAGCTCGAAAAGGAGCACCTTTTGTTGTGTTTCTTGCTCTAATTTTAGCAATTTGTGAACAAGCTGTATTTATTGGGTATGCAATGCAGAGTGAGTGAAGTTTTGTGATGGAATGGCAGTGGTTTACTTGGCTTCTGCTTGGGTTTTGGCTCTTTTTGTTTTCTTTTCCTTTGAGTTGCAAATTAGTTGAGAAAGGGGGTGCTTTTCCTTGAGAAATTTTTTTTAATGATTTAGATGATCGTGGGGCGAGATTGTTAATCAGCTTAATATGTGAAGTTTAAGCTTTATACAGACAGTACTCTTAGGTAGGGTTTGAAATGTCGAGATTGTCGCTCGACATGTCGGCGACAAGTCGTTTTTTGCTACCTCCGATATGGAAACGGGGGTGAAGCGTGAAGCTTCCCCCGAAATTGGCGATGTCGGGCGATGTCGACTGGTGTCAACAATGTCGACGATGTCGGTCGACATATCGGTGAAAAGTCGGCAAGCTCGGAACTTTGGCCATTAAAACTCTAAGCAAACCCCTCGCGGCTTGGCTCAAACAGCAAGCTAGGGTGCACTCCAGGTTCCGCAAGTTCATCAACAGCATCGCGCAAGTATTTATCTCTACTGGGTTTTTGAGAAACGCATTAAAGATTTGAACTTTGAAGGTTTATTGGAAATGATCATTTACATTTCGTTGAAATTTGAGACAAATATGTAATCTTTCGCTTAATTTTGATGAATGGTGATTGCCCCCATTTGGAATTTAGCTTTTTCCTTGTTGCTAATTGAATGCTAGAGCTACCCATGGAAGTGATTGAGTTTACATCAACCCAGAATGTGGGCTTCTGTTGCATTTAGTTTGTAATCCCAATCGAAATTCGAGTAATCTAGTTGTGTTTATTTACTGGTATGCTGCTAAGATTCACATAGAGCTACTAGATGCTTTGGTGTATGAAGTATGCAGTTACAAACGCTAGTTTCTGATGCTGATTTCTTTAACATATACATTCGTTCTATGCATTGAACTGTCAAGGGTTTTAATTGCGTTTGGTATCGGATGGGCAACCATCAAATCACAACAAAAATGCAAAGACGCCTCTATAGTCATGCAACTGATGTCGAGATTCGCCCTTTGAATGAGGAAAAAGCTGTGCATGCTGCTGTGGACCTTATTGGAGAGATGTTTGTCTTCCTGGTAATGTTTATCTCTGGCTACTTGCAGTTTTGCAAAGCTGTTTTTCTTCTATTTATGCATCGCATTGTGATGTTTCAGAACACACTAAATGACATAAAGCAAAATTTATATACACAGATTTGGGCTGTATCCTTTTTTGCATATGCAGGCATGTGAAAATTAGTGTCATGGCAAGTTTGCATATGGATGCAAGTAAATAATGTCTGCGTGCTGGTAATTGAATTCATGTCCTTGGTTGCAGTAAGCAAGATCAGAAGCCAGAAAGGAGGAAGCACATAAGCAAGATCTGGAGGTACTTTGGCAGTACCTTATTTGTTCAATAATACTGAGTCTTGTGTTGATTTGAATACATAGCACAACTTTGACATGCTATATTTTTATAGTTTTCATGGATTGCAATACTTTCTCTGCCTAATGATTCTAAATCTTGTGTTGATTTGAATGTGTAACACAACCTTCAAATGCTATATTTTTCATCGATCTCATGCATTGGATTGAAATCTATTGCATTTTAACTTCTTAGAATAATTGTTTTAAGCCTCCAGTTCTTTCTGAAAATGCTAAATAGGTCCAATTCAACAAGAAAAGCTTTCCACCTGGATAGTGTACCTGCATTCAGCAATATCATGAAAATCACCTTGGTAGCCAATTAGCAATGCATTCTACAGAGAAGAGCTAGTCGAAAGTTTTCATGTTAACTGCCGATGGTGATGGTTTTTTGTATATTAGTACAATGCTTAGTTGCCCAAGGTATTACTGGTTTGCTGTCTTTTGTATATGGTTGCACAATTGGTCATTTTTTATCTTGAATACTTTATGTATGATATCTCACTTTGAAGATGAATGTATGAAATGATTTGAATGAGATTTGAATGAATGGAATGAATGAAATTATACAGGTGGTTCATTTTCAATGAATACTGGATCCCAAATTAGCACAAATATGCCCAGAAAATTTTCCCAAAAACAAGTGCAGACAACGGATTTTAACCGTTGTCTGCGAGTTTTCAAGACAACGGTTTCTAAGATACAACCGTTGTCTATGCCACATTTAACAACGGTTTTGGCGTGAAAACCGTTGTCTAATGTGGCATAGACAACGGTTTTAAGTGTTGTTAAATGGGGTAGGAATAGACGACGGTCACTTAGACAACGGTACTGAGAGGGAATAGACAACGGATTATGGCCGTTGTTAAAGCCTTTTTTGGCCTAGTGTCAATAGCTTGATTCTTTAGTTTGTTTTTCATTTCATTGATGGAGAATCTTTAATTAATTCATAAATTCTCGGTTGTGAGAATAGACAAAAGTGGGGAGATTATGTGCAATAACGTAGATTGGAAAGGGATCTAATGGATTTGTGGAGTATGTTTTGCACAAGTGTTGAGATAAAAATAGAAAATGAAACCATCATGGTTTACGATGGTTTCATGATTGGGTCATACCTTGATGGAAAAAGTCGATTAATAGTCAATGCGACTGAGTCGTTAGGGATCACAAATTTCCTGGTATTTTCCTGAAAGGGTTAAGTGTCATGTGGTTGTCCCTCCCAAAAATGGGGAACTTTTTTCGAAATGTTACTAAAGAAACAAAGGAAATTCTGGAAGTTAGTTTTTGTGTGCCCTCACTGGCTTCTGAGTGTACGCCACCAAGTCATGCCTTCATATTTAGTACTCCTACCTACCTATTAGCTATCATCTAAAATCTCTTAACTAATTCTTTCTTCAATATATGTAAATCTCCATTAATGTTTCCAGTTACTTTGTTTCTTAGCTTTCTTTCCTAACCCCCGTTTCTGATCCCCGACATCATCAAAATTGTTGGGCATGGAGATATCAGAGTTAGCCACAAGCGCTGGCTACAATGTACCCTTGACTACATTTGTCCAAACAGACACCACCACGTTTCGAGAAGTAGTGCAGCGTTTAACAGCCGGCAGCCTTCCCTCGGATCCTAAGCAAGAAGTACCGCAAGTAAAGATGACCAACACAAACACAACCATAGGGGGCATTTCAAATGTTGTCAATAGTACTAGGAAGGTGGCTGCGTCGTCGACAAGCAAACTCCATGAAAGAAGGCAATGCATGAAGAAGAGGCCCAAGCTTGAGATAGTAAAACCCACCAACACTACCTTCCACTCGAAGCCTTCATCAACATCAAGTTCACCAAGGCCATTAGTGCTCAGCCCGTGCACAATTTTCTCAAAGCTGTCCATACTGCAGCAAGAACAAGCTGAGGAGGAAAACAAATTAATAACATCTGATCAGAATAATCATCATCATCAAATATTGTCAATGAATACTCAAGAAGAAGAGAAAGCCATCAATGGGAGAAGATTCTACTTGCAACCATCACCTCGTGGCGCCAGCAACGGCAAGCCACCGACACTCCTTACCTTGTTTCCTCTTACATCACCCAAATCAAGTCAAATACAATGATCATATAAATTAAGTAGTACCCTTAATAAAATGTAATGAAAAAATGTGTCCTTTTCTTCCTACTTATTTCGTCACTTCCGAGACGTATAGAGCTCTTACATTATGTTTTGGGAAATTGTTTCTTTATTACAAAATAGGCTTAATAGTTTTTTCAATCTAAATAGGAAAATTTTTGGGAAATTACCTTGAATATTCACCAAAATTAAGCTCTTTACTATTTTGGCCCCTTTTTGAAACTTCCACAATTTTGACTTTTTATGTCAAAAATAGACAAAACTAACCCTTCATATTTGTTTCTTGAGGAATTAGCTGCTGTAGACCGGCTCAGCCTCGTTCTCTGCTAGTTCCCATGAAGTTCCCATGCAGTTCACATGAAGTCCCCTTCTAGTTCCCTGACAGTTCTCACGCAGCTCGCCTTCGATTTCCGAGAATCTGGTGCCCTCACCTCTAGTTCCCATGCAGTTCCCACGAAGTCCATTGCTAGTTTCCTGTTAGTTCTCACGCAGCTCACCTTCGATTTCCTAGAATCTGGTGCCTTCGCATCTGATTTCTACGAATCTGGTGCCCTCGCTCCAATTTTCGCGAATCTGGTGCCCTCGCCGTCAGATCCTTCGACCCTCCAATGTCTTTTTCATTCGCCAAGGTTCTAATCTGTTTCTCCGAGTCGTGTTGTGCCCTCGCCTCCAATTTTTGCGAATCCAGCGCCGTCGCCGCCGGATCCTTTTGACCCTTCGATGTCCCTTTCATTCGCCAGGGTACAAATATGTTTCGCCGAGTTGTGTTGTTCTTACACTAGTAATCGATTTTGTGTTTTTTTTGTAGACATGTCGAAACGCCGATATTCTCGCCGTCTCCAACAAGGACGGGTTTTTGAGCAACTTCACTGAATCTGCTTCTTACTAGAGACAGGGAACTATCATGGAACTGTGTGGGAACTATCGGGGAAGTAGGCGGAACTACGTGGGAACTAGCAGGGAACCGATTGGGGTATTGCTAGGACTCTACTAGCATCACGAGGGCACTTCATGGAGATTTGTAGAAGTATAAGGGTATCTTTGTCAGTTCATGGAGATTTTGAGTCAAAATTGTAAAACTTTTCAAATACAAACATAAAAGTAAACCCTCCCCTTTTTAGAGCCCTTTTTGTCATTGTCCCAAAATTTTTTGGAAAATTGGCTAAAATAAGCATCTTTTGGAAATTTCTTCCCAAAATGCACGGGCAGCCTTTTGTTTTCCAAACTAAACACAATTTTTATTATTTACTGCCCACCCCCTTACGAACTATAATGTAACTATAACATAACTACAGTAACTAGGAGGTAACTTTAAGGGTACAATGGTTCTTTCCTGCATAGTACCTCCATAGTCCCATTACAGTCTGATATATAGTTACATCATAGTTCCCCTATTGTACCATAGTACCCATAGAACCCTTATAGTACATCCGTAGAATTTGCAGATCTGCAATCCTTTGTCTTCTCCAGCCCATCAAGATCTGCTTTAGTACCATCATGATTATCTTCAACCACACTGCGAATCCAACAAAATCCATTTCAATTTCAACAATTTAATCATAGATTATTAGCATCAAATAAATATTTAGACACGAAATCATAGAACCCATTAATACCTTCAATGACTGCGATGGCGATGTTCATCTATGGTGGATCTTCATCGATGGTGGTAGCGAAGGGAGGACTGATGTCAAAATGAGGACGGAGAAGACAAAAAGAGGTTGGAAAAATTGGAGGGAGGAGAAGACGATGACGAGGTTGAATTGTAGGGATATAATTATAAATTTCAAACAATATATTGCTTATTTTGGAATTGCCCAGGGCTGCCCACACATTTTGGAAGAATTTTTCCACAAATGCTCAATTCAGCCAGTTCCCCAAACTTTTGTTGTTTGCTCCCCAAACATATAAGCACTATATAGGTACTACAAAGAGCATATTTGCAAAATTTACACACCACCCCACCCTTTCCCCGTAAAATTGGCATTCCCAGCACAATTTCATCTTCTATTTTTTCATTTTTAACACACCTCGTCCCCAAACGACATGCATGCAAGCGGAAGGAAACAATAAAAAACAATTGGGTCGAACCCCGTTAATATAGTACACACAAAGTATCAAAGCGGAAGGAGAAACACAACAAGTAGTACGACTCGAAGGACTGTTTAATACAACATAACTACTCAATTACAAAGAGTTCCTACTCTTTGGGAACAGAAAAAGAGCTATTCAAGGAGTCTCGTTTGTCGTCGTGAGGAGGGGAGGGGGTGCAAAACAAAGGCAGAGTGGATGGAAACTTCGGGTTATGACATGTATGGTGATGTTTAAGGAACTTCAGGTTCGAAAATTCGGGTTACTATCCTAACATACAATCGAAACTTCAGATGCGAGGTTTATGATGAACTTCAGGCTCATACAACCTCAATATACAAATATATGAGCATACGTACAAAAGTAAACAAATAGTGATTTCGTGTATGCTGGATCCGGTTGTTTATTGTGCAGTTTGCTAGGCTGCTATTACTGGATTTCGATACAATTTGGTTGATGGAATCCACGGCCCAAAGAGAATAGAGGGGGCTGCAAGCCAGGGCCCAGAAAAGGAGCTTGGTTTAGGGTTGGACACAAAGCCGATCCGAATCCGACTTTGGGTTCGGTAGAGTTTTATGTGGCGGCTACTTCATGTGGCGGCACGGGGTCTCGGGACTACGTCAGAGCTATGGGCTCGGCGCTATGGTGCCGGCGTGGGTGGAAGATTGACAGGATTCGTTGCGGAAATGCAAATTATAGCTCGGTAAAATCCGGTTGAGGAAATCGACTGGTTCATAGAGTCTGGCGAGGTTGCGGCAGAGGGTAATCCTTTAGGAATAACCAGCAGTTGACGCAAGCACAAGCTGCTCACGGTGTGATTGAAGTGGCACTGTTTCGCTCGACAAGGTTGGCTGGACCTGGCTCGGCTTGGCTCAGGGCGGAGGGACATCTAGCGCGCTGCTCAGGTTGGCTCGATGCTGCTTCTGGCACACGGCTCTGGTTGGTGCGGCTTGCTGTGGAAACCCTAATCTTCCCTTTTTTTTTCTCTATCTCTTTCAAAATATAGTTAAACCATATACAATTCGATAATTGAAAACACATAAACATGGCATGAATTGAACGAATTGAAAGATAGGTTTAGGATTACTTGTTGGAGAACGATTAACGAGTTGAAGAACGATGTCAAGATCTGGTAATGAAAACTTTAATCTCCTAGGCATAGCGGTAGAAAGTCGTGCTGATAACGTGTTGCAGTATTGATCAAACTGAAGGTTAAGAGAGAGAAGTTTGCACATAAAGAAAAGAGAGATAATATGTGTCGAGGTGTATTTTCCTCCTTGCACTGCCCCTTTATTTATAGTGAATCAACCTGGGGTTACCAATCCTAATGCGATTGAGCCTGTCTACTACATAGAGTTCATATAGGTATCCTACTTCTAGTTTACACAATCATAACTAAATACAAATTCCTACACCATGAGTCACATTACAACAACAATATTGTTTCCTAGTTGGCGGGCTTGGTGTTTCCAGGTTTGAGTTAGAGAAGCAACGTGTGTTTTTTCTTTTTTTAGTTTGAAAAAGCAGCGCGTAGATGCACGTGCAGGGGCCGCTCCCAGTTTGCGCTCACTTGTTTTTTTGGTTTGCACAGGATTAAAAATCAATCTATCCTTAAAATTGAACATTTGAAATTGTTGGTCCGCTATCAAAATATAGTGGCTATTTGTCATTGGAAATAATATTACCTAAAAGAGATTTAGGGTTTCTATCACAAATGACACCTGATCTTGGCATTACTATCACCAATGGTTATTAATATTTTTTGGTGTCAAATTCGATCCTTAACGTTGGCTGTCCGTATCAAATGTGGTCATTGCCATCAAACTCTGTTAGTTTTTCCGTTAAGTGGTGATGTGGCACATGTGAACTCCACTATTTTAAATTTTTAAAAAAATTTAATTCTTGTAAAAAGAATTATAATAAAAATAATTGAAAAAAAAAGAAGATAAATTAGACTTATACATAAAGTCATCACTTCCAATTTACTTTATGTATTTCTTTCTTTTTTAAGTAGAAACCAAATTTCTGTTAAGCCTAGTTAGTTAATTAGCGTATTATACACTTACATATGAATTTTTTTTTTTAAATACGGCTCATATCCGTATTGTTTCAAAGATACAGTAATAAATTGGTACTTTTGACCTTGCAAATATTATATGCAAATGATACACATATTGATGTATTTTTAATAAATAATACACGTATATTTTAGAACTTTCACAATAATACAAGTATTATTCAATATTTTATACATTTTTCACGTATTATTAAAAAGTATAATTATAATATGTTAATAATAATTAATATATTATAAATTGCTAAATTTTTCACCATATTATTTGAAAATTTTTACCGAATAATACATGTATGTATATTTAACGTATTTTACTAACTAGGCCGTTAAGTACTTTTATAATTAGTATTTTTTTGGTTTAAAAAATTAATTAGATTTAAAAAATTAAAAATAGTTGGTTCCACATATGCCACATTAGCACTTAACGGCAAAACTAATGGAATTGGATGGCAATGACCACATTTGGTACAGACAGCCAACGTTGAGGATCGAATTTGATACAAAAAAACGTTAGCGACTATTGGTGATAGTAATGTCAAGATCAAGTACCATTTGTGATAAAAACCCAAGAGATTTTATATTAATTTTTCACTATGTGGAGAGAAACAAAAACGCGCCCATTCAACATGCGTCCTTCAGAAGCAATTTTATTTCCAGAAATCCATACACAGAGCAGACCACTTAATCAACCCATAAACAAGACAGACAGCATACAACACGCGATTCATCATACCACAGCATTCAAAAGTCTGTTCTGTAAATAGTTGGTCTACTTGTGATCCTTGATATGAGGGAAGAGTCCCAAAACATGCTCAGGCATGAAGTCATGACGTGTTAGTATTCCAACGATCGGAGGTCGCTGTTTGAAGAATGACATGAAAAAAGGTTCATCACAAATGATCAGTATTTGGAGCTGCTATATATTTAACTTTAAAAAGTAAGAAAGCAAGATGCAAAAGAGTGGCCTATCTAACAAGACAACTAATTACCTCTTGGCTTTTGGGTACCAAACATAGGTGTCTAAGACCTAGTTGACGAAAGAGTATAGCAGCTTTGGCTAGTGACATTGTCTCAACAACTGTGTACGGGGATGCATTTGTAATAGGATGGAGATCAATATACATCTCCATCTCCTCCTCTTCAATTTCAAGATCCTCCAATTTAATTCCCTTTCCTGATCCTGCCTTAGCGAAATCAAATGCACCAAATCTGCGTAAAATCTCTTCTCCGCAAACAACCCTCTCCCTCGCAAAACTCTTTCCCTTGAGCAAAATGAGCAAATGAGACCTCAAAACGAGACCACACAATTCTGGACCTTCTGAGAAAGGTGGTTCATCAATCACCGGAAATCCATTATGCCCCGTAGACCTCAAAGCGTGCAATATGCGCCCTACCTTCTCAATACCAGAAAAAGTAACCAACGGACCAGAAACAACATCACCTGCGACCAAATTCCTCATGTAGGGTTCTGCATGAACCTCCAAATACGGCAGTCCTTTTATTTTAACTATTTGGTCATAAATACCCTTGTTAAAGTTATCACCCACAGTTTTCGAAATAAGAAGAACCAACATCACAAGGGGAAGCAACAGTAAGTCATTGGTGAGTTCAAGCAGTATAATGCATAGGGAGACTGTCATTCTCATAGTGCCACCCAGCAAGGAGGCAGCTCCAAGTAGGGCAAAGAGGCCGGTGTCAAGAGTAGATATCGATCCAAACAGCCTCCCAACAAGACGGCCATAGCAAGCTCCGGCTAATATGACAGGAATAAAGAGCCCAGAGGGAATAGCAATGCCATATGTGATAATTCCGAGGCAGTAAACGGCAGCAAAGAAGATAAAAAGAGATGATATGTGAAATTCTTTTTTTGTACTTGTGCTGAATAAATTGCGAATAGCATCATCGTTAGTGTTCAGAAAGAGGGAGGCAAGGTCATTGTAATAACCCGATGGGCAATTGAAGCTTTTATAGTTACCAGAATCACCAACAGTAGGACAACTCACAGACTCGTCATCAGGGCATTGGAGGCACTCTGCAACCCATGGTAAGCCATAAGAGAGGCATGACGTCAAGAGGGCAATGGTAACAACCAGTAAGATCTTAGGAGCTGTTCCCTTTCTGCAGGATAAAGGAAAAACCAAAAAACATTAGCCGAATATCAAAAGGTTGTCATCAAAAACCAAGAAACAAAGCAAATTCCTTATAACTTCACCCAAATAATAACATGTGATCGATAGTCATAGCAAGAATGGGATCAGTTTTCTTATCATGTCACCAAGAAATCTACAAATTGTTGGTAAGTCAAGACTGGACGGCTTACGCATGAATGATGCTATAAATTCGTATGACCTTGTCCACAAGATAGTTGTACATGCTTCCAAATATTCCTCCAATAGTTCCTATAAACAATACTGCTAATATATCGGCACCACTATATGTTGCACTGGCTGCACTGACATCATACATGATCAAACCTCCTTGCCCAAATAGCCCACAATTTCCAGTACTACAATATTGTATAAAGCCTCTCAATACTATTGCGACTACTGCAGTTGTGAAAAACGTCCTCCAAAGAAGCGCACTACGCCACCTGAAGTACACAAGTAAAGAGAACACGCATGCTCAAACTATTACATTCCAAGAACCAATAATTTTGGTACTGCAACGATGTTGCAACCTCAAGATATTATCTCAAGAATTCTACTGGGTCATTTAAGAGTTTTCATTACTGGTATGTTTCTTTCTTTCTATCACCAAAAAGATACCAAATGTTTTTCTATAGGAAACTACGTACTTGTATCCATGAAAAATAGAAATGCAATCAATTAGAGCAGTCCACAAGATATGAACCGCCAACTCTGTTATCACAGGGACGTAAAGTAGGAAAGCCAGTTCATTTATCAAGCCCCTTCCATTTCTTTGCCAATCTGTCCAGAACAGCAATCACTTCAACCACCTATGCAGGAAGTATATCATGTCGTGTTGCATCATAGTGACTAACGGATAGGTAAATAAGGGCCCCATGGTACTCTTAATTTCGGGCTGCATATCAAAGGAGCAGGAAAAAAGGTTTGGAAATGAAACCTTGTTTTCTTATCAATATTTCAAGTGATTCTTACCCCCATATCTTGGTAGGATTTTATTAAGTGTCAAATAGAAATAAATCTTGCTAGTTAGTAATTTCAGGGACTTCAGTTTTTCTAATTAATTAACTAAGATTTACCCTACTTTTCACTCCTTATTCCAGGTCTTTTCAAAATTACTCTTCTCTTACACTCTTCTTCTGCTATTTTTCTCTTGTTCTCTATTTTGTATTTGCTCAATCTCATGAAGCTTACAAGAGAGGGAGAAAAAGGGGTACCACGAAGCTGCCTCTTCAAGGGCAAACAAAACACCACCAACAGGGGCACGAAATGCAGCAGCTACACCAGCAGCAGCACCACATGTGATCAAGTCTCGTCGGTCGCGATCATTTTTTAAGTATCTGAGCCAAGACCAAGTTAAATGATACTTGCGAGAGCCTCCCTGGCCAAGAAATGAGGCTATGCAAGCACCTGTGTGTACCATGGGCCCTTCTTTACCTACCACAAATCCAGCAGAAACACCAAGAATGGAACCAAAAATCTGGCACATCCAAAATTATATGCATCAGAAGGGAATTCAAAGATACCTTATTAAGTTTATAGAGAAATTGGGTAATATCAGATAATCGAGAATTTAGGATGTGAAAAATAAACTAAAGAAATTATCTGTCAACTTTGTATGCAGGAAACTCCTTCCCACAAGGTACATCAAGCGAGCAGATACAACAAAGAAGAGAAATATATATTGCCATCAGGCATGGTAATTGGTGCTTTGAGCACACACAAGAGAGGGAGAAAACGGTAAGCAATCTTTACCTTCACAAAGAGAGTGCTTGGAGCCAGTATTGAATGTGCGTCCACACCATTTAGGTAAGCTTTCACCTCAGGGATACCGGAGCCTGCCGCAGCAGGAGCAATAAATGCACAAAGAGCTGCTGCTACTGCTGCTAAACCTACATTGCTAGCAGAATATGCTGCAAAAGCCCTGTAATATCTGCACTGAAACCGTTTTAACGTCACATTTATTTATTCCATAACCCCAGAATTAAACTCAACTAAAGGATGCACAAGCAAAATATATTACAATTCTGCCTTGGCCAAAAGCAAGAGGTCCCGAATTTATGCCAAACCACAGAAGGTTTAGCCTATTACATCCTGTAACCAGACCAAATACTTAATCTTCCCACAAAAGACTAAAAAAACTCATGTCTGTCCCCAATCAAAATGGAGAAAATTAGATTAGATGTCTCCAAAAACAGCAAAGACTGATGCCCATAAAGAATCTCTGAACCTCAATTTACCTCACAAATCCGTCACCTAATCTCTATCCTTGCTTCAAAAACTATATTCTTTCTACCAAACCAAACCATACAAAATACAGCCAACACAGCACCACCTCACAATGTTTTCCCCTCCTCACACTTAACGAAAGAAGTACAAAAGGAACGCACAATATTCCCAGAGAGTAACTACACAGGAAAGACGCATGACGAAGCTGCATTAGTTTATTAACCATGAACTATTTGTTCTCAGATAAAAGATGCTATTATAGCCTATTTTCATTTCCTACCTTCATGGTTGAACCACAGAATGTGAGAGCTGACTAATAAAAGACTAAACACTTTTCCTTTCAAAACGAATAATGAGGAGTCACATTAAACATGACAAATTGCCAAAAGAAAAATAGTAATAGATTCCGGTTGTAGAAACAAGGCTTACTTTTTTTCAGACATGAGATTGCTAGTCAATAGTAGCTTGTATCCAGCTATATTCTCAACTGCAATATTATTGAAGACGCCAACTAGCCCAGTAGCAAGCCCAATGAGAAGTGCAAAAGCCCACTTGAGTACAATGTATTGAAATACTTGAATCTTCTTAGCTGACCTCCAGTCCTGCCTAAATAGTTCATTTTCAAAGATTCTGCAGTGCGATCCAAAATGAGTAACTTAGTACTCGGAAAAGAACCCAATAGTATAAGGCTAAGGTAATTGCAAAAAGCTTCCAAGGACCCAAGGGCATATCCATATATCCCTATACAATGTTATTCAGATGGTATGAAATAAAGACATAACAGAAGAAATGACTTAAAATGTTAATAGCAACAAGAAGGTAAATGAAATTATGTGAATGTGAGCAATATATGCGATCACAGAGGTACAACACGACTAGGTGATATCCTGTTTTGGTTACAGAGAACCACTTTTGTTTAGATCAAGATAAGTCAGATGCCAAAATTTTGACAAGAAACACAAGCATACAGCTAATTTACAACTGACATCACAAACCAACAACAGAAAAATGAGAAACTAATTTACATTAGCACTCGGAATCGGAAAAGACTAGCTAGCTAGCTACCTTGGTGAGTAACTAGTCACCCAATTTTGGGTTTGGCACGGCAGCTAGTAAAACCAAATCAAGATCTCAAGACTGGTGAATTCAGAGGATCCCATTATAACAATAAATCTTGGTAGTTGGTATTAAAATTCAGAGTGGTTAGTTAACAAAACGTACTCGTAGTCGAGGCTCTCAATGGGGCAGACGTTGGCACCGACAATAGCAATCTGGGAGGTTGTGTTTTTCCTCTTGCTCAGCAACGGTTCGCTGTATGGTGTCCTCCTCCTGTAATTTTCGCTCTCCTTGTTTCCCTCCAATAGTAAATCCAGATTCTCGATGTCACCACCACCACCAATTGCCAAGTTGCTGCTACTAATGCTGCTAGGTTTTTCTTCACTCATCTTCCTCCTTCCCCTGAATGAATAATGAGTTTGATCTTCTTCTTTTCTTTCTCAAAACTGCAAATTGCAACAGATTAGCTGAACAGGAGTCCGAAATCTACAACCCAGCAGAAACGAAAACATTAAGCAAAGTAAAAATGTTTGCTCGCTAGTATTCTTCTTACTTAGAGTTGTAATTTCAGTTGCTAGCTTTTGTTGTGTTGTGTTCTGCTTCTGCTTCTGAACCTGATTCTGGGTACAGACTAAAGTCAACGACTCAATCAACCCAGATGATAAAATACAACAAAATGGTCAGCAGCATGAAATCATGAATCTGAAGAATTATACAATATTATAATCAACCCAAAACTAAATTTAAATAGACAAAGGCAGAAGTAAAATCCAAATCCGAGGTTTATCTGTTTCTGCGCGAGCGTGTCATCATCCGTTCCGATTTTTGTTCGGTTCAGTTACGGAACTATTCATCCCCGAAATCCATTTTAAAAAACTAATTTAGGAAATGGATGTGCAAGTCATCAGGTCATCTTTTTAAGTTGACATGTGGTATACACGTGCAACTCCATTCTCCTTTCTCTCCCCACTATTCCTTCCTTTCTTTTCTGCTTGGTAAAGTTAGCAGATTTGCTCCCTACCGATGAATTTCAACGAAAACTGGAGATTGAAGGAAGAAATATCCTCTGGACGGATCCAAGGGTGGTCCTTGGTGGTACCAGGGATATATATGTGATATATATGTGGCTAATGCCTTTTTACATCAGAACCACTCAAATAGCTACGTTTATCTGTGGCTAGTGACTTTTTACACCATAAACACCAAAATAGACAAAATTTGTCTATGACTATTATATTTAAGTTATACTTTTGTCTCTTAAATGTATTTTTTTTCAATTCATTTTACCTTTTAGTTGCACTTATTGAATATTAGACACAAATATATATACCTTTTACAAATTAATTATAATAAAAATTTATTTTACAGCACTCATAAAAGTTCAAAATAGCAATTTTAATATAATTCTTTACTTGAATTATCATATATTAATATACAATAATTGTTTATAGTATTTTTATAAAAATAATTATTAAAGCTTTTTCTGGGACCACTCAGACCTAATGGCCTGGATCCGCCGCCAAGTTAATTTGTTGTTTGTGACGATTTCAAGTTAAGTTTAAAGCTTGGAGGCCTATAATTTCTTCTGGGTCTATGGAGAAGCCATGGCCGATAGGGATGAAGTGAAACGGTTTTTTTTTTTCTTTTGTTGAAAGTTGTGCTGAGGACATGATTCATCTATTTAAGTATGGAGATTTCGAAAACTTTGTGACTGCATTGGTGTGCATTGTGATATTTAGGTGTCTGAAATATGTCCAAAGTCGGAGGAACAATTGGATAAGGGGGCTGTTATTTCCACCCACCTTTCTTATTTCCCCACCCACCTATTACAATATATTTAATTTTTTAAGTTTTAATTTTGTAAAATTACTTAAAGGGACATATCTAAGTTAATCAAATTAGAAAAAAAAAACGAAGAAAAACTGTTGTTGCCGTCATGTTCATTCAAGTCCACCCATGAGACTGCCAACGGCACCCGCATAGCCACTACTGAGTTTTAGCAACAGCACCCCTGATCAATGAATTTAAAATTTTGATAGATGGTGATATAGAGGAAGAATAAAAAAGTTATAAAGTGAGATTAATACTTTGTGTATATCTCCCTTGCTGCCAAACCAACCACCGCTACCGCCACCGTCACCAAGAAAAGCCTCAGTAACTTCTCCCGCGACGACCTCGATAACATCACCAAGAAAAGCCTCAGCATCTTCCCCCACGATGACCTCGACAAGATCACCAAGAAACACCCCAGATTTATGCAGAATCTTGAGGACAATTTTTTGTAGCACGGCGCCTGGGGATGTCGAGTTGATGCATCCTGAAGAATTTCGAGGATCTGATCTGAGATAATTTTTTGTTTAACAAGAATTAGGGTTTAAAAGAGGGAATAAGAGGAGGGTAATTTTGGAATCACAAAATAAATTGATTCTTAATTAAATTTAATTATAATAGGTGGGTGGGGAAATAAGAAAAGTGGGTGGAAATAACAGCCCCCTTGGATAATTGTAGATTTGATTTTCAGCAATTACAAACCCCTGCCCTGTGTGTGACAAACTTGCATGTCATGGATGTATACAACATGACTATGCATTTTACTTCGAAAATCGAAACGACTTATGCTCTGTAAATTATATATACAACTCCCACTTAGGAATACAAGAACATTGAATATAAGGTAGCACATTTGAATTCGGAAAACATCAGAGAAAACATGAACCAATCCTTCACAAGTTGGCGCTTGAAAGACCCAAAATTCCCCGGTTAAATTCCATGATAAAAGAGAAGAGAGAATTGTACTAGTAAACGTATTGTAAAATCCAAAGAAAACTTTCACATAACTCACTCAGAAGTACAAATTACAATCCCATGAAACCATCTGAAACATTGAATCAGAAATCATTTCCTCCTCAAAGTTTTTGAACACCCTCTGATAAATTTTCTCTTGAATTGCTGTCAATGCAGAAACTGAACTTCTAAATCCTTAACTGACTCTAAACTCTAAATCCTTGATGCCTTAATGTGTGCCACGCTCTTGTAAACCATTGCCTCAGTCTTTTGTAATCTCCACCATTCTGGTAGCTGTCACTGCCAAAACTCCTGCCACCAAACCCGCCCATCCGTCCAATTGCTAACTCAAGCGCATCTCCCACGATTCTTCATCTTGGGAAAAATGAACATAGTAAGAAAGCCCACCCATCACTCCAACATATTGTTTTCACGGGTTGTTTTCACTTCAGCATAACAGAATGAGTCAATGCTGGTAATGTTTTCAAATACACTCTATTGGTGAGAGAACATCATGAAACTCCGATGAAATTATTAACTAACAAACAGTATGTGTTTCTGAATAAATCAATTCCAACATGAATTCTGAATCCTATTTTATCTCATGAAATGTGTTTTGCACATTGCTCTGGCAATAAGTTTGACTGATCAAAGCTGGAAAATGAAGAATCTGAATTCAAAGCGACGAGTTAGTACCCTTTCAAAAATAATTTGAAATACATATAAAAATAACATTGTGGTGAAAGCCTGTGGAATTCAGAACTCGTGAAGTTAACTGTCAAAGCAATGTGAGAAACCAGAGTTAAACTAAATAGATTTACCAGGCATTACACGCAGAGCTCTAGTCTCAACAGTCACAAAATTTGGTTTGGACACTTCAGTTCTCTGTTCTCTCACCTGTTTTTAGCTACAATAATCTTGATTAATGCTTTCACACCTTAGTTGTTTCTTCCAAGAAACCTAAAACTATCTGTTAATTTCACTGATTTGCAGATCATTTACTCAATTTCCTTTAATTCCTATGCACAATTAGCAACAAACTTCAGCAACTCTTTCCTTCTGTTTACGTTTAATTCTAAATATGTTACCTAATTGAATTCAAGAAACCTTCAAATACTCCAAATTTGTTACCTACTGCATTGAGCTACTACCAAAACACCAATTACCATAATTTACAAATCAATCCCTCGCAGCAAAAGCATCAATAATCACAAAACCCAACTGGCTAACCAAAAGGAGATGATTAGAAACCTGTAAGAAAAACGCAAGACAACAAACAAGAAGGTCAAAACGGATAATTTCAGTTGTAAGAATTATCTAAATTCAATAACCCTAGGATTAATCAAGAGCCAAAAAACCACACTAATCAAAGGGAATGCAATTCTGCAGTAGTTGTAGAATTGCCACTATTTCCACAACCCATAATCTAATTTAATTCCTAAATGCATAATACCACAATCCATCATCAAAACTTAAAGCCATGAAAGTCAAATTGCAAAACACATAATCTAATGTCTACAAAATTAAGTTTGTGTTATAACTTTAATAAATAACGAGAAAGCTTTTTTTTTGTTTACTCAACTCGTAAAGGCAAACAAAAAAGGGATCCGCCTCGAATCCTTAACGCCCTTGCCTTCCCCATTCTTTCGCCCCGACTCCAAACTCGACGTTTGTTAACTAAGCAGGGCATTCCAAAACGCTAATGACTTAGGGAACCTGAAGGGCAAGGGGAGCTTTAGCTTCAAAGGACGACTAGATTATCTCCTATCATCTTTCGCTTCTATGCCTACAGGGCTTATCCCTGGATGGAATAATGTCTAGGACCTATTGTATTGGGTACAAGAGCTGGAAATCTTGGTTCAAACCCTTCGCTATTGGGTGAAAGATCCCTCTTCTTTGCATTGCCTCAACCAGAACCACATTCCTTTTGCGTGCAGATGTAGCTACGTGTCTGACTCTATTGGTCATAGTTTCCTGCTGTTGCGGCCGGTGCTCGTTTGCGCGTGAACCTTTGCCGCATCTCGTTCTCCCGGATGAAAGCTTTGTAACAGCAGCTAGACCACCTTGCTCTTAAAATTAGTTAACCCACCTTCTCATGTCTCCCGAATCCACCCTCCGCCCTTATTAGTAGTAGGTGGATAGTGACCCATTTCTATGCGCATTCACACGACGGGCACGTTCCAAGATCGATTTGCTTTATAAAAAGAAGATATCAATGAACTTCTATGAAATGGTTTCACGGGATTTAGCCAATTGTCTTGATCGTGGGATATCATTGATAAAAAGGAAACGAACACACGGGGAGGGTGTAAAGGAAGGGGAAAAGGGGGGGAGGGGCCCCCCCAACCGAAAGAGTGGGGGGGCCCCCCTCTCCCCCCTCGGTGGGGGGGGGGGAGACGCCGGCCCCCCCCCCCCCCCCGGTTGAGCTGGGAGGGGGCGGGGGGGGGGGGGGGGGGGGGGGGAGGGAGAGGAGTTAGGTGAAGAGAATAATAATAACATACACACTCACAAAAAAAAAAAGAACAACACCACCCCCCAAATAAAACCCCCCCCCCCCCCCCCTAAACCACCGCGGGGGGAGAGCAGGGAAACCTTCACGGCGCAAATTCCCGCCGCGAAAAAAAAAAAAAAACACAGGAAAAAAAAAACAACACACAAACCACAACAAAAAAAAACACCAACCCACCATTCATGAACATCACGGCAAATACGATTAAAACATTTATAGCTCCCACGTAAATAAGTAGTTGTGCAGCAGCTGTATTGCTCTCCTTATCCCCTTTTTTTTGGGGGGAGGATATATCGTTTGGGAGAAAAAAAAAAAAACCGAAGGAAGAAGTATTTTTATGGGGGGGGGGGGGCCCCGGCCGGTTATTCCGAACAACCATTCGCTGGATTCTTAACTCATCCGGCTTGTAGACCCCCTTTAAACTAACCCTTTTCCGGGTCTCTCACCCTAAAAAATTAGCCACCCCCCCTCCTCCACCCGCCCGACCCGCAAAGATACATAATATAAAAAAACCCCTTCCACCTATCTTTTACCAATGATGAGTGGCGGAAAAAAAAAAAAAAACAAACCCCCCCCCACCCCCCAACACGCACAAAGCACCAAGAAGGGAGGGGGGGCCCCCATTTTTCTAATTTCCCCCCCCCCCCCCCCCAACAAAGAACACACGCGCACGCGGGGGAGAGGGACGGGGCGGCCCCCCCCACCCCCCCCCCCTCCCACCCGCCCGCAGGCGCTCGCCCCCTCCCCCGCCTCCCCAGTTCCCCCTAAACCCCCCTACCCCCCCCCAGACCCTCCATACACACACCCACACGGCCGGGGAGGGAAGAAAAAAAAAAAAAAAAAAAAAAACACCACCCAAACCTCCCACCCGATAAAAACCCAGTTTGCGGCAGAGAACAAGACAGCAAGCGAGCGTACCTTTGTTCGCTTCTCAGTTACTAGCCTTGAGATTCAATTCTAGTAGGAGTCGATGATATTTGAAAGAGTAAGACGATGTTGACGGCAGAGATGGCGACTCCGTATGAAATTCTCAATCTCGAGGATGGGGACAAAACCTCAATCACTTTCTGGAGGCATTAATCCGCCAACATCGAACCCCATCGATAATTGTCTCGGGCGCAGGAAGAAATCCATGAACCCGCTCGTCCTTAGAAGGCTTGTTGATGCCCGAAAATGGGGTCAACGGTCAAGGGTCCTTGTCGGACGGGTGAATGTTTCGGAGAGCTGTGAGGCTAGCTCGGATGGGGTGAATCGTGCTGGTCAGGATCCGGAAGCAGTGTGTTGTGCCCAGCCATGCCTTGATCCGGAAAGGGGAAGTTGTCTCCAGAAGTGACCTGCACAAGGAAGGGTAAGCACGGGTAGGGCACCGGTGTGGTACCAGCCTAAGACCCTCCGAAGCTTAAGTTAGCTGGGAACGGAAGTGAAGTCTTAAAGGCTAGTAATGGGTGTAGGTGAGAGAATTGAATACCTTTGACTCTTGGTGGGTGGAGATGTATTTATAGTGGGAGGTGAGGACCTACAAGCTACTTGTGATCAATGTGGGACAAGTGTCCCACATTGATCCTCCCTTAAGGCTTTGGAAGCCTTAAAGGCTAAGGCATGAGTGGCCTATTATTCGCCACACTTTGGGACGTTGTATTGACTTCGATACTCGTCGTATGGAGCGGGTTGACGGCTGGATGTGAAGGTAGCAACGAGGTGGTCCCAAAGCATGTGTTCGGACGGCCGGCTCGATCCTCGTGTGGGGCCCACGAGCCTCTCAAAACGTGCCCTTGGATAGGGGTGCTTTCCTAGGTGGCGCTTCCTCGAGATGACATGTGGCCGATTTGGGTATGGTATGAACAGAAGTCCCCCAAGTCGTCGGTTAAGGATGCTTGCTTGGCCGGGGACTTGCATTGTCGCCCATATCGGTCACATGCCATCCGCGGTCCTCTACGGTGGGCCGATGTGGGGTAGGAGTCCCCCGAGTCCCCGGGTAAGGAAGTAGGGTGGATGAGGCCAAGTGTTCTTGTCAGGAAGAGGCTCGCGGCATGGGATGGTGTTGGGCATGTAGATGCCTGGGCCGGAACAGTGCCGGGCATGTAGATGCCAAGTATGGAATGACAACGGGCATGTGGATGCCTCTGATTCCGGAAAGAGTGTCAGGCATGTAGATGCCGGGTCCGGAATGATGTCGAGCATGTCGATGCCGATGAGTCCGGAATGACGTCGGGCAAGTAAATGTCGGGTCCGGATCGGGTACCGGGCATGCAAGGGCTGGACCGGGCATGTAGATGCCGAGCCTGGCCGATAATGCTGGGCGTGGATAAGAGGGTGCCGAACATAAAGGGGCTGGACTGGGCATGAAGATGCCGGGCCTGGCCGATAAATGCCTGGCACAGGAAACCAATGAGGTTGGACCCTCGAGTGGTTTTCATGCGGGGGGGCCGGAAAGGTGCCGGACATGGAGGTGTCCTGACCGGGCATGAAGATGCCGGGTGGGAAACCAATGAGGTTGGACCCTCGAGTGGTTTCCATGCCGGGGCGCCGGATAGGTGCCGATCATGCAGATGTCAGGCACGGAATGTAGGTGCCGGGCGTGGTGCCTTCTACAAAGTCGGTTGTGAATTGGTGCGCATTCATTTGGGGTGCCACGTGGGAGGCATAGAGAGGATGACGTGTCGGAGAGGGAGGCGAAGGGTTGCCGGGAATGCCAAAAGTCGCCCGCATTTATTAAGGGTGACGCCTCGGGAGACGCGAGGCGTTGGTTGGAGGGGTATAAATAGGAGGGCTAGGGCCATTCCTTCTCTTTACAAAGTTTTCGGCGTCCGAATAGCTGAGGCAGAGAGAAACTCTTGAGAATTTTCGGCAGCAATTTCCGGCGCGCTTGCATCAATTTCCAATGTTTGGCATTCATTTCCGGCACTCAGTAGCAATATCTGGTTGTTCAAAACCCAGATTCCAGAATTTCTAAGGTAAAATTCTTAACTTTCAAGCCAAAAGCTTGTTTTTGATGAATGTCCGGTAGTCCGGGTATGAACAGTCGATGAATGTCGAGGCAACTGTCCAAATCCGGGCATCTTGTGATTAGTTTCATTACTCGAGTCCGGGTCGGGAATGGATGTTAGGTATAACTGTCCAGACCCGGACTTGTTCTACGGCCGGATAGTGAATGTTTGGGAAAATTTATCGTCGTCTTGCCATGTAGATGTCTCAAAGTCCCCAGAGTCAGTCTAAGTCTCGAAGCAGTGAGCACGATGATGTGCATGGGTACGCTTCCGGCTTGGAGGGGAGGGGCTCGGTATCCGGAGAGAGTAGTCCGGAAGATGCCATGGCGGTGACGGTGATTGGGTCTCCTGTCCGGATGCCTCCAGGCCCGGGTAAGGACTTTGGGGCAATCCTGCGGGCACGCTAGAGCGCGGAGAGTGAGGCGGTGGAGCCGGAGGAAGGAGACAAGGAAGACCAGCCGGGCGACGATGAGGAAGAGGACATCCTGGAGGATGAAGAGATGGTTGACATCCCGGAAGGCGTGCCCGTCCTGCCGGCTGCCGGGAAGAAGAAGAAGAAGAAGAAGAAGGGACAGGCGGTTGCCTTGAGGTCCCTCGACACGCCGACCAGATTTGTCATTGATCGGGCTTTTCCAAAGAACGAATTGACTCCGGACAGCCTTGAGGAGCTGAGGGAGGAGTGCCAGGTTCCGGATTACGTCCGGATGTGGATACCGAAGTATGACCAGACCGGAAAGGTCAACTTCTCAAACCCAGAGGGCGACGCAACCCTGATGTGGGCGGACGCTTTCAAGTATGGCGTCCGGCTGCCCATACATCCGTGGCTGCAGGAGTTCTTGTTCCGCGCCAACCTAGCGCCCGGACAGTTGGGAGTCCATTGCTTGGCACGGCTCATCGCAACATATATCCTGTTTCGGGAGAAAGGGTTTCTGGCACCAACTTTCAACCAGACCCGGAATATATGGCATTTTGCCTTGAACGGCTTCTATGCTGGAGTGGTATCATTCAATTGTCCGCTAACGGTGCCGGCGGACGACGAGCATTTGAAGGCGATGGCCGAGCGCCGGGCGGAGGAGGATCCGAGCAAGTCATTCTCCGTTCACCGGAAAGCGATCCTAAAAAATTTCCCAAAGTTTATCACCGGGATCCCCAACACCAACAAGCACTGGCTCGAGCGGTTCTTCATGGTGTCCGGGTGGAGGCGCTCGCCTAGAGATTGGGTTCCGTTCCCATTCTGGAAAGCATGGGAGCATATCCAATTGATGCCCAAAAATGGCTTGGGTCATCGGTCAATGAAAGTGAGGGATCCTTGGTCGGATCGGTGTGTATGTTTCGGGGAGTTGAGAGGCTAGCTCCGGATGTTGCCTTCCTGGAGGGCTCGGAAGATGCTTGTCCGGAAAGAGGTCTGGATGAGGAGAGATATCTCCCGTCTCGTCCCGATCTGGGAAGGAAGGATGACTCCGAGGAACCTGCACAGAGAGAGAGGTAAGCTCGAAAGGGCACCGGTGTGGTACCGCCCTAGACCCTCCGATGCTTAAGTCATCCGGGAAGAAGGGAAGTCTCTAGTTTGAGAGAGAAAGTAGGTGAGAGCATTTAAGAGAAAGAATTGGAACCCTTGACCTTTTGGAGGGTGCCTTTTATTTATAGAGGAGGATCATGGCGTCCTTGTAATTAGTGGCCAATGTAGGGTAGGTTGCCCACATTGCCCTTTCTTGGAGGCTTGTGGAAGCCTTGTGTCACCAAGGCAATGGTTGTCTAGGTGGGTCTTGCTTGGAGTAGCACATGGGCCTTGTTAGTGTTGTCTGGGCCTCAGTTGGCCTGAATGTGGGCTTCGGGGAAGGGCATTCCCGGAAGGTAGGTCTCCCGGGAGGCATGTTCCCGGAGGATAGGCTTCCGGGAGATGTGCTCCGAATGTCTTCCTTCTCCAGGTAACATGTGACCGGTCAGGTATGGTATCAACATATCCCGCCGAGTGGGTAGAGTTAGGGAGTCAGTTTTGCGTCCTCCTACCAGGAGTCGGATACTAATCGTTTGATTTTGTTTTGTTTCAGGCAAGAAGAAGAACTTGGGGTTCAACTTGACGGCGGAGGAGGCTATTGTCCAGCAGTTGTGTGCACTTCCCCGGGAGGATCGGCATATAGACGAGTTGCTAACGGAGGAGAACCTCGAGAAGTACGGCTTTGTGATGGGTAGGGACCATATCCGGCGCACATTGTGTCATGGTATAGCGCGGAGCCGGACATTTGAACTTGACTAATTTTGGTTTTTTTTTTGCAGCTGGAGGAAGTGAGCCAAGGAAGGGCTACCGGGAAATCCGCGAGGAGCGGGAGCGGAGGGCAAAGGAGGAGAGGCGCTGGTCGCATGGCGGGAACCGGAGTGAGCCCAGGCAGGCTGTGGATCGCCCAGGCCCCCAGCCGAAGAAGGTGCCAAGCTGGAAAAATCGTCCGGCGGCCCAATCCACTAAAGCTCTAGCCGGCCCGGATCACCTCGTATCGTTCCCAGTCGAACTCCCTACGCTTTTGGCATACCGGTCGAGATATTAGCACAATAGTGCTATATTTTTGGGCTTAACTTTTGTTCATAATGCTTGCACGTTTGATAATTCATTGAATTTGTGGACTTATTAAAGTAATTGATCAACTAAGTTAAATGTGTGAATTCTAATTTAGCCACATCTCATTAATCACTTTTTATTTTTATATTTGGGCAGTGGAGTGCAGCTGGTGATCAATTTGTTGGTAACACTTCTCATTGGATTAATTAAATGAGAGAAGGAATCAAAAGCCCAAAAGGCAGCCCACGTGGTAGTCATAGGCATAAGAAGAGATGAAGGTTGCAGCTCTTTTCTCACGTGGCAAACCGCAGACCACATTCGAAATCAGCAGAAACCGGAGAGCAAAACACGGAAGAATATCCTTCCAATTCAATCTGCAAGCGTGAAGAGATAGAATTCAATTCCAAGTCAAATTAAGGAATGAATTCAATGGGCTTTCTCTCCTATAATGAGCTTCTAGGGCGCAAGAATGGAGAAAATATAAAAGGGCAGAAATTGGCAGCAGCCGGGGGGATCCTTCGACTTCGAAGGTGAATTCAACTTTTGTATTTTTACTTTCAATTTCATGGAGAACTAACTCCCTTAGCTAAGGCTAGGGGTGAAACTTATATATTTCTATGCAAATTGTGCTATTTTGATCCGAATTATGGGGTTTTAATGTTAAATTCTATTGAGGTTATTCAAGTTGATGTCTGGTTTAATTCGACGAATTTAGTTGATGGTTGTTTGTTATTCTTCATGGTTCAATCATGTTTTTCCTATTGTTTGATTTCAACCTCCATACTCTTGAGTAATTGAATGAACTAGCAGATTAATACAATATTCGGTGACGTATTTCCTTGATAGTTCGTCGCCGTGGGTACGAATTATACTTGAGATTATTGTTGTTGGAAATTGTTAAGAGTTTAAATGTTATGAATAACCACTTTGAGAAGCTGAATGCTGGATTTATAGTTAAGTAGGATCAATTTGGTACAACTGCATAGTTATATATAGGTGGAACCCCGAAGCTTTAGTGTTTTTAATCATTGAATTTTATCTCAATCCAATTTATATTATTCGTTACTTGATACTAAATTTTGTTCTATTTTACAGACACTTTGCGAATTTAGCGATTTTCAGCACCGCTCTCTGTGGATTCGACACTCGTACTTACGAGTTATACTGCTGCGCGACTCCTGCACTTGGGATTAGCAAGCAGGTCACGCCTTCGGGTCGATGCTTAATTTGTGGGAGATGACATTGGTGGAGGTTCTTGGCATGTCGCTGTATGAGCAGGCAAAGACTTTGGCGTTTTCCCGGAGGAATTTGATGAGTGAGTTCCGGATGACGAGGAGGAAGTTCCGCGCCAATTTTCACCTATCGGTCAGGGAAATCCTTTGAAATGCAGACCATCTCCAAGCTCCCGGCGGGTTTGGCTTGGGAGGTCGTGGCCTCATCTGTCGGATCGTCGGGTCGGTGGTCCGGAGTGGGCACCTCAGTCAGGGCTGCGGTTGTGACCAAGCAAGATTCTTTGGGAGTCGGGGCGACGGTCTTGGATCCACGCCTCACCGCCACGGAATAGCATCTCCTCGCCGCTCGTTGATCACCTCGGACGGAGCCAATGCCGTGAGGAGTCGGGAATTTGACAAGTAGGAGGTGAGTGGAGGGAATGGCCTTCATCTGGTTGAGGGCGGGTCGCCCGAGGATGACGTTATAAGCGGTAGGGCAGTCCACTACCATGAAGGTTGCTACAACACGGGTCCGCAGCGGGGCTTCACTAGTGATGGGCAGGTAGACGCTCCTGATTGGTTGGATACAATCCCCGAAGAAGCTCACGAGGGGAGTTAGTGTCCGGTCCAGATGATGGTCCGCGACGTTGAGGGTCCAGAAGGCCTCGATGAAGATGATGTTGACAGAACTGCCCCTGGCGATCATCGTTAGTGTCCGGTCCAGATGATGGTCCGCAACCTATTCAAATCCAGCAGTTCTAATGCAACAGTTTATAGGATGACCAGTCACACAGATTTGTTCAGATTGCAAGTTAAGTTAAATTGGTGCATAATTAAATCCGATTTTATAATTGGCCAAGTGATTAACAAATCAAAGAGATGGACACAATGTTTTAGTACCCGAAAAAAGCCCAAAAGGGTAAAAAACCGGGGGTCTATCAGAAGAGCGGCCTTCCACTATGAAACGGCAAAAAGATGCCCAATACAAGGTTCATACAATGCTCAATATCTAATGTACCTAGTCTTAGATGCAGCAGTTCCTCGTGCGGCTTCTTCTTCATTCGCTTCACCTCCAGTGGTACAGATGACTGGTCAATCACCTACCAGAGAATACACACGTATGTCTGGTCAGCGGCACCAAATGTATGAGCTGTGATTATGTGTGACTAGTCACCAGCAGATTTACAGAGAGCTGAAGAGCTTCAGTAAAACCGCTGGACAACTGAGTGTTCTACTACAACAGTTACAAAAACTGGGCAGAAAAACATGAAGTCACAAGACTCCTAAATATCAACCTTGTCTCAAATAATGTGTGAACATAGGAGACAAGATCGAAGACCACTATTTCAACTTCTAAACTAAATGAGTTTTGAAAACAAGGAAGTTGAAACGATGAAGATGAGAACTTCTTCAAGGTTTCCTTCAAAGATATGATTTTGAAAAGAACCGAAACTTAGAAGAAATTCATGTGCATGCCATCTTATGAATCCTTGTAGAAACTTAACATGAATGAAAGTTCACAAGGATGTAAGATATGATTCCGAACTAGGAGGCAGCAAATATGAGAGCTTTTGAAAATATGCAAGAAGATATGTTATGCGCAAAAACCCTAACTCAATAGTGGGGGAAGAGTTTGAAATATATAGCCCTAAAGGATAAGAATCCAACGGCTGAGATTACCTTAAGATCTGCAAAAAGAATAGTCAAACCGAGGTAGTGGGGTGTAGCTGATTGTCCAGCGGGTAAACAGATGTTTGGTCAACCCGGATAAAGGCTTGAGTTGTTTAACAGATCAATCAGCGTTACTGTCAGAAAAGTGACTGTCATATGCGGATCAGGTGACCAATCACGGCTTGTAAGAAAACGGAGTTTTTTATGAGAAATACATTTGTCTTAATTTCAATCCTAAGTTTTGAAAAGTTCATGCAAATGCAATTTATACTAAGTGCTGAGTTAAGCATAACACCTCCAAGCATGTCTTCATTTCTTGATCTTCAACTCGACCACTTATCACTAAGCTTAAGGCTAACTACTAAACACCTAGATTGAGCACGTGAATGATTTTACAATGTTTTTGAGAGACAAGGATAGCCAATTACATTTATGTCTAAGATACAAATATCCTACATCGTTGGTTCGCCTATTGTTGTTTATACTGACCATGCAGCGTTGAAATACCTTTTGAGTAAGAAGGATGCCAAGGCTCGTTTGATTAGATGGATTCTTTTACTTTAGGAATTTGACATCACCATCAAAGATAAAAAGGGGGTAGAAAATGCCGTCACCGACCATCTTTCGAGATTGGTTTTCGATGAACACTCTGACTCAACTCCTATTAATGATTCTTTTCCTGACGAGCAATTGTTCTCTGTTTCTGAACTTCCTTGGTTTGCTAATATTGTTAATTTTCTTGCTTCAGGAAAAATTCCAACTCATTGGAGTGCACAGGACAAAAGGAAGTTCCTGGTGGAGGTACGCAATTTCTTTTGGGATGATCCGTATTTATTTAAGTATTGTCCTGATCAAATCATTCGAAGATGTGTGCCCGACCATGAAATTAATAATGTACTTTCCTTTTGTCATAATGAAGCATGTGGTGGTCATTTTTCTGTTAAGAAGACTGCTGCAAAAATTTTGCAGTGTGGTTTTTATTGGCCTACTATTTTTAAAGATACTAATGCATTCTGCCGTGCTTGTGATCGATGTCAGAAACTAGGTGCAATAAGCCGTAGGAATATGATGCCTTTGAATCCAATTTTGGAAATTGAAATATTTGATTGTTGGGGCATTGATTTTATGGGTCCTTTTCCTGCATCTTTTGGTTATCTGTATATCTTGGTGGGTGTTGATTATGTTTCTAAATGGGTAGAAGCGGTCCCTAGTAGGACCAATGATCATAAAACTGTGCTGAAATTCTTAAAAGAGAATATTTTCTCCCGTTTTGGAACACCTAGAGCCATTATTAGTGATGGGGGGAAGCATTTTGTAATAAACCTTTTGAGGCTTTGATGAAGAAATATGGTGTTACACATAAGGTTTCTACCCCGTATCACCCACAAACCAGTGGTCAGGTTGAGCTAGCTAATAGGGAGATCAAACAAATTCTAGAGAAAACGGTAAATCCAAACCGTAAGGACTGGTCACTTCGGTTGATTGATGCACTTTGGGCTTATCGTACTGCCTTCAAAACACCACTTGGTATGTCTCCTTATCGCTTAATCTTTGGGAAAGCTTGTCATTTGCCTGTTGAATTAGAACATAGAGCTTATTGGGCCACTAAGGCATTCAATTTTAATTCTGATGTTGCTGGTTCATTAAGGAAATTTCAATTGAATGAGTTGGAAGAAATTCGAAATGATGCTTATGAAAGCTCTAGGATTTACAAGGAAAGAATGAAAGTGTTTCATGACAAAAATATCTTGCGAAAAACTTTTGAGCCTTCATAGAAAGTTCTCTTGTACAATTCATGATTGCATTTGTTTCCTGGTAAGCTTCGATCCCGCTGGACAGGTCCTTTTGTGGTGAAAAGGGTATTCCCCTTTGGTGCTGTGGAGATTGAAGATCCTACGAATGGTAACGTTTTTAAAGTTAATGGTCAGCGCCTAAAACCATTCCTAGAGAATCTCCTTGTGCAAGAAGAGTCTACGGCATTGGAGAATCCTGTTTATCAGGATTAGGTTTTATCGACTCCATCTTTTTCTCTTTTCTTTCGTTTTTGTTTTCGTTTTGTTTAGTTCTCTTTATTGAGTTTTTAGTTGTTCTTTTTCCTTTTTACGTTTTCGTTCCTTTTCTTTTTGAAACTTGCAGGTTGCTGACATTTGCTCCAAAGAGTTGCGCTGGCAGCCAGTTTTGTGCACACCCAGGTGCATTCCTTCCTTGACCTTTGATTATTGTTATGTTCTATTACATTGAGGACAATGTAAGATTTAGGTTGGGGGGAGTGAAACTATTAATTGTTATTTGGCAGTTGCATGTTAGTTTCAGTTTTGTTTCTTTCTTTGTTGCTGTTTTAGTTTAATGTTAGTTCATTTTACAATTTGGTTTTAAAAAAAAAAAGAAAAAAAATTTAAAAAAAAAAGGGAAGAAAAAAATTTGATTTTCTGTTTTTCTTTCAGTAAGGTTAGCTGTTATGATGATACCTGAAATTACTTTCTTGTGAGTCTTTGTAGCTACTATTATTGACTTGAATGCGTTTAGCTAAGATGATGATTTGATATTCATGCGTGAAATTAGATTTGAGAACATATTGGCAATGTGATGAGTACTCCTACTCTAGTCTTTGTTATTTATGGCTTTGTAGTGGGTGTTCCATAACCAGTACATTGAAATTTATCACAAACACTTTTGTGGGGAGTAAAGTTAGAAAATGATGGAACTTTAAGTCTCTTTGTCATCAGTAAAGTTAGACAACCTTGTGTTAGATTGACTTTGGGAAAGTTGTGAAAGGTACGGAAAGGAAACTTCAAATAATTATCTATTTAAATTTAGTACTCCACTTACTAAGCTAGGCCTAGGCATACCACGTCCTGGTGTCAAGGGTAACGGTGGGGTGCTTGGTGTTCCACTCACTAAGCTAGGCTCAGGCATACTGTTCATACCATACCCGGATCGGCCACATGTCATCTAGAAGAAGGAGATACTGGGACCACTCCCCCCTTCCGGGACCACACTTCCCGGAAGCCTACCCTCCGGGATCACCTCCCCCGGAGGCCTATCCTCCTGGGAGTGCACCACCAGGACCGCGGTACTTCCCCCAGACAGCAAGCATGAAGCCCATCTAGGCCCAGACAAAGACCACTTGGCTCCAGGCAAAGCCCACTTGGGCCCAGACAAAGGCCCCCAGAGGCCCAACCAGCCTCCTAGAGGCCTGACTAGGCCTCCAAGAGGCCCGGTAGGGGTAACCTAGGGGACAACTTCCCCACTAGGAACCCTAGGTCTTCCCCTCACTATAAATACCTCACTTCCACAAGTGAAAGTAAGTTCATTCTCTCCCACCAAACACTTACTTGCCTCTAAGACTTTCCTTCCTTTCCTCCTTCAGCTGACTTAAGCTTCGGAGGGTCTTAGGCCGGCACCCCACCGGTGCCCCAAGCTCTACTTTCCTTCCTGTGCAGGTACCTCTGTCCCCGGAACCACCCTCCGGGCAGCACCTTTCGGGCCCACCCGGAAGCCAACATCCGGAGCTAGCCTCCTAGCTCCCTGACACACTCCAGTCCGACCCGGACCCTTGACCGTTGATCCATTTTTTGCATCAACACATACCACGTCCTGGTGTCAAGGGTAACGGTGGGACACTTGTAGCTAGCGTAGTTCGAAGGCTTGTTGACCCGAGTAAGTAAGCTCTTAGGGGTGCTTTTACACCTAGTGCCTTAAAGTCGTCTGGTTTGAGAGTCATTGGCCCAAAGCTCGTTACATGGGTTGATTTGAAATCTAACCTTGATGAACTCGCATTGCACATGCTACTTATGTTTGTTTTAACACAAATTCCGAAGGATGAAAGGGAAAGATATGGAATGAAAGGTTGATATAGTCAGTTTGGGGCAAGGTAGTTACACAATGCTGAAGACAGAGGGGTCGGTGAAGTCAGAAGTAAAACTTATGCCACTCAATTGTGTTTGCTGACCTTACAGATGGGGAAGCTTATGAAATACTTACTAATGAGTTCTAAATGGCCGAGACTATGAGATGGAGTACTTAATATGTTGAATGTGTGTTCTCTTATTTAAAACTGTTCATGAATCGATAATCTAGTCCTTCCTACTCGTTTATTCTCATTAATAATGGTTGGTACATTGATTTGTTTGAAAGTGTTTCCCTGAACAACTTATGCTAACCTTAGTTTGATGTTTGTGGGTATCGTCGCTGGAATCCCTCACGAGACTATAACTCGTCCTCTATGGGCCACCTAGAGGTTTAAAGGCTTGTTGCATATGCTCAATGCAATCGTGTTCCCTACGGAAGTGGCTTTTCTTTTATGTGTCTTGTTTTTTTTTTTTCTGTTTTCTTTTGAGTCGAAGTTAGATGTTGATTTTGAGTTCGCTTGAATTGCTAGAGACTAGCAATAAGCTGGTTGGGGAGTGTGATATTAGCACAATAGTGCTATATTTTTGGGCTTAACTTTTGTTCATAATGCTTGCACGTTTGATAATTCATTGAATTTGTGGACTTATTGAAGTAATTGATCAACTAAGTTAAGTGTGTGAATTCTAATTTAGCCACATCTCATTAATCACTTTTTTTTTTAAAATTGGGGGGGGGGGAGGAGGCGGGGAAAAAAAATTTTGGAAAACCCCCCACATGAAAAAAAAAAAACGAGAATGCTAGAGAGCGGGCCTAGCGAGCGGGCTTATTGACAGCGCCCACCGTGAGCCGTCTATCTTTATCTCAACGGCTGAAAAACGAAAAGGATGGCACGGACTTCAAACTTGCGATTCTCTACATCTCCCTTCACTCCGTCTTCACTCCGTCTCCACTCCGTCTTCTTGTCCCTTCACTCCGTCTTCACTCCATCTCCACTCCGTCTTCTTCTCCCTCCACTCCGTCTCCTTCTCCGCATGAAAATCGGCTACACCATCTCGGCTTGGGGCGTCTTGCGTTACGTCCAAGGGCGGGATTGAGTGACGCCGTCATCAGTATCGGTTCTTCACATGAAAATGAAGGTGAGCCCAAATATCACAAACCGTAGAATTTATTAGTTAGGGTACATATGAATCGGATTCGTAAATGGGTTGCGAATTTTCTGGGTAAAAAATGCATTTGATTGGAGTTGGGTTGTGAATTTGCTGTTATTATTGGAAATCATAATAAGTTTTGCCGTGCGTTCTGATATTTTCTTGTTGAACCATGTATCTTTGTGGTTATGTACTTGTGTTTTGATCGGAATTGAATTCTTAAGACTCTAATTTAGTTTTAGAAATTGGTACTAGGAGAGTTGAAGTAGGCTGTTTTGAATTAAGATGTCTGTCATGTTTTTAGTACTTGGTACTGTCAGTTATATTTGTATGTGAGTCTTTCCAATTCATATTCTCTAGTGTAGGTTCAAGTATGCAAATTGGGGTTGTATTGTGATTAACAATAATTGAAATTGAATGGATTTACGTTGATTAAGTCTAAATGGAAAACTGGTGTATGTGTCTTGCCACATGTCCGAAAGTGTTGAAAAACTGCAAAGGCCATTTACCACTGATCGGAAGTGGTAACTGCTTCTCTTATAAAGCGCAGATCAAGATCCCCATTCTCTCAACACTCGTTCGAAATCGGTGCTTGGTTTATTGCGAGCATTCAAGTTGCGGTTGATGAGAAAGGGAGATCTGATCAACAAGAAATTGCAGGCAACGGTTAGTCTTTGTTTCCTTCCTCTGCAAACAATCGCAGTTATGCACTTCCTCTGCAGAATTGCAAACCTGTTATATATTTAGTAACCCACTCGATTGGACCTACATATAACCTTTCCTATTGTTTTCCATGTCTTGATTCTAAAGGATTTTAGTTGACTTATATTTCAGGAGGATGGTTATTAAAATTACCCAAGAAGACATGGACTCTGCAAGGTGATTACAGCGCTATTTTGGGGGACAAAAGCATTGCCCAGGTATGGGGCACTGCCCAGGTAAAATGAGTGAACTGACCGGTAAAATGGATGAACTGCCCCGGTAGGGGTGAACTGCCCGGGCAAATTTCAGAACTGTCTCGGTAAATTCGGAATGTGCCCCGGTAAAAAAGTGAACTGTCCAAATGAAAGAGGGAACTGTCCCGGTAAGTGCGGGAGGAAAGTGCGGGAAGGCGCTGTAAAGTACGGACTCTCTAACTAGGGCAAACAAAGGTCATATCAAGGTTATATTACGTTCATAAAAGCTGCTTTGGTAGTTCCTTAACAGGTCATAAGAAATTTACATGCGTATCTGTCGCGGATGAAAACCTGGTCATAGGCGGATCATAACAAAGACATATGTAGGTACCAAATAAGTCATATATGGGTTATATGCATATTGGTTGCCGACAATATACCAGGTCATAAGTTGGTTATATATAAGAAGATTACAAATAGGATATAACTGGGTTATATGCATAAAGCTCGCAAATTAAAAGGTCATACTTTGGAAAAACGTGAGACATAAGTAGGGTACATTATCACGTTCTGAAACAAGAGATAGAACTTTCGAATTCAAACCTTCTCCAAGCAAGATTGGTCAAACTAACAATTTGAGCAAAGATTAAATATGTGTTCCTCAATTATTCCACATCTGTTCTTTAAATAATACAACGCTGTCCGTTAATGCATAATTTACTGTTCATCATGGTTGACATGACCTCCTAAACGAACGCATAGGTGTTCGCTAACGACTACTCGACTACCTGTTAACGACTACACGTAAGTGTTCGTTGAAGACCATTCAGAAAAAGTGTATATACATAGCAAAAAAGGACAGCTCTGTATATTACAATAATCATGGTCAGCACAAACTATCTTTACATAGCAACATACAAATTTTATACATAGCAAAAAATATACCGCTTCATTCCTTTATACATGAGTACGTTACTGTACTGGAGCCTACAGAAGTTGCTGATAAACAGCCCATTCATGAACCTGATATTGTAATCACCACCGCATCCTTTTGGTTAAATATCAATACACGTCCAATTATGCAATCACCACTGCATCCTTTTAACCAATCTCAATACATGTCCAATTGCCTAGCTGAGGGAACCAAATCAAAATCCATAAGATATTGAAAAGCTATCATAGCAGGGATTTCATACATAACTTTACCTGCTTTTTGGATACTAAAAACAGCTGACAACTACTAGAATACAGTTTTGCTTATGAGAAGATAATTTTGCCAATTTACAAAGATATTACAAAATGAAGAATATAGGCAGTGTTGCCAATTTTGCCAATTTACAAAGATATTACCCTTGTATGACCATAGTATAACCATCGTATAACCTCTGTATAACCATCTTATAACCACCTTAGGACCGTAGGCCGATCAAATTCCAATTTTGCTCCACTGTAACTTTCACGTGCGAACCCAAATTGATGCTCGGTCTTCGCTGTTGCATTCATATTGAGGCACTATACAACTTTCATGAAGGACTTTTCCCCAAGTTATGACCCCGTTGTTGGTAAATCGGTACATTCATTTGTGACCGTCTATTACTTTTTACGTTCACACTCCATTACGGGGAGTATATTAAGTATTCTTTTGAATTTTTTTGAGAAAGCGTGACATCACATAAGACTGTAGAAGATAAACGGTTCGGATCAACGATATCACGTTTTGATATTCACGATTGGCACAAATAACGCTTGGTGTTTAGAATGTTTCGTAACACTAACCCCTCAACGTCCATATTCAACCATTCCACAAATATCGAAACGTGATATCGACGATCCGAACCGTTCATTATCTTCCATTTAAAAGAAGACCATGTTTTGGTGAAAAACAATTATAAAAAAGAAATACAGTTACAAGAAGGGAGTCATTGACATAAACGGTAATCGACGGTTCTGCGCGAATGTAAGCATCTGGGTACTGTGAGGGTTGAGGGTATTGGGTACTGTTAGGGTTTCGGGTTACTGTGAGGTTTTCGCGACCACACGAAAGTTCATCCCCTCTTCATTCCGGACCTACCCCGATCTTATTTTCTGGTTTATCTGTTCATGACATTGTTATGCCGCTTTTATGGGCTACTTATGACTTTTTGTGATCATGTTATGATATGTTATGTTTGCTCGTATGATATGCGTATAACCTTATTATGAACTGTTTATGACCCACCTATGAACTTCGTATGAACTTTGTATAATTTATAACCGACCTACCTATAAAAGTCTTTTATATTGCCTTATTATGACCGACTGTATCCTTCTTGAAATCGTTTCTTGTCAGATTTGAGATACTATTAAAAATATAAATATATATTAAAAACAAAGAAAACAGCAGCGGTTTTCCCACTTCCCCACTTACCCCGCTTTATCATCACTTCCATTCCCTCCAATAATTCACCCTCCCGCTCAATTGTGCAAAAACCTAAACAGTTTCTTTTGGTGGGTAAAACCAAAATCTACCCCAACTAAGTAAAGATTGACGGCCATTACAGCGCTATTCTTCCATATTCGGTGGGTAAGCAATTGACGTGTGTTTGATACGATTACGACTGCATTTAGTGGAAATTGTGAATTACCATGTTTTCTTTTCGTTGATGGTGTTTGCTTTGCTATCTCTGATGTAAACTTATTTGTGACTTTGTTATGTCGTTGTTTGGCATATTTGCAACCCACCTATGAACTACGAATGAACTGTGTATAATATATGCTCTGTTTATAATCCACCTATTAACTCTATTATAACCTTGTTATGACCGAAAGAAATTCATTGTCGTTTCGGTATCTGTGAGATTTGATACTAATCCAAACAAAGAAATGAAGAGTCGAGAAATGAAAACCCAATAAGAAGCGAGAAAGTCCGAAACGGTTTTCCCCACTTCCCCCGTTTTCCTCACTTCACTTTCCCTCCAATAATTCTCCCCAAACCCTCAATTGTTTGAATACCCAAACGCTTTCTTTTGGTAGTATGACCTACTTCCTCTGATTTCGGTCTCACTAACCAAAACTGAAGTGAAGAGTTTCCCCTTTACATCACTCTTCTTCCTGATTCGCGGGGTAATGAATGGAAGTGTTTTGATAGGCATATATATAACTGTTTTGGTTCCTCAATGTATAGGGGTTGTAACGCATTACTCATGTTTGATTTTGTCAGGTTAAGTACCCCAGAAAGGCTAAGTGGATCCAACACTCGTATTGGAGTTGGAATTGGGAGTGGTGAACCTGATTGGAAATTGTGAGTTAGCGGTTTTTCTTTTCATAAAAGTTTAACTTACGTAGCACTCCACTGTTACACGTTGTTGGTGTTTGATTGTAGAGATTTCCATTTAATTATGGTTTTAGGGATTTCATTGCCTGCGAAATTTGTATGGTTTTGGCTTTGTAGTGTCATATGGATGCGTTTCCTTCAAATGCAGTTTACTTTCTCTTTGTATTAACCAAATTGGTGGTCTCAATTTAGCTGTCTTCGTTCAATAGTTTTATGTTTCAGCTTCCATGCTCTGGTTGTTTGGAACCTCACTTGGGAGTCGGTGTATGTCTATCAACTTGCTACTCTGGGTCCTAATCATACATTTATGTTTCTGCAGATGCGTAGCAAACAACTAGCCATAAACGAAGGGGAACATCAAAAATCTACAAAGACGGGGATGAAGAAAAGAAAACAACATATAGCTGCAGTTGCTCCGATGAGGGAAATCCTAGTGAAGTGGGATCCTAAACTCCAGCAATACAAAGCCTCCCTATTATCCTTCGCTGAACTGTGGGAACTCGAGAGGAGGGAGCTAGAAGCAAGGCCAAACATAAAGGAGAAACTCAAACAAACCGATTTCTGGCCTTTGATTGCGGCGTACGACAAGAAGCTGATCGAAGGAAGGAGGACTGCAGGAAAGAAGTATGATTTGGATGTTGCCAGAGTCCTCAAATGGTATGATTGGAAGAACAATGTCTTCAAGTTTGGAAATGGGGTCAGCCAAGTCACCACAGATGATGTAGTGAACATTTTTGGGCTTAAGAATGAAGGAGTACCGCTGCCAAAATCAACTACTTCAAAAAAAGGCAATATTGACGAATCTAGAATGATAAAGGCCTACTTCAGACAACCTAAACGGGTGAAGAAGGAGGACCTGAAGACAGCTTTCAAGGAGGCCTACGATAAGAACACCGATGAAGGGGATGAGGATGCAGCGCTAATTTTAATTATGTATCTATTAATGACGCTGCTCCTTGCAAATTCCGGAGTTTATCTCCCTTGGTGCTATATCAAGTGCTGTGAGAGCATTGAGGGATTGAACAAGTACAACTTTGCTGATGGTGTGTTGGACTACTTGTTTGCGGGCCTCAAAAAAGCTGGGAAAGCTAGAGAAGAGGCGCGACTCGCTTACTTTCCCACAATAAGTGGCTGTGTGCTTTTAATAATGGTAATTTTTTTTCCCTCATACCAAATTGAGGACATGAAAACTGTCTTTTTATCTATTTTTTTTCCCTGCTAACCATTTGTTGCCCTTTTTTTGGTAACAGTTATGGATTTGCGAACGCAGTGGCCTAATTGACCCCGTCACAGGCCATGAACAAGAGCAACCAGCTGCGGTGAGGTGGAACCTCGCGAGTCTTCACCAGATATTGGAGAAAACCCCCAGAAAAGATATTAAGGTGCGGCAGCTTTTTTTCTTCATATATTGGTCTTGTTAAGAATACTTTACTGTTCGTTAACTGACATGAACTGTATTTCCATGTTTACTGAACAATTAGAAAACCGCCACCCATTTACATTTGTTGTTTTCTTACTTTTTGTTACAGATGAACAATGCAACACCCACTACTAGTAGCGATGAAGATGGTGAAGAGGCTGAGACTGATGCAGAGAGTGACGAGGGTGAGCGTAACGAGGATGACAGGGAGCCAACTCTCCCCCTACCAGCACCAGGAAAAAGGCTGCGATTGGGGACAGGGAGCCAACTCTCCCTCTTCTTCATATTCTGGGCCAAAGCAGTGCTGCCTCGACTTGCAGACACAGATCAATGAGTTGAAAGCAAAAGTCCAAGAAGCTACCTTCAAGCAGAGGGAGAGCAGAGCTAAATTTTACATGACAATCAATGAAGTGAAAAATGATGTTGCAATGCTGAAACACGCGATGGGGGAAAAAGACAGGCAGCTTAAGATGATGGACATGAAAATCAATAGATCGATAGCAGCGAGAGAGCATCCATCGAACACCCCAACTGCACAAACAGAAGCAGGAGGAAATTTGATGCAATTGACTTCTGCAGTGGCTGTTGATGTGCCGGTTATCGACAACGAGGCCGATACTTCACAGATTCCACACTCCGCACGTGAACGTCATCCAGCTGTTACGCTTTCTAAGAAGAAGCTTCTGATTCTTGATCTAAACGGCCTTCTTGCTGATATTAATGGTGGCCATATCCCCTCGAAATTTAAACCAGACAAGAAAGTATCTGGGAAAAAAGGTGATAAATTTTGTTTCTATGTATCTTCATAGCTGTTCCTTTTTTTTTTCCAAGCTTTACTGACAACAATTCTCCTCTTGCCTTTCAACAGTGTTTAAGAGGCCATACTGTGATGAGTTTCTAGCGTTTTGCTTCGAGAAATTCGATGTGGGAGTGTGGACTTCAAGAACCAAGTAACTTTCATTTATGGACCATCATATGTTTGCCTTTTCTTCTTTTCTTGAAGTTGGTTGTATGATGGAGATAAACTTGTTTTTCAGGAAGAATGTAGCCGAGGTGATAACTTGTCTTTTTGGTGCTTATAGAGAAAAATTGCTCTTTTCTTTGGTAAAACCATCTTAACTGCTAAATGAAAAGTGTTCAGGGAGGGCAGTCTATATTGAATATGGTGCCACTACCCTTGTTGATGATTGGTTTATGCAGGACCAAGATCACTGTACCAAAACGGACTTGAAGACCCATGAAAATAGTAATAAGCCCATTTTTCTCAAAGAACTTAGCCATCTATGGGACAAGTCTATTCATGGTCTTCCATGGGAGAAGGGGGCGTACAATGCATCGAACACGATATTGTTGGATGACACCCCATACAAAGCTTTACGCAATCCTTCAGTTTACCACTGTCTCCCTTATTTTGTTATTTCTTCGAATGTCACGGATGTGGTTTAGTACAATGATTGCAATCTACTTTGACTTTTAATTCTTTAGGTGAACACAGCAATTTTCCCGAAATCCTACCACTACAACCGGGAGAATGATGCAGCATTAGGTAAAACCTTACTCCTTGCGTTATGTTGTACTCATCTCTGGGTTATTTAAGTATGTAGGCCCAAATTAGAGTTCTATTTGTACTTAGTCTTGACATTATGTCCTTTACGTTTTGTCCAATTCAATGTCTTCTCAACCTTTGCTGTCTGTGGATTCCTGCTTTACACTTTATGCCTCAATATAAACACCTTTCAAACAAGCGATCAATCGCAGGTCCTTCTGGTGAACTCCGTAACTATCTGGCACTATTAGCTGATGCTGAGAATGTTCAATTATTTGTGGAGCAACATCCGTTTGGGTAACCAGCTATCACAGAAGGACATCATGAATGGGCTGTTTATCAGCAACTTCTGTCGGATACAATACAGTAACGTACTCATGTATAATGTCATCGAAGCAGTATATTTTTTGCTATGTATAAAATTTGTATGTTGCTATGTACAGACAGTTTGTGATGACCTTGATTATTGCAATATACAGAGATGTCCATTTTTGCTATGTATATACACTTTTTATGATTGGTCTTCAACGAACAGTTACGTGTAGTCGTTTAACGGGTAGTCAAGTAGTCGTTAGCGAACACCTATGCGTTCGTTTGGGAGATCATGTCATACATGATGAACAGTTAATTATGCAGTACCGGACAGCGTTGTATTAATTAAAGAACAGCTGTGGAATATTTAAGGAACACATATTTAATTTTTTTTCAAATTTTTAGTTTGACCAATCTTGCTTGGAGAAGGTTTGAATTCGAAAGTTCTATCACTTGTTTCAGAACGTGATAATGTACCCTACATATGTTTCACGTCTTTCCAAAGTATGACCTTTTAATTTGCGAACGATATGCATATAACCCAGTTATGACCTGGTATATAACCAACTTATGACCTGGTATATTGTCGGCAACCAATATGCATATAACCCATATATGACCTTTGTTTGCCCTAGTTAGAGAGTCCGTACTTTACAGCGCCTTCCCGCACTTTCCTCCCGCACTTACCGGGAAAGTTCCCTCTTTCATTCGGACAGTTCACCATTTTACCGGGGCAAATTCCGAATTTACCGAGACAGTTCAGCAATTTGGCCGGGTAGTTCACCCCTACCGGGGCAGTTCATCCATTTTACCGGTCAGTTCGCTCATTTTACCTGGGCAGTGCCCCATTTACCTGGGCAATATGCATATAACCCATATATGACTTCTTTGGTACCTACATATGTCTTTGTTATTTCTGTACAAATGCTCTCCAGCTACAGAACGCGGTCCTTTGCTAAAGAAGAATATAGCATGTTTTGCATTTCTGACTACATCTCTTCCTAATCATAGAAATTGAAGTACCAATAATGTTAATGTGATCATCTTGGTCTTTTTGAGGTTGCAAATGCCACTTGCAGAGAGCTGAACCTGCAACTTTCCATGCAAACCCGCATTTGCCAACGTTTCCTACCATCGTATAACCATCATATGGCCACCTTATGACCATCGTATAACCACCATAAGACCATCTTATGTCCGTTTTATAACCATTGTGTAAACCATCATATGACCATCCTATGAAATGAATTTACCTACTTCGTTTATATTACCACCTTATGCCTTAGTACCATCGTATAATCATTATATGACCACCTTATGTCCGTCTTATAACCACCGTAAGAACATCTTATGACCGTCTTATAAATCAGAAATATAGTTGCTGATTTATGCAGAATAGATGACATGCATTAGGGAAATCGAAGCACATGCACACCCATGACCTAGTTTATATTGCCTTATTTATTGATTTACCCTTGTATGAATGTCCTTATGACCGTCTTATGTTTGAATGAAATGGTACTTACCATTTCAAATAAGGTCATGCCTTTTCATATTGATATACGCGAATCAATGAAAGAAGAGTTGCACCGATTCATCTATTGAAATCAATATGATGGATGAAATGCATTGGTTTGTGTTGCTGGACTCACGGCCTTTCCGAAAGATTATGAGATATCAGTTGTGACTTTCCACAAAGAAGCTTCAACACCTATATATAGAGAACCCCAACGCCAGGATTCATCATACAGATAGAACAATTCAATCCATCCGGATTACTTAGTTTATGGAGCATTCATATTGTAGTTTTCTAGTGGTTTTGAGAGAGAGTTCAAACACAATTTGAGTTCGCTTTTCTTGGGGATTGAAGTGCTACTTCCGCAAGAAGTCGATCTTTGTATCCTGGGAGACGTTTGCCAACGCAAATCCTAAAGCACCTGTGAGGAGGCAATTTCGTCTGTAAAGTGTCTTTCCTCTTTTCTTGTTGATTTAATCGTATAGTTTCGAGTTTATTGTACTTTCAATTTCTTAGTTCAATACATATAGTAATTGTCACTATTTATACTTACAATTCATTACGTCACCTTAGCAGTCTATAATTTCCATTGAATAATCCAAACAATTAAGTTACAAAGCTAGCCCCCAATACAAAGAAAGAACAAGAACTCACATATGAACATCAAAGGCCAAGCTTTCTGTACCGAATTAGCGGCCCGCAGATCTGAAACACAAGTATACATCACTCTTTAATATACAAACCAACCTGCAATGAAGAAGAAAGAAAGGTTCACCCAACCGAAGTAATTCACTTACCATACTTTCTCACTCTCTTTTCCTCGAGATGCTCAAGTCTTTAATATAAGTAACCTCTCCCCTCCCACACTATTTCCGACAATTAAAACTCAACCTTTTGCATTCTGAAATAAACACCCTCGTGTGCATTCCTCACTTCTCACTTATTAACCAATGATGGAGGCCCATAGGTTTTGTTATATGTATATAAATTGTTCTTGATATTTCAGCAGAAATCAATAAAGCAAGCTTTGTTCATACCATACCCAACCCGCCCACACGCCACCGTAGGAGGGGGCCACGAGGGCTACAACAGGCCGCGAGGGAGGGGCGGGGGGGGGACCCCACCCCACACCCCCCACAAAAAACAAGACCCCCCCCCCCCCCAACAACCACCACCCCCCCCCAACAAAAAGAACACATACCCCACCCCCCCCACACCCCCCCCCCCCCCCCCACAAACAACCCCCCCCCCCCCCCCGCAAACACACAAACAGGGGGGGCACGCCCGCCCCCCCCCGCCCCCCCCTCGCTACCCCCCATTTCCGGGAACACCCCGCCCCGCGCCCCCCCCCCCCCCCGGCGGGGACGCGGCCACAGCCGCAGCGGGGGCCGCCCCCCCCCCCCCCCCCCCCCAGAAACCGTCCATCATCACTTGGAGCTAGCCTCCTAGCTCCCCGACGCCGCAAGACCGATCCGAATTCACCCCCTACACATTGACCGTTGACCTGATCCATTTTCAGACATCAACAGTTTGGCGCCGTCTGTGGGAATCGACTGAATTCCTACGTGCTTTATCACTAAGCAAAGAACAAAATCATGTCTTCCCATCACCGCGAGGACGAGCCGGAGGACGCCGTCACGCGTCCCCGACACCACCGCTCAGACACGGCCGGGGCACCTGAGGAGCCACCTCCTCAGCCCGGCCAGCAAAAGAAGGCCAAGAGGGCCAGCCGAGATGAGCTCGCCAAGCGCCTCGAGGCTATGGAGGCAAGAGCTAACGCCTTGGAGGCCGAGAACAGCCGGATCCAAGCTTTGGAGGAGGACAACCGCCGACTCCAATCCCGGAGCGCTGTCCTCAACGAACACTACCAAACCATGACGCAGAGGCTGTTGGAGGCCAATGTCAACATCGGCCATCTCCAAGAACAGTGCGGCCGGGAGCTGAACGATGTTTCCGACTCCCAACTGCACACCCCGGATGTAGCCCCCGCGGCCACTCAGCCTCCACCACTGGCCAAAGGAAAGCAGCCTGCGACCTCTCGCGCGCCTGCCACAACCCGGACAACTATCCTGGCGGCTCGGCCCCCTCTCGGCCGGCCAAATCCGGCCCATCTCGTCCGGCCAGATCCGGCCCATCTCGTCCGACCAACTCCCGAGTCTTCATCGGCCGAAACAATGGGGTGGCAAAAGCCTACAGCGAGGCTCGGGACCTCATCAATGACAAGCGGGAGCGGATGGCCACCGAGGTAGTCACCTGCAACATCAATCCGGCCGGCATGGGACCCCCTCCACTGCCAACTCTGATCCGGGTAACCCCGATTGTCGCTTTACCCGAGGAGACGGCCGAATCCAGCCACCGGGCACGTCCCGGCCGCGATTGCACCGGCTCCCACCGCCGGCCAAGTAGCTTTACCCGCCCGGCAAACCCGAGGAAAAGCCGTGGCCGCACAAGAGGCAACAAGCGACCAGAGCATGATCCAGCAGCTCTTGGACCAAGTCGAAGAGCTTGTCAAGGATAGGGCCAAGGAGCGCCGAGAGAAAGCCGGTCGGCCCGCTACCACTCCTACCCGGGAAGGGCCCTTCACCGATCGTGTCATAGCTTGCACGCCCGAACTTGCGCAGATCGACTCCCGCTCGATCCGAATCGCCCTCTATGGGGGCGGCCCGGGAGAATGCCCCAACGCCCACATGAATAGCTTCAAATCTAATATGTTCCACAAGAACATCTCCGACCAAGCGCAGTGCCTCTACTTCCCGAGCACTCTCACGGGGGCCGCCCTCAACTGGTTCTTTCGCCTACCGGCCAACAGTATCAACGACATGGCCAGAATGGAGGCTGTCTTCGTCGAGCAACACCAGAGCCAAAGCTCCACCTTCTACTCGTGCGAGGATCTCTACGCCGTTGTGCAGGGGGAAGACGAGAAGCTGTGGAGGTACGTGGCCCGATTCAGCCATGAATATGCCAAGTGCCCAAGGACGGACGATCGGACGGCTGTGAACGCCTTTAAGACCGGGCTCCGATCGTGCCATCTCCTATACCAACTCAACTTGGAGACGGATTTGACATACTCCGCTCTGATGAAAGCGGCCAACCTCCATGCCCGTGCCGAGCACTTGACGGAGCTCAATTCCCGGAACGGAGCATCCACATCCAGGCCGGCCCCAACCCCCCATTACAGCCCGGCGACGGCCCCAGCCGCCCAGTACAACCCGGCACCCGCCCGGCCATCAACGGCATACAGTCAGCCAGCCCCAAAGCAAAACACCTTCTCCTCGAACAAGAGGAAGGACGGTGCACACCCTGTCTTCGGCAACCGCGACAAGCGGAACAGAGGCGGCGGACAGCAGGTCTATCAGGCGTACCAGGCGCCCAACCCGCTCCCCCCCCCCCCTGGGCAGCCGAGAAAGAACAACCCGGATCGGAGCCCCGGTAAGCAGTATACCCCGAAGTACCAGCGCCACACCCCCCTCATCACCACCTACGAGGCACTCCTCCCGGTCATTGCCAACCTCCTCCCGGCGCCTCAACTTTGGAGAGGAACGCCGAAAGCCAACCCAAACCCCGGTGAAAGCCAACCCTCCCACGGCACTGAAGAATGCCGGGTCCTCAAGGATCGGGTCGAGGACCTCGTCCAGGCAGGACGAATAGATGACTTCCGCAGGGACCACGACCCCCCCCAGCAGCAGCTCCGGCAGATCAACACAATCAGCGGCGGAACAACTCTGGCCGGCGACTCCAATCGAGCATGGAAGGAGCACGCCCGAGCCTGCTATCCCGGGCAGGAAGTGCTGGCCCTCAATTATCGTGCCGAAAAGGCCCCCAAGACAGGTTGGGGCTCTATCACCTTCTACGAGGATGAGGAGGAAGGCGTCCAATAACCCCATGACGACCCGATCGTCATCCGGGCCGAAATCGCACACTACGACGTGGGGCGCGTCATGATCGACACAGGCAGCTCAGTCAACATCATATTTCTGGAGGCATTCCGATCCCTCAAAGTGGACGACCGCCACATGGACCGCACCCGCACCCCCCTCGTGAGCTTTTCGGGGGACTGCATCCAGCCAATCGGCAGTGTCTACCTGCCCATCACTTTGGGCGCGGCTCCGCTGCGGACCCGCGAGGTAGTCACCTTCATGGTCGTCGACTGCCCGACGGCCTACAATGTCATCATCGGGCGACCCGCCCTCAATCAGATGAAGGCCATCCCATCCACCCACCTCCTTCTGGTCAAGTTCCCGACCCCACACGGAATCGGAAGCGTCCGGGGCGACCAGCGGACGGCGAGAGGATGCTATTCGGTAGCAGTACGCCATGGTGGCAAGGGCACTGCAGCCACCCCACTCCCCAAGGAATCTTGCGCCATCACATCCTCAACCTCCGCAAAGGCACTTGTCCCGGACAGCTGCCCGGACGACCCGCGGGGGGAGGCCTCTACCTCCCAGGCCAAACCCGCCGGGAATCTGGAGATGGTCTGCATCTCGGAAGACTTTCCCGACCGCCAAGTCAAGATCGGCGCGGAGCTCCCTCCGAACATCCGGACATCACTCATCAAATTCCTCCGCGACAACGCCGAGGTCTTTGCCTGGTCGTACGCCGATATGCCAGGCATCTCAACTGACGTCATTTCTCACAAGTTGAGCATTGACCCCAAAGCTCGACCAGTAAGTCAGAAGCGGCGCAAGTTCGACGGCGAGAGGTACGTGGCCATCCAAACGGAAGTGGAAAAACTCTCTTCCATCGGCTTCATCCGGGAAGTGGAATACCCGACCTGGGTAGCCAACCCCGTGGTTGTACCTAAGTCGGGGGGGAAGTGGCGCATGTGCGTGGACTACACCAACCTGAATCAGGCATGCCCCAAAGACAGCTTCCCGCTGCCCCACATCGACCAACTCATTGATGCCACGGCTGGCCACGAGCTCTTGAGCTTCATGGACGCCTACTCGGGCTACAACCAAATCTCCATGCACCCGATCAGAAAACAGCCACGCGGATGCTCTCTCTCGCCTTGCCTCGGCCATCTCCGAGCCGGCCAAGAGAAGTATCCCGGTGGAGACCCTGGCCATTCCAAGTTCACTTGCTCTAGGCGTCATGCAGGTCGAGGCGGACACCAGCAGGATGGCCCCTATCCGGACCTTCCTGACAGACGGAAAGCTCCCGGACGACCCCCTCGAAGCCCGGCGCCTCCAGCGCCGAGCAGCGAGGTACACCATAATCCAAGGGAAGCTCTACAAGAGAGGTTTCTCGGAACCCTGCCTCCGGTGCTTAACCCCGACTGAGGGCACCAAGGTCATCCGGGAAATACACGAGGGCATCTGCGGCAATCATTCCGGCGCAAGAGCGTTGGCCCACAAAATAATCCGACAAGGATACTACTGGCCAACACTTAACGCCGACGCCCATGCCTTCGTCCAGAAGTGCGAGAAGTGCCAGCGCTTCGCCACCATTCCCCACCTGCCGGCCGAGCCTCTCACCCCGATCGTCAGCCCCTGGCCCTTCGCCCAGTGGGGACTCGACCTGATCGGCCCAATGCCCGCCGGGAAAGGCCAGGTCCGGTTCGCTGTTGTGGCCGTTGACTATTTCACCAAATGGGTGGAAGCCGAAGCACTGGCCACCATCACCGCGGCCAAAATCAAAAGCTTCGTCTGGAGACACATTGTCTGCCGATTCGGTATCCCGAATTCGATCATCACCGACAATGGCCCCCAGTTCGACTGCAAGATATTCCGAACCTTCTGCAAAACCTTCGGAGTCAATCTCTGCTTCTCTTCCCCGGCACATCCCCAATCCAACGGCCAAGTCGAGGCGATCAACAAGATCATCAAAAGGACACTGAAAACCAAACTCGACAGCGCCAAGGGATGCTGGCCGGACCTACTCCACGAGGTTCTTTGGTCTTACCGGACCACTTTCCGGACCGCCACCAATGAAACCCCCTTCTCGCTCGCCTTCGGCAGCGAGGCCGTGGTCCCCATCGAGCTCACTGAACCTACTCTCCGGGTCGAAAACTTCGAACCCGAGCGAAACGAGGAGAACTTGGCCATTAACCTCGATTTGCTCGAGGAACAAAGAGAACGTGCCCAGACCCGGAACCTTATCCTCAAACAGCGTATCGCCCGGTACCATGACGCTCGGGTCCGCAAGCGCACATTCAAAATCGGGGACTGGGTCCTCAGAAAGGTCAACCCAACTACCAAGGACAGCCGACAAGGCACCCTTGGCCCAAATTGGGAAGGCCCCTATGAGATTGCCCGCATCTGCCGAGCGCGGAACCTACGAGCTCCGGGACACAAACGGCCGTACACTCGGCCACCCATGGAATGCCGATCATCTCAAATATTTCTACAAATGATTATTCCCGATTTTTGTAACTGCCCGGCTCTGCCTACGGCAACCTTAGATCGCTTGTAATCGTTTGTTTTAGAAATTATTTGAATGAAATCACCCACTCCGACTAGGAGTTAGGGCCCCTTTTCGCATACTTCAATATTGTCCCATTACCCCCCAATGGCATTTCAAATTTTGCTCAGAGGGCGTCTTCCCGGCGACCGACCTTTGTTATCGTGCGAGGGTCCACCCCATCCGATAACAGAGTGCCGAGAAGACCGCATTTCAAATTTTGTTCGAAGGGCGTCTTCCCGGCGACCGACCTTTGTTATCGTGCGAGGGTCCACCCCATCCGATAACAAAGTGCCGAGAATACCGCATTTCATATTTTGTTCAAAGGGCGTCTTCCCGGCGACCGACCTTTGTTATCGTGCGAGGGTCCACCCCATCCGATAACACAGTGCCGAGAAGACCGCATTTCAAATTTTGTTCAAAGGGCGTCTTCCCGGCGACCGACCTTTGTTATCGTGCGTGGGTCCACCCCATTCGATAACGAAATGCCGAGAATCTTTTTCCCGGGAAGAAACACAAACAAGGATAACACAAACACATTAACATAAAACCTGGAAACCGCTACAAAAGCGCCGGTAAACATCCAACATAAAAGTACGGCCGGAAACCGCCACTTGGCGCCGGACAAATTATTACAATATAAATTGTTCGATCAAAAGTTAAACGAAAGCGAGAACAACATCGGCAGACTCCTGGACTAGGGCTGAGCGTCATCGGCGGCCGGAGCGGGCTGGGCATCGGCTGGAATGTCATCGGCGGCCGGAGCAGGCTGGACGTCGGCTGGAACGGCATCGGCTGGAGCGGCGTCCATGAGCACAACATCGGCATCGGCATCGGCTTCGTCAGTGGGGGCAGCAGCTTCCCGGCTCTCCTCCTCAGCCGGGCTGTCAGACTCCACCATATCCACCCCGATGAACTCCCGGAATGCGCGCAGCTCGGCAGGGGAGGGCTCGACAAAGTCATAAGGCCCACCGAAATGGGCCTCATAGCTGTAGTCCAGCTCAACTCCCTCGTTAAACATATACTGGCAGTACTTGTACCAGCTTACCGGTACGCGCACAGCACGAGGGAGCCAGAATTTCGGGGGGATCCGGGAAGATGATCCGCCGGCCCGGAGCTAGGCAATCTCGGCCCGGCCGGCCATCTCAGCCTTAGCTGCCGCCAACTCTTCCTCTTCCTCGGCCCCTTGGCCTCCCGCCCGCCCCCTGCCGGCCTTCGCCCCCTCAAGCTCAGTGAGG